>OX336388.2:1904633518-1905282685 GCA_946902985.2 Meconema thalassinum | reverse complement strand
TTGGGCATAACGGTGTAAAACAATAATAATAATAATATTTATTTGTCTATTTGTCGTATGACCTTCAGTGCCGGGAGTGACCAAGGACATGTTCGGCTCGCCAGAGGCTGTAGCTGCTTCAATAGGACACCCATAGGGAGAGCTACAAGTTCCGTTCAATTTCCAGTAGTTCCAACTTTCACTACCAGATGTCAATGATACATAGTGGTGAACGTTGGAACTTTGAGAGAGCGTTACAATAACATTTAACCTAGAAATTTAGCTTCACACAAGTTTAGTCTGTGGAAGGATCTTTTACATGCCATACATCTATGACATGGGACCACCGCGGCGGCTTTACTTCCCCTCCGAAGGAAGGCATACTGAAGGATGTTTTAACGCTCTTAACAAATCCGACGACTTCGGCCGGGTTTGAACCCGCTATCTTGGGCACAGCAGTTCAGAATGCTACCAACTACGCTACCGAAGTCGCTAATAATAATAATCATCATACGGAATACCTTACATTAGAGATTAAAGGTGGTGAGAAACTACAGATCGTTGCAGGTTCGTATCCTGGCGCAGTCAGCTGGCATTTGAGGGTGCGCAAATGCGAGGGAGCCGTGTCAGTAATTTTACTGACACGTTACAGATCCCTTCGGGGCAACATTCCGGCACATCGGCGTCCCTAAAAGCCGCAGTAGTTAACAGGGACGTAAAACAAATAACATTATTATTATAGCAACATATCGGAAATGTAGAAATTCAAATAGTCACTAATTTTAAATATTTGAGTTCAATAAGAGAGGTTGGGGTAACAAGTTCATCTAAAATTAAGAAAATAGCAAGTGAGGCTAAGAGAACAATTGGAGCAATAAATTCCGTTTCATGGAGCAGAAATATTTTAAACAACACTAAGAAACTTATTGCCAGGTCATTGGTACAAAGTATTTTGTTATATGGAGCAGAAACTCAGACGTTAAACAGACAGCAAGCAAACACATTATTAGTAACAGAGATGGATTATTGGAGGAGAGTGACAAGAAAATCAAAATTGGATAAAATTAGAAATACGTCAATCAGAGAAATTATGCAGGAAAAGAAATGTACTAGAAGTGGTTGAAGAAAGAATATTACAATGGTTTGGACATGTGAAAAGGATGCAGAATAGTAGAATTCCAAATTTAATGTTACATTGGCAAGCTGAAGGCAAACGGAAACGGGGTAAACAAAGAGAAAAATATGGATGAATGGTGTAAAGAAAAGCATGGCTACCAGAGGCTTAACCGAGGAAGATGCTGAAGACCGAAATTTGTGGAGGAGTAGAATAATGTTGGATTGAAGGAAAACTACTGTACTGTAGAATATTCCTAATAAAGTATAATAATATTAATAATGATAATAACAATAATAATAGAAATACCTCGTGGTACCACTAAACCAAAACCTCAAGACCACTCAGGCACAAAAAATCAACAAATATGCACCGTTGACAGAAGAAATCAGGAAGATGTGGATGAGTAAATTCGGTGAAAATTTAACCACGGGAATAGTTCCAAAGGTTCTGGTAGCGGTTCTGGAGGAACTAAAATGAAACATCTGATCGCCAGAATGCAGAAGGCAGTGCTGCTCGATACATGTCACCTAGTCCGATTATTTTTATCCCAGTAATAATCATAAGCTACTGATTGTAAAGTCCGTATCTTGTATGTTGAGATTTACCATATCCATGAGGAAATAAAGATGATAATAACAATAATGAAACGTTTTATGAGCGTTAAAAATCCCTCAATATGCCTAGTATAAAGATAGTTGGGTGTGCCCTTGTGTACGTGCATTAGCCTTCGGCTTAGCTTTAAATGTTAGGTTAGGTTAGGTTAGGTTTCACACTCAGTTCGACTCCCGCCAATCAAGCTAGAATCCTTCGCTGGTGACATCGCAACTTGGCCACGATTTTTGGGAGTAATTCGAGTCATCCGTTGATAAAGACCCTTTCCTTCCTACCATAAATAAACACATTTTTTTCCGCGGGTACTTGGAAGCCGAGCCAAAGCGGCTAGTCGATGGAATCGCCGTAGGTGAAATTAGGTTTGTTACGTTAGCTGAGATGTAAAGCCGGTGGGCTCATGTCATAGATTTATGGCATGTAAAAGAGCCTTAACAACTACTGTGTGAAGCTAAATATGTAGGTTAGATTTGATTAACGCTCTATTAAGTTCCAACGTTCACCACCAGGTGCCACTCGTGGTGGCTTCTAGTAGCCAAGTTCATAACTAGGTGTCGTTGACGGTAGCATTTGGCAGCAAAAGTCCTGTAGCAACTACTTGAAATTAGTTGTCTGCAGTCCTTACCTGAATTACAGATAATACACACTAATACAGCCATCACAATTAATACCTCTTATCTGACAGATTCTACACACACCCAAAGTACACGGTGTTACATGACTGCGTTGTAGCAGCCCCTAAACTCAGGAACCAACCAACAAATAATGAAACGTGTAGCCTAATGTAGTACGTTTAAGTTTGCTCTCTAGACTTTTATATATTCAGTGCTACAGCCTGATTAAATTATACACAAGCGTGACACTGTACCGTCATATATTATGAATAGCTCTGCTCTGTCTCTGAACTTGACAGTATATTCTATTATTTAAAGGCTTGACTCTCAACATTTAACTTCATTCATTTGCTACTTTCAACATCATGCAACACGGGTCGACGACCAAGCAGTCATGTTCTTTGCAACAACAGCCATTATCATAACGAACTTTTTGGTGACAACAAATATTTCCATGTAGAACTATTAGCCTGTTTTGATATATTCTACTGCTTTCCATTTAAAAATCCTTAGGTATAAAACATTACAAAACTCTTGGCTAGACGATCATAGAAATATCTATAACACATTTTTTTCTAACAATCGGTTCACTATCGCACGTAATATACAGTGAGCTCTTTCTCTGTAGAACACAATCTCGTCGGGGCGATCGCGATGAGTCACGGCCAGATAACTAGCATCCACTGATTACACAACAGTGGGTCGGGAAGCACCGGATGCCGTCATAGTATTAATTGCAGACGCAACAAGCAAGATGCCATAGGTTAGATAATTATGACTTGCGGGGAATTGCATTAGTCTTTCTCGTATCCCGTAAACATAGTTAGGTATAAAAGAAAACATCGAATTTTCCAAGTTGAAACTTATCTTCTAAGAAGAAGTATTACTGTAAATGATTTCGTAAGTTTGGCGTCGTGCGATTTTTACTTGTGGGGGAACCTCAAATAAAAGGTATACAGAAACAATCCGCGTACTCTGGAGGTGCTTGAGAACGAAATAACTGCACTGATACGAAATATTAGTGGGGATGAATTACAGCAAGTGTACTAAAAATCCCTACGTCTGTGCAATGTATGTTTAGAAAATGACGGACACCATTTCCAGCAACTACTCTGAAATTCGTGTAATGATCATTCTTAAATACGTTCAAAAGTGCAAATATGTTGAACTAGTTGGGCGCGACACTTCTGCTAGCGCTAGTGCCTTGCTTGACAGGCTGCTACTTGCTGTATCTTTTGTACACGAGCACAATACAAGGGCTCCTCCGTCACACGGCACCGGTCAGGTTCCGTTCTATAGAGAAGGACCTCATTGTAGAACCGCTTTAAACCTGGCATCCAGTGTATTCGATCCTATGGCTGCGTGGAAAGCAGAAGGGACATCGTCACCCCAACGAAGCTTCCTACGAATTGACAACCCAACTCTAAAGCCGGCGGGTTTCAACCTACCTCGCGTCACATGGTGGAAACTTAATCATATGCGTTGTGGGACAGGAAGAACTTCCAGTAGGCTACTCTCTGCAATTGGGCATGGCAAGATTCTCCTCTTTGCGACTGCAGCGAAATAGCTCAAACAATCCAGCATGTTGGGCAAGACTGTCCACTTCGTGCTTTCCCTGGATCTTTGGAAGAGCTCAATGAAGCCAGCCACCAAAGCAGTTGTGAGGTTGGAAAACTTAAATATTGAAATTTAGTATCATTTGTACAATATATATATGTTATTTTATTTGATTGTCTGTATAGCATCATAGCTAAATCATAATAATATGATGTGTCGAAGTACACATTTAGAGATAGCCATTTTATTCATTAATGCACTATTTTAAGAAATATACTGTGTCTGGTAGCAGTTGCATTGTTTATTAGTTATAGTTCATTGTTTCAGTAGACTGTGATGTGTGAGGGTGCATGTGAGTGTGCCTGGTGACAGACTGTTTTAGTGGTAGTATTTGTTGTTGGTGGAAATTTAGTATTTTTTTTGTTAGTAGAATATTGGTATTTAATTGTTAGCACGGTAGAAGGTTAGTATTTTTGTTAGTAGAATTGCTTTTACTTATTCGGAAAGGGAGTAGCAGCCTTTCAGAATAAATCAATTCTTTACTAGTCTTATAGACGGTTAAGATATTGATAATATAAGCCAAATAATGGCTACACTGCGTCCTGCTGCACGGCTGAAAGCAACGGGAAACTACAGCCGTATGCTATTCCCGAGGATATGCACCTCTATATGCATAATTACATGTGATGATGGCCTCCTCCCTTGTAAAATTTCAATCCGGAGGTAAACTAGTCCCCCGTTCGGATCTCCGGGTGGGGACTACTCGAGAGGGGGTTAACATCACAGAAGTGACAAAGAGGAAATCTGACATTCTACGGATCGGAGCGTGGAATGTTAGAAGTCTGCTAGGAAGTGGAAGGTTAGAAAACTTAGGAAGGGAAATGGATAGGTTGAGGTTGGATTTGGTTGGGATTAGTGAAATGCGCTGGCAGGAAGAATAGGACTTTTGGTCAGGAGACTATAGGGTCATTAGCACTAAATCAAACAATGGCCAAGCAGGGGTTGGCCTCATATTGAGTAGGAAACTTGGACAGCGGGTGGAATATTATGAGCAATATAGTGAACGGATTATTGTAGCAAAAATCAATACTAAACCTACCTGCACCACAGTGGTACAAGTCTATATGCCTACCAGTCAAGCTGATGATGAGGATGTTGAAAAGGTCTACGAAGAAATAGACGAAATTCTGAGGTATATCAAGGGTGATGAAAATGTTATAGTAATGGGAGATTGGAATGCTGTGGTAGGAAAAGGGAGAGAAGGGAAGATAGTAGGAGATTTCGGATTAGGTGAAAGGAATGATCGAGGAAGCAGGCTGGTAGAATTCTGCACCGAGCATGAATTGGTCATAGCTAACACCTTATTCAATAACCACAATAGAAGAATATACACATGGATGAGACCAGGAGATACAGGGCGTTACCAAATCGACTTCATTATGGTCAAGCAGAGGTTTCGAAACCAGATTTCAGATTGTAAAACATATCCTGGTGCTGACATAAACTCTGACCACAATCTGGTTGTAATGAATTGCAGATTAAAGTTGAAGAAACTGAAGAAAAGTCAAAAGCCAAAAAGGTGGGCGATAGACAGACTGAAAGAGAAGGATGTAAACGAAAGATTCAAGAAGAGTATAAAGGAAGGACTAATGAAAAACCCTAAACAAACTTCAATTGCAGACGAATGGGCACTTTTGAAGAATGAAATAACAAATTCCGCAGAAGAAAACATTGGTAGGAAAGAAAGAATAGGGAGAAAACCGTTGATCACTCAGGATATACTAGAATTGATGGATGAAAGGCGGAAACACAAGAATGTAAGAGATGAAAAGGGGAAAGCAGAATACAGACGTCTGAGAAATGAGGTTAACAAGAAGTGCAAGGAAGCGAAAGAAGAATGGTTGAAAGAGAAATGTGCAGGTATAGAAAATTGTCTGAAATTAGGAAAAGTAGACACAGCTTATCGAAGGATTAAGAATACTTTTGGGGAAAAGAAGACTAAGTGCTGTAATATTAAGGACACAAATGGAAAGCCTCTAACAGATAGGGAAGAAAAGGTTGAGAGATGGAAAGATTACATCGAGAGTTTGTATAAGGGAAAGGAGATTGAGAATCATGTAATGGAAAGGGAGGAGGAAATTGATGAGGATGCGAAAGGAGATTTAATATTGAGATCAGAATTTGATAGAGCTTTGGAAGACTTAAGCGGGAACAAAGCACCAGGCATAGATGATATACCGATTGAGTTGCTACGCTGCATAGGAGATGAAGGTCTGATCAGGTTATTTCACTTGGTGTGTAGGATTTATGAAACAGGTGAGGTACCCCCTGATTTCAAGAAGAATGTAATCATCCCTATACCAAAGAAAGTGGGAGCTGACAGATGTGAAGATTACCGTACAATCAGCTTGATTACTCATGCTTCAAAGATCCTGTCTAGAATAATTTACAAGAGGATTGAAAGCCAGATAGAAACGGAGTTGGGTGAAGACCAGTTTGGTTTCAGGAGAAATGTAGGAACAAGGGAAGCTGTACTAAGTCTTAGGCTGATTTTGGAAGGTAGAATAAGGAAAGATAAGAGAACGTTCATGGCATTTGTAGACTTAGAAAAGGCTTTTGATAATGTTGATTGGACTAAATTGTTTGACATTTTGAAATCGATTGGAATAAAGTACAGGGATAGGAGGGTGATATACAATCTGTACAGAAACCAGACAGCAGTCATTCGAGCTGAAGGACATGAGAGAGAAGCTGGTATTCAGAAAGGTGTAAGGCAAGGCTGCAACTTATCACCCATACTTTTCAATCTTTACATTGAACAAGCAATGAAGGAAATTAGAGAAAAATTTCAAGTGGGAGTGAAGATTCAAGGAGAAATAATTTCAACTCTGAGATTTGCTGATGACATCGTCATCTTGGCCGACAAGCCTGAGGATTTGAATGAGTTTTTGAATGGTATGGACTCCGTCTTACGGAAAGAATTCATGATGAAAATTAATAAATGTAAAACAAAAATACTGGAATGCAGCCGAAATAAATCAGAAACCTCTATGGAGATCAAATTGGCAGGTGAAAAGCTGAAGGAAGTAGGAGACTTCTGTTACTTAGGAAGCAGAATAACCAGTGATGGACGAAGCAAAGAGGATATAAAAAGTAGGTTGGCTGAGGCAAAGAAAGCATTTCTACAAAAAAGGAATCTGCTGACATCGAATATAGATTTAGGTATTAGGAAGTCATTTTTGAAAGCCTTTGTCTGGAGCGTGGCGCTCTATGGAAGTGAAACTTGGACTATTGGTGCAGCAGAAAAGAGGAGAATTGAAGCATTTGAAATGTGGTGTTACAGGAGAATGATGAAGATCAGATGGGTAGATAAGGTTACAAACAAAGAGGTATTATGACGAGTGGGAGAGGAGAGATGTTTCTGGCGACTGTTAATGAAGAGATGAGATAGGTTGGTAGGACACATACTAAGACACCCAGGAATAGCAAGCTTAGTTATGGAAGGAAGGGTCGAGGACAAAAACTGTAGGGGTAGACCAAGGTTAGAATATGTTAAACAGATTGCCTCGGATGTAGGGTGTCGGAGCTATGTAGAGATGAAACGATTAGCTCAGGACAGGGAGGCATGGAGAGTTGCATCAAACCAGTCAAAAGACTGAAGACTCAAACAACAACAACAACTTCAATTATTCATTGTGCTGGTTTATTTTATCACCAATCGCTGCGATAGGATCAATGGACGCTTCAGCAACAGGTGTGCAGCATTGAGGACCTTTTGATGAATTAGAGGATTCCTATTCTGAGGAAATGCCATACATACTATCTATAATTTACGAAAACTAAACCTTAGATGCACTGTATATACTTGAAAATGAAATGAAAATCCTCTGCCTGCTTCCAGTCAACCGACCGGGTCAGGGAATGGAATGAGAGAAGCCCCCATCTAGCGGCGAGGATATGAACTTTGCCGGCTGCCGAAGCCTGTCGCACTCCCCTGGGGCAATGATTAAATGAATGACAGATGAAATGAAATGATAGTGGAGTGTGTTGCTGGAATGAAATTAGTGACAGGGAAAACCGGAGTACCCGGAGAAAAACCTGTCGGCCTCTGCTCTGTCCAGCACAAATCTCACATGGAGTGACCGGTATTTGATCCACGGACCCAGCGGTGAGAGGCCAGCGTGCTGGCGCCTTTGCCACGGAGATAGATGTATTCACTTATAGCTTTGATTAAAGTCTGTTGGATGCAAGGCCTGGTGGTAACGCTCGTACCTACTATGCTAAAAATTGCGGGATCGAATGCTGCAGACACGATTGATGGTTTCTCAATAAACCCTCATTTTTTTCGTGCTTACCATGACCCCAGCCATGACTGTGTATGTGAAGGGTGTGACCACCTAAGCGATGGATACCATGCAATTAGGTGCAGTAGAAGAGGAACCTCTATTACGCAGTTCTGTACAGATGCGTAGCTTATTTTATGAACCATCTATTGTATGTTATTGATGTAAAACTTTCTGTTATGTTCTTTGTATGGCCATTGGCTGCTCTAATAACATTGCTATTTTCTTTGTCGTAACTTTCGTTTTGAAGAAAGACAGCTTTTGTAACATTATTATAATTATGTCAGGTTAAATAAAATAGTATTATGTGAATTACTTGGGGAAGTCTTTTTCATGGAATTAAACTGCATCCATGTGCAGACTGTGGACACGAGCCGATCATTGTGGTATGTAACTCATCTGCGCAGCGAGGAGAAAAGGGTGATTATAAAGTGAATGTGATTTGGGAACGCCGAGATGGTGCAGAAAATAGATTCAGCAAATACTTTGTCCAGTACAAGTTCCATATGAAGTAAACAACGTTTCAGATACGGCTGTACATATTCGAACGTCGATGTTTTTCAATTGCTCGGCCAATTTCGAATGCGAATATTAGATTCAAACATAGGAATAGTTCGATTATCGAAATCCAACTTGTACGAATTTCAATATATTCGCATTAGTGAAATGACTGGACTATTCAGTCAATTTATTATTTATTTATCTATGGATTTTAGTGCCTGGAGTGTCCGAGGACATCTTTGGCTCGCCAGAGGCTGTAGCTGCTTCTAGCGGGCACCACTAGGATGAGCTACAAGTTCCGTTCAATTTCAAGTAGTTCCTACTTTCGCTACCAGATATCAATGATACCTGGTGGTAAACGTTGGGACTTTGATAGAGAGTTACAACGAAATCTAACCTAGAAATTTAGCTCCACACAAGTTTAGTCTGTGGAAGGATCTTTTACATGCCATAAATCTATGACATGGGACCGCCGGCTTTACTTCACCTCCGAAGGAAGGCATACTGAAGGATTTTAACGCTATTCGGGTTTGAACCCGCTATCTTGGGCACAGCAGTTCAGCATGCTACCAACTACGCCACCAAAGCAACAATTCAGTCAATAATCGAATTAATCAATGGTATGTTCGAATAAGCTTAATAAACTTAAAATAACAAAGAAAGGATAGAATGAAAGCAAAGAAGAAAGAAAGAAAGAAAGAAAGAAAGAAATGGAGCAGATAACAAGTGATGTATTGCGCCCGTTGACGCATGTTTGCACAGCTAACAAAGACCAAGATCCATGCTGAAAAGTAACTGAACATACCCTGCGAGCGGCGGGAAGAAGCCGAAGCAATATCGCTTATAATTACATTTTTATGCACTTTAGACATTCCATAAATCAACCATAATTTAATCAACGTCATTCGGCTTACTTAAAATACGGTATACTACGCTGATGAGCGAAACCGTCAATTTACGCGGCTATCTCACGTCCAGAGTGAACGCCATATTTTGTGAAGCCAGTACTTACTCATCGTTTGCTGAAGCAACATCTATGTGAATGTGAAGCACAAATATGGACACGTTCCGTGAAGGGAATCCATGTGCAATGGATAAATCCGAGTATATTTGTCAAATGGACAGCCATCAGGGCATAAACTGATGATCAAATAATTGTGTACAATTAATAACATTTAATCTGAGAAATATTTTGATTCACGGAGTGAAAATTATGGAAGCGTGCAACGCAAACTCTAAGACCACATGGTCGCATCCAAGTGTATTATAAACTGTGAATTGATAAACTGTGTAATTCTACAGGAATATTTTTATGTTTTGCCGGAAGGGCAGTGATTATGATATTTATTTTGTGTAAATAATTCGTGAAAGTAACGAGTGAGCGTCGCACAAGCGATAACTTAACGCCAGTGGCGGAGTGAAAATGGGCAATTTATTACCGCACCTTAGCATCAGTGAGTGCAAGTTTTCTTTAAACATGTGTAATATTATCACCATGACAACATTATAATCCTACTGAAATATCAAATCTTGGAATATAACCTCTACCACGCAATGCAGATGGATAGCTAAATCATGCGTGGGTAATTGGCAGCGGAAGGTGACCGGAAACAATGAGGAAATGATTTAGAACCGTAGAGAAGACCGTTTACAACATCTCATGGCGGGTCTCGAACCGACGGTCGCTGCATCTGTAAGTCAGATCTTGTATCAGTAGCGTTAAATGTAATGAGTTGTAAACAGTAGATTTAATTTTAGTTTCGTTTCATTTTTCGCTGCACAATGCAGGTAGCTATTATAAGAACACGTGTGGAAAGTTACAATTTAGTTAAAAATGTATAAATGCCAGGAAGGCAGTATTTTCAATGTCCATTTCGTATCGTTTCAAAACAGTTACTATCAACTTTTATTTTGTCAAGCTGATGACAAAGAAACTAGTTTAGGCAGTTGTTAGAACAAGGCCAAGGTTACATGTATAAGTCAAACCACTACACAGCACACTCGCTTTTAGGCAGTGCATCATTATTTATTTAGAAGGCTGTGAAATTCTTAGCATTATTATAAGCGGAATGCAGAGTTCCGTTATTCACATTTGTTGGCCAGATCAATACTTGAAAACAGGTTTATTTCTTTACGAGAAGCCAGACAAGCAATGCATGCAACAGTATTTTGTAACTAGAGAATATAGGTTCGACATCATTCAGGGAAGAGGCAATTTAATAAATGCACAATCTCACACTTTAGCTTGTATCAGAAACCTTCATATTAATTCATACCTGTAGCGTTGTTTGAATGTGTTTTACACACACATAATCTTTATGACCAGTATTTAAAACGTGTATAACTTAGGAATCCACACTTATTGTAATTAACATTATTAGAGTATTATTGATATGAGTCGTGATGGTGGATCAATACCTCCGACATGTTATTGTGGTTATACCGGTGGTAACGAACTACTGCAGTCGTACCTAACCGAGGGCGCCTGGATTGATGAATCCGTAATTGTAAGAGTGAGACACAGGGTGTCTAATAATAATGATGAAGTATTGGTGGAGACACAGGGTGTCTATTAAGTTATTAAGTTATTATGCATTAGTTGGATACACACGTTACCTAAGTACACTGAACGCTTCTTAAAGGTTCATAAACTGAACAACTATACTGTGAGGATTAAATAATTGTGTGAAGCTTTAATAATCAAAGATAGGAGTTTGTAAAACTAAACAAATCTCATAATTCCCCCTGAGCCTAAATAAAGATAATAAATATTAAAAATAAAATATTTTCTGGACCAAATGTTGACACTTAGTTATTGTTAAGTTATTTTTAGATACATTATGATACATTTTCACATGAATAGTCGACAACCAATTGGTGATGTGATAACTGTAGCACACACATCACATTGGTAGCAATATGAGTCGATCTAATTGTTTAATTACCATCGCATTTGCAGGCATTCCTATTTTCTACTTTCTTAACACTTTGAAACTATGACCGTTTGTTACAAACAGTAACAAATCGAGTACGCAGGCAGTGCCAATTGCACAGCCATAGGAGTGTTGAATTATTTTATGCATTTGTGTTGTATTAGCATAGCTCTTTTTTATTCAGCAACATTGTGCACATAGCTTGATTTTCTTTGTAATAAACGCGCCTCGTTCATTAATTAATGATATTTAGGACTAGCTAAACACTTAAATCTAAAGATAAATGTTAGAGATGGCACTAACATAGCATAGGACAAATTTTCCCCTTGCTACTAAATGTAAATGTTTCTAGTATTTGTAAACAAGTAAATATCTTGCTTTGGTGTAGATTCTTTTTATGTTTGATCCTCCCGTAGTCATTTCGATGTAATTGCTTAGGGCTGATCTTACGTGTCATTCTCTTAGCTTGTTCGTTCTTCGTCGAATTTTGTATTAGGACCATGAGAGTAATTTAGATCTTGATTAGAACTTTTTTTTATATTTTCTTTCAGGGCAGAATAGTATCGGATTAGCCGTTTGCAACTCTCATGCTAGGCTAGGGATCTATTCTGAATAAAATTTATTCGTGATTTTAACATAAGACTGACCTCTCTTTTCTTGTTTAGTTTTGTTATCGATGCATTCCTCTGAGCTGGTTAAAGATCGGACCTCACTAATTCCCGATACCCCCCGAGTGCAGACTTTGTGCTACACCAGCCTATAAATGTGTCGTCCCCTATACTTGTGTGTTAACCGGAAGAGGGTCTCGGAAGGGTCATTTGAAACCGGTGGCTCCCCGAAACCTTCGGCCAGCGGGCACAGTATTGAATGATATTTATTTTTAAGGATCTATCTGGATAAATGAGGAAGGGCTTAATCCCAATCCGGTCCCTTGGATTTCCCCCTGCTTTGAAGAACTCGTCCCCTGGACACATTTCTGTAATATTTGGGCATATAGCATCTTCGAATAATTCAAATATTTGAATTGTTCGATTTATGTTAACACTCGTAATTGACTTTTCGATATTCTCGAGTACTTCAAATGTTCGAATGATTCTAACAACCGAGGTATTCGGACATCCGCATTGTTCGAACATTCGAAATCCTGGAGCATTCGAATGAATAATTCAAATTTCGAATAGGCGTATGTTCGAAGAAGTCGGAATGAATCAAATATTTGAATGTTATGTACATGCATAGTTTTAGCCCGTGCTGCAGCGGTGCCGTCAAATCAGTAACGTCTCATCCTTACTGATTAAATTATTTATTTCAGCGACAAACAAGCCATGTATCCAGTCACCGACCTACTAATCAAGCCACCGATCGACAGATCGACTAGCAGGGTCATACAGACTTTGCGCTTTGAGAGCGCGGCCGCGCTCGGGGAGCACTAGGCAGTCAAACTAGCGCTCTTTCCCCTACCACCACTACACTGTGGACCCCTGTTCGAAGTGAAATAGCTGCGAACAAGGAACGAAAGACAGTGGAGCATGAAAGAACTCATCCTTTATATGGACACGAACTGCAGCCGCAACGACTGAAGTCGAGGAAGAGTTTCCTTAGAACATCAAAGGAACTTACAATCACTGCTAAAAAAAAGCTACATTAGGTTGCAAATGTGGAGGGCTACGACCAACCTTCCCCCTGGTTGGGGAAATGTTTCTGAAACTCGAACTCCTGGCTATGACGAGGAATGGACGACTTGGAAGTCCCTGAATAGACTGCGCTCTAGAGTAGGCAGATCAAGGGTTAATATGGCAAGATGGGGTTACATTGACCAGGATGATATTCAATGTGATTGTGGAGATGACCAGACTGTTCAGCATATGACTGAGTGTCGAATGTGCCCAGCATCCTGCACGGAAGAAGATCTTCGTCGGGGAGCACAGACTGCACTGGAAGTGGCCACGTTTTGGGCAAAGATAATATAATAACTGTGTTATATGTTTAAAATATATGTTTCTGATACGAGAATAATAATAATAACTACACTGGCAGCGCGAAGACCTGAGACAGACGGACGATGTTCGGACCACGCTGACTACATACGTACGTACAGTCGTGCGGTCGATGGCTTTTGTGGGATTGTTGACATCATATTGATAGGGCTGTTTTGCCATAAAAATATACCGCATATACAAATCGAATGGCACTCCGATGTATGGAATGTGCAGGAAACGAATGCAAGTGTTAAGTAAAGAATATTGTGATTTATTTGAAACTGAAATGTGAACATAGCCTATTAGAGAGAAAAATTCAACAACACTTACCAATTTGAACAGATAGTACAGACCTTGAGTGACCTTTGCTCAGTCGTTTTTACGAGCTTTTAGTTTTGTAGGAAACAATCTTCTCCAAATTGACACAGCTATTCGTAAGCAATTGCGCAAGTTTCTATCGCTCATCGTTGGACGATGTTTACTTTTGGTAAGCTTAAGAACCGAAAAGAAACGCTCACAAATGTACGTTGAGCCAAACATTGCTCACTTCAGCGCAGCGGGCAGACCGCGTGCTCAACCAGCCAAGCTCCTCCCATCACTACCGAAACTACAGTACCTTCCACCAAGGCGCTCGGAGCACTGGCCTGGAGGGTGGCCGGAACGTTAGCGCTTGGGGAGCGCTGTGTGGATTGCCCTGGACTATGCTGATGAGATAAAGATCAATGGGCAAGGGTATATCTGAACTTGGGAGGCGAGTGAGTTAAAATCACGCCATCCACCGTTCTGAAATTGATTTCGTGCATTTCAGTTCCAGGGTAATACCAGGACGATATCGTGTAATAAGTTACAGCCAAATTCTACCAAATTCTTGTCCAATTTGATTCATTTTCTTTAACTTGATTGTTTGCAGACTTAGTCAATATATATTATTTAACAAAATGTAAATTTTTGAAAGCTTTTGTCTGGAGCGTGGCGCTCTATGGAAGTGAAACTTAAACTATTGACCCAGCAGAAAAGAGGAGAATAGAATCGTTTCAAATTTGATATTACAGGAGAATGATGGAGATCAGATATGTAGATCGAGTAACAGATCAAGTGGTAATAAGACAAGTGAGAGAGGAGAGATGTTTCGGACGACTGCTAATGAAGAGAAGAGGTAGGTCGGTAGGACACATGCTAAGTCACACAGAAATAGCAAACTTAGTTATAGAAGGAAGGGACGAGGACAAGAACTGTAGGGGTACACCAAGGTTAGAATATGTTAAACAGATTGCTTCGGATGTAAAGGGTGCTAGCTATGTAGATATGAAACCATTAGCTCAGGACAGAGAGGCGTGGATATTTGCATCAAATCAGTCAAAATACAACAACAACAACAATAACATGCTTGAACCGTACATTGGGGCCTTCTGCAGCAAATGTTGGTTAAGACAATGAACAAACTAGATCTATAACCTTAAGTTATTAAGAAATAAAATTGAATTTTGAAAACTATGTAAACACCGGGTGAAATAGCTGCCCCTTATAATATTGTTTTATACAGCCCAACTAACACATGGGGTTAGGAAGGTCGATATTTCTCTGCTTGCATCCCGTAATGGTACTAATGCACTGCAAGCATATCCCGCAAACGATACTGAAGATCATTGATTTTCCCTCGTACTAGTCTGTAGTCTGATCGAGGGAAAAATAATGGTGTTCAGTATCGTTTGCAGGATATGGTTGCAGTGCATTAGTACCATACGGGATCAAGCTTCCTGATAACAACGCTAGTTGGGTTGCATAAAACAATATTATTAAGGGCAGCTGATTCACCTGGCATATAACAACAATTCTTTTGAGTACATGAAAATCCATAGATTAGGAAATGTGGACTATTTCAACTCTTAACAAGTAGTTCCGTGAAGAAATAAAGCCTATTTTCATATATCCTACTTATGTTAATTGCCTCTATCAACATACAAAATTTCAGTTTGATTGCTGTAATAGATTCGTAGTTATTGAGAACCGACTAAATATTTTGGATGGTCGCCATGTTGGATTTTATATATGTAGGTCCTAGAGTTATGTACTGTTACATGAAGATTATTGTGTACGTAATGCCCCCGTAATTGAATTATGTAGAGACCACGGTGGCTATATTTGAAATTATAAGGAGAGTTATGGCTGTCATAGTTATGACGTGGGTAGTCATGACGTAAGCACGGATGACGAAAATGTTATGCCAGCAGGCTACTTGAGCTGAGATTCTCAGTGACGTCAGCATTTAGTCGAGAATGTTCCAAGATGTACGACGCAGTCGCAGGAAACGAGGAATTCTGCTGAGGAAGAAACTATGCTATTGGAGGAGAGGCATGAACCAATCAACGATAGTTTAAAGGAAGACGGTGATTGCTGAAACTATGGTATTTTTATTACTTTTGGAATGCAGAATTGTGGAAATCCATCTGCAGTGGAAGCATTGATTTGGAATTTTGATGAAATTTATTTTCAGTTTTTGAACTTTGAAAATCCGTCATGTATTAACGAAGTTGGAAGTTTTAGCGATGACGTAGTATCACGCTTTGGAAGGGATGGAAACGCCCCTCGAGAAGTTAATAAAAGGGCTTGCGCAGAAGAGAGGAGTCTCTTTCGTTCTCTGATCATTCTGAGATCTCATTCTCAGATCATCGAAGTATATTTGTGAAAGTTCTTTTCTTATACATTCATTATAGTGAGACGTCGAAGTGAACAGCAGTGAAAAGAATCGTCTTTATAACGCGTGGCGAGGCCACAATATTAACGAGATCCAGGTCAAACTAGGTGAAGTTGAAACGGACCTTAGAAAGCTTCTACAAGTTTAGCTTCGAACAGTTAGCGGTCACCGATAAGATAATTGTATTGTGCAGTGCTACATGCTGTAATAGAGAAAAGCTGAACAATTTCGACCGATTAGTTTAAAAGATATTAGCAGTTTTATACGACTGACAAAAGTGATTATCTCGCCACTAGAGAAACACTTTTGTATAGCCAGAATCAACGCAAGGCTGACGCTGCGAGTGGAGTAGAAAGACTTCAGATTGCTTGGTTACAGAACGATACAGTATAATGGAGCAATTGAATACGGCAGTTTGTTCTTCTGACACTACAACCGAAGAGCAGATGGAAGGCTAAAAGGGCTTATTGCAATTGGGACATACTTCAACGGAGTAAGATAGCGACATGGAACTTCGCTAATTGCTATTCCACACAAGCGAACATGCGGTGAATACCATCTACACCCATGTTTCGTAATTAAAGGCTGAATACCATCGAACAGCCATAGAAACAATTTCATACTCTGAATATGAATAATTTCTTCGGAAATTTCTACAAAACTTCATGACGATTGTCTACTGGAACTTCAGGGAATTTTTCAAGAGAGGTCAGGGATATCCCGACTCACAAAGAAGATTATTGCCGGAAGGATGTCTATTCGTCTTCGAGGAGCAGAGCGATTCCCGGAGAAGGAAGCAGTTCGATTCTCCGAGGGTGCTATTTCCTATTTCGAGGATGGAGCTCAACTTTAACGTGGTGAAATGGATCCATCAGCAGTCTTCTTTGGGGAATTTTCCTCTGGAACGTCAATCGGCAGATAAGGTAGTCGTGAACGTTTATTGTATTTGAGTTTACTAATAATGTTTGAGCAACCATTTTTCCCATATTTTTATCCTCCTGTATTTTGCCCTATTTTCTTGTTGAGATTCTTATTCTCAGTACACCTTGATGAGTTTTGCATTTTTCGACGATTTATTAAGACATTGTTATGTCATGGGCATAGTTAACGATTTTGAATCAGTTGAGACTGATATTTAGATTTTTCAGTAATTAATTTTTTTTGTAGTCACGATTTGACTGTAAGTTAATGATTTTTATGACAGATTTAAATTCAGACAGCGTGTCACTTTATTAAAGTAATTCTACCCCAGTTTAATTACTTTGAACAATTTTCTGTCATCATCAAGAAGGAAGAACATTTAAATGATTTTAGAGCGTTAAAATCTCTTACGTTGTCGACGATCTTGGAAATACTAGTCGTTATTTGTATTGATTGCAACACAGACATTGAACGTCAGTTATGAATGAACATTGCATTATAGACACTTTTGTGAAAGAGTAACTTTAATAATGAATTATTGAATGCATTAAAGTCAAGTACTTTTGTTAGGAGTTTTTCTCAATTAGAGGTTTATCAAATCATGTTTGCATTCCCCAGTCTAATTGGATTCTATTCGACTACTTTGCATTTTAGTCGCACTTTATTTGAAGATAGTATTTTTATACTACATTTCTTTTAAGATGTTAATCTTAAATTTTGATAGACCAGACAGGCGTATATAAGCGTATTCACTATTAAATTTGTTTGTGATTGGCAAGTTTTGACTTCATTTCGGTTCATGAATGAAATCCACGAAGGTTAAATAGAAAAACAGTTTTGAAACAATTAATGATTATAAAATTTTTAAGTGGAACTATGAATGTATAATCGCTAGTGCAGTGCGTGTTGAAAGTCGCTGAGGTATAATGCCCTTGAATATGAAGGAGGTTCCCACAGGAATTAATGTTAAAGAATTATTTGTGGAAGTTTTGTAAGTTATGTGGAAGTTTTTAATGCCATATAGATTAATATATGATGATTTTGGGCATATTTTTAATGCAGATTGTGCATTAACTTTTTAGCGAAGGATTTTCCGCTGGAGTAAGATTGTTATAGTTCGTTGAAAATTAATCAAGTGAATAACTGTTAGAATTAACACGAGTTTTGAAAGAATTTGAGATAAGATTTTGAATGAAGGTTGCCGTCACAAATCATTATTAAAACCTTTATTAAACCAGATTGTGACATTAACATGTATAACTAACCTTCATTGGTCGATTATATTAAACAGGATTATAAAATTACCAACCGAATGAACATGTGGCTAATGTATTTATTAAATTAATAATTTAAACAATTTAAATGTTAATATTGTAAATAATTGTTGTAAATATTTTTGAAAATAATGTGAAACGAGAGTGATGTTAAAGGCGTGCTTATAATATTTTTATTGTCTTTGACAAATATTATAAACAATTTCTAATTGTTATAAATAATTTATGTGATTTTGTTATAAACATTTAGGAGCTAATTAAACATTTGGATTGAAGTTAACAAGTTTAAGAAATTAACATAATGATCCAATAGGATGTGAGCAAAGTACTTGAAAGATTTGCGTAAATATAATGTGAGTTGTCTTATAGACATTTAAAAGCTTGAGAGAACAAGCTGTATTCTTACGTAACATAGCACGTGAGAAGGGAGTGCATTTGACCAGTATGCAACAGGCTGGAAGGTAGCCCGCAGCTGTGCCAACATATGGTTCTCAGGGAGTGAGGTCGTACATACTCTGGCCTTGCGACTATAAATACCATTCTCATGTTTATTAAAAGGAAACCAAATGCTCTATATATGTCACACCCTGACGTCCTTTTCGAATCCAATAGTGTTATGAATATTACGTTATTTGGAGCTCTTGGGAGCTAAAATGTTTTACATCATGTTGTATGATAATTTTTTTTGCAAGTCCTACTGGAGGACGTAGTCAGATTGACTTGGGCTACTGATAGCCACGTTGATTTTGTTGTGTTATCAAAATCATACCCTTTATTAGAAATAAAGCTTTTGTACAGTTCAAAGTTCTCGTCTTCGTTTCTGGTTCATTTTTAAATGTCATGGTGGAGGTTATTGTGTGAACAGACTTTAGTGATCCTGTTGTCAACTCAAACCCCGAGATAATTAAGAGGTAAGTAACGGTAAGTATGAACCCCCGTCTATTTTGGTGTGTTCCACAATGATTTCCTGTGAACTTCTGTGCTCTTATCTCGATAGTATCTGTCAGTGCCATTTTTATTGATGTAACTGTGCCGGTGCGATTGATAATTGGCAATCCGATTGAGGGGGCGGATATCTGACAGCCTACTATCCAGGTAAACGGGGACAGTACCTACTTACTTACTTCGTTGGCCACACGAACCGAAGTCGGTTCATTGCCTCACTCTTTAGCCTCTTCCATTGGTCTCTGTTGCTAGCCATGTTCTCGTTGGCTCCCAGTGTCTCCAGGTCTTTCTTGACTCCATCCATCCACCTCAGTGTTGGTCTACCCAGGGGTCTCGTACCTTGTGGCTTCCCTTCTAGCACTGTCTTTACCATTTTCCCTTCTCTTCTCAGGACATGCCCCAGCCATTCAATTCTTCTGCTCTTTATTACAGCTGTCACATCGGGTTCATTAAACACCGTGTGTATTTCAATATTATTTCTTCTTCTAAAGATTCGATTTTCAGATACTGGCCCAAAAACCTTTCTTAATACCTTGTTTTCAAAAGTTATAATTTTTCTCTCCATTTTCTTGCTCAGTGTCCATGTTTCCGCCGCATACATTAATACTGGTCGCACGATTGTCTTGTAAATGCGGAGTTTCGTTGTTTTCGTTAATAGCCTGCTGGTGAATAGTTTATTCATTGAAAAGAGACACCTCTCTGCAGATTTTAACCGGTTCATTACTTCCTCCTCCATGTTGTTGTAGGCATTGACTGTACTCCCTAGGTATTTGAAAGACCTAGTCTTCCTAAATTCCATATCTTCTATTGCCAGTACTCCCTCTGTTTCCTCTTCATTGTTTCTGGTTACAATCATATACTCTGTCTTATCTTGATTGATCCTCAGACCCACTCTTTGTGCTTCTTCTATTAGAACTTTAACTGTTATTTTTAGTTCCTTTTCCTCCTCCGCTAAAACCATAATGTCATCGGCAAACGCTAAGAGTTTCACTTCACCACCTACAATCTTACCTCTTCCAATCGAAGATGCTCTTTTTAGTGCTTTTTCCAAAACCAAGTTAAACAGGCTGGGCGATATGCAATCTCCCTGTTTGACACCCGTCTCCACAGTAAAACATCCAGATTCCCTGCCTTCAACTCTCACTTTACATTCCGTTTTCTCAGTGCACATTCTTGTCAGCCCGATCAGTTTCGAAGGTATTCCCGATTCTTCCATTATCCTCCAGATGCTTTCTCTGTTGACACTATCATAGGCCATTTTGAAGTCAATAAATAGGCAGTTTACCTTCTTATCAAATTCCCACGTATTTTCAATTATCTGTCTGAGTATGAATATTTGGTCTGTTGTTGACATGCCTTTCCGGAGACCGGCCTGGTGTTCTTCAAGCTTTTCCTTTATGTATGGTAGTAGCCTATGTAAGAGAATGCGCGCAAGAATCTTGTATGCGCTACATAATAATGATATGCCCCTGTAATTCTCACACTCGGTTCTTTTTCCTTTCTTATATATTGGGCATATTACTGCTTGTTGCCATTCATTGGGCATCTTTTCATTTCTCCATATTTGCAGTATCAATCGATACAGTGCTTTTCTGCATGCTTCTCCACCTTGTTTTAGCAGTTCTATTGCTATGCCGTCGGTTCCTGGAGCTTTGCTGTTCTTCATTTGCATTAAAAGCAAGCAAGCTTGTAGTTTAACGTGACCGTTAATCGCGAGATCATGAGCCACGGGACCTCCTTTTTTTACGTGGAATCCGAACCACAGGACATGGCATTTCACTTCGAAAATCTCACATGCATTGACCGGGAATCGAACCCGGTCCACCTTGGTGAGAGGCATACAGCTTAACCGCTTCGCCACCACGCCCCTCTCATTTGCATTAGAGCTTCATCCATTTCCTTCATTGTAGGCTCCTCCACATTTGGTTGGGGTCCTTCATATGCCTTTGTTTCCTCAGTCACTTCTTTTCCCTCAGGGACATTCAACAATTCTTCAAGATAGTCCTTCCATAACTTCAAGCCCTCTTCTTGACCAGCCACCAAATCACCTTCATTGTTTTCCATTGCTACGATTCTTGGTCTGAACCCCGTCTTGAAATACCTTGCATACCTATAGAATTCCCTTACATTGTTCTTGTTTCTGTCTTCTTCAACTTTTTCCAGTTGCTTGTTGATGAACTGCCTCTTTTCTTTACGTATTACTTTCCTTGTTTCCCTCGCTGCCTCCACGTATTCTTCTCTGGATTGTGGGGTGTCGTTATCTAGCATCCTCTGTTTGTACTTCTTTCTCTTTTTAATCGCCTCTTTGCACTCCTCACTGAACCATATCTTGTCCTGTCCTTTATTTTCTTTACTCTTTAGGTGTTCCTTTGCAGTCTCAGTCACAATGGATTTGAATATTTCCCAGCTGTTATCTTCCCCTTCCTCTTTCCTTTCTCCTTCTTCTAGCTCCTCCAGAACTTGAAAACGCTTTTGTAGCTTTAGCCGGTACTCACTTCGTATTTCCTCATTTTCCAGTAGGCTTAAATCTATTTTGCCTTTTAGAGTGCCTGATTTCGTCATCTTCTCTCGTGATATTCTTTGTTTCACTTTAATTAATACCAGATTGTGATCACTTCCCACTTCTGCTCCTCGTACTGCTCTGACATCCTCGATTCCACTTGCATGTCTTGAATCCACCAAAACGTGGTCAATCTGGTTGGTATATCGCCCTCCTGGAGCGTTCCACGTTCCTAGGTGAATCTTCTTGTATGGGAACATTGTGCTGGCGATCTTCATGTCCTTTGCAGTTGCAAATGTTACCAGCCTTAATCCATTATCATTAGACTCTATTTGCAGTTTCAACACCAACTTTTGCGTTTGCGTCCCCTATCACCATTTTCATGTCGTATTGCGGCATCCCGTCGTATACTTGTTCAACCATTTCATAAAAGCAGTCCTTTTCCTCGTCGTCCTTTTCTTCTGTAGGGGCATGTACTGCGAGGATGGACATGCTCTGAAACCTTCCCTTCATTCTCACGTAGCATAGCCTTTCGCTGATTGCTTCATATTTAACCACAGCGTGCACTATTTTATTGTTGACTGCTATTCCTGTTCCAAGTTGCCCTTTTGTTCCTCCAGTCCCACTGTGAAATATAGTGTAGTTCTCTCCCTTCTGTATGCCTTCCTCTTTCCATCTGATCTCCTGTAAGGCAACCACATCCATATTATAATTGCACAACTCCTCATCCAATGCCTTCACTGCTCCTGATGCATTCAGCGTTCTGATATTCCACGTCCCCATCCGTAAATGTTTGTATCGTAGTCCTTGTCCTTTGCCATGTCCGTCAACATATAAATCCATTTCCGAGGCATGTTTTGAGTGTTTCGTAACAGTCGTTTTTTAACAGGGTGGGTTGTCGGCCCGACGCCCAACCCCCGACCTGTAGGGCCAGGATTTGTGTAGGGTTTACTCCCATAGAGAGACTGGCTTCACTTCGCTTTACAGAGCTCCCTCTACCATGGTTTTCTTTGGGGTGCGACCCTACCTGCAAGGCAGCAGGGGCAGCACTTATTTACTGGCGGTGCTTACTCGCCATGTCACAGGATCAGCATTGAGCTCGTATGGTATTTGTTGAGTGTATTCCTGCCATAGAATATCCTCCCACGCTCCCTTATCCCTTATTGTGTACGTGTAGTATTCAAACTTCAATCGCATCATTAGAACACAAGAAGTAACAAGGAGATTTTAAAATTTCGCACAGCTGCCATCTTGTGGTAATGGAAATAATTGAAATAAATTAGATGCCAGTGGATTAACATTCGTATAAGGATTTACTGTACCTAGTTTCACTGCACTCGGATGGTTAAATTGCGAGCAACGTCCATGTGAATATTTATACTTCGCGTCGCCGCCATGTTGGATTTGTGATCACCAGATTATTTAAAGTCCTATAGGTCTTACGGAAGGAATTCATGATGAAAATTAATAAATGTAAAACAAAAATACTGGAATGCAGCCGAAATAAATCAGAAACCTCTATGGAGATCAAATTGGCAGGTGAAAAGCTGAAGGAAGTAGGAGACTTCTGTTACTTAGGAAGCAGAATAACCAGTGATGGACGAAGCAAAGAGGATATAAAAAGTAGGTTGGCTCAGGCAAGGAAAGCCTTTCTACAAAAAAGGAATCTGTTGACATCGAATATAGATTTAGGTATTAGGAAGTCATTTTTTAAGCCCTTGTCTGGAGCGTGGCGCTCTATGGAAGTGAAACTTGGACTATTGGTGCAGCAGAAAAGAGGAGAATTGAAGCATTTGAAATGTGCTGTTACAGGAGAATGATGAAGATCAGATGGGTAGATAGGGTTACAAACGAAGAGATATTAAGGCGAGTGGGAGAGGAGAGATGTTTCTGGCGACTGCTAATGAAGAGAAGAGATAGGTTGGTAGGACACATACTAAGACACCCAGGAATAGCAAGCTTAGTTATGGAAGGAAGGGTCGAGGACAAGAACTGTAGGGGTAGACCAAGGTTAGAATATGTTAAACAGATTGCCTCGGATGTAGGGTGTGGTAGCTATGTAGAGATGAAACGATTAGCTCAGGACAGGGAGGAATGGAGAGCTGCATCAAACCAGTCAAAAGACTGAAGACTCAAACAACAACATAGGTGAACTTAGGTTCATAGCCCCTATGAACATAGAAAAATCAGTTTGATTGCTATAATAGATTCGTAGATATTCAGAGCCGTCTAAATATTTCGGATGGTCGCCATGTTGGATTGTTAAAAGTATAGGCCATAGAGTCATGTACCATTAAAGGAAAATTATTGCATAGGTTCATTTTTCAAACATTCACTTCGATCGCATGATTACGACACAAGATATAAAAACTTAATTATAAAATTCGCACAGCCGCCATCTTGAGGTTATGTAAACAATTGAACTAAATTAGATATCAGTGCATTACAATGTGTATAAACATTTCCTGTACCCGATTTCATTGCGTTTGGAACATTACATCGCGAGAAAGGTCTATTTAAAATTTTCAAATTCGCTTGGCCACCATGTTCGTTTTGTAGTTACCAGTTTTTCAAAAGTCACATAGGTGAACTTCAAGTATTTTCATTTATCATCGTAAAAAATTCCAGGGTGATATTGGGAATAGTTTTGGAGATATTGAATGCTGGTGAAATATTTCGCACAGCCGCCATATTGGATTGGTGAGACGTAACAAAATATGAAGGGCACGGTCGGCGTCGTCCGGAATAGTGCTATAAACTTACCGAGTTTCATTGAAATCGCTCCAGCCAGAAGTTAGTTAGGGGGGAGCTCACACACCTTTCTCACACACACAGACACACACAGACACACGGACAAAAGGTGATCTCATAAGCCTATTTTTAAAAAATTGAAAATAGGCTAAAAATCAGTATAAACGTATGTCCACAGCCTCTATGAACAGAAAAAAATATCAGTTTGATTGCTGTAAAAGATTCGTAGATATTGAGAACCGTCTAAATATATCGGATGGTCGCCATTTTGGATTGTTATATGTATAGGCCATAGCGTTATGTATCATTGA
Organism: Meconema thalassinum; assembly: GCA_946902985.2. Classification (NCBI taxonomy): domain Eukaryota; kingdom Metazoa; phylum Arthropoda; class Insecta; order Orthoptera; family Tettigoniidae; genus Meconema; species Meconema thalassinum. Next base: position 1,905,257,656 of record OX336388.2, on the reverse strand, counting down.
AGGAAAATTATTGCGTTGCTTCATTATTCACACTTTCACTTCAATCGCATGAATAAGACACAAGAAATAAAAGTTAATTTTAAAATTTCACACAGCTGCCATCTTGAAGTCATGTAAACAATTGCACTAAATTAGATGCCTGTGCATTACAATGTGTATAAATATTTGCTGTACCAAGTTTCATAGCGTTTCGATGGTTAAATTGCGAGAAACGTCTATTTAAAAGTCGCAAATTTGCTTGGCCGCCATGTTGGCTTAGTAGTTACCAGGTTTCTGAAAGTCCCATAGTTGAACTTATAGTATTGAACTTTATCACCGTACAAAATTTCAGGGTGATATCGGCAATATTTTCGGAGATATTGAATACTGGTTAAATATTTCGCACAGCCGCCATGTTGGATTGGTGAAACGTAGTAAAATTTGAAGAGCACGGTCGGGGTCATCCGAGATGGTGCTACGTCCTTACTGAGTTTCATAGAAATTGCTCCAGCCGTTTAGAAGTTATGAGAGGGGGCACACACACATCACACACACATACGCACACATGCACGGACAAAAGGTGATCTCATAAGGCTATTTTTTTTTCATAGAATGAAAATAGGCTAAAAATTATTATTTTAGGCCTATATAGATAAGGTAATTTCACTACGTTTTTAATTTTTCTATTTTATTTTTTAATAATTTTAGATAATAGATTTAGTTAATTTCATTGTTTTATCCAACATTTCCTAAAGAAGGCCCCAATGTAGGGTTGAAACGTGTACATTTTGTTAAGTAATACATATTAACCAATATGTTTAAATGTTTTTGCATATTCATTTAATCTCTTGTTATATCCTCTGATGATTGGCTTCCAGATGGGCATTCAACTGTAAGACCATTCACCAGATAACGTCTCATGACGATGGCAACATATTTTCGTCAATTAAAATGTTTCCCCAGACGCTTCGATTTCAGAGATTAGAAGCATACTGAACTTAGTTTCTAATGGAGAACACATAGTTCAATAATGAGATATACGGAGTGAATCTCACTGAACCGAAGCAGTCTTACCATCAAAGAGCTGACAGCTCTTTAGAGCTATCACGCTCCTGGTGCCTTTGTTGATGTCTTGTACAATATTTGAATGCACGCACTTCAAACGAGACAATCCTGAAACAATATTTTCTTCTGCCTCTCGTTCCCTGGAGCTCTTAAGACAGAATTGTATTTCTTAACAGAGAGAGAAGTGTCTCAGGCAATAACATCTCCAGCTGGAGAAATCATGAGAGAAGAGGATCTCTGCAACAAGTTATTGAACGAATTTAAGTGAGTGGCGCAAAGCACATTGAGGAGCTTTGGAAACGAGGTACGATATCTCCCCAAGGCCTACTGGTGCGCCAAGGGTATCCCAATGTAAACTATATGTGCCATAATGTTGTTTTATGTTCGACGATGTCGAAATGTAAATATTATACGTCAGAAAACTGTATCATATTGATGGTCACTATGGTACTGTTTTTTCTTATGAGACAGTTTCTCCAGCCAATCAGAGCTCATTCATTGACCAAATTAGGTAAGGATACCTTCGCGCATGCGCTCAAAATCTAACATGTCGGACATGAATTACATGATTTGAAAGTTCAAAATGGATATCGGATCAACCATGGTGCCTCACCATATCTACACGAACTGATGCTAAACCTGCTAGTAGGTTAGCATTGGACTCAGACCTTTGAGTCTCCATGTCGGTTCTTACTTGTTTGAGCTCTGTGTTAAGGTTAGTGAGTGTGGTAGTGTTGGTTTCAACATCCTTCCTAACTGCTACCAAAGTGACTGTGTTAACACCTACATTTAACCTAATGCGGTCAATGTCCTCACGCTCCTAATTTAATGTTGCAGTGTTTGCTAATAAATTAGTATTTGTTTGGTTGAGAGCTTCGGCATTATTGCCTAGTTCTCCCCTAACATCATTGAGTGTGACATTAGAAGCCTCAACATCACCTTAAGCAACATTTATGTCGCCTCTGACATCCCCTAGGTCATTGCGAACTGTGCCTAGGTCATTGCGAACTGTGCCTAGGTCTTCCCTTACTTGGTTCAGGGACGCTGTATTATTTTCTAGGTCACCTCTCACTCCACCTAAATCACCTCTTATCTGGGCAAATGATGCATTAATGTTAGTCATCATCCCATCTAGGACTCGTCTCAACGACACCTCATCAATCATTATACAGTTGAGAAAAAAAGAGAAGGAATTACCTCCGAAATACAACCACTACATCAATACAGGAAAGTTTGTCCAAGCCAAAAGCCTTCCTGTGAATAAATTTCACGAAATACTGCTGGACTCAACGCAGAAAAACAAGTTACATTTACGTGGTAAAAATACCTACAAGCAATAAAACAAAAGTTACATTTACTAAGGATAGAGTATTAACAAGTTATATACCTAATTAATTTTAAATACAATATGCTCTACCCCCCTGGTCTGATATCAAAGAATGCCAGGTGGCATCAAAACAGCTGTACGACTTCTCCATTCGTACCAGTCCAGTTCAACTGCCTATAAACGTGACATAATGGATCCTCACAAAACGAGAAACAGATGGTTTCCGGAAAAACATCGGCCATACCAGGTTGGTGCGCCATTTAAAGAAAGAGTGTATGAGCCCGTTAGAGGAGGTATTTCGGGTACCATCCGCCGAAAAGATGGCACTTCGAAAGACCCCGTCCTTCGAACCCAGACTCCTGAGGATCGGGTGTATTTCTTTGTAGGCTTGCTCAGCAAGAGGGGCTTGATCCAGGGGATCTGGGTCATTGGGCACGGAAACAGTCAAAGACGCCCAAAGAAATACATCCGAAAAATACCAAAGCTAACAATAAAAAGAGATCCAGTCTTAAGTTAGAATCGTGAATAATATATTCAAGTGAGACCCCCTATCTTTTCCCGAGGGTCGAAATCGGCTAATCCGCTAATCTAAATACAATCATGAGTCGTCCCTTGTTTGACGTTAATGACCCCCCGCGAAATCCTAGTTACATGGAAAGTAGCAAAGCAAACTAGGCGCGTGGTACATGAATAATTAACGCGTAGCAAATTTACAAATAAATGACTCGGCAGAATTTACAATTAGCAGCTAGCAAGTACAATCCCTAGGTTAGGATGGTACCACGTCCACATTTAAATTACATTTAAATTTTATCTAATGCCTATGTGAACGAAAATATTGCGACGATACGCGTCGCAAACAAATGCCTATTACCAAAGCTAATGATAGTTTGACCACTAACTATAAAAAAAAACATTGCATAAACACTCTTATGTCTAGTAAGGAAACAATGGGATAAATACACTTGGGAATAAAGTAAACACTCTTATGATAGCCTACCTTCGCGAATTGACATACTGTTTGTAGTCAATCGTCATCTCAGGCATGTAAGTTACGTTGGCAAAGCGTCTTACAAGCTTTAGATCATGCGGGCCGCAAGTTACTGACTATCGGTCCCAGAAATTCAATGTCGTCGATACAAGTAGTCAGCTCATTTAATGTCATTTCCCCATGGAAATGGATTGAAGTCACGGTGTCGCTAACAACAAGCAAATGGTTGCAAAATTATAGCTGTAAATTATTTATAATAATTAATTATTCTGTTGGTTTAAGATAATTATGCTCTTGATTTAGGTTGTAGGTTTAAATGTGTTTTAGTTAGTTGTATTAAATACACCAGCGTAGGCTGCAATAGGTGATCTCACTGGAGATTCATTCAAATACATTGACTTCAAAAAGTCATACAATAACACAGGTTAGCGCGTCTTACACCAACTGCGCGCGGTGCATCGGTCGTCTTAGCATAGCCCAAGAACGCCGGAATAAACCAAGGGTAAGGCGAACATTAATTACGTCCTGCCAAATACCAAATAATGTGTTCATAGACACAACAATTACACTGGCTAGCCTAATTTATACAAAGCTGGGTCAATTAACATGATATTTTAAACCTTTCTACAACGCGCCAGGCGATACAAAGTCGTCGGCTAAAACATTTAAGGAATTCGCATAAGCGTGCGTTCCGCTTCATCATAATAATAACAGGTGTTGACAGCTCCCAAAACTGCTCTCAAAGCAAAGTTATTAATACCTGTAACCTTCAAAATTCCTAGGCTTGTGACATAATGTAGCACACAAAAAGAAGTCAATAGAGTCGGTAAACCGGTTAAAGCTGGGCGCAAGCAAGTCTGGCCACTTCGCATGCAGCTTGTAGCATGGCAAAGAATAGTGCTTTTAAAATGATCATTTTATAATCTTGTAGGAGCAAGAATTAAAGTCCTGTAGTGCTCTACAGATTATCTAACAATGTCTCATCACTCCCTAATAGTGTTTCCTGGGATTACATTCCCTTTAAAAAGATATAACGTAGCATAATGTTCAAAAAGAAGAAATTTTAAGACATAACACTTGTGCATTCTGACTGCACTGATATCCCAAGATACAAAACAAGAGTTTAGTGCTTTTCAGTCGGTCAACACGAATGTACCCAAAAGAGATGGGTTATGCCCTAATCCTGAAATAAATTATATGAGATTAATAAAACCCTAGGATGACCAGTTTCGATCGTCAAGCGATCATCATCAGATCCATTACACTTAGGCTATAAAACCTATATTTGAAATACAGGTGAAAATATTTACAATATGTACAATTATTTAGTTGCAGTATTGGTACTGCAACTGTCAGTGTATGCTAAATGCAGTATATATGATGTTAGGTGAAATGCTAAATGGTGATAGCTATCCAGAGTTTGTACTTTGGAGAGATTATATGGTTGTAAAAAGCAACTATGGTTAAACTATAAAATTATAGGCTAACTACTTATCTGATTGTCTTCCTTACTACAGCTGCTCGCAGTTTTCGTGCTCACTGTAACTCACGGTGCGGTCGACTGCGGTGGTTATCTTAACGACTGGTTTTTCCCTGCCTTCTCCCCTCTGCCTATACGTGCTGTGCGGAGTCATAGCGATGTGTTTTTGTGAGGTGTTGCCAACCTAGATAAGATGTATGTTATTGAATGAGGTGGGTCTACAACTATTAAAGACCGTGGATTAGCCCTCACCACGCGTGGACCATAAGCCACTCAACTAAGCGTTGACGGTCTTATGAGGACGTCCCGGCACCTTTAATACTGCCGCGAATATGGGCCTTGGTTTATTGCAGAAGAAAAGTACATCGTACACCTGATCCAGATAACATTTACCTATTAAAAACCCCCTAATCCCCCCCCCCCTTTATCTAGCTTGGCTGTGTCGCTAAATTGTGTCTTGTTTCCGACAGGGTGTATTTTTTTTAGTAGCGTGAAGAGGGGTGAGCTCTCCATGAACGTGTGTTCATTTAGATTGTTGGGATTGTTTCGTTTGGCTAGGTGTATCTCGATTGCTTCCTTTATGTCAAGAGCTCTGCCTCTCGATTCGTGATGGATTATTTTAAGGTCGGACTCTATGATAGTAAAGCTGTGTGTGCCCCGCGTCACACATATGTTCGCACACAGCTGAATGTGTTGCGTATTTTATCTCATTCCTATGTTCATTATAACGTGTGTCTACTCGTCTTCCACTCTGCCCGATGTAATTAGCTTGACAACCGGTGTCTTGGCACGTTATAGAATATAGCCCTGACCTTGAATAGGGTCACGTTTACTTAGATTACTATTTAGGAAGTGCCTAGCGGTTGTGTTTTTCGTTGTGAAAGCTATCTTTATGCCTTGCTTTTTGAATAGGTTAGTGATTTTATATGTATTTGCATTCACATATTTGAAACTTGAAACGCGCAAATTTTTTCTCATTACTGTCCGGATTGGGAATCGTTTTATCTTTATTTTTATGTTTGGCTATAATTTGGTTTATTTTGCTTGGTGGGAAGTTGTTTTCCTTTGCTATTTGCTTAATAGTTCTTATTTCCTTATTATAGTTGTATTTTGACATGGGTATGTTTAAAGCCCTGTGCACCATTGAATTGAAACCCGCTAGATTGTGCGTACTGGGGTATTAGACTGATTGTCGATTGCATGCGAGGTTTGTGTTGCTTTACGGAATATGGAATATGAAAGGTCGTTGTCTTTACGTTCAATAGTTATATCGAGATAATTTATTTTTCAGTCTATTTCGGATTCCTTAGTGAATTTGATAGAGTGGTGTAGGCTATTAATGGATTGGAGAATTGTTTCTTCGCTTGTTAGTTCAGTATCGTAGATGAAAATTACATCATCTACGTATTTTTTCCATATTACTATTCCCTTTGAAGACTTTTCTAAGAACGTATTTTCTAGTGCATTGATGAAGATGTCAGCGATTAACCCACTTAGTGGCGATCCCATCGCTAGGCCTTCTCTCCATGTTTACATTTTATTGTCGAATTGAAACCCGTTTTGGGTGAGAACGACCCTCAGTAATCTCACAATCTCTTCAGTTTCTTTAAGCCTGAGTGATTTGAATTTCTTGCCTTCACGATTTGCCTGACTAGCCGTGAACATTGTGGTGTTTGAAGCCATATTTTCAGTGTTGCCTTAGTAAACAAGAGTTTAGTGCTTTTCAGTCGATCAACACGAATGTACCCAAAAGAGATGGGTTATGCCCTAGTCCTGAAATAAATTACATGAGATTAATACAACACTAGGATGACCAGTTTCGATCGTCAAGCGATCATCATCAGATCCATTACACTAAACTCTTGTTTACTAAGGCAACACTGAAAATATGGCTTCAAACACCACAATGTTCACGGCTAGTCAGGCAAATCGTGAAGACAAGAAATTCAAATCACTCAGGCTTAAACTCATGAATTTAGACAAGTCAATTTGGTTCAACAAAAAATGTATAGAACTATACCTCACCCCTAAATACGTACCAATTAAAACCGTACCGAACACACCAGCCTCGATCATTTCAACTAAACAAGCCAAAGCGCTTTGGATAAAAAACGAATTAAGATTTGCATACATAAGAAAGCAAAAAATTAACCAACAATTTTACGACATTCAATTGCAACTAAGTAATTTCTGGCACGCAGCCCAATGGGACAGCTTCAACGAGCACCTACATGACACCATCAAAATCAGAGCAACGAGGAAGCATTAAACGCTAGAAAATAAATTAAGAAAACTAGGAGAAACACAGAACAATCAATCTAATGAACAACACACGAATAACAATGAATTCAATTTCCACAGCAGAGTAAACAACAGAACGAACGTAACCTTTTCTCAAGGTGAAATGAATATGTTAGACAAAGGTTTGAAATACAACTGCACAGACGCACACACGAACCACAATATAAAACAGTTAATAACAGATATTGAGATAGCCAGTCACAAGCTCCCAGCAGAAGACAGGGAATTAAACAAAAATCTCGCCACCAACGAAGCAAAAAAATCCTCAAACGAGAGGCCGATAGCAATAACATTCAAAACAACAAACAACTCAAAGAAATAAAGTCATTGAAACAAAAAATCAAAGAACATGACTTAATCATCACAAAAGCAGATAAGGGAAACACTACAGTAATTTTGAACAAAACAGAATACATTGAAAAAACAGTCGAATTCCTAACCAACAACGAAATCAAGGAATTAACAAAACACCCCACCAACAAATTCCAAAAACAAATAAAAAGTGCGCTAAAAGAAACAGAATACATACTGACCAAAGCCGAAAAATCAAAACTAATAAACATGAACCCGAAAATACCGTCATTGAGGGGACAACCAAAAATACACAAAAAAGAATGCCCAATGAGACCAATAGTCAATTGTAGGAATGCCCCTAATTACAAAATCAGCAAAGAGTTACTAAACATCTTAAAAAGCCGTCTTTCCAACGACAAAAACAACTCTGTAAAGAACACAACAGAACTAGTAACAGCATTGAACACCCTACAAATGAAACCTAGCTTCAGGCTAGTATCCTTCGATGTAACTAACATGTACACCAATATTCCGATTATTGAAGCAATCAACACTATCGAAAACAACTTAAAATCCAACAATTCGGTAAAAGAAACTGAAGAGATTGTGAGATTACTGAGGGTCGTTCTCACCCAAAACGTGTTTCAATTCGACAATAAAATGTACACACAGAGAGAAGGCCTAGCGATGGGATCGCCACGAAGTGGGTTAATCGCTGACATCTTCATCAATGCACTAGAAAATGCGTTCTTAGAAAAGACTTCAACAAAGGAATAGTAATATGGAAAAGATACGTAGATGATGTAATTTGCATCTACGATACTGAACTTACAAGCGAAGAAACAATTCTCCAATCCATTAATAGCCTACACCACTCTATCAAATTCACTAAGGAATCCGAAATCGACCGAAAAATAAATTATCTCGATATAACTATTGAACGTAAAGACAACGACCTTTCATATTCCATATTCCGGAAATCAACACAAACCTCGCATGCAATCGACAATCAGTCTAATACCCCAGTACGCACAATCTAGCGGGTTTCAATTCAATGGTGCACAGGGCTTTAAACATACCCATGTCAAAAGACAACTATAATAAGGAAATAAGAACTATTAAGCAAATAGCAAAGGAAAACAACTTCCCGCCAAGCAAAATAAACCAAATTATAGCCAAACATAAAAATAAAGATAAAACGATTCCCAAACCGGACAGAAATGAGAAAAAATTTGCGCGTTTCAAGTTTCAACTATGTGAATGCAAATACATATAAAATCACTAACCGATTCAAAAAGCAAAGCATAAAGATAGCTTTCAAAACGAAAAACACAACCACTAGGCACTTCCTAAATAGTAATCTAAATAAACGTGGCCCGTATTCAAGGTCAGGGGTATATTCTATAACGTGCCAAGACACCGGTTGTCAAGCTAATTACATCGGGCAGAGTGGAAGACGAGTAGACACACGTTATAATGAACATAGGAATGAGATAAAATACGCAACACATTCAGCTGTGTGCGAACATATGTGTGACGCGGGGCACACACAGCTTTACTATCATAGAGTCCGACCTTAAAATAATCCATCACGAATCGAAAGGCAGAGCTCTTGACATAAAGGAAGCAATCGAGATACACCTAGCCAAACGAAACAATCCCAACAATCTAAATGAACACACGTTCATGGAGAGCTCACCCCTCTTCACGCTACTAAAAAACACACCCTGTCGGAAACAAGACACAATTTAGCGACACAGCCAAGCTAGATAAAGGGGGGGGGGAGGGATTAGGGGGTATTTAATAGGTAAATGTTATCTGGATCAGGTGTACGATGTACTTTTCTTCTGCAATAAACCAAGGCCCATATTCGCGGCAGTATTAAAGGTGCCGGGACGTCCTCATAAGACCGTCAACGCTTAGTTCGAATAGCTTATGGTCCACGCGTGGCGAGGGCTAATCCACGGTCTTTAATAGTTGTAGACCCACCTCATTCAATAACATACATCTTATCTAGGTTGGCAACACCTCACAAAAACAAATCGCTATGACTCCACACAGCACGTATAGGCAGGGGGGAGAAGGCAGGGAAAAACCAGTCGTTAAGATAACCACCGCAGTCGACCGCACCGAGAGTTTCAGTGAGCACGAAAACTGCGAGTAGCTGTAGTAAGGAAGACAATCAGATAGGTAGTTAGCCTATAATTTTATAGTTTAACCATAGTTGCTTTTTACAACCATATAATCTCTCCAAAGTACAAACTCCGGATAGCTATCACCATTTAGCATTTCACCTAACATCATATATACTGCATTTAGCATACACTGACAGTTGCAGTACCAATACTGCAACTAAATAATTGTACATATTGTAAATATTTTCACCTGTATTTCAAACATAGATTTTATAGCCTAAGTGTAATGGATCTGATGATGATCGCTTGACGATCGAAACTGGTCATCCTAGTGTTTTATTAATCTCATGTAATTTATTTCAGGATTAGGGCATAGCCCATCTCTTTTGGGTACATTCGTGTTGACCGACTGAAAAGCACTAAACTCTTGTTTACTAAGGCAACACTGAATATATGGCTTCAAACACCACAATATCCGAAGATATGTCACTCGTTCAATGTACATGTAGTATTTGGTAGGTGTGGTTTAACATTCTCCACAACGAAATTAAACATCTCACCTCTGCTGTGGTGTTTTAAAATGATACGAGATTAGTTAGCTCCTGAGCTTGACAGTATACGGGTTCGTTCCTCTCAAACTTCATGTGGTAAAATGTACTCACACAAAAATGATAAATAAACAGTACAAAAACGTTACGGCAACTGTCGGCCGAAAAACGATACGAGAATAAGCTTTCAAATTAAATAAGGGACCTAACTCTGGGGTGTCCCCTAACTTTCACAGAAGTCTACATTTCCTGTAGCTGAAGATGTCATTTACCTTGACATAAAGTAATCTGGAATACATGAGAATCGCACCGGCCGTAAAATACACGGACTTGTGGTGTGGTGTCTAACAGAAATATTGTCCCAGTACTAAAGAAGAAAATTACACACACATCCTACCTCAGTGGTCAACTATCGTTACGTTTCGGCTCAAAAATATAATGCAATAACTACTACCTCAACTTGGACAAACTTCGTACAAGGTTTACATGACTAACGGTTACTTTATGTGGTAGATCGCCTTCCAGAACTCCCATTGGAAGGGGTTAAATGCTTCCAAGGTTCCAAGCAATTTTATAATGGATAAGGCTATGGATTTAAGCCTGTCCTCGTGGTCCTCTATCAGAAAACCGTACTTGGTGTGTACGTAGTAGTGTCGGCTGGACAATTCCATGGTGTTGGCGTATTTCTTTGGTGTTACCCTCACATAGTAGATTACTCCTTCATGACGGTCTCACAGTAAAGTCGCAGAAATGTAAGCATGTGGTGCATAATGGTAATCATCGTGGTCAAAAAAAATATTCACTGATTCTAATTAACAAGTAGGGTAAAATGCTCACTGGCTCTAATATTTGCAGGTTATTCAAATGCTCTGCTTTACCTGCCACAGATTCTTCTTTACCAGCACGTGGTAAATCACTCACAGATTTTACAAAGTTGAAATCACTAGGAATCTGGACAATACCTGTCGCGTACAAGCAATAATTAGGTTTATCATAATGCAATTGCACGTTGGCACACACTGGGCTACACGACGTTGTCGTCAAATTGATATTTCACTTTATAGGAAAATGTTACCCTCGTCTGCCTTCAGACTGTCCACGTGATTAGTGAAAAATTGAAGTATTCACACAATCAAATTTATACTTTCACTATTACGTTGCACTGGCTTCACTAAGCCTAAAATAATACTGTGCGTTGCTTGAATTGTAGAAATCAGCTCGATGGTTGCAGATTAATGTCTTCCCAATTGTGGGGTCTTCGTACGCCTATAATGGCCTTCGTCTATTAGACGGACAATCGACACAAGCGTCCAGTCTCAACGGACTATCACAACGGTGTGGTTCGTGTACAGCAAGGCTTCCTGATTCCAAGGAAGTAGTCTAGTCAAAACAGCGACTACTTTCATAAGCCTCCGCATGTCTGCGGTGAAAAATACCTTTACCTAAAATAGATTTGCCATCTCCAAAAGACATAGAAAATGGCAAATTAAGCAGAATTAGATGTTTCAAGCTCCTGAGATATGTGGCATAAAACTAGTGAGTAATATCTCTCTAGGAGGAAAATAAGCTGTCCTCTCCGAAGTCAAAAGAGTGGATTATTCATGAGGAAGCTTGAGGGTGTGTTCAACAGAACTGAGCATGGAAAGTAGATATGCTCTCAAAGAAATATTTGATGCATGAGCCTAGGCGGGCTCAGTAGTTACAATTCCAAACACAAAGACAAAATCAGCACGAACCTTTACGGTAACAAGAAATTTATGAATCTACGTCCAGAAGTTAGCAACACAGCATCCTCCTATATAAATCACCGACATGGAAAGTGCACCGTCCATATGTTCGCGTAAATAAACTGGCGAATATGAGACAAGAAATAGCACTGTACCTTAATATCCCCAACACCAATTTCTACACAGCTTTCAAACGACTTTGGTGACAATCTTTGTGAATGCTAGAGCTGGACGGCACTAGTCATCATGCAGGCTGTAAACAATAGCATTGCCAAGCAAAGTAAATGGTCTCTGCTTTCGAAGTTCTTTGACCCACGCAAGCACGCATGCGCTCAGTTTAGTCAGCAGAGCCAGCGGCCCAGTTCACTTACTGAAGTAACTGAATCCCACAGATATTTATGAATATTTATGTTAATACATATAATAAAGTTATAATTATCGTCGAACATAAACAGTCGTATGCAACTCGTATATAATGGTAATTAAGACAGGAGTATGTTTATAAAACGTGCGAAGCGAGTTTTATAATTTCCATACGAGTGCCTTAATTATAGGCTCGTTGCATAATGTACTAGTATAGTTTCTACTTACACATTTTTATTTTTATTATTATTTTACGACGTTATGACCAACTAAGCAGTGCGATTGAACTTATTTCACAGATTAATTTGAATGAGCTTTCTTCACATCCCAAGATCTCGTCATTATCTCACTTTCTGCTGTCCATGCATTGGTGGCACTCATTGATGTTTGCTCACCAACGATCTGAATCTAGGACTGTGTCATAAAATTTCGTCTGTTACGTAGATTTCTTGACCAATTAATGCTAAAGAAGTTATGCACAAAGCATATTATGTTCCTATAATGACATATGCAGCGGAAACTTCGACAATGACTGAGAGGGATGAGGGCAGAATACAGGCAGCTGAGTTGAGATTCCTGAGAAGTATGGTCCAGAAGGCGAGGAGAGACAAGAGTGAGAAATGAAGATATACGGAAAGAACTGGGAGTTCAGAAACTAAATGACGAACTGGAGCAAAACAGATTGAGATGGTTTGGACATGTCAAACGGATGAATGAAGTAAGGCTATCAAGACGAGCACTGGAACGACGGATGATAGGAAAGAGAGGACGAGGAAGACTAAGAATGTGTTGGATGGACTCGGTGAAGTATAGCATTAGAAAACGGAACCTGAATTGGAACACCGTGTCGGAAGAGGAATGGTGGAACGACAGAACAAAGTGGAGAGGAACCACTTTTGCCCCCACCCAGTGTCAGCTGGAAAAGGGGAAATGAAGATGATGATGATGATGACGTAGATTTCTTGAAGGTCATTTTTAGCCTATTTTCATAGGCTTATGAAATCACCATTTGCCCATATGTGTGTAGATGTATAAGTGTACGTATGAGTGTGTGTGTCCCTAATAACATCTAAACGGTTGGAGCGATTTTAATGAAAGTCGGTAAGGTCATAGTACTATTTCGTCCAACTCCGACCGAACCCTTCATTTTATTACGTCCCACCAATCCAACATGGCGGCTGTGTGAAATATTTTACTGGCAATATACATCTCCGAAACCACTACTAATATCACCATGAAATTTTTGTCCGGTGATAAAGGGCTACCTATGTGACTTATCCTGTTAAATACAAAACTAACATGGCGGCCAAGCAAAGTTGAAACATTTAAATAGACTTTTCTCGCAATTTAACTATCCGAGCGTAGTGAAACGTGGTACAGCAAATGTTTATACACATTGTACTGCACTGACGTCTAATTTAGTTCAATTGTTTACATAACCTCAAGATGGATGTGCTAAATTTTAAAATTAAGTTTTTATTTCCTGTGTCCTAATCATGAGATTGAAGTCACTGTTTGAGCAATGAACCTGCGCAATAATCGTCATCAAATAGTACATATCTCTATGGTCTACATATAAAGAATCCAACATGGCGACCATCCAAATTATTTAGACGGTTCTCAATATCTACTATTCTATGACTGCAATCAAACTCAAATTTTGTATGGTGATAAAGGAAAAAGGAAGGAAGGAAGCTTGTAGTTTAACGTGACCGTTAATCTTGAGATCATGAGCCACGGGACCTCCTTTTTACGTGGAATCCGAACCACAGGACATGGCATTTCACTTTGAAAATCTCACATGCATTGACCGGGAATCGAACCCGGACCGCCTTGGTGAGAGGCACACAGCTAGACCGCTGAGCCACCACGCCCCCTGGTGATAAAGGCTAGTACTTAAGTTCACATATGGAACTTTCAATAACCTAGTGAGCAAAAATCCAACATGGCGTCGACGGGAAATTTAAATATTAAAATGGACGTTTCTCGCGATTTAACCATCCGAGCTCAGTGAAACATGGTATGGTAAATGCTTATACTAATTTTTATCCAATGACATCTAATTTATTTCATTGTTTTCATAACCACAAGATGGTGACGGTGCGAAATTTTAAAATCTCACTCTATTATTTCTTGTGTCTTAATCATGCGATCGAAGTCAACGTTTGAGCAATGAACCTACAAAATACCCTACATGTAATAGTACATAACTCTGTGGCCTGTATATATAAAATCCAACATGGCGACCATCCGAAATATTTCGACGGTTCTCAATATCTACGAATCTATTACAACAATCAAACTGAAATGTTGTAACTTGATAGAGGCAATTAGCATAAGTATGATACCGTATATGAAAATATGCTGTTAATTCTTCACGGAACTACTTGATAATTTAGATTATCCAGTTATTAATACCTAGGTATAATAATTATTTTCATTAAGCTCGCTGGGTGGCGCAGAGGGAACTTTATCGCCTGCTGTGTCCAAGATTGTGGGATCTATTTCCGGCGCAGTCTTTTGGAATTTGAGGATGCTTAAATACGAGGGAGATGTGTTAGTAAAATTTACTGGGATGTTCAAGATCCCGATCTTGAAATGTTCTGGTCTCCCAGCGTGTCTAAAAGCTCAAGTACTTAAAAGGCACGTAAACTCCATAACATTATTATTGATGGTATTGTTGTTGTTTGAGGTTCTGGCAATGGAGATATTTCTACAGAAAATCTGTTGACATATTGAATACCGGTATAGATTTGGGTAATAGGAGGTCATTTTTGAAAGCCTTTGCCTGGAGCGTGGTGCTCAATAGAAGTGAAACTTGGACTGTTGGCGCAGCCAGAAGAGGAGAAAAAAACTTTTGAAATGTGGTGATACAGGAGAATGAAGAAGATCACTTGGGTATATACAGTAACAAATGAAGATGAATCGGAGAGAAAAAATATTTCTGGTGACTGCTAATGAAAGAAAGAGAAAGGTTGGTAGGTCAAGTACTAAGACATCCAGGAATAGCACTCTTAGTTATGGACGGAAGGGTCGAGGACAACAACCGTCGAGTTAGACCGAGGTATAAAATGTCAAACAGATTGTCTCGGATGTAAGTGTGGTAGCGATGTAGAGATGAAACGATTAGCGCAGGGTAGGGAGGCATAGAGAGCTGCTTCAAACCAGTCATAAGACTGAAGACTCACTTACCTGTTAAAGACCTACTGGTTTAAGTAAGGTTTTATTTGTAACACAGTTTAACATGGACTTTAAGAAAAAGAAAAGTTACGAAATTCCTACAAACATGAAAGATACATGGAAAGCGACGAAGGATATCTCAAAGCAAGGCCACATTTTGAAAAAAGGATAAAAATTGTTATGGTTAACATTTTTAAATTTTCCAAGGGTGTTTCTGGTAGCGAGAATGCTTGTGATTTCAAGGAACGTTCATAATTGTTGTACAAGATATATTACAGATAAGATCATAAAATTATTAATGCTTTTATTTTTCGGCTCTTTAAGCTGCATATCCATCTTAAGAGTTAGGTCAGTGTTACAGAGAAGTTGGTATACCTTATCGCTTTCGGTTGGCAGCATATGCATGGTCAAAAACTATAAATATCGGAAGAAATAGCCTACTCTTACATAAACATTGAAGGCAATGCTAATAAAATACATGTGCCTTAAATATTAAATTACCTATTCTCTCAGCTTAATTTGAAGCATCAAATTCTCAGATAAACCGTCATAAAATCTCTGCCACCCTACTACATCGCATAATCAATGGAACTGGGGGTAAAAAGTGCTATGATTATATACATTATGATGTGAATTAGAGTATGTTGTGATCCCACATGATATTTATAACTCTGAAAATTCGAAATTAAATTTGGAATGTAGGTATTTTGTTAGAGTTCTACGTCAACGAAATGTCAATATCAAGCAGTGATTAATTATCCAAGCAATAGCTGAACTAAGAAGAGTTAAATAGTTAGAAACGTACGATTTATTCTGGTTCAAGTTAAGATACATTTGTAGCTCAAGGTTTAACATGGACTTTAAGAAAAGAAAAGTTCAGGAATCCCTACAAACATGAAAGATAATTGGAAAGCGACGAAGGACAGCTCATGGCCACATTTTGAAAATTGGATAAAAAATGTTATGGTTAAAATTTTAAATATATTTTCTGGTAGCTAAGATATTTTATTTTTCATTGAAATGTATGCACAAAATCCATTACTCTCTACAATGTTATTGTGGCATTCAGTATCTCATAACACCATACACGCCTCAACTACATCGCTGTGGGATATAAAATGTAAATATGCCATAATATGAAGCGCTGGCTATATTAATATATTTTATAACCAAAATAAGATCTGCTAAGTTGGAAACAATCAAGCTTATTTAATTTTCTTACATATCAAACCCGACGTTTTATCGAGACAAAGAGACATATAGGCTACACTAATTATCTCCCCTAGACATAGTTTTCTTACCATCTACTGAGTAAATTCTGTTCTCTTTGCCTCAGCTTTGTACATCTTGCTTTCTTCCAAAGAGAAAGGCATATATCCTCCTCTACATTTATCCCAACAATAATTAAGGATTATAACTTGAATGGAGGGCCTGACGATGTGACAAACGCACTAATAAGACTTGAGATTCACTTTCAGATATTCTAATTATCAGAGCGCTGAAGTACGATAGAGTTCCAACACAATAAAGTTGACACACAAGTCAGGCAGCAGAAACATGGCAGATTAAATTAAATACGTCTCTCAAGAAAGTCTGTTCTCTTAAATAGATAAAAACTGTCTTAACCTGAAGGTGACATTTTAATTCTAATTCGATTTGTGAAACGTGAAGCTAACGTTGAATACATTTAGCATCTGATAAATTCTTATTAATCCGCCTTGTCCTTCCAGTTTAGTATTGAGGTTATGTTTGTTTACAAAACGGGAATAGAGCAATACTCTGCTAAGAGACGTGCATTTAAAATATGCCCAACAACGCAAAATATGCAATTTACCGAGGTGTGAGGATGCGTATTAAGACTTCTGTCCCAAACGTTTCTGAGTTCGAGTCACAAGATTGCCTAGAAATTTGATTAGGTCGGAGGTTTAAATCATTTTCTTCTCATCCTTGAGAGGACAAATCAGAAGAGGTGGTTTCAATGCCCACCTCAGCCGTCATGTGTAAGTTTTCAGTAGTTATCTACTTCTATTCCACTAAAGGCACTTGCCGGGGAGGTATCTAATTTAAGGTCACAGGTATCCCATTCCCAATCCTAGGCCCAGTTACAAATACACACATTAATACAGATACCATATGGGCACTGCATTGAGGTATTTGAAGCCATTATTCGGGGTTGACTAGTAATCTATTATACACGAACACTTAGTATCAGAGAGATTCGAACCACACGAAAATACATGATGAAGACGAATAACATTTTGAAAGCCCCTAAACTGAAATAACAATAATATCAATAAGAACAAAAGATTAAAAAATCGTAAGGAACAATTCCGGTAACCAATGTTCTTAAATCTATAGTCTAGTAGTTATTCATTGTGTTAACCCAAGTATTATTATTATTATTATTATTATTATTATTATTATTATTATTATTATTATTATTATTAGACTATTATTATTATTATACTAATTATTATTATTATCGTGTAAATAAAATGTCAAGGTGTAAATTTCATAACAGTCAAGCTCTTAAACCAGAGGGAGTTAGAAGGAGCGATTTGTGCCACAATCTTCTAAATCGTCTCAGTAGTACGGGAAAACTATTACATTTCTTGAAAACTCAACGGGAATATATATTTATGTGTTACTAGCAGAAGTACCCGTTCGAAGAACGGTGTTATATATTAACACCAGACATTATCAATTGAGCTACTGTTGCAATGGTTAGCGGTTTGTCATTCCTTCATAAGTTTATGAGAACGAAGTTAGTTTTCTGGGAATATCACACACACTGTTAATTTAAGGGCCTTAAAATGTAATTTTTGGAGACCCCTTATAGACTCGCGAATTTTGTGTCTCACAATGAGAAGCGTAACATATGCTTTGATCGTCCTACTAGGATAATTTTTATATTTCGCCTATTTTAGCATGCATTTTGAGAAGTTTTTCCCTATATCCACCCTTCTACTGTATGAAAAGTACGGTGAGGAGTTTTATACATGATTGGTGTATTGACTCATGTTTACCATACCTAATTTTACGATGCACCAAGCATCCGAACACGATTTATAGGCGTACATAAAGATACACAGAAAGACAGACAGACAATTCTATTGTCTACAACATATCACCCAGATATCCAAGTATGGGTATATCTACCATACAGTATCAAACAAAATCATCCTTACGATGTGGATTTCGGGGACCCTTTAGGGCCCCCGAGTTTTGTCTCTCACATTGAGTGGCTGAAAATGATCTTTGTCTCGTCCTTCTACTCCTATTTCAGCATGCATTTTAAGGGGGTAGGCCCTCTTTTATGAGAGTTACGGAGAAGGGTTACATCAATGATTAGTGTCGTGCCTCTGATGGATATCTGTACCAAATTTTACGTTGATACACCCAGCCGTTCTCGAGTTATAAGGGAACAAATTTGTCCACAGACAAACAAACAAACAAACAGACAGACAGACCAAAAATTATTTTCGCGCGCATCCATAATAAAACAGTCTGAAACGCGTAAATAACTCAAATTTCCGTAGAAATTGCGAAAAAAAACATACAAACTTTAATTTTGATGTATGTAGAGATATACTGCACCACTCGGTGTTGACAGTGTTTTATTGCACAAATTTAGGTTTTACTCGCTAACCGTTGGAGATACACGAAAAAGAATAAGGACCTTTTGGATAGAAAATTTAATGCTAAATCTTGTGTATGCATCAAAGGTTTGATATTTCTTAGCGTTCTCTTTTTATTTGAAATGGAAATATGAAATTTTGAAACCGAAGGGTGTAGTGACGTCACATATGTGGGTTTTACTCGCTAACCGTTGGAGATACACGAAAAGTGATAAGGACATTTTGGATAGAAAATTAAATTTTGAAGCTCGTATGTGCCATCAAAACTTTGCTATTTCTTAGCGTTCTCTTTTTATTTGATATGGAAATATGAAGTTTTGAAACCAAAGGGTGTAGTGACGTCACTAAAATGGTCGCCATTTTTTAACAGTGAAAAATATCGAAATTGAAAGTATCCTATATGTAAACATGGTAAATACGCTACATCCATGCAAAATTTCATTTAAATCGGACCAGTGGTTCTTGCGTTATTGAGTAACACACAGACAGACACACACCATCTCATTTTTATATATTAGTATGATAAATAGCGTTGAAACAAATAAACAAGACGGTAGCCTCTGCCAGAACTGTGTCTAGCCCGCATAACAACAAAACCGGGCGGGTTGTTTCTACAAATGCGAGAGTTCTCGCATGGGTACACTTATTATATTATTATCATTATACAAATACTTGACCAATAATCAAAATTACACTTTTCCTTCATTCCTTCCTTCCATCCTTCCTTCCTTCCTTCCTTCCTTCCTCCGTTATCTGAGGGATAGAACAGGCACACTCAGCCTTGTGAGGCAAAACTTACAAGACATGGTTTCGATTCCTAATTTGAGTGCAGATACATTCCGGAATGATTTCTTACCTAAGGTCACTGCTACTTCCCTCTCAATCTTAGCATCAATTACAAGTACACACATCACAATTATAATAGAGATTATCAGACAAATTCTACACACACACACACATCTAAGTACCAGGGACTGATGAACGTACGACAAATCTCCTAAACGATACAATAACAACAATACTTCCTCGTCACTGATAGTACAGATACACATATTGGCTCTCCATTCACTCAGGATATCCACAGTTTTGATGGGGCATTTTGTTCGTAATTTACGTAAAATAACTCATATGCAATCACAGATTTATGTCGTAGGCCCTACTGTACAATACCCGGGCTCACGAACCTATCAATAAGTATACATAGAGAATGCCGGAGAGAGACGCATACCCCGCATAGGATGCAAGCTGCTTCAAGCATTTTTCAATGGGCCGCTATTTCCATAATATATCATAAGAATTCCAAACATGTCTACTACTGTAGGTCAGTTAAAGGAGATGGACGGAACTCATTATTACCTACCTGGGAGTATCACAGTAGAGCTACAGTAAACCTACTGAACAAGAACATTAATTAATTACACTTTCGTTTCTTTCTTTCTTTCTTTCTTTCTTTCTTTCTTTCTTTCTTTCTTTAATTCTGGTCTGACGGTTAGAACGGACTACAGTCAGCCGTGTGAGGCAAAACTTATATGATGTGGGCTAGATTCCAACCTCAGCCATCAGAGAAGTGGTTGTCCGTTCTTTCCCAATTTTAATTATTGTTTATTTATTTATCACTTTATTAATTAATTGATTCCTTCTTTCATCCATTCTTTCATGTTATTTATTTATTTATTTATTTTAAAATATTTTAAATTAATAATTCATCACATCATTCATTCATTTATTTATATATTTTCCCTTAGCCCGCCAAAAAAGAATGATTAATTATGCACCTCTATCTTCATTTCCTCTCCAAAAAAAATTAATAATTTTGCACCTCTTTTTTTCCTTTTCCTCGCTAAAAAGAATGAATAATTATGCACCTTCTCTTTTCCTTTCCCCACCGAAAGTGAATGAATAATTATGCACCTCTTTTTTTTCCTTTTCCCGTTAAAATGAATAATTATGTACCTCTTTTTTTCCTTTCTCCGCTGAAAATGAATGAAAAATTTTGTACCTCTTTTTTTCCTTACCCCGCCGAAAAGGAATTAATTTTACTTTCCCCGCCAAAATGAAAGAATAATTATGCACCTCTTTTTTCTTTCCCCGCCTAAAATAATTACTAATTATGCACCTATTGTTTTCCTTTCCCCGCTGAAAAGAATGAAAAACAAGATGTTCAGTAAAGAACATATAGCCTACTTTCTCCTAAATGTATGAGTATAGTTATAACTCGTTGTTATTATCAAAGAGTATAATAGAACTATTCTTTGTTGAAGACCTTAGAAACGATTTACCTCTACCAAACGCCACGACCTAGATAAAAACTGCTACCATCATTGAAGAAAGAAAGAAAGATAAGAAGTATATCAAGAATGTTATGGATCTGGAGACATAATCGACCGGACTGGCGGCGTGGCTCAGCGGTAACGTTCTCGCTTGCTGGGCCCTAGGTTGCAGGTTCGTATCCTGGCGCAGTCAGCTGGCATTTGAGGGTGCACAAATGCGAGGGAGCCGTGTCAGTACATTTACTGGCACGTTAAAGATCCCCTTCGGGCCAAAATTCCGGCACCCCGGTGTCTCTAAAAGCAGCAGTAGTTAAAAGGGATGTAAAACCAATAACATTATTATTATTACGACCTGCCGTGGGCAACATCCAACTTTGAGTTGAGGCATGTCTTTACACGTCTGGTTGTGCATGGCTTTCACAACCCTAATTGAATTAACAAATCTTTCCATGACCCTACAGAGACGTGTGTATACAAACTATGTGGATATTTTCGATAATATAATCCTAACAGAGCGAGTGCATTCTAGCGGCCAGAATAAGAAACTTTTCAATAAAATCTGGAAGTTACCTTTTTGGCAGCTAGATGTCTCGAGTAAATCTGCTGGCGAATTATGTTTTAATTAAATATATATTTTACACCATAATGTGGACAATATAACGCTTAATAACATTTTCAAGTAACGCAAAATAGGCTGTTACAAACCCTTTAAAATAAAAAGTTAAAATGTATCGTAGTATCAACTTGTCATTCTTCAAATTCGATGCGCATAGAATGATAATGGTATAGTAATCTATGGATCCCCACGTAGACTAGTCGGGACATCTAGTGGTGAAATATCGAACAATATAATCCTAACAGAGCGAGTGCATTCTAGCGGCCAGAAGAAGAAACTTTTCAATAAAATCTGGAAGTTACCTTTTTGGCAGCTAGATGTCTCGAGTAAATCTGCTGGCGAATTATGTTTTAATTAAATATATATTTTACACCATAATTTGCACAATATAACGCTTAATTTTAAAACATCTGAGTCATTACAAAACAATAAACATATAACATTTCAAGCAAAAAAACTAGCTCTGATCGGGTTTGAACCATAGGAATCTGAGCGACAGGCTATCGCTCTACCACTGAGCTAATTGTGTCAACGAATATCGTTCTATTTAAAATGACTTACATAGAACTTGTTAGCAAATAATGATTTATACTAAACGATTTCATCACTGGAGTATATTATTTATATATAAAGCATTTCATACAAAGTTTATTTATTTTTTATCAGTACGCTATATTGCATTCAATACTCAAATTAGTGAAATATAAGTCAGGCACAAGATATCCGCTGCCATCTTGTCTTATTAATGAATCAGCTGAGCTTTTTAAAATCACGTCTGCACTATAGTATTACAAAATAAACTTTTAATTTCGTACGTGCCTCTTCCTTTAGAACAGTTAAAACGATTCTCGGCTCGATAATCGGAACTGGTGGGTCCCATGATATGGATTATAAAGTTTGCATAATTCGCACGGCCGCCATCCTGAAATGGTATGGCGGACGACCTTGTAGTTTGGTCACAAGACGCATCCTATACGAAGGTATGTTGTTACCAAATTTGGTAGAGATTGGATGATTTGGTTAGTCGTTATTTGATTTTACGTTTTGAACGTTTGAGTGGCCGCCATTCAGTTTTAGTAAAGATGGCGGCGATATAAAACATGACACTGAGGTGTCCTTTGCTAGTGCTACCTTTGTACCAAATTTCGTTCAATTCGCATTCACCGTGTTCGAATTGATAGGGGGGGACAGACATTCAGAGTACACACACTCACACACACACACACAGACTCACACACACACATACACACACACAGACTCACACACACACATACACACCACAGACAGACACACTTTTTTTTCGCCCTGTGTTGATCTCATAAGTCTACTTTCATTTTTTGCAAAAATCGAAAGTAGGCTAATGATGCACACTTTTGTGTGTTTTTGTTTTGTTTATCCCATTTCCCGACAAAATTATTGAAGTATTTTGCACACTTTGACTTTTCCAGTTTCTCCCACACAATTATTGACCATAACTGGAAAAAGGCTTGTTGCCTTCTAAAGTGAGGTGGCGTGATGCTGAGCACTTGTAACTACTGGACTGGAGTTACAGAAACAATTTGCCCTTCAGCTGAAGGGTAGACACAGGCTAAAACTGCTATTCTTAGTGTATTAGAGAGTGACATTTCACTGCCATTAAAACATTTTAGTATTTGAGAGAGGAACGGAAAATAGGTTCCCCATTTAAGTTTCTACAGAACACATAGAACTTGCGTTTCATCATTGTGTCGTGTTTAAACATGAATATTTCTTTGTTTGTGGGACATACTCGCACAACCTCCGTTGCTTTGTCCTAGTGTGCGAAAGGTTGCAGGATCCAATCCCGACGAAGTCTATTGGGATTTGAGGGTGTCTAAATGCAAGAAACCCATATCGGTAGATTTACTGACACGTTAAAAATTCCGTTTAGTGCAAATTTCCGGCACCCCAGTGTCCCTTAAACCACTTAAGTTAAATGGGGACGTAAATATGTATCACCAAATGATCTACACCAGATACCTATCGTCATACGAAAATTACTAGCCTAAACGGATGATGTACATTCCTCATTTGAGACTTAATATCCTAGCCGGTGATTCTATTAAGTTAGAATGAATTTGTTCACTATTCTATGCTAATTGAGTCCCAGTTGGAGCATTTCATATGTCACTATGTAGATTCGTCCATATGACGATGTAACTGCAGCGAAAACTCAGTGGCTGCCATGTTTTTCAACAGGCTAATGTTCAGTGTAACCAATTATGGCTGCCGTAGGGTGTTGTGATCACTCGCTGTGGCCTAATAAACCTTCATTAGTTGCTATCTAAATATTTGGTGTGACAGCTGCTGTATAAATTCGAGTCCACTTATCATACATAAATACAGCACACATGTTTATATCGACCAAATATCTCTTTTTTTGCGATAACGATTCTCCCGCTCAGAACATGTGGATATACCTCGAGTATGAATAATCAGTTTATCCCTGTTCAAATGAATCTTGATTTTTGTAACATTTAATGTCACAGAGGCATCGTCGTTATTGGTGGTAATCCAATATCGAGAACGTTTTATTTCAGTCATCAGCCCATAAAGTAGATTGATATAGCGCATTGGCTTTCACGACCAAGTGATTAAATGAAGGAATTCTTCTAGGTTTTGCCATATCTTTTGCGGGCATTCAACTAGGTGCACCAAATCAAGCGGTATTTAAAACACTTGGTAGTGAAAGTAATATGCCATCTGTTGGTACCTCTATAGCGAGGAGATAATGTTGTGGAAGATCTCAGTTCCTCTATAGCGAAGACATAATGCTGTGGGATCTCTTAGTATCTCTGTAGGGAGGATATAATGTTGTGGAATTTCTCAGTTCTTCTACAGGGAGGAGATAATGTCGTGGGAGCTCTTAGTTCGTCTACAAGTAGGAGATAATGCTATGGGAGCTCTCAGTTCCTCTATAGGGTTCACCTGTATGTGATGTAATGATAAGCCAATACTACAGGCAGAGCACGCTGACATGTGTACTGAACCCAACGGTATTAGGCTGACTGGTGTCGAACCTGGATCTCTGGGATAAATGAGAACAGACTCGAGATACCAGCAAGAAACGAACACAAGGTCTTTCGAGGGAGTTTAAGCTATCAAAACCCATAGAGAAAGGACACATTAAATCACTGTTGTGATATGAACAAATTCTGACATTATTTGTTAACATAATGTAGAAAATATTAGCAGAATACGGCAGTATTGGGCTGTAAGAGGCATACAATTCTGGACTTAGTGCAGAGAGTTGGAACTCTTGACAGATTGCAAATGAGCCTGGAATAGATGCGTGGTTTGGAGGCGCCATGCCAGTCACTAGGATCTATTTACGCTGTCTGAGACAAGGCAGGACAGTAATATATGGGCAAGTGAACCCCCGCCACATAAGAGGGAGTCCTGTGGGGTGAGAAGATACCAGAATAATTTAATGGTTACTCGTGAATGGAGTAACTCAGAGACATGAGGATTGCACCTATGTGAATGAATTGCCATGAGGCAAATTATCAAGCCGTTAAACATTTAAATCGAGGAAGATTTAATGTAACGCGCAAGGACATTGAAGGGATGAGACCGGCGCCATAATCTGAACATGTCTTCGGGGAAAAACCAATGACGCGGCGTGGGGACGCGCTGGCAAAGGCAATTGATATTAATTAATTGGCCGATCGATCCTCGGGCACACAGGCGGATATGTAATCAGCGAGGCAAAATGGACCAGGAAAACGTCATTTCAAGACCAGAGAAGCACGGATAGAGGAGATGAAGCTCCAAGGAAATTTTAGACCTACTGTTCGCCTCCAAACAGATATAAGGTCAGTGAAGCGAGCAGTCGAGGTCAGTTGAACCATACGCTAGTGCAGCGCGCACGTTGCCTGAGTCCAGGAGGGGGACGCGCGCACTTTAACATATTTAGTGTTCAACATAGTAAACATGCAGTATATCGCACTAATTAGAACAATTAATAAGGATAGTCGTGCCATACTTTTATAGTCGGTAGTACAAGTGATTAATATTGAGTAAGCAGTAAATGTACCGTGTGGTGTACAAATTAAGACAATGTCATATTAGGCAAATCGTACCTCATGACGAGGAGATATTATGTGGTATCATAATAATGTACGTGGAACTGTCCGAGGCTTTGTTATAAGCAGATCATTCGAGGAGACTGTAAGTTCGGCCGAAGGACAATTGAAAGTGGTAATTGTACAAGTACATTGTACAATGGACGAGCGCAATATATAAGCTATTGGTTAGACATAATAATAGGATGTCGAACTGCGCAGGTATAAATTTTGTTATACGAGTGAGGCAATTTTGCAGGGATACCACTGTAATTAATGCTCAGGACGATGTGGAAGCATATCTATGCTATATCGGGAAATTATCTAAGGATAGAAATTGATAGACAGACTGGGGACCGCTAGGAATCGTCAGGCAGTGTATAGAGACTTTCGAACGAGATACGTGTGTATTTATGGAAGAAAGATCTTCAACGCGTGCATTTCTGAAATTCTGCAAGGAAGGGTCAACCATTAAGAAATGTACATAGTGATCGTGTGATTTTAGTGATGGTCATTTAAATATGTGTAAAATTACCAGTGTAATAATTGATATAACGTGTTTTGTGAAAAAGGAAGCGACAGCTTCGACATGGAGAAGCAAAGTGCAGTGTGGTTTGTAATGCAAAAATTATGTAAAATGTGTGTGAAAAGTGTAATAATGTCTTGCTAATTTGCAAAGGATGGCAGGCATTAAGGGAGAAAATGTATGGTCGGAGCCACCAGATTAGCCAATGTAAGTACCCAAAACCATGATTTTGTAGTGAATGTAGTCCACTGTATGTTGAGTGATGTCAAAATTATAGAATATGCCAATAAGAGTCAATTTTGGGAGGTAGAACCTTCAGATATTAATGTTGTATTGATTTTAGTCAAGTTGAGATGTCTTTGTGCATCATTGAGTGGATAAATCGTTACCACTACTGTAAAAATGGCAATTGAGTTAAATAGAAAGTTAACGTAACGAACACGGATGTTCGGTTATTGATTATATAAATACGGTTACGTTGTGTCGGTATAGGGGAAATTTATGTCAGTAATAATAATAATAATAATGTGAATAAATGAATACACTTCAGGGAGAATGTTTGTAAGCAAATATATGCTAAGTTGAATAACTGTGTATCCAAGCAGTAATATTACACGTGATGGGCTAAGCAAAGGAATTTAATATCAGGGTATCTTATGATAATGGAAATAAATATGCAAGAAAATAGGAACAGGAAGGGTTTAATAGTGAACTGAATCGCAGCTTGATGAATAAGCTTATAAGAGTAATTGATAGAGATTATCTTATTAATTAAAGGACGGGATCATCACACAATGGTCATGGGAGCCAGGTAGTCTAATCGACGTGTGAAATCTCGTATAGCCAAGGGCATACGGAGAGATATTATTGTTGCATACGAGCGTATTTAGTGAGGAAACCCTAGCTCTGTGTATTGCTGTGAAATGTTCTGGGTTCGAATCCAGTGGTGCATGGGAGGATAACAATGGACACCTCAGCATGACACCTGATATCGACCGAGAACTAGCTATTGTGTTAATAAATTCAGCTCCTGGGAGTGAATTTGGATGGCAGGAAGTGGTGCCTGACTGTGTTATTTGACAAAAAGATGCCGGCTATTCCAATTCGACATGTGTTTGATGAATCTCGTTCCTTCATATAAATGTAAATGAACCTGTTGAGGCCAGCTATTAATATCCTAAGGATAGGAATAAATGTTTAAACAATTCCATATTCCGTCTTGCATACAGTTGAGTTAGATCATTTTTGTTGTGCGGGTCATTGAGATGGCACTATTGTATTTGAAGCCACGTGCTACTGCTTGGAAAGCAAAGGAAAAAGGGCAAGAGGGAGGTAACAAGTGTTTTGTTACAGCCCGCCGCGGACCCATTGTATTCAGGAAGGGGCAGGGGGAAGAGGCTTTAAACTACCTAGGCTTGGAGGGTGACGTTTAAAGTGGAAAGACTTTGAAACCCTGTTAGTTTTATAAAAGAATCATTGTAGTATTGTATAATGAATTTGTGTGGTTTGAAACACATTGATATATAAGGCTCATTCTGATAACTTAATACTTGGCGAACTCATGAGATGTTAAAAGTTGCATTTTTATACTGACATTGTCACCTATTTCCGAAGGTGGATACCAGATGTCACACGCTACGCCCACGCAAGGGTAGCATAAAATTCCACCCGACACAGCGGTAACGGAATCATTAAAATTGAACTCATTACGTCATACAGTGGAACTGCAGAATGGGTAGAATTACAAGTAACAGTGGAGTTGCAAGTAAATCTGATGTGCAACCCATAAATTGGTTAATGCATGGTAGAGCGTTTTGGTGGGAAGAGAAATACAGAACATAATTGTACGCATAATGTAAAGTAGGATGTTATGAGAATAAACAACTAGATTGTGAAATTAAAGTGTTCACAATAGTTGACGTAAGATTAAGTACAGTTGTATGTGTATTTTACCAGTGCATCAGAGCACTGGAGAATGAATTTCATGTTAATCTCATGGTAAATAAATCGATAATCATTTGGATTTGCGAGGATAAAATGCGAATAATAGTGGATTGAAGGTATAAGTTCTGCATTGTTTTGTGTATTATTTTTGGGATTGTGTTTTTGTTTGTGTGAAGCCATGATTTAGAGCTCAATTAAAGTCTTTAGAATAGAGTTGTGCCTTATTATTGTAGAGTTGATACCTTTTAGTCTCAGATAAAAAATATGCATCTGCTCAGTGGGTGAACGGTACACGCCTGAGGACTGATGCTAGCTGGAGGCAGAAGCATGTTTTCCATGGAAATTATTCACATGGGTACAGTACCTAGGCGAATTCGGAAAGATACATGGAAGAAAACTATCATAATTGCAGGAATATTATTCTCCATTGATATAGTTGTCCATATTTCTCTACCTTTTGTTAATAGTAAAGATAGCTTTGTAGCCATTTTTCAGTGTTGCCTTATTTAAAATTGATATTTGAAATTTTAAGTCGGTCAACACAATATCTACTCCCAATTCCTGGGACATTCTAAATAATAACCAAAAGATAATTACATATCCCTCTCATATTATTCTGCTAAGGTTCCATTCAGGTTTTGTACCGAAAATAAGGTCCTGCTAACACCAACCTACACATAGGCCTACCTACAGGTACCTACAGGTTCCGCATAACCCCATGTGTGACCGAAACGCAATCAGTTCCTTTTTAAATGCCTCACAATTAAAAATGTACATTTACAATGGGAGCACCATAACCTGGCAGGGCAGCGCAACGGCAGCAGCCATCTGGCGGGAGCATGGCGTACTGCTATTCGAGCCTGCCGCTAGAGCGCAGGACAGCGCCTTGGCGGCAGCCATCAGGCGGGAGCGCGGCGAACTGCTAGCTGAGGGGTCTCTCAGCAGATGGCTCCAGTGTGGTCTCGCCAAGACTTTCGCTAGGGCTCAATCCTTTGCAAATGTAAACATTGCTGGAGAAGAAACTCCCGAGCCATCAAGCAATAACCGATGAATTCGTTGTAACATCGAATATTGTCTACAAAGATGTGCTGTGACAAGTACAAGACACTGTTCTACATAATTCTTTGTGTTCTTCTCATGTGCGTATGCCGTTTAACAACAATAAATACATTTCTTCAATATTTAAAACTTCGTTCTCCCACATTCTTCCCTACTACCCCATAAACCTACATTCACGTTGCGAAAGCTCGCACGGGCCCACTAGTGAATATAATTTATATATATTTGTTAGGGACATATTTATTTATTTAGCGTATGGCTTCTTGTGCCCGGAGTGTCCGAGGACATGTTAGGCTCTCCAGAGTTTGTAGCTGCTCATATGCGGACACCCACGGGTTGAGCAACAATTACCGTCACGCGTGGATGAGAGGAAATGAATGAAGATGAATGAGCAAGTTCATTTTCAAGTAGTTCCAAATTTGGTTACCAGATGCCACTGACACCTAGCGATGAACGTTAGAACTTAATAGAGCGCTTTTATCGAAATCTAACTTAAACATTTAGTTACACACTACCAATTGTAGTGTAAGTTCTATTTCATGCCATAAAGCTATGACATGGGCCCGCCGGCTTTACTTCCCCTCCGAAGGAAGGCATTCTGAAGGATTTTAACGCTATTAAAAATCCGATGACTTCAGCTGGGTTTGAACCGCGATCTTGGGCATAGCAGTTCATCATGCTACCAACTACGCCACCAAAGCCGCTTGTTATGGACTACAGAAGAGGGATGAAACTAAAGGATGACATGTTTCGCTTGTCAAGCGAGCATCATCAGATCAGGTTATGCAGGACAAAATTGCTCTACAAAGAAATAACAGACCCACAATGACACACCCACAAATAGTCTTGGCTCTCCAAAAAGACAAGAAGCATGGAAAACACATAGAAAGTGTGGCAACTATTACTGAAAATGAAATCCACAGCCTGCTTCCAGTCTCCGACCGGGTCAGGAATGGAATGGATGAAGCCCCCATCTAGCGCAGGGCTGGCATGCGAAACGAAATGCATTATCAATTTAATTTAGCGTCGCGAAATGAAATTGTTCAATGGAATAACATTTCGCTCCTGGCGCGAAATTATATTTGTTACAGACTTTTAATTTCGCTCCTGGCGCGAAATTATATTCATTGCGAACTTTTAATTTAGCTCCCGGCGTGAAATGAAATTCGTTACAGACTTTTAATTTCGCTCCTGGCACGGAATTAAATTCATTACGGACTTTTAATTTAGCTCCCGGCGCTAAATGAAATTTGTTACAGACTTTTAATTTCGCTCCTGGCGCGGAATTAAATTCTTTACGGACTTTTAATTTAGCTCCCGGCGCTAAATGAAATTCGTTACAGACTTTTAATTTCGCCCCTGGCGCGAAATTAAATTCATTACAGACTTTTAATTTCGCTCCTGGCGCGAAATAAAATTCATTACAGACTTTTAATTTCGCTCCTGGCGCGAAATAAAATTTGTTAACGACCATCAATTTCGTTCCCGGCATTTAGTCCCCCCCTCTGGCCTGAAATTAAAATGCATGGAACATTTCATTTTGTTTCTGAAATGAAATCTGTTTCTTTTCTTCCCCGAAAGCCTTATTTGTTCCCGCGTCCTACACCTAGCCACCATCTACATTCGTCCCAACCACCCCATCCCCAAAGACAGCATTACCCACGTCTTCCCCCATTTAATTCTAATGGCCGACCTCAACCTTCATTCCCGTTCGGCCCTAGAACTTCATAGCCTAGACATCTACCTACGTCACATCGACGCCACCCTCGTCCCTCTCCCAGAATCTACCCGTCCTTCCTCCAATACCACCCCGACGCAGTCATTGCACTTAACTCCCTCCTCCATCTGTTTGACGTGTCTGTCCTGCCACTCAAAGGAGGTGATCATGCCCCCGTTTTACTAAACTTCCCTCTTCCCCCACTACCACCCCCAGGATGGTCCAGAATTTCTGCACAGCAAACTGGCAGGAATACCGCGCCTACGTCAACAATCACCTCCGTGCGGACCATCTCCCACTGGATAACCAGACGACGCGACGATCGATGCATATACTGCACAAATAGATACTATACTACGACAAGCCTCCCAGGTAGCCATCTCCCTCATCCCAACGACCCCGTGCATACATTTGAGTCGTCCAGTTGCAAAAATCGTTTAATCCACTTGTGAATAAGGATCATATCGTAAAATTATCTATTTAATTAGTTTATTTATTTTCTCATTTTTTATTTTTTTTATTTTATTTTGCTTTATTTTGTTTTGTATATTTTTTTGTTTTACTTTATTCCGTTTTATTTTGTTTTAAATTGTCTTGTTTTATTTGTTTTATTTTGTTTTTGTTTTTATTTTGTTTTGTTTATTTTGTTTTATTTTGATATCCCAGAAAACAAATACAAAACCAAAAACACAAAACACGAAGTAAAATGCAAAATTCAAACACAAAAGCAAAAGCAGAATAAAAAGAAACACAAAGCAAAAAGCAAAATTCGAAAACAGCAAAAGCAGTAAACAAACACAAAACCAAAACAAAAAGACGAAGCAGAAAGCAAAAGCAGACCTCAAAAAACAAAAGCAAAATCCGAAAACAAGAAACATAAAGCAAAAAGCAAAAGCTGAAAACAAACACAAAACAAAAACAAAAAAGACGAAGCAAAAAGCAAAATTCAAAAGCAAAAGCAGAAAACAAAAAACAAACAAGATGTTCAGTAAAGAACATATAGCCTACTTTCTCCTAAATGTATGAGTATAGTTATAACTGTTGTTATTATCAAAGAGTATAATAGAACTATTCTTTGTTGAAGACCTTAGAAACGATTTACCTCTACCAAACGCCACGACCTAGATAAAAACTGCTACCATCATTGAAGAAAGAAAGAAAGAAAGATAAGAAGTATATCAAGAATGTTATGGATCTGGAGACATAATCGACCGGACTGGCGGCGTGGCTCAGCGGTAACGTTCTCGCTTGCTGGGCCCTAGGTTGCAGGTTCGTATCCTGGCGCAGTCAGCTGGCATTTGAGGGTGCACAAATGCGAGGGAGCCGTGTCAGTACATTTACTGGCAAGTTAAAGATCCCCTTCGGGCCAAAATTCCGGCACCCCGGTGTCTCTAAAAGCAGCAGTAGTTAAAAGGGATGTAAAACCAATAACATTATTATTATTACGACCTGCCGTGGGCAACATCCAACTTTGAGTTGAGGCATGTCTTTACACGTCTGATTGTGCATGGCTTTCACAACCCTAATTGAATTAACAAATCTTTCCATGACCCTACAGAGACGTGTGTATACAAACTATGTGGATATTTTCGATAATATAATCCTAACAGAGCGAGTGCATTCTAGCGGCCAGAATAAGAAACTTTTCAATAAAATCTGGAAGTTACCTTTTTGGCAGCTAGATGTCTCGAGTAAATCTGCTGGCGAATTATGTTTTAATTAAATATATATTTTACACCATAATGTGGACAATATAACGCTTAATAACATTTTCAAGTAACGCAAAATAGGCTGTTACAAACCCTTTAAAATAAAAAGTTAAAATGTATCGTAGTATCAACTTGTTATTCTTCAAATTCGATGCGCATAGAATGATAATGGTATAGTAATCAATGGATCCCCACGTAGACTAGTCGGGACATCTAGTGGTGAAATATCGAACAATATAATCCTAACAGAGCGAGTGCATTCTAGCGGCCAGAAGAAGAAACTTTTCAATAAAATCTGGAAGTTACCTTTTTGGCAGCTAGATGTCTCGAGTAAATCTGCTGGCGAATTATGTTTTAATTAAATATATATTTTACACCATAATGTGCACAATTTAACGCTTAATTTTAAAACATCTGAGTCATTACAAAACAATAAACATATAACATTTCAAGCAAAAAACCTAGCTCTGATCGGGTTTGAACCATAGGCATTTGAGCGATGGGCTATCGCTCTACCACTGAGCTAATTGTGTCAACGGATATCGCTCTATTTAAAATGCCTTACATAGAACTTGTTAGCAAATAATGATTTATACTAAACGATTTCATCACTGGAGTATATTATTTATATATAAAGCATTTCATACAAAGTTTATTTATTTTTTATCAGTACGCTATATTGCATTCAATACTCAAATTAGTGAAATATAAGTCAGGCACAAGATATCCGCTGCCATCTTGTCTTATTACTGAATGAGTTCAGATTTTTAAAATCACGTCTGCACTATAGTATTACAAAATAAACTTTTAATTTCGAACGTGCCTCTTCCTTTAGAACAGTTAAAACGATTCTCGGCTCGATAATCGGAACTGGTGGGTCCCATGATATGGATTATAAAGTTTGCATAATTCGCACGGCCGCCATCCTGAAATGGTATGGCGGACGACCTTGTAGTTTGGTCACAAGACGCATCCTATACGAAGGTATGTTGTTACCAAATTTGGTAGAGATCGGATGATTTGGTTAGTCGTTATTTGATTTTACGTTTTGAACGTTTGAGTGGCCGCCATTCAGTTTTAGTAAAGATGGCGGCGATATAAAACATGACACTGAGGTGTCCTTTGCTAGTGCTACCTTTGTACCAAATTTCGTTCAATTCGCATTCACCGTGTTCGAATTGATAGGGGGGGACAGACATTCAGAGTACACACACTCACACACACACAGACACACACACACACACACACAGACTCACACACACACATACACACACACACACAGACTCACACACACACATACACACACACAGACAGACACACTTTTTTCGCCCTGTGTTGATCTCATAAGTCTACTTTCATTTTTTGCAAAAATCGAAAGTAGGCTAATAACATAAAGCAAAATTCAAAAAAGCAAAAGCAGAACACAAACACAAAACCAAGAAAGAAAAGCAATAAGTCAAATTCAAAAGCAAAAGCACAAAGCAAACACAAAAACACCAACCAAAAGTGGAAAACAACAAACACAAAAGATACGTGAGGCAAAGTCCAGAGAAACGTTTCTCATGAAAATGATCCTTATTCACAAGTGGATCAAACGAGTTTTGTAACTTGACGACTCATTTGCATTTGACTGTTAGTACAGGCTATAGAAAAATGTGGCTTTTCACCGCTGTCTCAGTCTCACACATGGCTGTGATTATATGGAAGCTACTGAGGTATGGGTGGTGCTTAGTAATGAAATTCAGGGCACAGTCAGTGCCTGTGAATGCTGTGAAGGGTTCTACTCATACGGTTAGTACTGCTGTTTTGACTCAGTGAGGAAAGCAATAGCAAACTACCTCACCCCTCATCTTGTCTAGTACGCCTCACTATAGCGCTGCCTTGAGTTTTTGTGGGTATCTACCCACATAACCTACCTCGGTACTTTTTGAGGATCCAACCAGCCTTCGGGCTGACTACCTAACAGACAGACGTCAGGACTTGGAACATCGTACAGAACATTATTTAACTCTCGAAACGAATATACTGTATTTTAATTTCAACAACGAAATTAAATGTTTCATGCATTTTAAATACACGTCGGAGAGCGAAACTTAATGCCGTTTGGGAATTTCATTTCGCCTCGGGAGCGAAATTAAAAGTCTGTAACGAATTTTATTTTGCGCCGGGAGCGAAATTATAAGTCTGGAACTAAATAAATTTCGCGCCGGGAGTGAAATTATAAGTCTGGAACGAAATTAATATCGCGCCAGGAGCGAAATTAAAAGTGTGGAACGAAAATAATTTCGCTTCGAATTAAGTTTCGCTTTGATTTAATTACGCGCCGACAATCATTATCATTTCGCTCCCGAATATCGCGCTCACGGCGAAATTAAATTATTTTCACCCCCACAGCCATGAATTTAATTTCGCATGCCAGCCCTGATCTAGCGGCGAGGATATGAAGTGTGCCGGCTGCCGAAGCCTGTCGCACTCCTCTGGGGCAACGATTAAATGAATGACAGATGTTATGAAATGATAGTGGAGAGTGTTGCAGGAATGAAATTGTGACAGGGAAAACCGGAGTTCCCGGAGAAAAACCTGTCTGCCTCCGTTTTGTCCAGCACACATCTCACATGGAGTGGCCGGGATTTGAACCACGGACCCAGCGGTGAGAGGCCGGCGTCCTGCCGCCTAAGCCACGGAGGATTCGGCAATTATTACTGATAAATACCAAATCATTATGCACTTGTTTAGATGGTGGAGGAGACTGTTTGTTGATGGGATTGTCATTTCTTAGTCTTGTAACGTTGTAGATGTTATAATATATAGTTCTTTTTTTGGGAGCTTATAGTATTTATCAGTATTGGTTGCCACACTTTCTATGTTTTTGCCGTGCATTTTGCTTTAGGAGGACAATAGACTCTGTCTGTGGGTGTCTTTGAGGGTTTGGTAGTGTTTTAGAGCTAATTTGTCTTGTATAATTTGATCTGATAATGCTCGCTAGGAGCAGCAACCCATGACTTTCAGTAACGATCAATATGCATTTATTTCGTACAACCTGAGAGTACATAATATACTTGGATAATTGAGCTATGTTACGAAATACATTAACTTTTTGGACAGCTAGTTTATACAGAGCTAATCTACAAGTAAGAATCCTTTGGTTTTAGTGGAGGTTAATTGTTTGCACCAAGTATGTATTTTCTAATTCTTTTTTGTGTCCTTTATTTATTTAAATTTAGTTAAATTAATGGCCTTTTGTACGGAGATCCATTCTTTTTCTGGTTTTGATTAACATAGTTTCTAAGTTTTTTTTCACGCTGACGGAGTTATCATTGGTATAACGAAACATGTACGTGCAATTTAATTATTAAACTACATTCTAGTGTTTGACATATCACCCGTACTTTTCAATCTTTACATTGAACAAGCAATGAAGGAAATTAGAGAAAAATGTAAAGTGGGAGTGAAGATTCAAGGAGAAATAATTTCAACACTGAGATTTGCCGATGATATCTTCATCTTGGCCGCCACGCCTGAGGAGGTATTGAATGGTATGGACTCCGTCTTGAGGAAGGAATTCATGATGAAAATTAATAAATGTAAAATTAAAATATTGGAATGCAGCCGAAATAAATCAGAAACCTCTACGGACATCAAATTGGCAGGTGAAAACTAAAGGAAGTAGGAGACTTCTGTTACTTAGGAAGCAAAATAACCAGTGATGGACGAAGCAAAGAGGCTATAACAAGAAGTTCCGTGACGAACTAAAGAGCCTACTTTTCTGAAAATTTAACATTAATGCCAATGATCAATCTATATAGACCTATCTAGAGTAATGACGAAATGAAGTTGGTAATATCGAAATTTCTAATTAGTTCGAAATATACCTGGTATATTGTAGCCAATAAAGCACTACAGTTGGCAGCCCAGGTGAATGAATAGCCTATATTCTTATGTTAGTTTCATGACTGAAGGTACAGAATACATAATTTGGCTCAAGTCCAATGGATAGTATGGACGTTACATGTAGTTAGACATTGGATCTATCAGCGCTCATAAAATCATGTTGACAACAATGTCATGCATGTGCTGGTCAGAAATAATATGAAATATTATGATCTCTTGTTGTGCCAATTTCGGATGAAATCCATTTGTTAGCATAAAAGTTACATGTATTTTAAAATTCGTCCTATCAGCAGGCTTCGAATCATGTTGGCTGCACTGACGTATATTAGTTACTCCAAATTAATCTAGAATGTCAGGTACTATACGCGTGCAAACTTTAGAGCTGTTGGCTTGCATACTTCCTGATATATTGATATTAGAGTAAAATAATTAAGACAGCATTTATTAACAGCTGGCAGCCATGGTTGCACTTAAGAATACGCATAGTCGTATCTATTATGGTACACATAGCACATACGAAATTTGGTTGAAATCCAATTGATAGTGTAGAAGTTATATGCATTTAAAAATTGGACCTATCAGCTGGCTTAGAATAATTTTCGCAACACTGCCATGTATGGTCTCCTGGAAATTAAACTGAAATATTATTATCTATATGTGTGCCAATTTTGTAATAGCTCACACGTATACTTTCCATGATATCCAACATGGAGCTCAAATTTCAATTGCAGTTTTTCGGCAGTTGGTAGCACTGACATCATTTCCAAATATGGGCTTGAGATATTCAGGTATAGATCTTTACTCGTACCAAATTTGATTTTTATTGCTGTAGCCGTTTAAGAGTTGATAGGGTGGGGGGCAGACAGACAGACAGACACACATTTGCCCGGATCGATCTCATAAGTCAACTTTTTCCTCATTTTTGAAAAATGTGAAAAGTAGGCTAAAAAGTGACAGTCAGTCTGAAAGACTAGACTTTGTATCATTTTAAATGCTAAAAATGCTGAAAAATGCTAGAAAGGCTGGAAGCTTCGAGCGACATGTTAGAAAATTATCTGCATAATACTTAACTTGTTTCAAATTACTCGCGAAGGGCAAGTGTAAACCAAGGGCAACGCAAGGTCCAGCGCGGGGGATGCCACACGCTCACCAGACCTCGGGGGATGCCACACGCTCACCAGAGCGCGCGGGGACTTGCCCCTTCCATCCAGTTTGAAAACACTTATAGTGGGCGATGTATTGAAGAAAGAGATATGCTCTCGCGGACTTTTTTCTAGAACTTTTCATGCTGACCAATTCTTACGCTCATAGTATATTGATATTTTTAACGGTTTGCCCAGCCGTAAGCTTAAGAAGCGCACGGACGCCAAGTTTGTTTTCGACTTTTCTACTGAAATCGTTACTGCTTGGCTTCCTTTGACATACATAAATTATTTTCTACAGAATCTTTCCTCGAGATATCCTTAACAGACTAGTGAAAACCGCATCAAAATCCATCCAGTGGTTCTCGAGATTACCCGTGACATCCAAGAATCGGGGATTTTTGTCTTATACTAACGAAGTAGAGATTGTCGGGGTACACATGCACCGAGCGGTACTATGACGTCACACACCTCACTGCATCTGTCCGTCCGTCACCGTAACGTAACGCCAGACCCCAGTGTAACGACGAAGCCGACAAGATCATTTAAAATGATAAAAGTACGTTGGCTTAGACAAGGAAAGCATTTCTACAGAAAAGGAATCTGTTGACATCGAATATAGATTTAGGTATTAGGAAGTCATTTTTGGAAGCCATTGTCTTGAGCGTGGCACTCTATAGAAGTGAAACTTGGACTATTGCTGCAGCAGAAAAGAGGAGAATTGAAGCGTTTGAAATATGGTGTAACAGGAGAATGATGAATATCAGATGGGTATATAGGGTTACAAACGAAGATGTATTAAGCCTAGTGGGAGAAGAGAAAGTTACTGGCGATTGCTAATGAAGAGAAGATATATGTTGGTAGGATGCATACTAAGACACCCAGGAATAGCAAGCTTAGTTATGGAAGGAAGGGTCGAGGACAACAACTGTAGGGGTAGACCAAGGTTAGAATATGTTAAACAGATTGCCTCGGATGTAGGGTGTGATAGCTTTGTAGAGAAGAAACGATTAGCTCAGGAAAGGGATGCGTGGAGTGCTGCATTAAACCAGTCTAAAGACTGAAGACTCAAACAACAACAACAACAGTGTTTGACAACGTAACTTTTAATTTTAGATTAATACCAGTCAACACGGATAATATTTAATACCATCTTCATAATGTTTAATGTCTACGCATTTTATGAGCGAAAATGTCATTCTATAGTTTTATGTTCGACTCTGGCGAAATATAAATATTATATGTCAGGAAACTGTACTATAATGAGGCTCATTATAGTACAAGTTTTCATTATGATCCAGGTTCTCCTACCAATCAGAGCTCAAGAAACAGTTGGGTGGCCAATTAGGTGAGGATAGCATCCCACCTGCACTCACTTCCATGGCCCCCTATTTTAAATTTCACTGCGTGGCCTAGTGTCATAGTGAGGTATTCGAGGAAGCCATGGTGAAATACAAGGTATTCTCTGCGTCCCATGCGCTCTCTTCAGTACATAAAACTGGTGAAATGTCGACAGATATTTATGAATATTTATGTTCGAACATAAAATAGTTATAATTATCGTCGAACATAAACAGTCGTATGCAACTCGCCTATAATTGTAGTTAAGACACTCTTATGTAAATTATAAAACTCATGTCTTAATTATTACCATTTTAGGTTCGTTGCATAATGTACTATTATCCTTCTTCTGTAGTCCATAGCAAATTCATATATATTTTAATCACATGTAATTCTTTTCTGGTTATTCTTACGCATGCCTCAGTAACTGAGATTAAATAGTATTGACCGACAGAATAGTTGTAATATCAATTTTGTTAATAGCTCCATCACTACATCTACAAAACCCTATATTTAAGCCTGATGAAGATGATGATGATGCACAGGGATATACAGGAGTAATAATGTTACAGGATGCAGTCACCGAGCGATAGAAGCATTTGGTCTTTTTGATGTAGGCCTACTTGTAATATCTGGAAATGCAAAAGTTTGAAACTTTGTCACAGAGCTAATAAGGGAACACTAGGAAAATTGAACTCACCAATCCTAGAGGTGTTTTTGCGCGATTTTCCACTTCTACTTTAGGGAATGGTATGTAACGTAAGCACACGTAAGCTTACACCTTTCCATTCCCATTCCCATTTAAAAATAGTTTAACGTAGACAAACTAGTACAGATATCATAATAACGCAAGTTATCAAAAAAACAGATCGCTTTGATATTATGTCCCTTAAAACGGTAATCACCACCAACACGTTATCAGACAAACTGTATACAGACCTAACTACACTGAGCTGATGACCACGATGTTTCAAGCCGCTAAGTGAAACTGCATAATGCAATAAATTTGGGGGTTCACAACTCGAAACCGTATTCTGTGCAGGGGCAGTGTATAGTGCTCCGCACGACTCATGTGCTGTAATGGCTGCCTATTGAAATTACACCAGGGCGCGGTCAGTACGGTTTGTTTGAAAACGAGCACTGATAACTACGGTACTTATCAGGAGTACAGTATACTTATTAATTTGGCAACAATGAATATCGCATGCAGAGGCATTACCCCCGCTGCTGGGGGCAGGTAAAGGAACTGAGCTAGGTCAAGCATATGGACATGGGCAGAACAGGTAAGGGTTTATAAGAGGGCAATGCCCACGATTTGGAAGATTTTGGCACAAACCAACTGGTTTATGAGCTTGAATTTTGTAAAACATACACCTTAGCGTTGTTTATATATGATTAAAAATCACACGGGTATACAACTAAAGAGTCCAGATTTGGTAGTTCTGCTATCTAATATCTACTAGCTCTAACTTCACATCTGAAAGTATAAGGTGCGTTCGAAACGTAACGAGCCGGAGGCTGTAATGTGCAAACCGGTGACGACATCGGCTAATCGTGGCGTGTGTAACGAGGTGTGGTTCCGACCAAAGCGTGGAAGGTCACGTCACGTGACGATACAAAGCGAGCAGCATCATGCATCAATCGTCTAACCAACACCAAGACAGTGGACCATTCGACATGCTTCCTGGTGTGGTTGAAGACTGTGGGGCACCCATTGGGCACACACTTTCCGTCAGTGCAGTCGTTCCTTCATGATGGTGTGCACACTTCCGACGCTCAATCCGACCACGACGGCTATGGCGTTCACTGTCACTCGGCGGTCCTGGGTAATGAGTGCATCAACCAGCTGGACGTTGTCATCGGTAATGCAGGGGGGTGCCCCAGAACGGGCATGATCGGCTAACGTCACCCGTCCTTCCCTGAAACGCTTGTACCACGCCTTGACCCTTGCAAGGGACATGCAGTGTTCGTCGTACACTTGTGACATTCGGCGATGAATGTCCTTTCCCCCTACTCCTTTCGCTGTCAGAAACCGAATAACACCTCTTTGCTCTTAGTTTGACGCCTCCATGTCACTGTTTTCAATGCGACTGGCATCGTTGGACGATTGATGCATGCTGCTGCTCGCTTTGTATCTTCATGTGACGTGCACGCGTGCCCTCTAGCGACGGGCTGTGACCTTCCACGCTCTGGTCGGAACCACGCCTCGTTACACACGCCACGATTAGCCGATGTCGTCACCGGTTTGCGCATCACAGCCTCCGGCTCGTTACTTTTTGAACGCACCTTATATATGTGAGAAACGTAACTGATTGAGGGCAGTATTTTGCATTTACGCTTTGGCTAACGATATTTTGTGACTAATCTTTTATATTTTACATATACTGTAAATTAGTGATTTACTAAAGAGACGTTTTATAATCCTCGTGTTCTATTGGCCCTGCACTGTGCATAAAATAATATTATCTCTTCGTGGCAGATATCTAGTATCATGTTTCACGCTTCCTTTTAGCGGTATCTTGTCTCCAAACAGTGTTTGTCTTTCTTCAACAATGCGTGATACTTAAACAGTGGGGTTTTGTAGATAGAATGACGATAAATGACAAGTGGCAATCGAGCAAACCAGGCTGCCGTTATATAGAAAGAGCATTGCTCGAACACCTCGTGGTGGACTGGATAGCTTTCTTGGATGTCGTTCCAGAGGTTCGGGTTCGATTACCTTCTCTGCCGAGAAATTTAATTCTGGTCTGAGGGCTGGAGTGGGGTACTTTCTGCCTTGAGAGGCAAAACTGAGAAGAGGCGTGTTTTACTCCCACCTCAGCTATCCTGGAAGTGGTTTTTCGTTGTTTTCCATTTCTACTCCAGGCAAATATTGGGATGGTTACTGACTTAAGGCCACGGTCGCTTTCTTCCCAATCCTCACCTAAATTACAAACACACACACTATTACAGATATCGCAACTCCAAACGTTATCAAACAAAACCGTCACACACTCAAGTACACGGAGCTAAATGATCACGATA
This sequence comes from Meconema thalassinum, assembly GCA_946902985.2. NCBI lineage: Eukaryota > Metazoa > Arthropoda > Insecta > Orthoptera > Tettigoniidae > Meconema > Meconema thalassinum. Next base: position 1,905,215,307 of record OX336388.2, on the reverse strand, counting down.
TTTAAGCCCCTCAAATGTAACTAGAACAACAACAACAACAACAACAACAACGGGCTTTGTTCGGTAAGCACTGATCTGCCATACAAAAATACCAACACCGAAACTCCGTGGTGCTAGAGCACATGAAGAGCCCAGGGATAGCAAGCGTCTTCTGTCCAGCCATTTGGCCTGATAATTATGGGATGACGCGTGGTGAGCATGTTGGGTCCCCTCGGCCGTTAATCTTGGTCTCCGTAACCGGGGCGCTGCCTCACTGTCAGACAACTACCCTATTGTCCACACGAGGCTGAATGCCCCCAGTTCCATCCCTCACGTCAAGTTTCTATAATCCCTGACGGAGCCGGGAATCGACCCCGGGGCCTCCGGGTGCGAGGCAGGTGCGCTACCCCAACACCACGAAGCCGGACGAGGATCTGTCATGCTGTATTGCATATTATCCTCGTTCCAGGCCCTTCATTCAAACCACCGCGAGCTACCTCCCAGTGACTCGAAAGTTAGAAGTGTCAACTGGATCCTTTAAGTTATTCACTCTCTCGTTTTTTACTGATCATTTCTGGAGAAATTGTCTCATTAAAGTGCGAACTCAGGTTAAGAACCAACTTTTATGACAAAATGTATCAACATAATTTAAAATTAATTCTCCATAAATGTTATGGGGAGGAAACTTACTTCGTCAGCTCATTTTGAGATAGCGATACTAACACAGGTCGTGTTAAATATTTCGTTAGTTCTCGAAAAGTCTGCTCCGAGTTGATCGTAAAACAGGGAGCTTTTATCATCATCCATTTGATTTTCTTTTTTTTATGTCTTCTCTCTTAAAGAAGTTATTTGCTATCTAGGTTGGGATAAAACACGACCTCTCCATTAATGCATTATGTCGGCCGATGATATAGCTCATACATTAAATGGAATATTACTTAAAATCTCCTACTCCCAACATTTTCCCGCCACACTACGTTTCAAGTCTTATTTAAGTTATTACATTCTTGTCATATTCCATCAAAGTAAAATGCATATAAAAATATCTCGTGCAAATGAACGCAAATGAACACATTTAGAAAGTTAATCTTAATAAAATCTCTAAATTACTATTCAGAGTCACAAATGGCAAATAAAGTACTGTATTATCGTAAAACAGTACATACTGTACAGCATTTAACACCTGCAGGGTTCCCTTTTCGGCATATAGGCCTATATCCTTCCGTCTCCTTGAACCATCCGAGGGACCTTCTAGGCGAGCGTTTACACATTTCATGTCGACCCTGATGCGATCGATACACCGTTTCTTGGATCAACCTCGGGGTCGCTGGCCATCGAGGTCCAGACGCACGGTTGTTTTCACAAATGAATCTCCTGCGGCTCTTCGTCAGTGTAAAAATGTTAACCGGAGGACAGGAATTTCTTGACGTGCAAGAAAATGTGGAAATCGCTGGGAACAAGATCAGGCCTGTATGGTGGGTCATCAACCATCTCAAAACTGAACTCCTAAGCGCTGTATTTTGTGGTCGCATGTGAGGTTTTTGGCATCCACTTGGCACCCACGTTATTGAAAGACAGGTGCTTAGTGACAATTTCAAGCAACAATGATCGGGATATCTTCGGAAAATGGCAAAGAGTTGAAGACGAATGTCACACGCAGGTTCCATTCTCAGGTATACAAAAGATGATCCAGCAATACGATACAACAGATGTCTCAATTCTGGTGGTGATAATGTCGAAGAATAGCTTAAATATTGTTGTACCTGATGCCAAAAAACCTTTTAATGAAACAGTGTTTTCTTTTAATTTAAATATGATAATCTATTTATGGATTGGCCTCGTATTTATGAATTCACAGAATCATTTTATTGGTTGCCTTCTATTTAGTCATATTTGTATCACCAATGGTTTTCTTACTGTACAATCCAATTAGCGTAAGGCCGGCAGGAGGTGGAATGATTACTGCTTTTATGATACGACATTATTACGTGAGGGAGAAAAAAGGAGGGGACAGCATCATTTAGGTAAACACAATGCGAGTGTTTCTAATCACTGGTTGGGTCGCAATCACGGCGCTGAAGAATATCCGGACTAATTTATCACAGGAAATAGAGGTCCTAATAGCTAGTCACCTTTCAGAGACACCCTTTCTAAACATAACGCCAGGTCTGTCCTTTAGACTGCTGGTGGTGATTCACAGCAAGCGAAAGGGGAAGGGGAAGACTCGTGGGGCAGATGCTACATTCTCCCAGCGGCTGGCAAAACAAGGAACAAACTGTGAAATCATAAAAATAAACCAAGTAGCCTGTCCCTGAGAAAGAAATTACTGTAAAGTATTCAATTAGTGAACACAGATTGATTGTGATAAACAGTTTAGTGACTACCGGGAATACCTCATCCCAGGTTTCATAACTAGGATGTTCCACGTGAAGTGTACAGTCACTCAAACAAAAAAAGAGCCAACTTAGGGTAACCCTTTGGTAAAGTCCCAACGACAGGTTTACACGAGAACCTTTACAGTGGTATCAGGGATTCATAGCAATTCGTTATTTCATCGCCCAGAATAATGGAACTACATTAGTCGTACCGCTGAATAGTGTTTAGGAGCGTATCAGTTATATATGGCTTTACAAGTGTACAAAAGTAACATTCAAATGGAAATGTCCAAACTTGACAACCAGTCCAGAGCACTCGGAGTCACTTGGTGTAGAGTCCTCAAATCACCGTCAAATGCTCGAAAGGGGCACTCCTTAACAATATGGTCCATCGCCTGGTCTTACGCTCCGCAGTCGCAATCAGCAGATGAACAGAAATCCCACTTCTTCAAGGTGAGACCACACCTCCCTTGACCCATCCTAATGCGGTTCAGCTTCGACCAGGTTTGTCGTGGTAGATGGAATCCCTCAACCTTCCTTGTCGGATCTTGAACCAGATAGCATTGTTGGGTGGATGCTCTTGCCAGCGCTGTCGCTATTTGGAGGTCACGTTGAAAGAACTGATACTTTCCAAATCAACCCAGGGTGGCTTGCGTGATTTCAGACGAGTTGTTGGTGGATCTCGTAGGGCATCGTACAAGGGAGAGTTCTCCTGAGATGTGATCTTCTTGAGCAACTTTACCTTAGATGCTGTCCTCCTTAGATCTTGCGGAGCAATATTAGTTAGGACAGGTAACCATTGAATAGGAGTAGATCTGATAGTCCCAGTGAAAACTCTCATGGCTTCATTAAGCTGCATTCAGTAGACTCACGCTTGCGCAGATTAGCCTGCGAAACATTCATAAAATACCATACGTTCATTCGTTTTTTTTTTAATGGCAGTACATCAGAGATCAAAGATGCTAGGCATGTTTTACATTCGTATCTCTATGTTTTACTGCGTGTTTCTCATTTCCGAAATGAAGTTGACGAAACAATTCTGACTTAGGGTGGTTAAAAGGTTGCCACCTGTTGCTTCAATCAGTCCGTGACAGCACCCTGTATGCTGTTGTCACTGTCAAATAGATTTCCGGCAAACTGCTCCATCATCTTCGAAAATAGGTGCAAGTCCAGCGACACCAAATCTGGATTATACCTAGGGTGGGAGGAAATCAGTATCTAAATGAAATTCATGCAGCAAATCCTGCGACTTCTTGGTAGTATGAGGCTGAGAGTTGTCCTGGAAGAGAACAGGTCCACGTAACATCAAGCCTTTGCGGTGGCTCTCATTAGCCCGCGAAGATGTAACATAGCAGGCTTTATCATTTATTATGTTTCTTAGCATGAATTTAATGAATAGGGCTCCTTTATGGTCGACTCGGTTAGTTTCACTTTGAGAGACTTTGTTAACGAGATTGGACGGTGCCACCCAAGTTATATTTGACATTGGAGATTTGACATTTATCCAGTGAAAACAAAACGAACCATTTTTTTGGTATTTGTTTGTTTTTGACCTTACGAATTTACACTTGGAACTAGGAAACCATCCATATTTTAATACCGACAATATTGAGTCCATCCACGTCAACACTTTGACAGACCAAAGAATAATCCTTCAATAATAATGATGTAATTCATTTTGCAACTTGCCGTATGGTTGTAATTAATATATACTTGTTTAGGTCTACAGAGAGATACAAGCAACTTTCTACAATACGTTGAAATCATTGCCACAAATCACTACAGGAATTGAATTAGACTTACTGCCACAAAAATACTTAAAGGAACCCATACAACACCTCAGATTGACTTTAGAAATAAACAAACAGCATTAGGTCTTGGGTGCAATACATTAGGGAGAGGAAATATGCAACGTTTTGGAGAAGCCACGTGACTCTACAGTAGGTCATAATGCAATGCTAAACAGATGGAATAAATAGCTTCATAGATTTCAAAATGTGATAGCAGTCAGGATCCAAACCCGATTCTCCTGATATTCGGTCAGGTGCATTCAACCACCTATACCAATACAGTACGACCAAGTCTTAGAAGGGGAGGTGCTGTTGCGGAAACTATAATGTCGTGAAGATATCCTGGAGCGCGTGGACGACACATATAGATAGCTGTGAGCATGAGTCTAAACATGACATTAGATTTTTGAAATAAAGGGCGTTACTTTCCTTGGAGCGATCATAGCTTTTGAGTAAGTAAATAGCTTGCCACGGTGGGTGAGTGGATATCGTCTCGGTCTACTAACCCCAAGATTGCAGGTTCGCTCCTGGCCGTGGTAATAGAATTTTTGAAAGGCGGCAAAAATACGATACGCATGTCATACGATGTTGGCATGTCAAAGAACCCATTTGAATTCAGTACGTCGTGTTCATAATGGCAAAATTAATCTCGGGAGTTTCCGCCAACATCAAGTTCCTCATTTCTCTATTAGAAAGCGCTATAGTGTTCAAGGAGCTTAGATATCTAACATCTAACCTCTTTGACTTTCATAGTCAAGGACAAACGAAATTTGACATGCAAGCTACCCTCTGGGTGTCAAATAACAAAGCTTGCACCCGGCACCTGAGGCCATACGATATTATTATTATTATTATTATTATTAGTAAGTAAATGAATTAATATTTTGAAAATTTAATAAATGTGTATAGAAAAAAATTCAGCGAACCCCCTACTAACCTCCCTCTGGAAACCGAACAATATTGTACAGTTTTGCGTGGTGATAATCACGCATTCTTGTAGCTATTGCATTGACCAGATATTGACAAATAATTACCTTCGAGTATAACTGTTAGTGGTGTAATCGCCTCACACATTAATCCGTATTGAGGGAGATTTATATTCAAGTCTATACAGAGCTCTCATATTATATACAATGTTCACCTTAAAATAGGATACAACCTTGTATATTTTAGCCTATTTTCATTTATGAAAAAAAAAAAGGCTTATGAGATCACCTTTTATGCAAGTGTGTGTGTGCGTATGTGTCCACCCCCCCCCCCCCTAATAAAATCTAAACAGCTGGAGCGATTACAAATAAACTCGGTAAGGACATAGTATTATTTCGTCTGACCCCGACCGCAACCTTCAAATATTATTACGTCGCATAAATCTAATATGGCGGCTGTGTAAAATACTTCACTGGCATTCTTTATCTCCGAAACTATTACTGATATCACCCTGAAATTGTGTACGGTGATAAAGGGCACTACTAGATGTACACCCCTTTTGTGTCCTAATCATGCGATCAAAGCGAATGCTTGAGTAATGAACCTACGCAATAATCGTCATCTAGTAGTACATAATTATATGGCCAACTTATAAAAAAGATCTAACATGGTGACCATGCGTAATATTTAGACGGTTCTCAATATATACTAATCTATGACAGCAATCAAACTGAAGTTTTATATGTTGATAGAGGCAATTAACATAATCAGGATACATGAAAATAGGTTATTAATTCTTCACGTACATTCGTGAGATGTCCAGAAGGGCATAGGATGATGCTTGCTGGCCATTATATGATCTAATATGGCGGCTGTGCAAAATATTTCACTGGCATTCTTTATCTCCGAAACTATTACTGATATCACCCTGAAATTGTGTACGGTGATAAAGGGCACTACTAGAAGTAGTGTGAGTAAACCTGCAATATGCAATACAGCTCTGCTGTAAGGGTGGCCGTTACTAAGCGGTGGATACATCAAGATAGGCAGGACTTGTTCTATGACCTTCGCCCAGTGACGTTTTGGCTATCACCCCCAGTCCCACTCCAACCGTGCTCCGAGCATCACTGCTGGTAGAGTCTGTAAATACATTGGTGAATGTGTCAGGAATCTGGCGTATCCCTCCATCGGTCCGTCAATATTATTTGCAATTATAGATTTTATCTCCGGGCCGATGAAGGTATATCATTGCCCTGAAACATAAACAAATAGTGGACTGAAAGCCCAAAAGCTTACACTGAATCGTGACAAGGTGTATTATATACTGTATTAATAGTTTTACAGTTAATACTGTGTGAATGGGCCCAAGAAACATGATTAATTGTAAGAATGACGTTAAAAAAAACTTGATAATCTTTTCATGTTGTTGTTGTTGTTTGTGCTGTCGATTCCTACTAGGGGCTTGGACATCGTCTTGGTCTTCTCAGTCACGTGTACGTTGGTTGTGTGTAGTACTTGTCCGATAACATGTGTCATTGTGATATCCGTAGTAATGTGAGTATTTGTAATTGAGAATAGGATTGGGTAGGAAGTGTTGGTGATCTTAATTTAGGAACCATCTCGGTATCGTTGCTCAAGAGTAAGAGTAGGAAGTCGCACTAAATATCGTTTCTAGGATGGCTGAGATGAGAATTGAACCCACCTCTTCTCAGTTTTTGTCACTCGAGGGTGAGTATACTCCAATTCTCAGTGCATAATTAAATTTCATGGTAGAGCTAGGCTACAAACCCAGAACCACAGTCGAAACACGCATCCCGAAACCACAGAAGGTGGTGTTCAAAAGCTGCATATCAAACACCGATATTCTCTACAGAGTCTTATTGGACCTAGTTCAGGCTGTTCCAGCCGAGCAAATCGCCCGTGTGCAGCTGAGTACTCGCCGCCTTGTGTGAGTAAACCTGCAATATGCAATACAGCTCTGCTGTAAGGGTGGCCGTTACTAAGCGGTGAATACATCAAGATAGGCAGGACTTGTTCTATGACCTTCGCCTAGTGACGTTTTGGCTATCACCCCCAGTCCATCTCCAACCGTGCTCCGAGCATGACTGCTGAGTACTCGCGTGTACGCATACTCAAACTCGTGGATTTGGAACACCCTGCAACTGATATACAAGAGATATGACTCGAGTAATTGAATTTAAGGAGCATATGATAGCGGAAATATGAACTTGTGACGAGCTGTTTGAAAATCCTAAGATATGAATTTTGTCAATTTATTTTCCTACGGAATAAAAATCTTGCAGAATATCTCCCAGAGAAGACGTATTTGAGGTCCTCAATTAATCTAATTGAATATAACCACAAAAGTAGACCTAACAGCTTTTTTCAATTACCGTACATCTCAAGATGCTGGTACTTAGCGTGGAAAACTATACTGATTTCCTTCATATCTTAATATTTTTATCATACATAAATGTTTCCTTTTACAAAGAGAATCTATAAGAAAGCGGACAAAATTGTATGCCATTTTAAACATTATTTATGATCACCTATTGTCCACTTGGGACCAGGCTAAGTGATGAGAATACGAGAAGAAATAAATATATAAAACGCTGAAGATAATTATGCGTTCATTGTTGTTGCTCTTGTAAACATTTATTTCTAACAGCTTGGTCATAAGCTCCAAGGTTTAGGAAGTGTGTAGTCGTGGTGTTGAGGTAGCACGGTTGCCCGGGGTCGATTCCCGGCTCCGTCTCGTATTTTAGGAACTGACGTGATGGTTGGAATGGCGTGCACTCGGCCTCGTGAGGACAATTGAGTATCTATCTGACAGTGAGGCAGCGCCCTGGTCATGAAAACAAAGATTAACGACCAAGGGGACTCGACGCGCTGATCACACATCATCCCGCAATCTATAGACCAATTGCCTGGTCAGCGGTCGCTTGGCAGGTCAGGGCCCTTCATGGGCTGTGGTGCCATGGGATTTAGGGTTTGGTTTGCCTGTTAAAAATAGTCCCATTTCAAATTTCCAAGGCTCAAAAATTAAATGTTATGCTGCAAATTGAAACACATTTCAATTTTATATTAACTATCATTGACTTCATAAATAGTCTCATATTGAGTAATTGACGTCATTGGCTGAATGGTGACTTGAATGTACGTGCCATGTCTAAACTATTCCTTGACAGAAGATTTTGTTTGATATACCAATAAATGCTCTGGCGATGATAATTGTCTTGTGGTCTATTAGTCTATTAGTGTTGGTAAATGCTGCTTTACGGCGTGCAGCATCGAGGTCATCTTCCTCATCACGTTTCACATTATACTACATTAAGGATAGGCAAGGTGAGGAATATGTCTGTGAATAAAAATGTTCCTGAAATAATATGTGGAAGGATTTGAATGATTTCCCCGATCTATTGGAAATATAAAACGCTAAGGTGTATGTTTCACAAACCAGTGGGAATTAGAAGGTACGGTTTGTACCAAAATCTTCGAAACAGTCTCAATAGAACAGACAAATTCTTGCATTTCGTGAAAAGTCAACATAAATTTATTTATTTGTTTATAAAGTGCGTTTAAATAGATTAACAAGACGATAGCCCCTGCCCGAACTGTGTCGCGTGCAGCCCACATAACAGTTCAGCCAGGCGGGTGGTCTATACTGTACATGGGGCGCTCACAAGTAACCTGTAATAAAGTTGTTGGTTTTACGTCCCTTTTAACTACAGAGGCTTTTTGAGGCGCTGATGTTCCGGAATTTCACTCTGTAGGGGATCTCTAACGTGCCAGTATTTATTTATTTATTTATTTATTTATTTATTTATCGTATGGCTTTTAGAGCCGGGAGTGTCCGAGGACATGTTCGGCTCGCCTGAGTCTGTAGCCGCTTCCAGCGGACACCCTTATTAGGGTGAGCTACAAGTTCCGTTCAATTTAAAGTAGTACCCACTTTCGCCACTAGATATCAATGATAACTAGTGGTGAACGTTGAAACTTTGATACAGCGTTCCGACGAAATCTAACCTAACAATTTAGCTTTACACAAGTTTAGTCTGAGAATGGATCTTTACATGCCATAAATCAATGACATGGGACCGCCAGCTTTACTTCCCCTCCGAAGGAACGCATACTGAAGGAGTTTTAACGCTCTTAGACAATCCGACGACTTCGGCCGGGTTTGAACCCGCTATCTTGGGAACGTAAATCTACCGACACAGCTCCCTCACATTTCCGCACCCTCAAATGCCAACTAATTGCACCAGGATTTGATCTTGCAACCTTGGGAACATCAGGCAAGAACGTTACCACTGCACCACGCAGCCAGCACTACACGTAACCGATCGTAATAAACGAGCATTCAAGTGAGAAAGAATTACCCGCAGCAGTGACGAATGTCATAAATATCGACAATTTGTTAAAAAGGCGTGATTAAACTAATAAACATAACGGTAGCCCCTGCCAGAACTGTGTAGCGTCGAGCCCGCACACCAATGAAGCCAGACGGGTGGTTTATACACATGCTAGAGCCCTCGCATGCGTTCGCAATTTTGAAATTAAGAGCTACGATTGAGACCTATGACTGCCATACTGTAAAAGAAAAAAACACATCTGGTTTATTGTCTCCTTTACAATCTGTCATATCTCCTTTCGATCACCATTCTGTAAGGGTTTGGAGAATAATCTCTGCAACAATTATAGCAGAGCTATCGTTACTTCCGACTTAAAGTTTCAGTGCTACGCTACAGCTCTCTAGCGGTGAGAAGTGAAATCACTTTACCTAGCCAAATACAGGCAGCCATTCAAATCGATATATCATAACTAATCGAGTTTCGTTCACGATGTCGTGCTTTAGCGAACGACACTCGACTTTTCATACACTCTGTAGCGTAGCAGTTTTACTCCAAGTGGGAAGTAAGGATGACTCTACTACGGTATAATCACAGCACAACTGGTTTTTAGCACTGGTCTACCGGGTGACTTAGCCGTGGTCGTTACGGTGGGACTGCAGGCAGTCGCTCACATCCGGGAGGCGAGGAGGTTCGAATCCCCCCACCGGCAACCTTGAAGATGGTTTTCTGTGGTTTCCCATCTTCCTTCCAGGCAAATACCGGGGTTGGTCCCTAACTATAGGCCACAGCCGCTACCTTCCAATTCCTCGTCCCTACATTCACATTTTCCTCCCCAGACAACACTCCACAGGTGACGGTACTTGTAGCTCACCCCATGGGGGTGTCCGGTAGCTACAAACTCTGGCGAGCCAAACATGTCCTCGGACACTCCCGGCAAAAAAGCCATACGCTAAAAAAAGCACTGGTCTGCATGACGCCTGCGATGATTGCAAAGAGTGAAGCGTGAGTGTAGAGCGGGTAGCATTTAATGCACCTTTTTACTACGATGAGGTCTTACATATTTTACCAACTCTAGTGGTATGACGACGAGCCACATGGCTCTACAAGTGCCGGGCCAGCCAGCGAGAAGCCTTTGACAAAGCACTCGGCTCGGAGCTAATCCAAAGCGGATTTTTGCTTCTTAATTAAGGAAGCGAGCTGAGGCTCAACTCGCACCCCGCAGTACCGCGGTGACAAACAAGCCGTCCACAGGTGGGCGAGAGTGGCGGATCAGTCACCGCAGGCTGTAATATCTTGTCTTCGCAATATGAGACAAGCAAGTTAGTGGTGGTAAAGTGAGGAGCAAAGCTTTGTCCTGCCTTTCATTTTAGCCTGCGCCCAAAATACTGTACAGTGTTCAAAGCAAGTTTTGTACATGTTGGATTCGTGTAAGATTTCTTTAGTACTGGTCGGGTCCAAGCTCCGTAAACCTGAGAGGAATGTGGATCGCGGACTATGTGGAGGGATGGCGATGAGTGATGAGAGTTCCCGGTCCATGCGCAATAACAGAACCAAATACATTGGTCGGTGACTCACTCATTCGCAACACCACAGTGGTTTGAGCAACGGCCCTATGTTATCAGTATTAGAATTGACATGAATTACAGATAATACAGCGGGCTGTTGACAGGCCCTTCTCTTCCCACCTGCCACTTACCCTCACTCCGCAAGTTCACAGAGCTTGGACTCGTGCAGTACTGGTATCTAATCACAGCACACTAAAAAATACATTGAATTCAATGATTAAAGAAGCGCACAATTGTTCATGTTGAGTTGAGCGTGGTGGTGCAGCGGTCAAGCTGTTGGTCTCTCACCAAGGCGGACTGGGTTCGATTCCCGGTAAATGCATGTGATATTTTCGAAGTTAAATTCCATATTCTGTGGTTCAGATTCCACGGAAAAACGAGGTACCGTGGCTCAAGATCACGAGATTAACGGTCACGTTAAACTACAAGCTTCCCTTGTTCATTTTGATGTTTGAGCAACGACATTATCGTTTAATGTGAGGCTTCTTAGGAGCCTGAGGTATACCTGAAAGCGACAAGGCATGCACATCTCTAGACAATACTACAGAGAGCCTTCTCTACAGAACCGAACATCGCATGCGCCGTATGACGGCGGGGCACTGTGGCTAGCTGCCAGCTGAGCTAGTCACTGGCACTAGCAGCAGCGTAGCGCCCAACTAGTTTTAACATATTTACACTTTTTTAAGGGATTTAATAACCATCATTACTTACATGAATTTCAGAGTAGTTGCTGGAAATGCTGTCCTTTAGTTTCTAGATACACATTGCACAAACGGAGGAAGTTTTGGTACACTCGCTGTAATTCATCCTCACTGATATTTTGTATCAGCGCAGTTATTTCCTACTCAGATTGTTTCTGTCAAGTATACATTTTGTTTGAGGTTTCCCCACAAGTAAAAATCGCACGACGCTGAAACGCACGAATTCATTTACTGCAAGACTTCTTCTTATGAAGATAAGTCTCCACTGGGAGAATTCGACGTTTTGTTCTATACCTAACCATGTTCATGGGATACGACGTAGACTACAGTACTTCAGCACAAGTCCTAATTAAGTCCACTATATCTTGACAGCTCCGATTGTAATAAATGCAATGACAGCATTCAAGGCTACCCGCCCCACCTTCGTGTAATCGACAAATGCTAGCAAACTTATCACTAGGGCTCAGATTTTTAGGTAAATGAATATTTTTTATGTAAATACATATTTTAAGAAGTTTTTCTATAAATACATACATTCTTGCTTTTCACTTATTAGCACATAAAAATACATAATATTAACAGTTGTTTAAAATCAGTATGTTAGATCTTTCAGTTTATTAAATTTTTGTTCTGTGTTACTTCAACGGGGAAGAACCTGTGAGCTATCTAATCTTCATGCAGAATGTATGTCAGCTTGCAACTGTGTTATTCTTAACTTGTCGCCCCGTACCACTCACTGAGGAAGCCGGGGATTTCCAGATAGTTTTACTTCTGATGGGGGCGCTCTGTTCTGCCAACCATATGGGAAAGCAATCAAGGGTGAACCATATTCTTAAGTTGCACAACACCTCAAGGACAAGAAACATATTGCCGCAGTTTCGCGTCTTCAGAAGAAGTGATTCGGGATAATCGTCGGTCATTTGTGATGGACTGCCTGAAGATGTATCTCGTTGTGTATTGTAATTCTTCTGTAGTCAGTGAGGCATAGCATAAATATTGCATTCGTGAGTACTGCATATTGTCTATATTCACATTAATAAACTAAATTATAATTAAAGATTTTTAATTTTTTGACACATATTTCAAGTATTTTTAACCCATAAAACATAAATATTTTCCCGATGTTCAGCACCCAAAAAACCGAGCCCTCCTTATCACTCTCCCCCAGTCACACGGGCCTGCGAAGCTCCATTCTATAGGGAAGGCTCTCACTGTATTTGTTATGAGGCAATATATTCCTTCATCAGCAGCCTGATCCTGAAGGTTAAATCGAGAGACAATTGGTCTCTCCTAGAGATTCCATCCCCCCCCCCCAGGGGCTCACAGCTCGTGGAACGTGAGTAGGTGATCACGGAACGCCAGATGACTCCATCATTGCTTCCACTTACTTGTGCCAGGCAGCTCTCTGTCGTCTTTCCTGTCGACTTCTCTTGGTCAACTTATGTTCTCTTCTGACCTGGACGGTATTAGAGTATCCGAGGCCTAGGGAATATTTCACTTTCTCGCCTTGTCTCAATTTTGTTGATACCCTCTTCCTGTTTCTCTTTTCATGATACCTCCTGCCTTCAGATCAAGGCCCTAACTGCAGGCCACGACCGACTCGTTCCTAATCCTCAGCTGAATTACAAATACTCACACTAATATAGCCATCACAATAACACAGCTTATCAGACAAATAACACACACACACACACCCAAGTACACGAAGTTACATGACCACGGTGTCGCAAAGCCCCTAAATGAATCATCATCATCAACAACAACAACAACAACAACTTTGTGGCATGCGAGTTTGATGAACTCGATGCATGCTGGTCAACTTGCGTTGTTCTAATAACTAAAGAGGAAAACTAATATATTTCGGGCGTGATTTCCCTGTCATCCTCTACTCTCTTACGGATGGTAATAATAAATACGAACCGAAGACTCTGCTTCTTGTACTAAATGGGATGGTTAAATAGGAGTTGATGACACAAGTCAACAAGAATTTTGAGTCTGGGTTCTGTATGTCTGATTTTGATTTGTCAGGCTTAACTAACGAAAGGACAAGTAGTTCCGTGAAGATTTATACAGCCTATTTTCATATATCCTACTCATGTTAATTGCCTCTATCAACATACAAAATTTCAGTTTGAAGGTTGTGATAGATTCGCAGATATTGAGAACCGTCTAAATATTTCAGATGGTCACCAGGTTGGATTTTTATTTTTGTACTATTACATTAAGATTACTGTGTACGTGTGGTATTTAAACTTGAATCGCATGATTAGAACACAACAATAAGTAAAAAAGAGATTTTAAAATTTCGCACAGCTTCCATCTTGTGATTATGCAAACAATTGAAATAAATTAGATGGCAGTGGATTAACATTTATATAAGCATTTAACGTGCAACGTTTCACTGCACTCGGATAGTTAATTCGCGAGAAACGTCCATTTAAATATTTATAGTTCGTGTCGCCGCCATGTTGGATTTGTGCTTACCAGGTTACTGAAAGTCCTATAAGTGGACATATGTTCATAGCCTCTATTGAACATAAATCATTTCAGTTTGATTGCTGTAAAAGATTCATAGATATTGAGAACCGTCTAAATATTTCGGATGCTCGCCATTTTGGATTGTTATATGTATAGGCCATAGAGTTATGTACCATTCAAGGAGAATTATTGCCTAGGTTCATTATTCAAAATTTCACGTCGATCGCATGATTACGACAAAAGAAATAAAAACTTAATTTTAAAATTTCGCACAGCCGCCATCTTGAGGGTACGTAAACAATTAAACTAAATTAGATGCCAGTGCATTACAATATTTAAAATCATTTGCTGTACCACATTTCACTGCGCTCAGAGAATTAAATCACGAGAAAAGTCTATTAAAATGTTTCATATTCGCTTGGCCGCCATGTTCGTTTTGTACTTTACAGGTTTATGAAAGTTACACGGATAAACTTGTATCAGTACCTTTATCAACGTACAAAATTTCAGGGTGATATCTGTAATAGTTTCTGAGATATAGAATGTCAGTGAAATAATTCGCACAGCCGCCATTTTGAGGTTATATAAATAATTAAACTAAATTAGACTCCGGTGCATTACAATGTGTATAAACATTTTCTTTACCAAGTATCATTACGCATGGATAGTTAAATTGCGAGAAAAGTCTAATTAAAAGTCTCAAATTCGCTTGGCCGCCATGTTGGTTTTGAAGTTACCAGGATTTTGAAAGTCTCATAGGTGAACTTCTAGTAGTGCCCTTTATCACCGTACACAATTTCAGGGCGATATCGGTAATAGTTTCGGAGATACTGAATGCTGGTGAAATATTTCACACAGCCGCCATGTTTGATCGGTGAAGGATAATACAATTTGAAGGACATGGTCGGGGTCGGCCAGAATAGTGCTATGATCTTACCGAGTTTCATCGTAATAGCTCCATCCGTTTAGAAGTTATTAGAGGGGACACACACACACACACACACACACATACAGACAAAAGGTGATCTCATAAGCCTATTTCTTTCATAAAATGAAAATAGGCTAAAAATTAGTGTTACCTAATAAACTTTGCTTTTGTAGCTACCACAATGAAAGTTCAAATTTGAAGGAAATTCTCAATTTTTATCAGTTCAAACGTAAACAAACGTTACTTTATATACAGGGAGCGCCTATAAACTCCGGACCGGCTTCAGTGTGTGTTTCCACTGCGCATATGGAGAGACAGATGCGGTAGGCAAGGACACGCTGTTGAGTGTTTTGACTTGCAGTGTGACGTTCAGTATTGTGTTGATGGTTATGTAAAGCCCTGCGCGGATGTGGATATCGTGCAGATAGCGGATAAGCTGTGGATAATGTTTGGAGAAAATTTGCGGATAATTTTTAGAATACAAACCGAACTTGTTTAACACCATTATTAGGATCCGGATGTTTATGACACATCATATTAGCCTACTTTCGATTTTTGCAAAAAATGAAAGTAGACTTATGAGATCACTACAGGGCGAAAAAAAGTGTGTCTGTCTGTGTGTGTGTATGTGTGTGAGTCTGTGTGTGTGTGTGTGTGTGTGAGTGTGTGTACTCTGAATGTCTGTCCCCCCCCCCTATCAATTCGAACACGGTTAAACCGAATTGAACGAAATTTGGTACAGAGGTAGCACTGGCAAAGGGCACCTCAGTGTCATGTTTTATATTGCCGCCATCTTTATCAAAAGGTAATGGCGGCCAATCGAATGGTCAAAACTTAATAATGCATTACGACCAAACTAATCATCGGATATTTACCAAATTTGGTAACAACCTACCTTCATATGGGACGCGTCTTGTGCCCAAACTACAAGGTCATCAAACGTACCATTTCACGATGGCGGACGTGTGAATTATGCAAAATTTATAATCCATAACATGGGACCCACCAGTTCCGATTATCGAACCAAGAATCATTTAATCTGTTCTAAGCGACGTGGTTCGTTCGAAATTAAAAGTTTATATTGTAATATTATAATCTAGAAGTAACTTTAAAAATCTGAATCGTCTCGGCTATTTGACAAGATGGCGGCTGATCTCTCGTTCTGACCTACATTTTACTAATTTCAGTATGTTGCATGCAATATAACCTACTGATAAAAATTATATGAACTTAATATGAAATGAACTCGGTTTAAAATACACTCCAGTGAAGAAATCTTCAGTCCAAGTGATTATTTGCTAATACAGTACGTTATATGTATTTGATCGATAACGCGTGAGTTATGAGTGTACGATTGGCTGTGTGGTTAGAGCTCCCGTCTCTCATGTGGCTGGCCGGGGTTCAAATCCTATCAGAGTAGAACTTTTTTGCTTGATTTTTTTTATATTCTTTGTTTCTTGAGTACTGAGACGTTATAAAATAAAGCGTTATATGGTGCTTTTTGCAATGGAAATTATATATAAAAACAAGATGTTCAGCAAAGAACATATAGCCTACTTTCTCCTAAATGTATGGGTATCTTTATGACTCTTTGTCCTCATCCCTAAAACAATCACCCCAACCACAATGTATTGTTTGATTTCTTTTATATTGATAATAAGCCAGTAAGTGTCAAGATCAATATTATATACTTTATGATGATTGAATAACAAAACTACTAACTTATTGTAATGCATTCACGTCCGTTAATCTCTATATTAAGCCAGCCTGCAAAATTAAGAATCTTCCGCCCCAATCACAGTAGGTGGTGCTGCGACCTATCAGTGAATTAATCTTTATCTTGTACGCCTATGCACTGCCATCGTAATGTACTACGATGGCAGTGTTCTATGGGTGTTGAATGAGTAGGCAGTTTAAAGTAGCCAAGAGAGAGGCGATCCAGCTGGCAGTGTTTAAAGGTATTCGGAGCGCGATCGTGGCTAATAGTTGAACTACCAGTATTACAAAATTTCCATACTTCAGGAGGCCAGCTCAGGCATTTACACAGCGTTATGTTTGGAACAATATTACTCACATAACCCACAAGAGGACAGCACCGTACAGAGGCATTAAGAAGGCTGTGGTTAATGACAACGTGTATCTAGTTCTTCTATTCTCCTTTTTCTAATGTCTTCTGTTTATGTGCGATGCTGGGACTGTGATTTTATTAATATACGAGTGTATACTTTATCCTCTCCTTTGAGCTAAATTACATTTTATTCAGTATCTGTGGGAAAAGCTCGTGCACACCATTTGTAAAAGAATTCAAGAAAAAAACAACCTAACTGTAGCAGTACTCGATCCCCAGTCAACTGCGTGTCAGACCAACATGCTAGCCCAGAGCTAACCGTATCCATGACGTCAGGTGTTCTTAACTGACATATTAGATACAAACTGTTGGCAAATAATGACTTTAAATAAACGATTTCTTCACTGCAGTACATCTTCATTAAAGATCATTTCATACAAAGTTTATATTATTGTATCAGTACGGTATATCACATACAACATACTAAAACTACTGAAATATAAGACAGGCACATGAGGACAGCTGCCATCTTGTCGTGTGACACAAACGGCTCAGCTCTTTTAAGCCACTCATACTGTATAATATTATAATATTAAATTATAATAAATAACGGATCACGACCTTCAGGATAGCTTAAACCTCCCTAGGCTCGATAATCGGAATTGGTGGGTCTTAAGCTATTTATTAAAATGGTTGCATAATTCACACGGCCGCCATCCTGAAATGGCATGGCCGATGACCTTGAATTTTGGGTGAAAGACGCGTCCTATATAAAGGTATGCTGTCACCAAATTTGGTAGAGATCGGATGATTAGTTTAGCCGTAATTTGATTTTACGTTTTGAACATTTGAGTGGCCGCCATTCTGATTTGGTAAAGATGGCGGCGATATAAAGTATGACACTGAGGTGTCCTTTACTAGTGCTACCTCTGTACCAAATTTCGTTCAATTCGGTTTAACCGTGTTCGAATTGATAGGGGAGGACAGACATTCAGAGTACACACACTCACACACACACAGACACACACACACACACACACAGACTCACACACACACATACACACACACACACAGACTCACACACACACATACACACACACAGACAGACACACTTTTTTCGCCCTGTGTTGATCTCATAAGTCTACTTTCATTTTTTGCAAAAATCGAAAGTAGGCTAAAAACGACATTCTCCACAGGAGTGACATCTAGCAGCCTTCAGTTGTACTATGCAGAAACTATAGATTCGAGCAGCGCTCTATACCGGCCAGTTAGTGAACCCAGTCTTAACGACTGCTAGGAGTAATAATACAGTAATATTCGTTTATTCCTTGTGCACAGAGGCGTTGTTGATAACCTCAAAACTTGCAATATGGATGATTTGGAGATGGATTATTTTGTTATACCGTGTATTTAAGGTTAGCCTATAAATTAACGGGTTGCGAAGTTACTTCACTTAGTCCTATATAATTAGTATACGACACAGAACAACAACGTGACGTCAGTTTCTGATCTGCTCTGATTGGCTATTACATTGCTGCAGTCGGGTAGTTGGCAGTCAAGGATAAAATTCGCGACTGCCAACTGCCAGCTACCAACTGCAACTTCATGTTGTGTATGGTGCCTATAGTATACACGGAGTCGATCGCGACTGCCGACCGAGGACTACCAACTAGGGACTGCCGACTGCGCATTGTAGATGGGCCTTATTGGAGCAACGAAGTTTCAATTATTGTAAGTAGTCGGTGTTTGGAGTGTTTGCTGATGAAATTGCAAAATGCTGGGGTAAATTATAAACTATGGTTTGAACGCCACTGTTCAAATCCTGTGTGCCATTTTGCACTTCAAATAGGAAGAAATTAGGAGATGATAAGGACAGAGAGTTATAACTATACCCATACATTTAGGAGAAAGTAAGCTATATGTTCTTTCCCGAACATCTTGTTTTTCCGTTATGATTTTTTCATGACAAATGTAAGATCATTTAAGCTAGTCTTATGTCATTAATCATAATTAACACTCTGAACAGAAAGGATTGCAATCCTGGCTGTATAAAATTCATTTTCAACATAGCAAATGATATACAAAGCCTAAGGGAACGACTTTCTCCTCAAATGTCTAAATACGTTGCTTTAGTAATTTATGCTTTATATAATTAAAAATATCATTGTAATGTCAGTAGATTCGGATAACAAACGTGCGAATGCAGATAAAAGATGTTGGGCTGATTAAAGTCGTGCGGATGCGGGGCGGATGCGGATAACGTTTTGTTTATCCGCGCAGGGCTCTAGTTATATGATGTGGTTCAGTTATCACTAGTGTGATTCATTAGTGTGTCCTGTACATGTACTTAGTCACGAAGTGTATTAAGGCTCAGCTATGTTTTCTACTGCACAGGCGGCTTCTGTGGCGTAGTTGGTAGCATGCTGAGCACATATGTCCAAGATCGTGGGTTCAAACCCGGCCGAAGTCGTTGGAATTTTTAAGAGCGTTAAAAATCCTTCAGTATTCCTTCCTTCTCCTTAAGAGCGGTAAAAATCCCTCAATATGCCTTCCTTCGGAGGGGAAGTAAAGCCGGCGGTCCCATGTCATAGATTTGTGGCATGTTAAAGAACCTTCCACTAATTACACCTGTGTGAAGCTAAATTGGATAGGTTAAGAATGTAAACAACGCTCTTAGGTTCCTACGTTCGTTGCCAAGAGCCGACTGCGGTGGAGTCTAGTAGCTAAGTTATGAACTTGGCCTAGTAGTCGTTGAAGGTGGCGCTTGGCGGCAAAAGTAGGAACTATTTGATAAATTCTAAGTTGCAGTCTGTACTTAAATTTAAAAAAACCCAGATACACACACTAATACAGTCATCACAATTAACACCGGTTATCAGACAGATTCTACACACACCCAAAGTACACGGGACACATGGCCGCGTTGTCGCAGCCCCTAAACTTAAGAACCAACCAACCTTTCCTTCCTTCGGAGGGGAAGTAAATTCGGCGGTCCCATGTCAGAGATTTATCGTATGTTTAAGAACCTTCCAATAATTACACCTGTGTGATGCTAAATTCGGTTAGGTTAAACATTTGACATACGTTCATAGGTTCCAACGTTCGTCGCCAGGAGCCGACTGCGGTGGCGTCTGGTAACCAGGTTCTGAACTAGTAGTCGTTGATGGTGGCGTTCGGCGACAAAAGTAGGAACTACTTGGAATAAATCCAATGTCTGCAGTCCTTACTTGAATTGAAAACAGATACACACACTAATACAGTCATCACACTTAACACCGGTTATCAGACAGATTCTACACACACCCAAAGTACACCGGGCTACATGACGGCGTTGTCGCAGCCCCCAAACTGAGAATCCAACCATCCATCTACTGCACAGCGTGTATTTATTAATGATTCGTACAGTATGTGTTAACTGGTTCAGCTCGCCGAGTGAAAGTACGATTTGCAGAACGATTTCAGGTGTAAAAGTTCTAGGTCGTAAAACCATCCATGAACTCTACAATTAATTTCAGGCCACTGGAAGTGTTCAGGCTAAGAAATATAAAAGATGGCGTACGGTTCTTACCGAAGAAACATTAGACGACATTGGTCATCGTTTGGACAATCCCCCCCCAAATCACTTCGGCGTCTTTCACAACAGGAAGATATTTCTTATGGCTCTGTGCAAAGAGCTACTAAATTGTTGAAGTTTAAACCATATAAAATAACTGTGGCACATGCTCTTAAACTGGGTGATCCTATAAGTTGGCGTACTTATTATTAGTGGACTCTTAATAGTGTTCACAATGGCGAAATATACGCATATTTAATATTTTCACGGACGAGGCTTGGATACACCTTCATGGATATGTGTGCACACAAAATAATCGTTATTGGAGCTCTGATAAACCTAATATTGTTCATGAAATACCCCTTCATGACGAAAGAATTGGTGTATGGTGCGTCATTAGCGGAGAAAGAGTTATAGAACCATTTTTTTTTTCGAGTCCACAGTTGACGCCCGTACATACGTGAATTAATTTTTGACCCCCCTTTTTATCCTACTTTCATTTTTTGCACAAAAAAGTAGACTTATGAGATCTACACAGGGCCAAAAATTGTGTGTCTGTCTGTGTGTGTCTGTGTGTGTGAGTGTGTGTACTCTGAATGTCTGCCCCCCCCCCCCTATTAATTCGAACACGGTGAAACCGAATTGAACGAAATTTGGTACAGAGGTAGAACTGTCAAAGGGCACCTCAGTGTCATGTTTTATATCACCACCATCTTGACGGAAACGTAATGGCGGCCACCCAAATGTTCAAAGCTGAAATCAAATTTCGACTTACCTAATCATCAGATCTCTGCCAAATTTTGCAACACTATATATCTATAATACGAGCACCTTTTCACTGAACTGCAAGGTCATCAGCTCAATAGTTAGCAGATGGCAGCCATGTATGTGTGCAAATAGATTTACCCTATCAATTCAAACACGGTGAAACCGAATTGAACGAAATTTGGTAGAGAGTTAGCACTAGCAAGAACAGCTCAGTGTCATGTTTAATATCGCCGCCGTCTTGACGAAAACATAATGGCGGCCACCCGAATGTTAAAAGCTTAAATCAAATTACGACCAAACTTATCATCTGATCTCTACCAAATTTTGCAACATTATACCTTTATGTATGAAGAATCTTGTGTCCAAACTACAAGGTCATCAGCCTAATACTTTGCGGATGGCGGCCATCTATGTGTGCAAATCGATCCCCCCTATCTATTCAAACACGGCGAACCCGAATTGAACAAAATTTTGTACAGAGGTAGCACTCTTAAAGGGAACCTCAGTGTCATGTATTATATTGCCGACATCTGGACGGAAACGTAATAGTGACCACCCAAATGTTAAAAACTTAAATCAAATTACGACCAACCTAATAATCTGATCTCTACCAAATTTTGTAACAATAAACCTATATGAGGGCAGCATATTTTGACCAAACTACAAGATCATCAGCCAGTTAGTTTGCAGATGGCGGCCATATATGTGTGCAAATCACTTCCCCCTATCAATTTAAACACGATGAAACCGAATTGAATGAAATTTGGTACAGAGCTATCACTAGCAATGGGCACTGTTTTACAAACTGCTTCATGTGGCCTAATTGTATATGCAACGGAGGCATCAAAACATGATCATTGCATGAAGTACAAAAGCAAACTTTATTAATTAAGAATTATATTTTTGGGTACTGTTCCTTGTAGGCAGTCAGAATATATGCATTAGATAATAGGCTCAACATATAATGTATTGTTCGTTGACTTGTGTAATCCACATGATATGACACCGATAAAAAAGAAGTTGCCGGGAATGGGAAGAAAAACAAGCAGCTTAAGAAGTAAGCCGTCCGCCACAAACAAAACTGAACCATTAAATCTCAGTTTTAGAAAATAAATCGTACAATTATGTAAACTAGTGGGCCCGTGAGAGATTTCGCAACATGAATGTAGGTTTATGGGGTAGTAGGGAAGAATGTGGGAGAACGAAGTTTTAAATATTGAAGAAATGTATTTATTGTTGTTAAACGGCATACGTACATGAGAAGAACACAAAGAATTATGTAGAACAGTGTTTTGTACTTGTCACAGCACCTCTTTGTAGACAATATTCGATGTTACAACGAATTCATCGGTTATTGTTTGCTTGGGAGTTTCTTCTACAGCAATTTTTACATTTGCAAAGGATAGAACCCTAGAGAAAGTCTTGGCGAGACCACACCGGAGCCATCTGATGAGAGACTCCTCAGCTAGTAGTAAGCCGCGCTCCCGCCAGATGGCTGTCGCCACCGCGTTGCCCTGCGCTCTAGCGGCAGGCTCGCCAGGTTACGATGCTCCCATTGTAAATGTACTTTTTACGGTATTTATTTAATTGTGCAGCATTTAAAGAGGAAGTGAGTGCGTTTCTGGCAGAAATGGGGTTATGCGGAACCTGTCGGTAACCCATATGTGTATGTTGGTGCAAGACCGACTACAATAAATCAGACCATAATGCCACTATCGATATCGTAGAAAATGGCGGAAATCGTAGGGGATTGTTTACATTTGGTCAACCAACATTTAAGTGGGTCTGCTGCGAGAATTTCGTTCAAATGTCGCATATTTCAAGTGATTTCGAGCTGTTATATATTGTAATAGTGTACCTTAAGTAGTGAAGTGCACTGTGAATAATTATAAATGCCGAAGATACGTAATGTGAGAAGCATTGGCTGTTTATTGTCATTACTGTGTACCTGCCTGTAAATTTAATACTGCTGAAGATACTTCAACTTTTAAATTTCCTAAAGACAAATCTTTGAAAGAGAAGAGGATGAGAAATATTCACCGGGATCATTTTCGAAGTTAAAACAGTTGTATTTGTTAACTTAAACATTTCGAACCTAAATTTGTGGTTATGAAAATTGCCATACTAACCCCTGATACCATTTCGACAATTTTCCCAAATCAACCGTCCTACACAACTCCTGTTTGTTAAAGTAGATGATGGTAGTTTTAATGACATACCAGCAGTGTCAGTGTCTTCTAAAGTGTCAAGTTCTTTAAGTGTAAATATATTCTATAAGAATCATGAATCAATAATCTTTGTGTGCTTGTGGAAAAAATTCAAGTGGGTACTGTAATCTGATGGAAGCAGTGATTTTAAATGCAACAGGTATGTAAATAGAATTATGCTCCTGTTAGTATCACAAGCTAGGGGGCCTGGGGAGTTATCCCCAGATTAGGTTTGTTTTTGTATATACATTTGTCTGTTACTAGGTTAGGTAGGCCTACTGCCTGGCCGAAAATTACTGTTAGTAGGCTACCACAAGCAAGGGGGACTGGGGTGTTAGTCGCTGGTTAGGTTTGTTTTTGTATTAAAAACATTAATAAGATAGAATGTATGTCCGTTGGAATTCTATACACATCGAATTTGAAGAATGACAAGTTCATAATACAGTAAATTTTCATTTTAAAGAGTTTGTAACATCAATTGTGTGTTATTGGCAAATGCTATTTGAAATAAAGTACTAATGAGAGTACTTATGCGCCATCTGTTGGAGTTAGTTCAGGATGTCCCGATACAGATAGAAGCGAGTGCGATCTCACAGCTCTCTACGCTCCAAACAAACAACCTACGGCCGTGTTTACCTATACTTCGGGCTGGCAATATCTTATTTGTCAAATAAGCCACGCCCACTGGCCGACACAACTGAAATTTCACTATATAGGCCTAAGTCGTGTTATAAATTGGGATGGTGGGTGGGTTATAGACAGCGGAGGAGAATACATCTATTAGCAGATCACTGTTGTTAAAAATAAGACAGTCATCGGAACGCGTTAGGCTGTAACCATTGTCAAAAACCATTGTTCTGGATGCGTTAAGCTGTAACCATTGTAAAAAACCATTGGATTGGACAAATCGAAGGCTGCGGCTTTGATTGCGCGCAGCTATCGGGGCAGATTGATACAAAACCATTGATCTGGACGTGTTAGGCTGTAACCATTGGATTGGACAAAACGTAGGTTAGAATGGTCGAGTGTTGGTGCGGCTAGTACCGTAATGGTGAGGTTGGCAGTACTGTTCTGATGATGGTTGATGTGAATAATGGCATCCACAGCTGGAAATTCACCTATAGCCTATAATAATAAGGGACTTATTGCAGCCAATGCTCATGCATATAATGAATAAAATCTAAAATCATACAGTAAACTAATTGTTATTCCCTAGGAATATCAAAGATTCATGTCTTAATGTGCAGAATATAGCATGGTATCTTCCACATTGTTCTCCACAGCGCTCACACAAACATTCGTCACACGGATGATGGAACTTTTTGGTGCGACACATTTTATAAGGAGGAGAGTTTGACGTATACGAACAAAAGGATGATGTACATATGTACGACGAGATACAAGTAAAAGAGGTACTTTTGAACATTTAGGCGAATGGTAAACTAAACTGAACTTACGCCGAAATACATATTTCAAAATATCATAGTAATTTGATACTTAAAATGGCTAGGAATATATGCCAACATTAAATATTATATTGCAGCCTGATTGTTCATCATTTTATCCTTAGATCAAAGGCAGCATACACAATAACTAAGTTATAGGCCTACTGGCAAAAAATACAAGTCGTACATACATTAAAATAAAATAAAAATAAGGTTAGGCTGGTAATGACTAACAATAAAGAAGAAAAAGTATGTTAATTGGTATTCAACATTCATATGTGTGTGAATATGCATAAGCCTATAACTAAACAATTAAATAGATGCTTGGTGAACAAAAATACATAGCCTGCTTTATTTATACAAAACAACCACATGTTCAATATTCTTCAAAGCAATGGGGCATGGTGGCGCAGTGGTCAAGCTATTCACGTCTCACCAAGGTGGACCAGGTTTGATTCACGGTCATTGCAAGTGAGATTTTGGAAGTGAAATGCCATGTCCTGTGGTTCGGATTCCACGTAAAATGGAGGTCCCTTGGCTCATGATCACAAGATTAACGGTCACGTAAAAACTACAAGCTTCTTTTTCTTCAAAGCAGGTCGAAACTTCGACCTCACATAAGTCATACAGCAAACGAACAGGTCCTGCAGGGAAGATCCCTTAAGCCGAATTATTTTTATCTTCTCCAAGACTGACATCATAAAAGTATACTGGAAAATGTGAAATTTTATGCCTATGCTGATGAAGAAAGTAACAGTAAATATTAGGCTACTTGTCGTTCAATAACTCTCGGTCTTTTCTTGGGTGGCTGAAGCCGATGCTGTGGGAAATTGCAAATTGCAGGTACCGCATCATCTTTAAGCAGTGGTTTGTTTCCATTTGAATGAAACAAGTAGCATGTTTATAAAAGTTTTCACAGCTATAACCCATTTCTTTAATAGGCCTACATCTGGGCGTTTCTATGGAAATCTGTAATATAAGCTAGACGTAGGTTATAATTCTGTGACTAACTTAATAACTTATAACCTACAATAGGGCCTACGTGTATTTGTCATACGAGCTATTTAGGCCTATGTCAAAATTTGATGTAAGACATATCCATAAACGCAGAATAGGCTACTTCGAAATAAAGTAGACCGTAAACCTACCGTATTATTGGAAAATACCATACATATAACGTTGCACAGAGGTACGTACGTTCAAATATATGAAAAGAATCACGACATATCAGCTGACATGCAACCTAGAGTTAAATGGTATGACAGTTTTTGGTGCGACTAGTTACGCCTGGCAGTGCACCAGGAAGCAGTTTTCAGCGAGGGTTACCATGGGAGGAGTTGTTCCAATAGTACCGACAGTTCAATGGTCTCAGCTCGCACCCCCCCCCCCCCCCCCACTCTTCCAATCGTCAAAAATCATAGTGTCCGTGGCGCAAAAATCCTACCAATGTTCTTTGGCTCTAGTGTGTCCATGAGTTTTACATATCCTGGAGTAGAAGGTAGCAGCATTTGAAGTCTGAGTTCTTCTACATTATAAACCTCGCGAGTCACCTCTTACACCGGTCTTGAAGGTGTATACTTTGATAAACCCAAGGCCTTCTTTATGTAAGTCGCCTTCAGTTTCTCCATATTGCTCCAAATTCTTCATATTTAAATGTGTCCAAATGCTCTCCAGTCCATAAGTCACAATACGGGTAACATTTAACCGCAAAGGTTTTAAGGCTGTTTTTATAGATAGCTTAGTCAAATGTTTTATGTCGTTGAAGGCTTTGGTAGTGACGCTGGGTCTATCCTTGATTTGCAGTGTGAAAACATTGCCAGTTGACTAATGTAGGACCTAAGTAGGACTACTTGTAATGTGGTACACCCTCAAGCGGTTTTCCTGCAATGTGGAAAATTGCTGGCTTTCCCCCTTTCCTAAAGGTCATAGTTTTAGTCTTGTTTCTGTTTAACCTAAGGTCATTGTGTAACACCCATAATTCAAAGGGATCGAGAGCAGATTGCAATTCGACCTGTGAACTTGAAGCGAGCACCATGTCATCTGCGTATATAAATGAGATTACCCGCTCTGATAATATATCTGTGATATTATCTGCCATAGCAGTGATAAATAACACGAGGGCTTAATGGGTCTCCTTGTAGCAGCATGCCTGTAGTCTGCTCAATTGGGCTTGATGTTGTAATGCCATCGTTAATGACTATATTGTTAGAGCCTAAAATACTTTTGACAAGATGTTTAGTGTAGCTGTTACCTCTCAATAGTCTGTCTAGTTTTTCCAATATTTTCTTCCTGCTAATCGAGTCAAAAGCTTTAGAGAAGTCAATGAATATGGATTGTAACTTTCCCTTCGGTACTGACAGGGTAGACGCAATCTCAGTTTGAAGACTTCGAATTGCCTGGATTGTGCATCTTTCTCTCCTGAAGCCAAATTGTGAGTCACAATGCTATTTGGGATGGCTGGGTGGGTCACATACAGCGGAGGAGGAAGCATCTTTTAAAACATCATTCCCTGATTTATTTCTCGTTGTTTGATAAGGTATTTTGGCTAATTAATGTACTGTAGAGAATATTATCGCTCGTTCTACTTTCGTTCAGTGGTACCATTCTGTTTTA
This sequence comes from Meconema thalassinum, assembly GCA_946902985.2. NCBI lineage: Eukaryota > Metazoa > Arthropoda > Insecta > Orthoptera > Tettigoniidae > Meconema > Meconema thalassinum. Next base: position 1,905,187,558 of record OX336388.2, on the reverse strand, counting down.
GACCACCTCGTTGTGTAGTGCCTAGCATTCTTGGCTGTCGTCCCGGAGGTACGGGTTTGATTCTCCGGCTCTGCCAAAAAAATTAATTCTCATGTGAGGGATGGGATGGGGTGCACTCAGCCTCATGAAGCAACTTAGTAGAGGAGGGTTCAATTCCCACCTCAGTCATCCTGGAAGTGGTTTTCCATGGTTTCTCCACTTCTAATCCAGGCGAATGCCAGGATGGTTCCTAACTTAAGGCCATGGCCGCTTCCTTCCCACTACAATACCCAATTTACAAACACACTAGTTCAGCCATAACAATAACACAGGTTATCACACAAATTCCACACACAAATACATGGGGCTACAAGACCACGATGTCGTAGCCCCTAATATAAGCAACAACCATTTATATTTGCATTTTATATTTGCCTAGGCCCTTCATGGGCTGTATAGTGTCAGGGGTTGACTTTGTTGTTGGTTGACTATTCTTGTAGTTCCATTTAGAAATATTTGCATTTTTTTAACATAATGTCTTACCTCTGCTTTATTTATGTCTGTATTTTTAGCTACTGTCTTTTCTCGTTGCTTGTAGCGAAATACGTCAGGGTTTCATATTGAATTTGTGCCTTATTACATAAAAACCTGTAATTTCTGGCGGAATTTAATCAAATATGCGAATGTTTGTCTTCGAATTTGCCGCTATTTCGATGGCGCCATGCCCGCCAGTTGCTACAGCTGTTCCCCTACGATTTCCGCCATCTTGGTTTTGATGTTACGGTCTGAGATATTGTAGTCGGTCTTGGTTGGTGTTAACAGGACCTTATTTTCGGTACAAAACCGGATTGGGACCTTAGCAGAATAATATAGGGAGGATTAACCCTCGGAACTAGCCCAACATATAAATTGAAACTTGCGCAAATGACCGCAATTGCCAATTTCCATGTTATACCTGTATGCATATATTGTAACTCAGTAAACGAAAATAAAATGAATGTGGTCTGTAAGTAATGCATGTATCATGAAAATGAACAACTCTAGTTAAAAGGACGCGATATTACAGCGGACAGCCAATTAGTGTTCTAATTATGAGGAATTTGAATCAATATGTGAATATTTGTATGTCCTGTATATTTTGCGTACAGGCCATTCTACTGTTTGAATTTGTGGAGATCACTGAGTAGTAGCTACAGTACTTGTGCAGACGAGCGCTCACTATTTCCAAACTATATTGCAAAGCCAGACCCGCCCTTCCGAAAAGTTGGGAAAATTCCTCGTATGCTGGTTTAATTAGACAGATTAAGGCATATTTTACCTTTTTCAGTACCGTGGACTAAACCAATAATATTCAAACTTAGATTGTGTTGGTCAGCACGATTCTAGCGGCCTCAGTGGCGTAGTTGGTAGCATGCTCAGCTTCTATGACCAAGATCGCGGGTTCAAACCCGGCCGAAGTCGTCAGATTTTTAAGAGCGTTAAAAATCTCTCAGTATGCCTTCCTTCGGAGGGGAAGTAAAGCCGGCGTTCCCATGTTATAGATTTATGGCATGATAAAGAATCTTCCACTAATTACACCTGTGTGAGGCTAAATTACATAGATTAAGAATGTAAACAACGCTCTTAGGTTCCTACGTTCGTTGCCATGGAGCCGATTGCGGTGGCATCTAATAGCTAAGTTCTGAACTAGTAGTCGTTGACGGTGGCGTTTGGCGGCAAAAGTAAGGACTATTTGAAAAATTCAAAGTCTGCAGTCCTTACTTGAATAAAAAAAACAGATAACACACACTAACACAGCCAATACAATTAACACCGGTTATCAGACAGATTCTACACACACCCAACGCACACATGACCGCGTTGTCGCAGCCCCTAAACTGTGGAACCTACCAACCAACCAACACGATTCTACCCAATTATATTGAGTGTTATGCCATAATCCCAAGCCTACATGAGATTGATAAATTAATTTGTACAACCAGTTTTGATCGTCAAACGATCATCATCAATCCCTTACACTCAGGGACAGGTCTGTTAATATTTCCTGGCTGGTCAGAGAGATTCTCAAATTTGTCAATCAACTTTTACAAGGACGATGATCTGCTTTATACAGGTGGGTTGCGTATAGTCAGGCAGCCAATAATATACAATTTCCCAGGTCAGGAAGAGCTGAAAGACGTAAATACACACAGTGAAAAGTGCATGGTTTAGCGAAAAAAAAAAGGAACTTCCTCCGCTACACTGGGGAACATGGAATCATGGATATGTTTTTCAGATCTAGATGATTAGTACCCTTTCTGACAAGCTCTATAACATCGTTATATTACAGGTGTTTACAGCATTCGCAATTTCCAATGACAATAGGTCTGTAAACCAGTTTCTTTATATTGTTGTTGACTTAAAAATGTAACTATTTTGCTTTTAATTTATGGGGACAAGTACAAATTCAAAACAAGAAAGGCAGCGTTGAGATGCGGGTTGTATCTGCACATGCCCGCTTAGGGGCAAAGTACGCGGTAGGCCGTCACACTTACTTGTGTATCACGCAAAGTTTGACTTGGCCCCCAGCCCTAAAACATATTTATGTTAAAAAGGTTCAGTTACAGTACTTTAGCATGTCTAGCAGACAAATAGGATGACCTAATACTTTGTACTTGCAGTATATTCTGTAACATAAGAAAATAAAGAAATGATGTCCAGGGTTGATTCCTCGTACGGTGAGTTGTTCACCCAACAATCCATGTTCCTGCAAACATTTTGTAGGAAGGTGTTTGATGTAAGCAGTTTGGCAACGACGTTTCAAGGGTTACGGAAACCAGTTGGATAGGTTCCCTCCCTCTTTAGGAGACCGTCCTACTCATGGTTTTCCTCCTTGTCCTTCACCTGGATAGCAGCTAGCTACATGTCAGTTACGTGTTATATTTTTTACGTTTTACAGAATTGTTGGTGTTTATAGACAAAAACAGTTTACGATGTCTTGTCTTTCGGTTTCCGGATTACGCATATCAGTGGGTATGCAAGCGTTCCTGTAGAATGCGACGTACTTCTTCCCTGTTTTCTCCTACACCAAGCATCTTTTACTGTACATTTTTACGTCTTCGGTGCTTCTTGACCCACGGAATCGTGTGTTCCCGGCTGCCTAGTGATACCCCACCCACCCACCCACCCACCCACCCAGTATATCAGCACTGTAAATCTTTACTGTGTATGTAGGCAAATCATTGGCAAAGGGATTGTTAAAAACATTGAGGCTGATAAATTCAGTCACCGACCAGGAAGTATTGCCTCTTCTGTAGCATGTCTCAACAATGACAGAAGTTGAATGGATACACGAAGAAGAGGGACAAAGGTGATTCCGTAAAAAAATGTGGTTTAATAATAATAAAAAAAAGTCAACCCCTGGCACGATCCAGCCCATGACGGGCTAAGGCCGACCAAGCGACCGCTGCCCAGCCATTCGGCCTGCAGATATTGGGGTGACGCGTGATCAGCGCGTCGGGTCCCCTCGGCCGTTAATCTTGGTTTTCGTGATCGGGGCGCTGTCTCACTGTCAGACAGCTACTCAATTGTCCTCACGAGGCTGAGTGCACCCCGTTCCAACCCTCACGTCAGTTTTAAAAGCCGGGGATCGAACCCGGGGCCTCCGGGTGAGAGGCATGCGCGCTACCCCTACACCACGGGGCCGGCGTGGTTTAATAATGGAAAGTGTTTTTTTTTTATCTGGACGAAAATTAACAAGCCTAGCTAGAAGACAATTATGACTAGCAATTCCAATCATTCGTGATTGTCTATGGCAGCATGAAGTGGAACTGATTTGGCCCATAATACGATGGTGCCTCGAAATAGTGCGTACAGTATTTATTTTGAATCGTATTCTAGTTGAAACATAAATACGCAAATACATTATTTGAACTTCGTAATTTTATGAACTAATGATATCGTATATACATATTTATATGGAGGTTAATTTTATTTATTTCGTATGACAAAATGAGTAGCCTATACATTGGGGAAAATAATTTAAAACTGATAACAGAAAGGTTAAATATTTATTTATTTATTTATCGTATAGTTTTATTGCCGGGACTGTCCGAAGACACATTCGGCTCACCAGAGTCTGTAGTTGCTTCCAGCGGACACCCTAAGGGTCAGCTACAAGTTCCGTTCAATTTCAAGTAGTTCGCTACCAGGTATCAATGATACGTTGGAACTTTGATAGAGCGTTCCGACGAAATCTATCCTAACAATTTACCTTCACATAAGTTTAGTCTGTGGAAGGATCATTTACATGCCATAAATCTATGACATGGGACCGCCGGCTTTACTTCCCCTCCGAAGAAAGATTAACGCTCTTAAAAAAAAATCCGACGACTTCGGCCGGGTTTGAACCCGCTATCTTGGGAACAGCAGTTCAGCATGCTACCAATTACGCCACCGGAGCCGGTAAAAGGTTAAAATATACCCTATACAATATTGACTGAGTTGATTGTAGGTACCGTAACAGACGTTTTGGCATTTACAGTTCAATGCCCAGGGTATTCAGCCAGCTGACAGCATCATCGGTGGTACGGTGTAGGTCGTAGATAGTTCCTTTAAATCTCTTCATTGGGCAACATGCTGAATGGTCTGTGGTACATTGGCACAGTCGCAGAACGGGCTTTGAGTTTTTCCCCATTTGTGCAGCCAGAAATTGCATCTCCGTGATTTGTGCGTACCCTGTTCAATGATGTCCACACCTTTCTCGGGGAAACCAGGCGGTTCTGTACAGGGATAAGTTATTAAACTCTGAGGGTCAAGTTTAGATGCAGCCCATTCTTCATTGCAGGTCTTGTCAGCAGCGAAATGCGATGAAATTAGCTCTTCCCCCTGCTTTCATGGAGAATTTCTGGTTTTAAATATATGGAGATAAATACAGGGCGCCAGGGAATGATCTCCGCAGTGCCTACAAGCTGCTGCGAGAGATTACGTCACCAGTTACGTTGGCAACACGACTGTCGCTTGTATCATAAGAAACAGTAAACTTTGCACTCTCCACAGCCATTCATAAAATACTGTTGCACTCTCCCAATAATCTAACGATACGCTCTGACGATTTCGACAGCCCACAGCTCACACGTTGCCCTCACCCTATCAAGGACACTGTGCTGCCAACTAAACTGATGACGCGACCTATTGCAGCTGCAAGTAACCACTGCGGTGAACATTTCCTGGCGCCCTGTATCTTGGGCGAGTCCCAAATACTACACCATACTGGATATAATACTTCTACAAACATTCCTACATCTACAGTATATAGGCCACAACGTGGGTATACCCGAAACTAAGATATGGCACGCAACTAACGATATGTATTCACGTTTTTTATTGATTTGTTTTTGTTTTTACAAGTGACTATCGAAAAATAAATTATATCCAAAGCTAGGCTGTGATGTTTGTTTCGGTGTTTTTCTCAACAGACTTGTAGGAGCAGTGTTTCTTAGGCATCTGTGCGTTGAGTCTATCATTGCAGTATGTGCACCAGGACATACTGATATTTACTGGAGCGAGCATGGATAAACCTGGGGAAAATTACACTCATGATGGCCGTTGCGTGTGCTGGGATTTGAACCTTGATTTTCTGAACATGCAGCTGCACAATCAAGTTATTTGTGTCTCGATAGTGTATTATCAATAGGGCTTGGATTTTTAGCCTACTTTTCACATTTTGCAAAAATGAGGAAAAAGTAGTCTTATGAGATCGATCCGGGAAAATGTGTGTGTGTCTGTCTGTCTGTCTGTCTGTCTGTCCTTCTGTCTGTCTGTCTGTCTGGCTGTGTGTGTGTCCCCCCCCCTATCAACTCCTAAACGGCTGCAGCAATCGAAACAAAATTTGGTAGGAGTAAAGATCTATACCTGAATATCTCACGGCCATATTTGAAAATGATGTCAGTGCTACCAACTGCTAAAAAATCGCAATTGAAATTTGAGCTCAATGTTGGATATCTTGGAAAGTATGAATGGGAGCTATTTCAAAATTGGCACACGTACAGATCATAATATTTCAGTTTAATTTCCAGGAGGCCAAACATGGCAGTGTTGCCAAAATGATTATAAGCCTCCTGATAGGTCCAATTTTTAAATGCATATAACTTCTACACTATCAATTGGAATTCAACCAAATTTTGTATGTTGTATGTGTACATAACCAGAAATGACTGAGCGTATTCTTAAGACCTACCAGGGCTGCCAACTGTTAATAAATGCTCCTAATTTATTTTATCCAAATACCAATATATCAGAAAGTATGCAAGCCGACAGCTTTAAACTATGCACACGTATAGTACCTGACATTCTATATTAATTTGGAGTAACTTATATACGTCAGTGCTACCAACATGATTCTAAGCCTGCTGACAGGTCCAACTTTAAATACATGTAACTTCCATACTATCATTTGGATTTCAACCAAATTTCGTATGTGCTATGTGTACCATAACAGATATGACTATGCGTATTCTAAGGAGCAACCAGGGGTGCCAACTGTTAATATGTGCTGTCCTTATTTTTGTTACCCTAATATCAATATATCAGAAAGTATGCAAGCCAATAGCTCTAAACTTTGCACACGTATAGTACCTGGTATTCTAGACGAATTTGGAGTAACTAATATACGTCAGTGCTGCCAACATGATTCTAAGCCTGCTGATAGGTCCAATTTTAAAATGCATTTAACTTCTATACTAACTAATTGATTTCATTCAAAATTGGCACAACAATAGATCATATTATATCAGATTATTTCTGACCAATACATTCATGACATTGTTGCCAACATGATTTTACGCGCGCTGTTAGATCCAATGTTCAACTGCATGTAACGTCCAAGCTATTCATTGGACTTCAACCAAATTTTGTATTTTGTACCTTAAGAGATGGAACTAAGAATATATTCAGTCATCAGGGCTGCCAACTGTAGTGCTCTATTAGGATACATTATGCCAGGTATACAGTATTTCGAACTAATTGGAAATTTCGATATTAGCAACTTAATTTCGTCATTATTCTAGATAGGTTCATATGCTGTAGAATAATCATTGGCATGAAAAGTAGGCTGTATAGTTCTTCACGGAACTTCTTGTTAGCCTACATTTCACATTTTGCAAAAATGAGGAAAAAGTAGACTTATGAGATCGATCCGGGAAAACGTGTGTATGCCTGTCTGTCTGTCCTTCTGTCTGTCTGTCTGTCCTTCTGTCTGTCAGGCTGTGTGTGTGTCCCCCCCCCCCCCCCCTATCAACTCCTAAACGGCTGCAGCAATCAAAACCAAATTTAGTATGAGTAAAGATGTGCACCGGAATAGCTCACGTCCATATTTGAAAATGATGTCAGTGCTACCAACTGCTGAAAAAACGCACTAGAAATTTGTGCTCCATGTTGGATATCTTGCAAGGTATGCATGGGAGCTATTCCAAAATTGGCACACATGTAGATAATACTATTTCAGTTTAATTCCCAGGAGGCCAACCATGACAGTGTTGCCAAAATAATTTTAAGCCTTCTGATAAGTCCAATGTTTAAATGCATATAACTTCTACACTATCAATTGGATTTCAACCAAATTTTGTATGTAATATCTGTACATAAACAGATATGACTGAGCGTATTCTTAAGAGCCACCAGGGCTGCCAACTGTTAATAATTGCTCTCTCTCTTTTTTTAAATCCAAATACCAATATATCAGAAAGTATGCAAGCCAACAGCTTTAAACTATGCACACGTATATTCTGACGTTTTAGATTAATTTGGAGTAACTTATATACGTCAGTTCTACCAACATGATTATAAGCCTGCTGATAGTACCAATTTTTAAATACATGTAACTTCTATACTATCAGTTGGATTTCAACCAAATTTCGTACGTGATATGTGTACCATAACAGATATGACTATAAGTATTGTTAAGAGCAATCAGGGCTGCCAACTGTTAATAAATGCTGTCTATATTCTTTTTACCCTAATATCAATATATCAGAGAAGCCTCCGTGGCTTAGGCGGCAGCACGCCGGCCTCTCACCACTGGGTCCGTGGTTCAAATCCCGGTCACTCCATGTGAGATCTGTGCTGGACAAAACGGAGGCAGACAGGTTTTTCTCCGGGTACTCCGGTTTTCCCTGTCAAAAATTTCATTCCAGCAACACTCTCCACTATCATTTCGTTTCATCTGTCATTAATTTAATCATTGCCCCAGAGGAGTGCGTCAGGCCTCGGCAGCCGGCACAGTTCATATCCTCGCCGCTAGATGGGGGCTTCATTCATTCCATTCCTGACCCGGTCGGAGACTGGAAGCAGGCTGTGGATTTTCATTTTCATTTCATCAATATATCAGAAAGTATGCAAGCCAACAGCTCTTTACTTTGCACACGTATAGCACCTGACATTCTAGATTAATTTGGAGTAATTAATACAAGGCAGTGCTGCCAACATGATTCTATGCCTGCTGATATGTCGAATTTTAAAATACATGTAACTTCTATACTAACAAATGGATTTCATCCAAAATTGGCACAACAAGATATCATAATAATTCAGATTATTTCTGACCAGCACACGCATGGTATTGTTGGCAACATGCTTTTACGCATGCTGATAGATCCAGTGTCTAACTGTATGTAACGTCCATTGGACTTCAACCAAATTTTGTACTGTACCTTAAGAAGTGGAACTAAGAATATATTCAGTCACCAGGGCTGCCAACTGTAGTGCTCTATTAGGCTACATTATACGAGGTATATTTTGAACTAATTAGATATTTCGATATTACCAACTTAATTTCGTCATTATTCTAGATAGGTTCATATACTGTAGAATAATCATTGGCATGAAAAGTAGGCTGTATAGTTCTTCACGGAACTTCTTGTTAAGTGATACAAATCGGAAAAATATTTTTTTTTGTATTAAAAATTTCCTGAAATATGTGACAAAAAGTAAAAATATTTAATTATAATTTAGTTTATTAATGTGAATAAAAGCAATATGCACTACTCACGAATGCAATTTATTCTACTGTATGTCTCACTGACTGCTGAAGCATTACAACGAGATACATCTTCAAGTTGTCCATCACAAATGACTGATGATTATCGCGAAACACTTATTCTGAAGGCGCGAAACTGCGGCGATGTTTCTTGCCCTTGAGGAGTTGTGTAACTTAAGATCGCTGTTCAGCCTTGATTGTTTTCCCACATGCTTGGCAGAACAGAACGCTCCTATCAGAAGTAAAATTATCTTTAAATTCTGCAATAGACGATAACTTGTAGTTGTACTTCAGGCATCGTAGAATAGCCTTACACTTCACAGTGCCAGTCCAGGTAGCTGGGGGAGGGGGAGGTCTAGCACGTGGTACAATATGGCTATGGTCAAGGAAATCCCCGGCTTCTACGGTGAGTGGCACAGGGCGACAAGTTAAGAATAACACAGATGCGAGCTGACATACGCTCTGCATGAAGATTAGATAGCTCACAGGCTCTGCCCGTTGAAGTAACACAGAGCAAAAATGCAATAAACTCGAAGATCTAGCATACTGATTTTCAAAAATGTAAATATTACGTCTTTTTATGTGCTACTAAGTGAAAAGCAGGAATTTATGTATTTATAGAAAAAATGCTTAAAATATGTACTTAGGCTACATAAATAAATATTAATTTGCCTAAAAATCCGAACTCTAATTATCTTGATGAACTGCTCCATAGCAGTGCTCTAGGACATTCATCTGACAATAATGGTGTAAAACTTAAGAAATCGTTTGATTGATTGAAAATCACTTACGGGGACAGAAAATCTTGCTGTTACACCCCTCAAAATAACAAACACCTCACCAAAATCACTTACGAGATTAATGAACGGCATACTGTGACTAAAAGTGGTGCAACAAAATTAACCTCCCATTTCAGGTAGCCTATTCGGGTGGTTTCCAAGAACAAACTCCACAGAATAAAGGTAAGATTTACAGATCATCTCTTCTTTTACTCTTTGCACTTTTTATTCCGCCAACGACTTTTTAAAAGCTTACAACACGCAGTACAGGCAGGAACTCTCACGGTTTCCGGGTGAGATCCACTCGACAAAAACTTTCTCGTCCAACGAGGAAGTACAGCCTCAGCATACACACACCGGAGGAGCCCATTATACCGAGAAGAACGTTGTGTCATTTTCCATTTCACTACCGTATTCATAATAAAAGACGAATACAAGAAGTGAATAGAATTATTCTTATTAAAATTATTCATGCTTTTGGGATAAAAAATAATAATTAAAACTATAAACGTTTCGAAAGGAACCTTGCCTCCTTTATCAATAGAATTAAAACAATGTGGCCAAAGAATGAGTGTCAGCTTACAAAACTAGAGGAATTCCGCTGTTCGTCAACAGAGAGCAGCCATAAACTACTGTTTGGACGTTGGTTGTTCTCTGGTGACGAACAGGGAAATTTCTCTAGTTTTTGTAAGCCTACACACATTCTTTGTCCACATTGTTTTAATTCTACTGAAAAAAGGATGCAAGGTTCCTTTAGAACCGTTTAGATTTTAAAATTGTATTCCCCAAAACATTAATAATTATAATAGTATTCCGGGCCGTGAAAGCCTTAACCTACATATTAGAATTATTGTTGTAACTTCGTTGATGAGCTGAGTCGGTACTTGGGAAAACCATAGCGAGCAAAGCTGAGGGAACAAGTGAGAACCAGCAATTCTATTTTACATCAGGATTAAATTTATAATGTACCGATGCCGGTTCAAGGCGAAACCGTATTGGACATTCAACCCGACTTAAACTTGGTCAGAGGGCGTGGAAAAGCGGTCAAGCTGATGGCCACTCACCAAGGCGGACCGGGTTCGATTCCCGGTCAATGCATGTGAGATTTTCAAAGTGAAATGCCATGTCCTGCGGTTCGGATTCCACGTAAAAAGGAGGTTCCGTGGCTCATGATCTCGAGATTAACGGTCACGTAGAACAACTTGGTCAGCAACAACCTTGCTTCCTCACTATAAAACGTTGCGGGCCCAGGTCAGAGCGGGTCAGTCAGGCACAGCATCGGCGGAAGCCTCACAATCACAGAGGTCGATTGCCTGCTGATCGGGAGATCAAGCAAGTTGGGTCGTCAATCGCTTGTTGACCAAGTGGCATGGAGCTGAGTTAGTAGCCTACTTGGGATAACCATAGCTAGCAAAGCTGAGGGAACAGGTGAGGACCAGTATTTCTATTTTACTTCAGGATTGAATTTATAATGTCCCGATGCCGGTTCAGTGCGAAACCGTATTGGACATTCAACCAGAGTTCAACCTGGTCAGCAACAACCTTGCTTCCTCACTATAGAACGTTGTGGGCCCAGGTCAAAGGGGGTCAGTCAGGCACAGCATCGACGGAAGCCTCACAATTACAGAGGTCGATTGCCTGCTGATCGGGAGATCGAGCAAGTTGGGTCGTCGATCGCTTGTTGACCAAGTGGCAAGGAGCTGAGTTAGTAGCCTACTTGGGAGAACCATAGCTAGCAAAGCTGAAGGAACAGGTGAGGACCACCATTTCTATTTTACTTCAGGATTAACTTTATAATCCATTCAATCCTTATGTCCACGTTGGTGGGTTCTTTGCTCTCACATTGAATAAACTGGGTGTTAAACTTTCCAACTCTTATTTCCTGAATCGTGGAATCACGCCCCACTACCTTTTCCTTGTATAGTAGGGACGGTACTGTAATCCCTACCGGAACTATCTGTAAGGACACGCTATTCTTATTGGCGTTAGTCCGTGCGATCAGGTGGAGATAACAACAATATCTTAGTCATTAGTCCAGTGTACTTGAATTTTCTCCAATATTGTGTGTTCCTCTGGTAGTGTGTGTTGTTGTATTCATTAGGATCGACAATGGGAAATGGAAAGCACCCGTTATCACAACGCCACTCCTGTGGGGGAGTTGTTGAGGCAGTGGAGGAGGGAGGTCTCGAACAATCCCCCAATAAACGTCCCTGTGACTTCAGTCTTATCGCCAAACTAAAAAAAATAAAACACTCCCAGAGAAGCGTTTCATGGCACGAGACGCCCAACTTCAGTTGGTAGGACGTTCCCTGGTGAATATCAGAAAACACGGCACCGTTACTGGTATCGCCCTCCACAGTCTACACATGTTGCAATGCGTGCAACATGTTGTAAGGCTTTTCATTGAAGGACTGTAGATGTAGTGTGGGTCCATAATGTCGTAAATAGTTTTATGTTCGACATGTCGAAATGTAAACATTGTGTGTCAGAAAACTGTATCATAATGAGGCTCATTAAAGTACAAGTTTTCATTATGATACAGTTTCTCCAGCCAATCAGAGCTCATTCATTGACCAATTAGGTAAGGATACCTTTGCGCATGCGCTCAAAAACCAACATGTCTATATAAATTACCGACATGGAAAGTTCACCGTCGATATGTTCACGTAAATAAACTGGCGAATATGAGACAAGAAATAGCACTGTACCTTAATATCCCCAACCCCAATTTCTACACAGCGATTGCTTTCAAACCACTTCGGTGACAGTTTGACTGAATGCTGGTGTACATCGGCAGGCTGTAAACATATGGCATCAAGGAATATGTATGATATTGCCAAGCACACAGAGCGCATGCATAGGTCGGTCAGAGAACTTGGAAAACAGAGATATCAAACCCAGCACTTGCACTCCAATCACAAAATTCAAGTGACTGAATCTCAACAGATAATTATGAATATTTATGTTAAAACATATAATAAAGTTATAATTATCGTCGTACGCAACTCGCCTATATTGGTAATTAAGACACTCGTATGGAAATTATAATACTCGCTTACGCTCGTTTTATAAACATACTCGTGTCTTAATTATTACCATTATAGGCTCCATGCATAATGTACTATTATGTTCGACGATGTCGAAATGTAAATATTATATGTCAGAAAACACTATTTTTCATTATGAAACAGTTTCTTCCACCATTCAGAGCTCAAGAAACAGTTGTGTGACCAATTAGGTAAGAATAGTATCGCACCTGCGCTGAGTTCCACGGCCTTCTATTTTAAATTTCACTGCATGGCTACTGTCATAGTGGGGTATTTGAGGGGGCCATGGTCAAATACAAGGTATTCTCTCCGTGCTATGCACTGTGTTCAATTCATAAAACAGGTGAAATATCGACAGATATTTATGAATATTTATGGTCGAACATAAAATAGTTATAATTATCGTCGAACATAAACAATCGTTTGCAACTTGCCTATAATGGTAATTAAGATACTCGTATGAAAATTATAAAACTCGCTTCGCTCGTTTTATAAACATACTCGTGTCATAATTATTGCCATTATAGGCTCGTTGCATAATGTACTATTGTAGCATATATGCTTATGATGCCACTATTTTCTTCCAACATATTCCTGAAAGTTGAAGTATGAAACAATGTTAATATTAATATCGTATGGCCTAGAGTACCGGGTGCAAGCTTTGTTATTTTACGCCCAAAGGGCAGCTTGCATGTCGAATTTTGTTGTTCCTTGGAACACTATTAAAGTCAAGAAGGTTAGATATCTAAGCTCCTTGACACTATAGCGCTTTCTAGTAGAGAAAGGAGGAACGTTTTTGTGTTGGCGGAAAATCCCGAGATTAATTTTGCCATTATGAACACATCCTACTGAATTCAAACGGGTTCTTTAACATGCCAACATCGTATGACATGGGGGCCGTGATTTTTGTCGCCTTTCAAAAATCACTTATCATGGCCAGAAGCGAACCTGCAAGCCTGGGGTTGGTATTCCGATATGATAACCACTCACCCACCGTGGCAAGGGGAAAATGTTAATAAGCCGTAATAAAATGATGCTACTGTATTTAGAACACAGTAATGTCCCGTATCCTGAACTCTATAATACATGAAGTCAATCTCTTATAGATAAAGTTAATCTGGTTGAGAGCTCACGTCGTTATTGAACACAACATACGAGCATATCAGTCACGCGAATCTCAGTGAAATCTAAATGTATAGCTGTAGTAAAATTCCGACAGGAGTTGCAAATTTAAAGTGATAATTATAGTAATCTGGGCAATATGGCATCACTGAAGTTGACACCTACAATTGTGAGGTTATAAAATGAGCCATTGGGTTGTGAGTGGAAACTGAAGGCCTGTATTTATTTATTTAGCGTATGGCAATAACAAAACTGAATTACAACATAATAAATATACAAAATTAATTTAACTAAGTCATTAAATTTATAATTTAATATCTAAACATCCATTGAAGGGCTGCCTCTGTCACTTCATAGAAATCGTTAAGATTTCCAGGGTACGCTCGACGGCTGCAACTTGATATAATATGTTGGATGGTCTGATGTTCACTGCCACAATCACATTGGGGAGATGGGACCTTACCCCAGCGGTGAAGTCTCTCTGCGCAGATGCCATGGCCTGTTCGAATCCTGTTAATTGTCTTCTATGCATGTCGCGGGAGTTCCATGCCTGGTGGCTTTGTGGTGGTTCTTATTAGAGTCTGATGTTCGACATTATTAGTTCTACTCCACATTTCCGACCACTTCTTGTTTATGTTAAAGCCCACTTCTTGTAACGATTCTGCCAATATTATGGATGGCCGCCTAGATTTTAATCTACACCTTTTAAGCATAGGAACGTCAGAGTGAATTGGGAGCTGTGGATTTTTAATCAATTTTTCATATTCCTTGAGAAGGGCATTCTCTCTTCGCAAGCCTGGTGGAGCAATATGACTTAAAAGTGGTAGCCATTGTAGAGGAGTAGATCTGATGCATCATGTTATTGTCCTCATTGCTGAATGTAGTTGAACATCAAGTTTCCTCACATGAGGGCTATTAAGCCATAGAGGGACGCAATATTCAGCAGCAGAGTAGACAAGACCTAAGGAAGAGCATCTTAAAGTTTGTAACTGAACTTTTGTTCGGTTACAGAGACTGTTATTATTTTTATCAGGTTGCCAGACATGGCTGCTAGTTCGTGGAGCGCCATGGAGTCTCTTGTGTGGTCAGTGCCCATAGGATTCTTTTTCTGGTGGTCTACGGATGGGTGGCCTTGGCTGATGGCACCAGGTGGCCTTGACTGTTTGGTGAAAAGCTTCCTTGGCATGTGGAGGTTGCCATGGGAATGGGATGTTTATGGGTGATTTTGAAGCAAGATGGTGGATTGTTGTTGATGTTTTCTTCCAGCCAATGCTCACATTTGGATAATCATATTATAATTAATAAATATAGTGTGTGAAGATATATGAGTTGTGTGTCTTGTGTATTTGTGGATTCATTTAAAGTAAGTTTATTGCCCCACTACCTGAGATGATAAGTGGTTATGGTAGCCCAACTGGGGGAAGTTTTATAGGTAAGTATTACAAGTTGTAGCTGTTGCACCCCATGAACTTCCAGTCAACTTCTGTATGATGTTATTACGTGAGCCTGTATCGATCCTATATAAATTATTTGGGGCGTTACCTATACCCCATTTTAAATTTAAATCATTTTCAGTCGATCAACATGGTTTTACCCAAATTAGGAAACACTCTATCAAGTTCCAACGTTCGCTGCTAGTGTTCTTGACAGTAGTATCTGGTAGGCAAGTTGGAACTATTTGAAAATGAAATGAATTAATACACTTGGATCCAAGTGTTCCTGCACCACTGTGGATAGTTGCTGTCATTAAGATCGACAATGGAATATGCCTGCTGTCAATATATCACTCCTGAGGTGGAATTATTGGCACGATTGATCTCATGTAATTCTTTCAGCTTTAGGAAATAACACCCAATACAATTTGGGTACCAACGTGTTGACCGACTAAAAAGCATTTACATTTCATTTACTAAGGCAACACTGAAGAATGGCTTCCAACAGGATGATGTACCCCATTTGTAATTTAGCCGTCTCGATACCCTGCATGAAGTAACATTCAACAAGTTTATATTTATACTTATCTTTCATCCCGGACCAGGTTCAGTTCCATATTAATTCATGTGGGGAGATTAATGAGGTGAAATGTCATGCCCTGTAGTTCGGATTCTATGTAATTAGAAGGTCCTATGGCCTATGGCAGCACGATATTAGTTGCCACGTAAAACTCATAGTTTCTATCCTTATAATACGAGTATAATCTGAAACGGAAATCTAGCAGTTACGTCGCGCACTACGGTGCGAGGGGGAGCTGGAGATCAAAGAATCGACTTTGAAAGCTGATACAGTTAATATTCTTTATCGTCAGGGGTTTCACACTCCTTCCAGGTAAATGTCTGGATTGGTACGCATTTCACGACCCAGTGCATCTGCTTCATTCTAAGAACTCTCTTCTTTCCGAGTGTACATAAATGTATGGCGTAGTCGGTAAGCATGCTGAACTGCTATGCCCAAGATGGCGGGTACAAACCCGGCCGAGGCCGAGGCCGTCGGATGTTTTGAGAGCGTTAAAATCCTTCAGTATGCCTTCCTTCGGAGGGGAAGTAAACCCGAAGGACCCATGCCATAGATTTTTGGCATGTAAAAGAACCGACCACTGCAATTGGTGGTGTGTTGCAAAATTTGTAGGTTATTTGGCTGGTTGAGAAACGCTCTATCAAGTTCCAACGTTCGCCAATAGGTGTTAGTGACAGTACCATCTGGTAACAAGAGTTGGAACTACTTGAAGTTGAACTTGGTGGAGCCCTCGGGTATTGAATCAAAAATGCCCAGCTTATGGCCATTGGCTGCGATTCATATACTCGTATATCATCATATATCCAATTACTGTAATCGTTGTTGCTGGTTATTTTAGGGCCTTTTTGACATTGTGGACATGTAGCCTTGTGTACTAGGGTTTGTTTTTGTTTGTGTGGAATATATCTTATAACCTGTGCCATTGTAATGTCTCCACTAGTTTGTGTATTTGCAAAAGATGCAGGGCGTTTGGAAGGAGTCGACCGTGGGCTTATGTTAGGAACCGTCCCTGAATTTGCCTCAAGTAGAAGTGGGAAACCACGGAAACCCACTTCTAGGATGGCTGAGGAGGGAACCAAACCAACCTATTCTCAGTTGTGCCTCACAAGGCTAAGTATACCACGTTCCCGTCTTCAGAAGAGGATAACATATTTTGGCAGAGTCGGGAATTGAACCTCAGTGGTCACAACCAAGAATGCTAGTCACTACACCACAAGGTGAACACACTACAATGTGATGATGATGATGATGATGATAATTGTTGTTTTAAGGTGCCTAACATCTAGGTTATCGGCCCCTAATGGTTTGGGTGATAGTGAAGATGATAATTAAATGTAAACTATAACTGAAACTAACCACTAACTTATATATTAGAATACGAAATGGAAAACAACAGTCAAATAAAGGACAGGAGGAAAATAACTGCCCCCAACCTTCGAAGAATGCGGATTGAGGGACTTGGAAGGAAGGAGAGCCATAAAAGGCAGATAGGAAAGTGAAAGAGGAGAGGGTCCACCCCAGAGGTAATGGCAAAAAGGGAGAAAACCGAACCCATCTCAGGAATCCCTCGGGGTCGCCAACTCCCGAACTCACCAGCCGTGAGCCTCTGAGAGTGCAAAGTAGCAATATCTAGGGTGCACCAGAAGTGGTGGGGCTACATACACCCTGCCTCCTGGAGGGCCTGGAGCAGAAGGCAAGAGATAACAGGAAAAGAAAAAGAAGGCTGACCCCTCACAGAAGGAGGGTATCAGAAAAGATGAGACAAGGGTCAATTAAGGCAGGAAAGGAAGAGTCTCCCTAGGCCTCGGATACCCTAATACCGTCGGGGTCGGAAGAGAACAAGAGTTGACCGAGTGAGGTCGACAGGAATGAAGACGGAGAGGAGCCCGGCACAAGTAAGTGGAAGCAATGCCGAACTCAGCTGGGGCCCCGTGGTCGTCAACCCACACACTGCAATTTAGAAGGCAGAAGGTTTATTCCTTTGGTTCAAGTGTGGTTCGTTCGTAATCCAGATGGAGTGTAATCTCTTCTCCATTAAATAAGCAACAACCCTATCCTGCATGAATATTCTCCCCACTACTCAATTACGCTTAAGTGATGTCGCTGACCCCAAAACAAACTGCAGATCATCAGCTGGGTAGCACAACACAAACTGGCAGGAAGTCAGCAGCAGCGGCTGTGTGAGCATATGGGTTTCTGTTCGGAGCAAACTGAAGGAGAACTTTCAGCTTGTATTATGCGGGCAATCCTTTCGTCCATCTAAACATGGGATCACGCATTACAGCTGCTTCAGAAATCGTGAACTACTAACAGCAACGGAAAGGTCATTAAGAGGGATCATTTAACCAATATAAAAGAGGACGGAAAGATTTCATGATTTATTTGCTTCCCACAAAGTGCCATGCAGGGGTAATGCGTGTCACATTGTGATGTGTTACTCTATTACCCCTATGAGGTATTTGTTGATAACTAGAGCCTTACTAATACTAGGAATACTCACCCGCAATTTTGGTGCCTTACAGCATTCCCTTATGCACGCATGTCACGTAAAATTGACTGGATTTCAAGAAACTTAGTAGAGTGGTTATATCAGTATTTAGGTTTAGGAAAACAGGTAATAGAGGTTTAATATCATCATATTAGTAGAGCATGAAGTAAGAATTTATAAGGAGCTCGAAACATGGAATTTAGAATAGCTTTGAAGATAAGTGACTATCTAGCTAACTAATTGAATGAATGACAGGGTAACTATATACATTAATTAATAAATCATAGTCTCTGTGTAAGATAGGAAGGTACAGAGTGTAAGTGAAATACCTATACTTACGTTTCGTTATTATTATTATTATTATTATTATTATTATTATTATTACTATATTATCTGTATGTGTCATGGTATATTGGCTTTCACGGCCAGTGAAATAAAACTCAGAAATATTTCTAGGTTTATGCCGTGTCTTGTGTGCCTGAAGAGGTAATATACTTTAGATCCTAGTTTATGAGTCTGTAAAGAAAATACCTAAATTAAATCGACTACCAAAATATAAGTAGAAATCACTATTGTTCTTGCCATGGTCGCCTCACGTTACTATGTCCTAGACATCCAAAGTGCGTAAGAAAGGTAATTACGTTTGAGAATATAGTATACCTTATTTTTACTCACGGTCACCGCAAATGCTCTGACATTATTGACGCAATGGTATTTGAATTAGAAGGCCGTGGAAGGCACCGTCAAGTAGCTCTAGCTTGGCTGCTGAGAAATCCCGCCACTGGACGTACCGAGACTACATTTTGTCATTGCGATCGTAAATAATTTATTATAGGCGGGAGTGCAGGGAAGGACGGTGATTCCCTAAAAGGAGTGACCACTTGAAAAATCAGGGTATCAGAAAGTAAAAGACGAGTGCCAATTAAGTCGTAAATATCAAAGATACTGTAGGCCTCGGATATCCTAATATCGTCGGCGTTGGTAAAGAACAATATTAATGAATTAATAAGCAAAATTAAGTTCAGTTAAAATGTTCCCGTAAGAATAACAGAAACTTTATCCGAAAAACAGATAAAATATGCTGTTAATACATTTGGGGGTTTGGGATATCATGGTCATCAGCCTCATGTATTGGGGTGTGTGTTGAACTTTTCTAATAACGAGTTTTTATGTGATGACTGTAGTAGTGTGTATAACTGTATTAGTGACAGGGACGAGGTAGGCCTAGGTTCCCTGGGACTTGAAGTAAGGTACTGGAGAGAATGTGGAAAAACCCGGCGAAAAACCACACTTAGGATAGCCATTGTCAGCGTTGAGATTCAAACCTACGGTCTTCGAACTTGCTTCAGCCGCGCTGGCAGCCGTGGTGCACGATTCAACGAGCATGGCTAGGCCACGAGGCTGCAGATGAAAAGTAAATAGTCCATTACAAGTAAGTCGAAGCATTGTCAGACTCAGCTGGTATCCCGCAGTCGCCAACCCATGTTCCACGAGTTGTGAGCCCCTAAGGGTTGCCTCACAGCGTGCGATGACATATGCCACCCATGCATGCGAGTCTGCACCCCAACACGGCAGGTAATCTGGTCTTAGCCCAACAATGGTTCCTCTTGTTATGCTGAAAGTCACTTGTTTGAGGCGATCAGCCGACAATCGCCGTACAAGCTGCGTGTGTTGTGCCAACTAATATAGAAGCCCATCCATTATACTGATCGTCATCGAATTAATTAGTCGGCTGCCCTGAATACTTTGAGAGCAGGTGATTAGCAGGAAGGATTTGTCAGTCAGACTACGCCCTTCCTCCCTTCAGATAACATGGCTGCACCACCTTTCGTAAAATACAGTAATGATATGTGTTTTATTCCTTCAAACTGCTTGGATAGAATTTTGAGAAACTCTACATTTTACTCGGAAGGACTTAGTAAAGTACAAGAAATCTGCAGACACTTGCTTTTAAGCGCCCTAAATTCAAACCGACTGGGGAGAAATTCAATCCTGCAGGCGATTTCCTAAACCAACTGCCACATAACCGACCTAGAACTTCTAAACCCTCTTTGGTAAAACATACGTACGCTTTTCTAATTTTGGGGAGTCCTCAGAGTCAGCCTTCTTTCTTGTTCTACTAGCCAAAGGGTAGTATTGATATATACTAATATTAGCATGGGTCTCTGGAATGGTTGAAAGCTTTACTGTACCTCATTACAAAAACAAACAAACACAAGATGTTCAGTAAAGAACATATAGCCTACTTTCTCTTAAATGTAAGAGTATAGTTATAACTCGTTGTTGTTATCAAAGAGTATAATAGAACTATTCTTTGTTGAAGACCATAGAAACGATTTACCTCTACCAAACGCCACAATCTAGATAAAAACTGCTACCATCATTGAAGAAAGAAAGATAAGAAGTATCTCAAGAATGTTATGGATCTGGAGACATAATCGACCGGACTGGCTGCGTGGCTCGGCGGTAACGTTCTCGCTTGCTGGGCCCTAGGTTGCAGGTTCGTATCCTGGCGCAGTCAGCTGGCATTTGAGGGTGCACAAATGCGAGGGAGCCGTGTCAGTACATTTACTGGCACGTTAAAGATCCCCTTCGGGCCAAAATTCCGGCACCCCGGTGTCTCTAAAAGCAGCAGTAGTTAAAAGGGATGTAAAACCAATAACATTATTATTATTATTATTGTTTTAATGTGCTAAACGGTTCCAGGCTAGTGTTCAGAAGTAAAGGGGGAGTTTTAGTCGATAGTCTGCTACTCAGCAGCAGGAGCCCGACACTCTGTGCGTAAATGCATTTCTTCCCCTAAAAAAAATAAAAAAATATTATTATTATTATTATTATTATTATTATTATTATTATTATTACATATACGACCTGCCGTGGGCAACATCCAACTTTGAGTTGAGGCATGTCTTTACACGTCTGGTTGTGCAGGGCTTTCACAACCCTAATTGAAAAAAAAAGGAAGGAAGATTGTAGTTTTACGTGGCCGTGAATCTTGTGATTATGAGCCACAGGACCTCCTTTTTACGTGGAATCCGAACCACAGGACATGGCATTTCACTTCAAAAATATCACATGCATTGACCGGGAATCGAAAACCCTAATTGAATTAACAAATCTTTCCATGACCCTACAGAGACGTGTGTATACAAACTATGTGGATATTTTCGATTGCTATTTGCCTGAAATAAAAGTAGTAATTAATACCTGAACTAACATCAACGGCCTGAACTCAGTTACTATGTGAAATCGTTTTGTTCTTTACTTCAAATAACATTTTCAAGTAACGCAAAATAGGCTGTTACAAACCCTTTAAAATAAAAAGTAAAAATGTATCGTAGTATCATCTTGTCATTCTTCAAATTCGATGCGCATAGAATGCCAATGGTATATTAATCAATGGAGCCCCACGTAGACTAGTCGTGACTTCTAGTGGTGAAATATCGAACAATATAATCCTAACAGAGCGAGTGCATTCTAGCGGCCAGAAGAAGAAACTTTTCAATAAAATCTGGAAGTTAATAAGTATGTCGGCGTGCAGTTACCTTTTTGGCAGCTAGATGTCTCGAGTAAATCTGCTGGCGAATTATGTTTTAATTAAATATATATTTTAGACCATAATATGCACAATATAACGCTTAATTTTAAAACATCTGAGTCATTACAAAACAATAAACATATAACATTTCAAGCAAAAAATCTAGCTCTGATCGGGTTTGAACCATAGGCATTTGAGCGATAGGCTAACGCTCTACCACTGAGCTAATTGTGTCAACGAATAATGTTCTATATAAAATGACTTACATAGAACTTGTTAGCAAATAATGATTTATACTAAACGATTTCATCACTGGAGTATATTATTTATATATAAAGCATTTCATACAAAGTTTATTTATTTTGTATCAGTACGCTATATTGCATTCAATACTCAAATTAGTGAAATATAAGTCAGGCACAAGATATCCGCTGCCATCTTGTCTTATTACTGAATCAGCTCAGCTTTTTAAAATCACGTCTGCACTATAGTATTACAAAATAAACTTTTAATTTCGAACGTGCCTCTTCCTTTAGAACAGTTAAAACGATTCTCGGCTCGATAATCGGAACTGGTGGGTCCCATGATATGGATTATAAAGTTTGCATAATTCACACGGCCGCCATCCTGAAATGGTATGGCGGACGACCTTGTAGTTTGGTCACAAGACGCATCCTATATGAAGGTATGTTGTTACCAAATTTGGTAGAGATCGGATGATTTGGTTAGTCGTTATTTGATTTTACGTTTTGAACGTTTGATTGGCCGCCATTCAGTTTTAGTAAAGATGGCGGCGATATAAAACATGACACTGAGATGTCCTTTGCTAGTGCTACCTTTGTACCAAATTTTGTTCAATTCGCATTCACCGTGTTCGAATTGATAGGGGGGGACAGACATTCAGAGTACACACACTCACACACACACACAGACACACACACACACACACACACAGACTCACACACACACATACACACACACACACACACACACACACACACAGACTCACACACTCACATACACACACACAGACAGACACTTTTTTCGCCCTGTGTTGATCTCATAAGTCTACTTTCATTTTTTGCAAAAATCGAAAGTAGGCTAAAAAAGGCTTTCTACACTTGATGCTAAAGGTTTCCGTCATTGGCGTCCTCAACAGTATTGCTTCCATGTAGCTAACAAACGTGACACACCAGGTTTTCTTGTTCACTGACGATATGGAGATTATTATCAGGATAAGCATGAACCATGTCGGGGGCGAGTTGGTGCAGTGGTCTAGCTGCATGCCTCTCACCAAGGCGGACCGGGTTCAATTCCCGACCAATGCGTGTGTGATTTTTGAAGTGAAATATCACGTCCTGTTGATTCGGGTTCCACGTAAAAATGGAAGTTCTGATGCTCATGATCGTGAAACTAACGGCCACGTAAACCTACAAGCTTCTTTTCTTGCCAGTTTACCACGGTGGGTGAGTGGTTATCGTGTCGGACTACCAAGCTTGCAGGTTCGCTCTGGGCCGTGGTAAGTGATTTTTGAAAGGCGACAAAAATCACGGCACTCATGTCACAAGTTTTTGGCATGTTGAAGAACCCATTTGAATCCAGTAGGCCGTGTTCATAATGGCAAAATTAATCTCGGGCTTTTCCGCCAACACAAAGGTTCCTCCTTTCTCTACCAGATAGCGCTTTAGTGTCAAGAAGCTTACTGTTGTAGTTATCTAACCTCCTTGACTTTCAGAGCGCTCCAAGGAACAACAAAATTTGACATGCAAGCTGCCCTCTGGGTGCACATAACAATGCTTGAACCTGGTACCCGAGGCCATACGATACTATTACTATTATTATTATTATTAGTATTCATAATCCTTGTTATTCAATGATGGAAATATTCTCTTCCCTAGTTGGCGAGGATTAATATTGGTGCTCTGTTAGTTACGTTACCGTAGTTATTTATTGTCGTTTGAGTGGGGTGGGGGTGGAACAGCGAAGTCATCTGTCCCTGTGGAGCTGTGTGGTGGCCAGAGTGAACCATCCCTTGAACACTATGTTGTATAACTAGATGTTGTGCAAGACATGTACCGCCTTACATAAGTCAATGTATGAAGGAAGGAAGATTGTAGTTTTACGTGACCGTGAATCTAGTGATTATGAGCCACGGGACCTCCTTTTTACGTGGAATCTGAACCACAGGACATGGTATTTCACTTTGAAATTCTCACATGCATTGACCGGGAATCGAACCCGGGCCGCCTTGGTGAGAGGCATACAGCTAGACCGCTGAGCCACCACGCCCCTGTCAATGTATGAACTAAGATTCCTGATCACAAATAGTTTAAAACCCAAAATTACAATTTTCATTGTATGGCAATTAGTGCTCCACTCTGTATCTTCTGAGTCTTGTTGAGCTCGTTAGGTCAGGTTCCACCGTGCACATATTTATTTACCCAACCATCTAGTTTTCACCTTCAAGATATACGACGACAATATTCTGAACACGGCTTCTTTAATTCTATCACTGTTCATTATAGCCAGGCTAATTTCTTGGTCGCCAAAGGCAGTGGTCACCCAAGGACCACACGGCCGCGCCTCCTAGGTCTCCACTCTCCGAGGAAGGGGCCAGACCCTCTTAATGAGATTAACTCCATGAAAGCTTATTTTGTGCGACGTCATATTTCACGGAAGAAAGAATGGAGAAAGGGTAGCCCGTGTGTTTACAGATGATTGGACTAATTAATATGATTACTGCCTGGCAATCCCCTCGGCTAACGGAGATTAAGAGAGGGGCGGATTAAGGCAATTAGTGATAGTGGGGGTAAGGAAAGGCACAGAGTAGATGTGACGTAATCTTCCAAGAAGGAACATCGAGAATATTTCAGTGCTTGAATAGTAATAGCTTTGTTTCCTCAATGGGTCTGCCAAATGATATTAGCTAACAGTGCATTAGAACACATATCAACCATTCACGGCTTTAATTTAGATAAACATTATCACCTGTTAGCGTGAATATTTATCGCTCTCGAATTGTCTCCTGCTCCAAGTACGCATGCATAACAGTGGAAATGATCGACTGTTATCTTGTTCATTCATGGTAATTTTGATAACTTTAGACAGATAATTGGTTTCGTTAAGCATCTCGCCTATGATGATTGTGATATTAAGTCGGTAGAAAGAACCAACATATCTGTTACGTGGGATATTTTATGTGCCGTGCAACATTTATTTAATCAAGGTTGGCACGAGTTGTTTTCAGTTGGCATGCTGATGTGTAACAATGTATGGCGTCGAGATGTAGTTGTATGCTGACGTGTTCACTGTGAATATACGTATTTTAAATTGAAGTTTCGTTTCCAATCCTTCGAATGGCAGTTTCCTTCATCCAAGAATCCAAACAAGTCCATTCCTAAAGTCCACTTAGAAGTCAAATCATTGGCCCTCCGTGCTGGATAAACGTACAGCATACAGTATATAAGAAGGTTTAGATATTCCAAGAGGACTAGGCTATCATTTGAAGAAGTAATAACAACAGATCTGTATTTTGCCAATAAGAACGACTCTCTCAACCATACAAGCTAATGTGTCATCGTGGTGTCAACAAGCCAATCCCCAGCATTGTTGTTGATTGAAGTCAAGAGACTTAAGTCGACCAATCAGGTAAATTCTTGATACGATTTGGCTTCTAAGTGGACTTTTGGAATGGACTTCCTTGGATTCTTGGATGAAGGAAACTACCATTCGGAGGATTGGTTGGGACACTTACTATATTAACAGCAGCACGTCAGCACACAATCAGATCCGCGACGCTATATTGTTGCACATCAACATGTCAACTGAAAAAAAAAACACGCTCCAACCTTGATAACATACATTGAGCACGGTATACAAAATACCCCACGTATCAATATTAAACTAAAAATACATCATCTACTGTAGCAAACAAGACAAGGAAACACGCATAAGCCTGGCTTACTGCATAGCACCAATGTCTCGTTGTGGCTTCGTTGCCCATGGAGATAAGAATTCAGTGCCGTAAGTTCAAATATCAGTTTTGGCACATGATTTTGCTAGACTATCAAATCATTTTCATAAACTTCCGTGAGAGTTCTTCAATGAAATTACTTAAATATCTGGATACATATCAACGACATATATACATTCACTCTGTAAAAAAGAGCATATTTTATTTTATAAGTTCTCACGGGCACATCTGCTCTAGCAAACGTCCTTCGAGTGTGGATTACATGCTCTGGTATATGACTAACTTTATTAGATTGTTCTGGACTTATAATTACAGAACGGAATGAATTAGTGCTTTGTAATCCGTTAAATGAAATAAGATACAGTCAACAAGTGTGCGTTCATTCTTTGGACAAATAAATGGTATTGATATACAACATGACGATATCATATTAATGGAAAGATTAGTATTGAATTTTATTTGGTGACCTATGTAAATCTTTATTTTTCCAAATTATTATTAAAGAAATGGCCGTAGAGTTAATGAGTTTCACCTCACAGTTTCACACTTGGGTGGCTCAATTATTGTTTCTATATCAGGTTTTCGAAATCACATATGTGAATTTAATAATCGTATATAGTCGTCTATTACCTTACCAAATTTTATTTCATTACTGAAATAGTTTCGGATATATTGAGTGGTGATTAATTACTTCACGCGGCCGCCACGTTGATTTGGTGATGGTAATGAAAATTTCAGAGTTACAGTTGAGGTTTTCAGAGATAGATCTAATTTACTGCCAAATTACTCTTCAGTCGGTTTACATACACACACACAAACGCACTTGGACTACTGTAAATTTGATCTCAATCGCCTATAGAAAATGGACAGAGTTCGTAGAAACTTGCAGAAATTGCTAGAAATCGCAATATTTACTATTAATATTATGGTGAAATATAAGATATGTCAGGATATGCAACAATTAAGGGTTAGCAAGTTTCCTCAAAACCAACAAAAAAAGGTCCCCCAATTATAGACATGACTGTAGCCTATCGTCCTTCCTATACACAATAAGAACATAATACGAGTTCAAAGATGAAGCTGAAAGTCAATATTTTCCTATTCAATCTAGTCACATTCTCTAACGTGCCCTCCCGTTCCTTATTTCACCAGGTGTGTAGCGTAATAGATAGGGTTCTAACCTATTCTGCCCCACGATGCAGGATTCAATTCCGACTCTGTCGATTGGCGTTTGAGGGTGCACGATTCAGAGAGACCCGAGTCAGTATATTTATTTGTACTCATGACACCCCATTAACAGCAAAATTAGGGTTCTCCAAAGCTGTATCAGCTAGTGGACGTCAAACCAATGTTGTTAAGTGTATAAAATTTCAATCTCATTAGAGACGAACTGCCACCATAGACATACAGTATATCTAGTTGTTTGTCGAACATGCATTTAAAATTTCAGTGAAATCAGGGAGTTTATGTTTGTGAGATTTCTTTATAAGGTCTTTAAGTGGTCCAACGGTGAATCCGAAGTTAGAGTGTAGTACAAGGTAGTAGAACATTACTGGCGGAAACGTGCTGAGAATTGGCTGATCTCACGGAATCACCCAAATATTCCACAGTGAGTCATAGCAGTAAGCTAAATATATAGATGGAATCTCACCCGTCTCGGCGCCCTTCCTGCCTGACCAAGTGCACGGCTTTGCGGATTTAAAGTTATCTATTGCAACAGGCGGCACATTAAACTGTAAACATGGGTTGTAATAATCGGCTTAGGACGAACCAAGAGCCCTCCCACACTTACCGATGACTCATCCTGTTGCACTTCGCCCTTCATATTTTGACTTGTCACGGATACTGTCATAATAATAATAATAATAATAATAATAATAATAATAATAATAATAATAATAATAATAATAATAACACTACAGGAAATCACATAAATCATTCAGGACATTTGGCGAAGTGAAAACCCACCGGACGAATGGAAATGTGCACTCATCCACCCACTCCACAAGAAAGGAGATAAATCTGATGTAAATAACTACAGAGGAATTTCCCTCTTACCCATCGCTTATAAAATCCTCTCCGTCTGTCTTTTACAACGCACGCAAGAACAACTCGAGCCACTCATCGGTGAATATCAGGCTGGCTTCAGACCAAACAGATCAGCCGTCGAACAAATCTTCAATCTGAAATGCACCTTGAAACTTCGAGCCACACGAAATCTCCCAACCATCTGTACATTTGTCGACTTTCAGAAGGCTTATGACTCCATTGATCGAAAATCTCTATTTAATGTACTCGAAGAAAACCATCTCGATCCGAAGACGAGACGACTCATCCAACAAACCTCAACCGACACAATTTCCAAGGTCAAATTCATTGGAGAGATCTCCCAACCTTTTCCCATTAAAACTGGTGTTCGGCAGGGTGATGGACTTTCTCCATTGCTATTCAACATCGTTCTCGATAAGGTCATCAAAGAATGGGAAAAAGAATTAAAAAGTCTCAACATATGGAAACCTGTCGTGTTAGGAAGACAGAAGGATAATATCAATGTTACATGCTTAGCTTTTGCTGATGATTTGGCAATCCTCTCCGGAGATGAACGAACGGCAATACACCAGATTGAAGTCCTCAAAGAATGTGCTGGGAAAGTAGGGTTACAAATCTCCTTCACAAAAACTGAATTCATGGCTACAAAACACATTGAAATCCAAACTTTGGCAACAAAATACGATTCAATCAACAAGGTTAATCATTTCAAATACTTAGGGGAAATTATTGAACCTACAGGCACAGAAAGAATAGCACAAAGAACTCGTGAACTCAAAATGCGGAAAGCATATGGGAAAACCACAATCATCTACAACAAAAAATGCTTGAGCATTAACACTAAAATTCGACATTACGCGATGGTCATCAAACCCGAAACACTCTACGCCAGTGAGACCTTAAACCTCAATTATAAAGGGGATCTTGAAAACATCAAGAAAGCTGAAAGGAAAATCATCCGAAAAATTCTTGGCCCAAGACTTACAGATGAAGGATATCGTTTACGATCGCACAAGATCACAGAAAAATATTCAAATATTGAAACCGATTTCCGTAAACGACGCTTGACATTTTATGGACACATTATGAGACTAGATGACAACCGATTAACAAAGAAAATATTGATGTCCTCACAAAAATTAAAGACGACAACGGTTTGGATTAAACAAGTCCAAACTGATATCAATAACGCCAACATCACACCCACAGATATCGAAGACTGCAAAACTTTCATACATAAGATCTACACTTGGGAAGCTGCATCAGAAGATAAGCCCAGCAGACCTAGGGGAAAATGGACTGACGAACGTCGAGCTAAACATTGCGACATGATGAAAGAATTCTGGAAGAACAAGAAAAATTTAGTGTTCATATTAATCTTACTGCAGAACTGGGCAAATTTATTTCAATAAAGTAGGTAATTTGACTTTCACGGCCAATTAAAAAAACGCACAAAACACGGCGTAAACCTAGAAAAGTTGCTGAGTTTTAATTGCTTGGCCCTGAAATGCAATGTACAATCATTTTGGAAGCCTTTATAGGGAGGTGAAAGACTGTTTTAGCCTTTAGCACTCGCATTAAAGTAGCTGAGGTGTTCTAAATAGGAATTGAGGTATCGCACAGTTTGCTACTCCCTTGGTAGTCCGCAAATAAACCACAAGAGCTGATGAATCATCTCGGAGTTACTAGGCGTAATTTCGCTCAAGACTCGGCATAAACTTAGAAAAAATTTCTGTGATCAATTTGTTTTTGTTATTATTACTTGGGATGATTGACGTTTGTTCCGTTACTGTTACTCTTTATCATGACGGTACGTACTTTCCGCAATATTACTTATTGCGGATATGACAATTGCTATCAAGTTTGATGTATTTTTAGCATAATGTTTATATGTTTAAATATAGTATGAAGACGTTAAACGATAGGTGTTCAATATTTAAGACAGGTTATTATTTAACTTTTACTACATAGAAGCTGATATTTATTTCCAATATATAATCGCACTTTCTCACTTACAAAGCGGAGACAGACATGCTTTTCTCCGGGTACTCCGGTTTTTCCTGTCACAATTTCATTCCAGCAACAATCTCCACTATAATTTCATTTCATCCGTCATTCATTTAATCATTGCCTCAGGGGAGTGCGACAGGCTTCGGCAGCCGGCACAGTTCATATCCTTGCTGTTAGATGGGGATTTCATTCATTCCATTCCCTGACCCTGTCGGTCGAATGAAAGCAGGCCAAGGATTTTCACTTTCCTACCTCTGATTAATAATTTGATGAGTGAAAATGCATGTAGTATACACATATAGTTGGTAACATGGAAATAACATAACTACATTAGGAATGTGTGATTATAGTTATTAATGATTTAGGCCAGCAAGTACTAAAAGCCGTTCGAAGAACGGGTACTTCAGCTAGTCATTTATAAAACTCTTCACCGTACATCTCATAGAAGGGTGGGTATAGGGATTTTTTTTTCAAAATACATGCTAAAATAGGCGAAAAATAGAAATTATCCTAGAAAGACGACCAAAGCATATGTTGCGCTTCTCAATGTGTGATACAAAACTAGGGAGTCTATAAAGGGTCTCCGAAAACTGCATTTTAAGGCCCTTAAATTAACAGTGTCTGTGATATACCAAGAAAACTAACTTCGTTCTGATAAACTTATGAAGGAATGACAAGCCCCTAACCATTGCAACAGTAGCTCAATTGATAAAGTCTGGTTATTAATACCGAAGACCGTTCGAAGAGCGGGTACCTCTGCTAGTATTAATAAATAAATAAATAAATAAATAAATAAATAAATAAATAATAACACGAATGAACTCCGGAAGATTGTCCAATCGAATCTGTGTCTACTTTGTGGGAAAGAAAACCAAAGGGATCTGGTTTATAGAGGTGGAAAAAGACCTACAAGAACTGGGGATATCACATGAGGACATCTTGGAACGTGACTCTTTCAAGAAGAAACTTGGGGAGATACAGAGTTTTCAGCCAAAACCTATATTGAAAACCGGCAAGAAGTGGACCGAAGAACGAAGGGAAGCTTACCGAAGAAGAATGCGCGAATACTGGGCCAATGTGAAAGAACGAGGGAAAATGCAGTTGAAATAACGTGGTCCATAGACGACCGAAACTATATAAAATAATAATAATAATAATAATAATAATAATAATAATAATAATAATAATAATAATAATAATACAGATTCCTTCACCGCAATTTTCAATTGAGCGAGTGATACTCCCTCGATCCCAAGGAGGCAGATGACGCATGAATTTTACACATCTCCGTGATAAACAGGTCTGTTTACTGAGGAAATACTTTGCGAAAAAGAAAGTCAACTCTTAAATATCCCTCAGTATACCTTACTTTGGAGGGGAATTGAAACCGTCGGACCCATGTCATGTACAAGAACCTTCCACTAACTTAACTTGTGTGAAGCAAAATTTGTAGGTTAGGTTTGATTAATGCTCTTAAGTTCCAACGTTTGTCACCTGAGGCTGGTTGCGATGGCATCTAATAGTAGCCAAGTTCACAGCTAGGTTTCGTATACGGTAACATTTGGTAGCGAAAGTAGGAACTACTTGAAATTATAGTCTGCACTCCTTACTTCAATCAAAACAGATCACACACTAATACAGCCATCACAATTAACACCGGGTTTCAGACAGATTCTACACACACCCAAAGTACACGGGGCTACATGACCGCGTTGTCGCAGCCCCTAAACTGAGAAACCAACCAACTAAACCAAGTCAACTCAACCCAACTCAACTCAACCCTGCACCGTGTTGTTTACAGATAGGCCTACCAAAGTATAATGGCCGTACATCTAAAGCACGAATGCCATTTCAAGTTTTTGGAACACCCAATACTACACAATCAATGCAGTGGGTAACACCACTTTACTTCAAGCGAAGGTGATTTGGAGCATATTGAGGAATATTACACGGCTTTGCTATGTGTACACCATTCATAGCGAATCTCATAATAGTGTAGATATTCCTATAATATCCCATAGATAGTCTCAGTCGGAAATATATTTCATTACCAGTTTACAGTATGCTATGTTTGTCTCCTTCAACTCCGCAATGTACACTACACTCGTGGAGTAATGATTTTGGCATATGAAATAGATTGTTCAAAGTGTGCTGGATTGGGAGTTGTCAGATGTGCTTTGTGTGCATGATCATCTGTTGAAATCATCAGTTAATTGCACTTGATATTTAACGAGGTATATAATCCATGCAAGCTGTATTTTTGGTAGGTTCTTTTTTGTAAGTTAGTGTTTTGAATATACAGCACTCCAAGAGACTTGGGAAGATTGAATTGTAAGTTTCTTTGGTGGTTGCCACGTTGAAATAGGACTAACCCTTTACCTAATGTTTCTTTAATCTATTATACACACATCAAAAAAAGTTTTGCATCACCTCGGTTCCCAGATCTCCGGCATATAGACGTTGACTGTGTATATTGTATCCAAGATACAGTCCCTTTGACTGTTCATAGATGTCACTAAAACTGCTCAAAGATGTAAACAACCATGCATGAGCAGGGCCTATTAGACGGAGGGGGTACGACAGCCGATCAGTTCCAGTCATTCCACCAGGACGAAGGTACGCTGCTCATGTTGTCTGTAGTTCTACCATGCCTAGAAGGTCAATACCGCAGTTCGATCGCGTCCGCATTGTTACTTTGTGTCAAGAAGGGCTCTCAACAAGGGAAGTTTCCAGGCGTCTCAGAGTGAACCAAAGCGATGTTGTTCGGACATGGAGGAGGTACAGAGATACAGGAACTGTCGATGATAGGCCTCGCTCAGGCCGCCCAAGGGCTACTACTGTAGTGGATGACCGCTACTTACGGATTGCCGCTCGGAGGAACCCTGACAGCAATGCCACCATGTTGAATAATGCGTTTCGTTCAGCCACAGGACGTCGTGTTTCAACTCAAACTGTGCGCAATAGGCTGCATGATGCGCAACTTCACTCCCGACGTCAATGGCGAGGTCCAGCTTTGCAACCCCGACACCATGCAGCGCGGTACAGATGGGCCCAACAACATGCTGAATGGACCCCACGGAATTGGCATCACGTTCTCTTCACCGATGAGTGTCGCATATGCCTTCAACCAGACAATCGTCGGAGACGTGTTTGGAGGCACCCTGGTCAGGCTGAACGTCTTAGACACACTGTCCAGCGAGTGCAGCAAGGTGGTGGTTCCCTGATGTTTTGGGGTGGCATTATGTGGGGCCGACGTACGCCACTGGTGGTCATGGAAGGCTCCGAAACGGCTTTACGATACCTGAATGACATCCTCCGACCCATAGTGCAACCATATCGGCAGAATATTGGAGAGGCATTTGTCTTCATGGACGACAATTCTCGACCTCATCGTGCACATCTTGTGAATGCGTTCCTTCAAGATAACGATATCGCTCGACTACAGTGGCCAGCATGTTCGCCAGACATGAACCCTATCGAACATGCCTGGGATATGTTGAAAAGGGCTGTTTATGGACGTCTTGACCCACCAACCACTCTGAGAGATTTACGCCGAATTGTCGTTGAGGAGTGGGACAATTTGGACCAACAGTGTCTTGATGAACTTGTGGATAGTATGCCACGGCGAATACAGGCATGCATCAATGCAAGAGGACGTGCTACTGGGTATTAGAGGTAGTGGTGTGTACTGCAATCTGGACCACAAATGCTGAAATTCTAGCTGTATGATGGTACAACATGCAATGTGTGTTCTCATGAGCAATAAAACGAGCTGAAATGTTGTTTGTGTTGATCTCTATTCCTTTTGTATTTAACGGTTCCGGAACTCTTGGAACCGAGGTGATGCAAAACTTTTTTTGATGTGTGTATATAATCCAAAATTGACTCATCACCGCAGGGCTCAAACCACTAGACCTAGAAAGCTGAAATTTTGCATGTTAGTTGATCCGAGTATGCAGAGGCTCACTAAGAAACGGTTTTTGAAAATTCAATTTGTAAGTGACTTTTTTCGGCCCTTTGGCATTGACCATCCAAAATTGACTCATCGACGCAGGGCTCAAACCACTAGACCTAGAAAGATGACATTTTGCATGTTGGTTGATCCGAGTATGTAGAGGCCCACTAAGAAACGGTTTTTGAAAATTCAATTTGTAAGTGACTTTTTTCGGCCCTTTGGCACTGAGCAAGGACAGTCGGTACAAAGTTCGGATTTAGCTCATTATAAGCCACCAGATACGAGAAACAATATTCGGAGGTCCTGTAAGGACCCCGAAACACAAGTTTTAAGTTCCTAAAATGAACGGTTTCGGAGATATTCCCAAATAACTGTGTTCCCTCTGAGAAACAGATCAACGTTACTATGGCAACCGCTGAAATTTCGCAGACCGGGGATAGTTTTCTGGCAATATCTCGAAAACCATTCGTTTTAGGGCCTTAAAACGCGGGGTTCGGTTCCCACTTCGTAGAAGTGGAAACTACGAACATTGCTCCTCGCATTGATACGCGCAGAATGAGCTATATTCCATATCTATTAAACGACATGGGCGAGGAGTTTGAAACTCAGCGGAAAAAATCAGATTAAAAGATAAGTAAATAGATGTTCGATCGTTTTTTTCCCCATAAATTCAATTTAAGGGGCCCATGGGGAGGGGTGAAATTCTGGGGGGACCGGAAATAAAGCGTCCTAACTGATTGACTGACTCACTCACTCTTCAAACTCAGGGAGAGAAAACTGCTTAAAAATAAGTAAATAAGTGTTCGACAATTTATTTTTCATAATCAAATTTAAGGGGTTCATGGTGAGGGGTCAAATTCTGAAAAGAAAAAAAATGAAAGGAAATGTCCTGACTCACTCACTCACTCACTCATCATCGTCCAGCCAAAATTATTGAAGTTAGAAACATGCCATTTTTGGTATATGTTCGTTGTATGTCAAAACCCTACACTAAGGGAGGATTTTCGGATATTCAGGTTCTAAAGGTGTCTTAAGGGGGTTAAACCTGCATTTTATTGAATAACAATATCTCACGAGTGGTTTCATTTGTGAATGTGATACTCGGCATATAAACTAATCATTAAAAATAAGCAGACATGTGTCTAAGGGTTTTTCGATGTGGTGTATATTATAAGGTGAAAGGGGTGAAAAGTGGGGGTTGAAGGATACCTAACGGAGCGTGTATCTCTTAAACGACATACGCGAGAAGTTTGAAACTCAGCCAAAAAAAAAAAAAACAGCTTAAAAATAAGTCAATCGGTGTTCGACCGTTTATTCATAAATTCAATTTTAGGGGCCAATGGGGTGGGGTGAAATTCTAGAAAAAAAAAAGGAGAGAAAGTGTCCTGACTGACTGACTGACTGACTAACTCACTCACTCATCAAACTCAGGGGAAAAAGACAGCTTAAAATATAAATTAATAGGTGTTCGAGCGTTTCTTCATAAATCCAATTTAAGAGGCGCATGGGGAGGGCGTAAAATTCTGGTAAAAATAATTGAAAGAAAATGACCTGACTGACTCACTCACTCATCATCGCCCAGCGAAAACTATTGAAGTAGGAAAGATTAAATTTTGGGAATTTTTCGTTCTATGTCGCAAACGTCAACTAATGAAGGATTTTTGTTTATTCGGGTTCATAAGAGGTGTTAAGAGGGTAAACGTGCATTTCATTGATTAACAATATCTCATGAGTTGTTTCTTTGAGGATGTGATATTCGGCATATAAACTAAATATTAAAAATAAGCAGACATAATTATGTCTAAGGGTTTATCGGTGTGGTATATATTATGAGGTGAAAGGGGTGAAAATTGGGGGTTGAAATATTCTTAACGGAGCATGTATCTCTTAAACGACATAGGCGGGAAGTTTGAAATTCAGCGGGAAAAAAAAAACCAGTTTAATATACACACATCAAAAAAAGTTTTGCATCACCTCGGTTCCAAGAGTTCCGGAACCTTTAAATACAAAGGGAATAGAGATCAACACAAACAACATTTCAGCTCGTTTTATTGCTCATGAGACCC
Organism: Meconema thalassinum; assembly: GCA_946902985.2. Lineage (NCBI taxonomy): Eukaryota > Metazoa > Arthropoda > Insecta > Orthoptera > Tettigoniidae > Meconema > Meconema thalassinum. The sequence goes on along the minus strand of OX336388.2, from coordinate 1,905,151,526 downwards.
ACACATTGCATGTTGTACCATCATACAGCTAGACTTTCAGCATTTGTGGTCCAGATTGCAGTACACACCACTACCTCTAATACCCAGTAGCACGTCCTCTTGCATTGATGCATGCCTGTATTCGTCGTGGCATACTATCCACAAGTTCATCAAGACACTGTTGGTCCAAATTGTCCCACTCCTCAACGACAATTCGGCGTAAATCTCTCAGAGTGGTTGGTGGGTCAAGACGTCCATAAACAGCCCTTTTCAACATATCCCAGGCATGTTCGATAGGGTTCATGTCTGGCGAACATGCTGGCCACTGTAGTCGAGCGATGTCGTTATCTTGAAGGAACGCATTCACAAGATGTGCACGATGAGGTCGAGAATTGTCGTCCATGAAGACAAATGCCTCTCCAATATTCTGCCGATATGGGTGCACTATGGGTCGGAGGATGTCATTCAGGTATCGTAAAGCCGTTTCGGAGCCTTCCATAACCACCAGTGGCGTACGTCGGCCCCACATAATGCCACCCCAAAACATCAGGGAACCACCACCTTGCTGCACTCGCTGGACAGTGTGTCTAAGACGTTCAGCCTGACCAGGGTGCCTCCAAACACGTCTCCGACGATTGTCTGGTTGAAGGCATATGCGACACTCATCGGTGAAGAGAACGTGATGCCAATTCTGTGGGGTCCATTCAGCATGTTGTTGGGCCCATCTGTACCGCGCTGCATGGTGTCGGGGTTGCAAAGCTGGACCTCCCCATGGACGTCGGGAGTGAAGGTGCGCATCATGCAGCCTATTGCGCACAGTTTGAGTTGAAACACGACGTCCTGTGGCTGAACGAAACGCATTATTCAACATGGTGGCATTGCTGTCAGGGTTCCTCCGAGCGGCAATCCGTAAGTAGCGGTCATCCACTACAGTAGTAGCCCTTGGGCGGCCTGAGCGAGGCCTGTCATCGACAGTTCCTGTATCTCTGTACCTCCTCCATGTCCGAACAACATCGCTTTGGTTCACTCTGAGACGCCTGGAAACTTCCCTTGTTGAGAGCCCTTCTTGACACAAAGTAACAATGCGGACGCGATCGAACTGCGGTATTGACCTTCTAGGCATGGTAGAACTACAGACAACATGAGCAGCGTACCTTCGTCCTGGTGGAATGACTGGAACTGATCGGCTGTCGTACCCCCTCCGTCTAATAGGCCCTGCTCATGCATGGTTGTTTACATCTTTGAGCAGTTTTAGTGACATCTATGAACAGTCAAAGGGACTGTATCTTTGATACAATATACACAGTCAACGTCTATATGCCGGAGATCTGGGAACCGAGGTGATGCAAAACTTTTTTTGATGTGTGTATGTAAATAGGTGTTCGACTGTTTTTTTTTTTTCATAAATCCAATTTATGGGGCCTCTGGAGAGGGATGAAATTCTGGGGGGAAAATACAGGAAAGAAAGTGTTCTAACTGATTAAGTCACTCACTCCTCAAACTCAGGGGGGAAGAACAGCTTAAAAATAAGTAAATAGGTGTTCGACCGGTTTTTTTTTCATAAATCCAATTTAAGGGGTTCATGAGAGGGGTGAAATACTGAAAAATAAATGAAAGAAAATGTCCTGACCTACTCACCCACTCATCATCGCCCAGCCGAAATTATTGAAGTTAGAAACATGACACTTTGTGGTTATCTTCGTTGTATGTCGAAAACGTCCACTAAGGAAGGATTTTTGGATATTCGCTCATAATCCCCCAGGCAAACATATTGCAGTTAGAAACTTGACATTTTGAGGATATGTTCGTTGTATGTCGAAAACGTCCACAAAGGATGGATTTTTGGATATTCATGTTCTGAAGGGGTGTAAAGGGGGTTAAAATTGCATTTCATTAACAATATCTCACGAGTGGTTTCATTTGGGGATGTGATACTTGGCATATAAAATAATCATTAAAAATAAGCTGACACATGTCTAATGTTTTTTCGATTTGGAGTATATTATGAGTGAAAGGGGTGAAAAGTGGGGGTTGAAGGATTCCTAACGGAGTGTGCATCTCTTAAACGACATAGGCGAGGAGTTTGAAACTCAGAGGTAAACAATCAGCTTAATAAAAATATAAAAAATTAAATAAGTAGGTGTTCGACCGTTTTTTCATAAATCCAATTTAAGGGGCCCCTCGGGAGGGGTGAAATTCTGGAAGAAAAAGGTCCAGTAAGGAAGGATTTTTGGATATTCACACTAATCGACCAACCAAAGCTATTAATGTTAGAAGAATGATATTTTGGGGATATGTTTGTTGTGTGTCGAAAACGTCTACTAAGGAGGGATTTTTGAATATTCAGGTTCTAAAGGGGTGTTAACGGGGTTAAACCTGCATTTCATTGAATAACAATATGATACGGCTATGACACGAGCGACGCCGCGGGTACCTGCTAGTATAATCTATACCAATCAACATTTTAACTTGGTAGGTTTGGTTTCTTTCCGCTAAAAGGTCTGGTACAGCTTACTAGCTTCAAAATATCGATTTTTCTATTTTTTTTAATGGTCGACCCTGTCAGAAAACTGTATCATAATGATGGTCATTATAACACTATTTTTCATAATGAAACAGTTTCTCCCACCAATCACAGCTCAAGAAACAGTTGTTTGACCAATTAGATAAGGATAGCATCGCACCTGCGCTAAGTACCAAGGGCTTCTAATTTAAATTTCACTGCGTTGCCTAGTGTCATAGAAGGGTAATCGAGGAGGCCATGGTCAAATACATGGCATTCTATGCGTCCCATGCGCTCTGTTCAGTACATAAAACTGTCGAAATCTCGACAGATATTTATGAAAATTTATTTTCGAACATAAAATAGTTATAATAATTATCGTCCGACATAAACAGTCGTATGCAACTCACCTATAATGGTAATTATGACACTCGTATGGAAATTATAAAACTCGCATACGCTCCTTTTATATACATACTCGTGTCTTAATTATTCCCATTATAAGCTCGTTGCATAAGGTACTATTATTTGATGCTCCAATTCTTTAGGAACACTTTGGTGAAAAAATGTCATTATGAGCAATAGATTTTGTGTTAGACAAAGTTAGGCAAAGACTTGCAACCACCTTTTGTTCTGTCAGTGTGGTATGTAATATTTATGGACTAATATGTATCGCTAGTTTTCCGAAAGTTGTTTTTTAACATCTGTTTTAGTGATAACTCAAAAACTAATTGGCATACCCTGATGAAATGTTTTGGGTGTGTTTCTACATATTATATCTACAAAATGATGCACATTTTTACCTCTCACTTGAATAATGTCTTCTTAAAAGAATTTGTGGTAAAAATATTATATCAATGTATTTTTTTCTATTAATACAAAATAAAAATGCTATTTGTTCAGATATGATGCTGAAAGTGCATGCATTTGTAGAAGGGAAAATTCGCAATAAAATAAGAAAAAGAAAACTTAACAGTTGAAAATTAGTGGAGTTATCACAAAAACGTCCCAGTTTTGCATGAAAAACAACCAATTTGAATGTTGAAAACAATATGGTATATTTTTTTTTAAAGTGAATGGTAATACTGTAACACAATACCAGTGTTTCATATGCACAACATATCATTATAGTGGGGTTTGTGGATACAAAGAAACAAATGTTCAAAGTTGCTGTAATTTTACCATGGTAAGCTGTACACACAGTAAGGGAATAGCCATGCAACATTTCAAGTTAGGTGCAGAAAATCTATTAGAGTTACAGAGATAATGCGTTAACGTTTTGTTGATGTTGTAATTAATTCATTTTATTAATGCAGACAATGGTCAAGTAGGCTATTTCTTTTCAGGACGGGTCAGGGATGGGATTTTGGAAGGAAAACAGCCGTGGCTCTATTGAATGGAACCGTCCCGGCATTTGCCTGGTGGTGAAAATGGGAAACCATAAAAACCATTTTCAGGATGACTGTTGTTGTAATTAAGGGTAAACCGTATTAACCACCGTGAAAATCAGGAAAATCCAATATCTAGGACACATAATGAGGAATGTCGCCAAGTACCATCTCCTACGTCTATTCTTCAAGGAAAAATACCAGGGAAGAGAAGTGTTGGACGAAGAAGAATATCTTGGTTGAAAAATCTCACAGCCTGGACCCCAAAAACATCTACTGAATTATTCCGACCTGCAGGTGATAGGAACAGCACAGTCAAGATGGTAGCCAACATCCGGAACGGATAGGAACCAGATGGAGGAGAAGAAGAAGAAGAAGAAGAATGCAGCTCAAGGAGATAAAACAATAACTATTGTTAGATTATAACTGTGCCTGTTATAGATCTTATACAAAAATTATATACATTTCCAAGTAATCACACACATATTGCTATTTAAGACACAGTTTGAAATTTTCAAAATTCATGTCGTAACTAGTATTATTCTATTTTCAAAATTTCGTTCTTGCTTTGTGCTGACCTTTACCATTTCTCTCTTATCTTGCATGTTTATAGGAAGTATTGGACTTTTCTTTCCTTAAAGTTGGTTTTTAACTTTCAGCCACAAAATGAATCTCATAGCGTTGTTATTTCATTTTTATTCTGAAGTAACTCAAAATATATATTTTTAACGTTTTGTAGAAGGAATACTGGTGATTAAAGTCACAAAGGTATGTGTGAAATTCAAGTTGTAGCTGAAGGTAGCCTTTATCATCCACTTAAATAAAGTCCAAACATTCCTATAAACATGGGAGATACAAAGCAAGAACCAAATTTAAAACAAGTAGTTCCGTGAAGAACTATACTGTGCCCAACTCTAGGAATGGGTATTCCAAGTTTCAGACACCTAGATATCAAGGGAAAGGCTGTAGCCGCTTTTGAAAGTTCAGATAATTGAATATCGCGCTACATTGCTTCTCGAAGCATTTCGAAGGATTTTACCGATAGTTGGATGTCAAGTGACGTAGCGAGTAACAGCAGAGGTGGAGGCTATTTATTGATTAAATAGTTAACTACGGAGTAGAGACTTGAGACTGGGATCAGATTACTGGCACGGTCAAATGAAAGAGAATGCAATTAGTATCAAGTAAATCGGACCAGGGATTCAAGAGATATGAGGATTTCCAGATATCAGGCGATGACGCGTGACCCTGAGCGTTTTGAATAAAAGCCAGCTGGAGGAGGCACTGTCAGCTCACTTCAACACAAGCACTTGGCAAGCAAGTTGCGTCTACGCTGAGCCAAGGCACATGGTTGCCGTATCTACGCAGAAGTTCTTTTCAAATCGTGATAGTCACGAGAAGTGCTGCGCTTCGAGTTGAAACTTAGTAAGTTTCTGGTGAGGAGAATCACTGAGGTGATTGATTTCTACAGACATTGGTGGAAATATTTATATTTCCAAAAGGACATATGCTAGACTTTGTCTAGGAAATAGTATTTTGTCACAGTCCAATAGTAACTTAATACTTGGATGTTTAAATCCATTTCAAGTCAGTTTTCATTTTTTGTAACTAGTTAACCACTTCGATCTGTCAGTACATTGAAGACTAGTCTATAACGGTGGCGTTCATTAGTCTACGCAAGGGAAACTGCAAGTTGTCTAGCGCATGGCAGATGGTGATATTAATAAACCATGCCCAGGGAACGATCTTCAGAACAGCCGTTAACTGCTTAGACTGTCAACGTTTTTCTTGTACTGATGAGATTACAGTGAGTTATGTTACAACTGACATATTTAAGAAGAGATCACTTAGATCTGACCCTATTTCAACAAACTGTTATGGCTTTGATAGAAGCCCATATTAAAATGGAACCACAGTTTATTCAAACGTCGAAAGATACTACCACTATGTCTGGCTAGACGAATTGTGGGTCTACAATGGCGGCCGATACAAGGATTATACGTGCTTGTCCGATAGGGCATGTCTACGGATAAATCTGGTATAGACCAGGTTTACTACACTTCAAGACCATCAAGAAATGTAAGCCACATTTGAATTATATTATGCCTAGCTAATTGGAACAAACTATTTTTCTGCAGATGACCAACACATTTTTTTCGTCGTATTTAAAGCTTGTAATGATTTACGCAGGACTTATTAGAGTTATTCTGAGCATTTTCAGCACTCAGAACAGTTTAGGATCGATGACCGAGCATTTCGAGCATTTATTTGAATTTTTCATATTTTAAGGAAATCACGGTAATCAGCCGATGTAACTGTAAAAGTTAAATTTATTTTTGTTGAGGAATGGATATTTTTTCCATATTCGAAGGTTCGAACATGTGGATTCTCACATAATGAGATGATAATTAAACATATAACAAATAATAATAACAATAATAATCCACTAATAATAATAATAATAATAATTTTTATAATTTTTCTAAATAATTCTTGGATATTATATTTTCTAATAATCATATGTATTGAGAAAGAGCCTATGAAGTAGTTTAAACATTTCTAGTCTGGAACAGGAGATTTTCCGAAGGAGAGTGGTTAGCGCAAGCCCGCATTCAACCAACATTTCAGTTCTGGTTGAACAGTTGATATTTGTATTGAGCAAAGTATATGTTTCAGATAACACGGAGAGGCATGAAACGGGAAGCAATTGATATTTGTATCAAATAGGATATTTTTGTATTTATATAAAATCATGACGTAAATACACTCGAAAGTGAAATGAAGCTTTTCATATGTATGGTAAATTCACGGGTTAAACTGAATGGTAAAATAAAATAAACTTGTCAGTTTATTAATCTTCCAGTGTTGATAACAAGCAGAGGCTTGATTTATTGTATAAATTTTGGGAAGATAATTTATATGTGTGTGGAGTAGTTGAAATGCCATTCCCAGGTGCGCATGTTAAGTCGCAGGAATGAAGAGGTTTTTTCGAGCATCAATCAAATAGCAGGTTCGATGGCTCAGGTTTATAGTAGGAGTATTGGAGCCACACATTTCGTCGTATGAATAACCCGAAGGTTATTTCTTTGAAACCATCAGTTCTTATTTCAACCTTGTTTACGAATTCCATTTAGACTTTGATTTTGCTAGAACCCGGAATAGTCATGATAGTAGTTTATTCTTCTTCAGAGGAAGACCTTTGCCGTTGTTTTTGTAATATTGTGTTCTTACACAAATAATAGAATGGGCCACTGCCAATTAAAAATAATTCTTTAACCACGAATAATTTGAAGGATATTTTCAATCCTAGTGCCATGAACTAAATGAATTCATTATAAAACTACAATTCTAATTTCCGCATTCTGTCGAAGAATTGCAAGTTGTGAAAGTTGCTAAAAATGGCCCTGAATATAAATATTTTTTTTATAATAGATTTTCCAAGTGGAAAATCTAATAGTTGAATGGTTCAACCATTTATTGATCAAGTTGATGATTTAGAAATCATGTATTTTGTTTGGAACTTGAAGTTCATAATCGAGTCACTTCTCGAATGTTTAATGTCAGAAGAACAATTAATTGTTGTTGTGCTTCGCACAGTTCTTCGATGCTATGCTCAATGGTCAAATACTTTTCAGATGTTATTAATATGTGTTAATAATTTGTGTTGCTTCGATGATGATAATATTTTCAACGACATATTTTTGAAACTGGAAAAACAAAAGAAAGTTTAAGAATTCTATAAACATTTATTCTACGAGTGTTAATATCATGTAAATAGTCAAACAGTGATCTACGTTATTTCCAGTATGGACAATTAATTTTGAACTGGAATTAAATATTAATAATTTTGGAACACAGTCCACAGGACTATTAATCGGACTTGTGTTTCCAGAAAGATTGTCAAATGTGTTTGGAAAATTTCTGTATATTGTGTGTAAATAAGGGTGTGGATCGCCACACGTGGAGTGATTCTGCTTTGAGCATCCTTGCAGTCAGATTTTAACTTTAAAATAAACTGAGATAATTTTACCAGATGTGTTTCACCCAATTAAATCTCCTTCTATCCTTATTGTTGCATTGAGCCAAAAATCAGTAAAGCATTTTTTTAATTTGATGTCGTTTTTGCGATTTGCTTTAACCCATCTGGCGCTCCGGGATATTTTGATTCTCGTGCTGACTGATTATTGGTAAAATGCATATGTGGTCGTGCGGACTCCGATCTAAACGGGCACATAAAATAAGATAGAGAGAGAAATGGCTTCGAACGTGGGTCCCGATTTAGACATGGTCAATCGCATGCCGATTTGAAATTGTGATAATTTTTATAGAAATATTTTGGGAGTTGAGAGATGTCTGGTTTGGATGAATAAATTAGTAGGAAACCCAATTAGTGGGGAAAATTAAAAATTTAATTGGTTAATAATTAGAATGGGTTTGATTATTTTGATAATGGCTTAACCATTAGGGCGTCAAGTAAATTCAGTAGTAACGTTCGATGACGGGACATACACATTATTAGAATCCAGGTGGAGGATATTTGAGTACTTGCATATTTTCTTGTGATATTGTGGTAAATGTAATTCGTAAAAGTAGAGAATTTTGTTTTTCCATCACGTCGACATTAGGACAAATCTCATTTTATTATAGTGTTCCAATTAGCTATTCATATTTCTTGTTCTAGTTATAAGCTTGTGTTTGCCACTGTTGTATACCCCTAAGTTTTGAATAATAATTGAAAATTATGGAAGAAATGATGAGGATGATGAGGAGTTTGGAGGAGAGTTCAAAAGAGGCTGGACTGCGTGTAGCAGCCATTATGAAAGAGAATACTGAGGCTTTGGAAAGGAAACTTAAAGAAAATTCTGATAAACTTAAAGAAAGTTTAAACGATAAACTTAAAGAAAATTCTGATAATTTGAAAGAAAGTTTAGATGAAAAACTTAAAGAAAATTCTGATTCTTTAGAAAATAAACTTAGAGAAAATTTGAATGATAAACTTAAAGAAAATTCTGATTCTTTAGAAAGCAGGTTAAAAGGTAACTTAAAAGAAAGTTTAGAGGATAAACTCAAAGAAAATTCCGATTTGTTAGAAAGCAGGTTAAAAGATAACTTAAAGGAAAATTTAAATAGTAAATTTAATTCAATGGAAAGCAAATTTAAAGAGAATTCTGAAATTTTGAAAATGACACTTGAAAGTAAAATGAATAAATTATGCGAAAAAACACATGAGCTCGAAACTTCATTAGCTACTAACGCTAGTTTAATGGACGAAAAATTTCGCGATGCCGATCTTCGATCTCAAAGCTTAGCTGATAGGATAGAACATGGTCTTAGGAAAGTTGGTGAAGACATGGTCAACCTGGAAGTCAGAGTGAAGAAGGAGAGTAACGAGATGGGAATTCTAGTTGTTCAACGTTTAACGGAACAATTCAAAGAACTTGTCATGGGAGAAATAAGAGAAGGTGTGATTAGTGAATTGCAAACTGAAATCAAAACCACAGTTGTCAATGAAATTAAAGACACACTCAAGCTGGAGAATCAAGAGGGAATCAAGGAGATTAGGGAATCTTTGTCATCCCATATTGAAGTAATTGCCAAGGATATCCAAGCAACTCAGAAGGACATATCAGATATGACAGGGTCATTGAAAAGTCATGAGGCTGTTATGAATCAGATATCCATTGATGTTAAGGACAATTGTAAAGAGACTGAAGCAATTAAGAAGATGGCAGAAGAAAACCAGAAGGAACTTGAGGCTATGAAAAGTCAAATAAAGGATGAGAAACAGTCTGATTATCTGTTAAAAATGCCAAATGTACGGGGAAAGGAACAGATACAGATAAATCTAGGAGCAGCTAGAGAGACTGAAAGACAGGATGAGGTCAGGACAGTATTTCAATCCAACCCCATAACTGTATTTAAGAATATAGAAGATAAGCCTTCTAAATTTTCAGGGCGAGATTCTGTAACACCCGTGGAATTTTTGAGAGAAGCAGGTGATTACCTGAAAGATTCTAAGATACCTAAAGAAAGACAGATCCGAGTGATAGGGAAGTTCTTGGAAGGTCCTGCACTTTTGTGGTTTAGAGCATTTAGATCCACTCTAACCACTTTTGAGGAGTTTTCTCGTGGGCTATTGAAGAAGTTTTGGTCCCCTGAAACCCAACAGCAAGTCAGAGCAGAGTTATATTCGAAGAGATTCTCGACGTCACAACCTACTCGATACTCTACGTACTTTTCTGGACAGCTGTCTAAACTCCAACATTTAGATCCGCCGATGCCAGATAACGAGTTGATTACTGCATTGATACGTCAGTTTCCAGCAGACGTCCAGAGGACTTTGATCGCTGCTGATATCTATAATATGGAACAATTTGATGAAGTATTACAGAAGCTGGATCATACAAACGCTCAATTCTTCCATCAGAAGGGAGTAAAGAGTAACAACGCTGTGTACGCTGTTATGGCTGACGGTTATTCTCAGACACCTCGAGAGATTCGAGAGGAGCGAGAAGAGAAATCGCCGAGGGAAGATCCGAATAAGAGAGGATGGAACCAATACAGTAACAGATACAGTTACAAGCCATATGCGAGACCGGATGGTGGTAATCGATACAATACTCGATGGAGAAGACCACGAGATACTCAAGGAAGGTACCAGGAAAGAAGATCCTATGGTAGAAATAACTACAACAACAGAGGGAATGTAGATACTCGTCAGTCCAATGAAGAGTTTAACAAGGACACAAGGAAAAATTTGGAAGCAAGACACCAAGATAACTTGCAATTTGTGGAGCAGAGGCCCAATGATCCAGGTCCATCGGGAACACAACAATCCCGGGGGAATGGTAATGAAAAAAAAAACTTCGAATTCACAGTAGAAGATAGAATTTTGAATACTTTCACTTCCAGAATTATTAAATGGCAAGCAGAGGATGATGACTTAATTCAACAGAATGACGAACGAAAAGAAATGGGTACCAGAATTAGAATGCCGATCATATCATGCGAAGTATTCGGTATGCCTGTCGATACTTTGATCGATACTGGGGCTATGCTTTGTCTGGTGAGTGAGAAGCTTTATATTCTGTGGAAGCTCAAAGAAAATTTAGAGGAGATTCCAGTATCAGGAATTAAGATCCAAGGAATAATACCCAATAAAATATCTCTGTGTAAAACACAATTATACTTATGTATTACGATTGGAGGACATGATTTTCGACATGTATTTGTTGTAATGAAGGACATGGCTTTTGACATGATATTGGGAGCAGATTTCATTCAGAAATATCAAGCAGTGATAGATATGAAGACAGAGACGATTAGATTCAAGAATACCGAAGAGATTAACTTCGAGGGAAAAGAAGAGGAAGACATCGAGGGAGATGCTCAATGGTCTCTGATTTTTCATGAAGCTGAAGGAAGAGAAGTCTATACTGAGAAGGAGTCCCCAGAGCTAGGGAAAATTTTGGAAGAGTATCAAGATATTTTTGACATTAAACCTGGTGAAATTAAGGATTTTGAATATCATATTCGTGTAAATGATGATGCACCTTTTCATGCTAAATTGTATCCAGTAGCAGAAAAGCATCGAGAAAGAGTAAAAGTGCTTATCAAGGAAATGGAAAGCAACAATGTGATTGAAAAGTACACTACATCTTATGTCAATCCATTAGCAGTAGTGTCTGAGACTATGTTTAGACGCGCGAAATTTGAATTCGAAATTACTGCCAGAGTATGACAGACCACCAATCATTAGGGAACTGTTAAGGAAATTCCAAGGCAAGGTCTGGTTCTCTAATATTGATCTCACTTCGTCCTACCATCATATTAGGCTTAGTGAAGATTCTAAGAAGTTTACAGGATTTATGTTTGACCAGCAGACATATGTATTCCGCCGTTTACCATTTGGAGTCAAAACATCTGGATCCGTTTTGATCAGAGCACTGGAACAAAATTTGAGTCCTGAAGTAAAAGAGATAGCAATTCGTTATATTGATGATATCTTAATTGCGTCTGAGACTAAGGAGGAACATTTGTTACATCTTCAAATGTTATTCGCAGATTTGAGAAAAGCGAACTTCAAAGTAAACCTTCGAAAATGTCAGTTCTTTCGAAAGGAAATAAAATTTTTGGGTCACATTTTGGATGGAGAAGGATACCGTCCCAATGAGACGAAGATACAAGCAATTGCAAATTTCCCTAGACCTACTAGAGTGAAGAATGTCCGCAGTTTTCTCGGGACATGCCAATTCTTTGCAGGGCATTGTCCAAACTTCACCAAGACAGTTGCGCCATTGCAGGAATTGTTAAAGAAAGGAAATAAATGGAAATGGGATAAAGATTGTGAACAATCATTTCAAGATGCCAAGAGGTTATTGGTAAACAGTGTGAAATTGGAGTATCCTGACTTTACCAAGAATTTCATCATAGAATCTGATGCATCCACCGTAGGGATTGGAGCTATTCTACTTCAAGAAGATGAAGACCACAAGAGACATTACCTGGCGTTCATTAGCAGGAAACTCCGTCCATCAGAGAGAAATTATTACACCACAGAGTTAGAAGCACTTGCTGTAATATTCGCTTTGGAGTCGTGGAAGAAAATGTTAATTGGACATTCAGTCATTGTGAGGACTGATCACCACGCATTGGAGTTTATTTTGAGAACAAACTTTGCCAGCGATAGAATAACTAGATGGTCACTTTTTATTCAGCAATTCAACCTAGTTATTGAACACACTCCTGGAAAGTTGAACGTTGGAGCTGATTTATTGAGTAGAGCAGTGGAGTCTACATCTAAGGTTTTTCAAGTTAACCTGACGCAGGAGGATGAAGATACCTTGAGAAGGTTAAGGTTATTGCATTTGTCCCAGAGGAGAGACCGACGTCTCAGAAACATTTTTCGTTTTCTACAGGGAAACATGGATCCCAATGATGATGATTTTGTAGAAACTGAAAGAATTTCAAGAGATTTTATGATGTTAGATGGTTTAATCTACAAGTTTGCAGATCCCGACCATACGAAGCTGAGAGTAGTGATACCTCCACGATTGCAAAAACCCATTATTTGGATGGCACATAGAATCGCAGGTCATGCTGGAGTAGATAAGACAGTCAACATGATTCAAGAGAAATTTTCGTGGGAGCGAATGCGACAAACTGTCAGAAACACTATTCGAGAATGCGACTTATGCCAAAGGAGTAAACATAATTCTAGGTTATTGAGAGAATTACCAAGGCCTATTATTCCTTCTAAGCCTTGCGAAATCTTCGCGACTGATTTATATGGTCCTCTCCCAAAGTCTAAAAGAGGTAACCGATATATTTTGGTGACCATGGATGTATTCTGCAAATACACCATGTTACATACAATTCAGAAGGCAAACGCAAAGTATTGTGCGAAGAGAATTAGAGACAGCGTGATTCCGGAAGCAGGCAAACCGGAATTCCTTTTATCAGATCGTGGACCTCAATTTACATCTTTGGAGTTTCGAACCATCATGAATAATCTTGGGATTAGACAATTGTTTTGTTCTATTAGACATCCAGAGAGCAATCCAGCGGAACGCTTGATGGCTGAAATAACAAAATTTTGCCGCCTCTATTGTCCAAATGAGCATTGGAAATGGATGGATGTTCTTTCTTTAGCATCCGAATCCATCAACTCTACGATTCATGAGAGTACTGGACAGATTCCTATGTTGCTTCATCATGGAATTAAACCAACACGATTATGGGATCGAATCATCTCTATTCCACCTGAGATCGAACCAAGTCGTCAGATGAGGGAAACTCTAGCTTTAGACAAGTTGAGGAGTCAAGCTGAGAAGAGAGAGCGCAGAGTGAGAGGAAAGCGTTTTCGCAGACCCTTGCGCGTAGGAACTCTTGTTTTAGTGAAAAGACCTACACCCTCTGACGTGCAAAATCGAGTGTACTCGAAATTTGCAAGCCTTTACACTGGACCCTACCGTATTGTGGAAGTAAACAATAATGGAAGCTATGAAGTAGCCAATACACGAACTGGTAACATCGTGGGAACTTACAATGCGTCGAATTTGAAGATTTATTATTCAAGAACCAGATGATTTAATGTGTAGATAGGAAAAATAAACATTTTTCAATTTTTATTTTTTGCTAGGTGTGGGGTGGATGTGCCCAACTCTAGGAATGGGTATTCCAAGTTTCAGACACCTAGATATCAAGGGAAAGGCTGTAGCCGCTTTTGAAAGTTCAGATATTTGAATATCGCGCTACATTGCTTCTCGAAGCATTTCGAAGGATTTTACCGATAGTTGGATGTCAAGTGACGTAGCGAATAACAGCAGAGGTGGAGGCTATTTATTGATTAAATAGTTAACTACGGAGTAGAGACTTGAGACTGGGATCAGATTACTGGCACGGCCAAATGAAAGAGAATGCAATTAGTATCAAGTAAATCGGACCAGGGATTCAAGAGATATGAGGATTTCCAAATATCAGGCGATGACGCGTGACCCTGAGCGTTTTGAATAAAAGCCAGCTGGAGGAGGCACTGTCAGCTCACTTCAACACAAGCACTTGGCAAGCAAGTTGCGTCTACGCTGAGCCAAGGCACATGGTTGCCGTATCTACGCAGAAGTTCTTTTCAAATCGTGATAGCCACGAGAAGTGCTGCGCTTCGAGTTGAAACTTAGTAAGTTTCTGGTGAGGAGAATCACTGAGGTGATTGATTTCTACAGACATTGGTGGAAATATTTATATTTCCAAAAGGACATATGCTAGACTTTGTCTAGGAAATAGTATTTTGTCACAGTCCAATAGTAACTTAATACTTGGATGTTTAAATCCATTTCAAGTCAGTTTTCATTTTTAGCCTATTTTCAATTTTGAAAAAATAGGCTTATGAGATCACCTTTTGTCCGTGTGTGTGTGCGTGTGTGTGTGTGTGTGTGTGTGTGATTCGCGTGTGTGTCCCCCCCTAATAAAATCTAAACGGCAGGAGCGATTTCAATGAAACTCGGAAATTTCATAGCACTATTCCCGGCGACCTCGACCGTGCCCTTCAAATTTTGTTACGACTCACCAATCCAACATGGCGGCTGTGCGAAATATTTCACCAGCATTCAATATCTCCAAAACTATTACCGATATTACCCTGACATTTTCTATGGTGATAGAGGGAACTACTATAAGTTCACTTATGTGACTTTTGAAAACCTGGTAACTACAAAACGAACATGGCGGCCAAGCGAATTTGCGACGTTTAATTAGACGTTTCTCGCGATTTGACCAACCAAACGCAATGAAACTTGGTACAGTATATGTTTATATACATTGTAATGCACCGACATCTAACTTCGTTCAATTGTTTACATAATCACAAGATGGCGGATGTGCGAAATATTTCACCGGCATTCTATATCTCTGAAACTATCAGCGGTATCTCCCTAAAATTTTGTACTGAGATAAAGGGCACTACTGGAAGTCCATCTATAAGATTTTCAAAAACCGGTTAACTACAAAACGAACATGGCGGCCAAGCGAATTTGAACATTTTAAATAGACCTTTCTCGCGATTTAATGTTCCAAGCGCACTGAAACCTGGTACAGGAAATGTTTATACACATTGTAATCCACTGGTATCTAATTTAGTTCAATTGTTTACATAACCTCAAGATGGCGGCAGTGCGAATTTTAAAATTAAGTTTTTATTTCTTGTGATGTAGTCATGCGATCGAAGTGAAAGTTTGAATAATTTTCCTTTAATGGTACATGACTCTATGGCCTATACATTGAACAATCCAACATGGCGACCATCCGAAATATTTAGACGATACTGAATATCTACGAATCTATTTTAGCAATCAAACTGCATTTTTAATGTTCATAGGGGCTATGAACTTAAGTTCACCTATAGGACTTTAAATAACCTGGTGATCACAAATCCAACATGGCGGTGACGCGAATTATAAATATTCACATGGACGTTTCTCGCAATTTAACCATCCGCGTGCAGTGAAACTTGGTACAGTAAATCTTTATCCGAATGTTAATCCACTGGCATCTAATTTATTTCAATTGTTTCCATAACCTCAAGATGGCAGCTGTGAAAATTTTTAAATCTCCTTGTTTTTTATTGTGTCCTAATTATGCGATTGAAGTTTAAATACTACACGTTCACAATAATCTGCATGTAACAGTACATAACTCTAGGACCTACATATATAAAATCCAACATGGCGACCATCCGAAATATTTAGTCGGTTCTCAATATCTACGAATCTATTACAGCAATCAAACTGAAATTGTGTATGTTAAATATTGGCAATTAACATAAGTAGGATATATGAAAATAGGCTGTATAGTTCTTCACGGAACTACTTGTTTGTAACTAGTTAACCACTTCGATCTGTCAGTACATTGAAGACTAGTCTATAACGGTGGCGTTCATTAGTCTACGCAAGGGAAACTGCAAGTTGTCTAGCGCATGGCAGATGGTGATATTAATAAACCATGCCCAGGGAACGATCTTCAGAACAGCCGTTAACTGCTTAGACTGTCAACGTTTTTCTTGTACTGATGAGATTACAGTGAGTTATGTTACAACTGACATATTTAAGAAGAGATCACTTAGATCTGACCCTATTTCAACAAACTGTTATGGCTTTGATAGAAGCCCATATTAAAATGGAACCACAGTTTATTCAAACGTCGAAAGATACTACCACTATGTCTGGCTAGACGAATTGTGGGTCTACAATGGCGGCCGATACAAGGATTATACGTGCTTGTCCGATAGGGCATGTCTACGGATAAATCTGGTATAGACCAGGTTTACTACACTTCAAGACCATCAAGAAATGTAAGCCACATTTGAATTATATTATGCCTAGCTAATTGGAACAAACTATTTTTCTGCAGATGACCAACACATTTTTTTCGTCGTATTTAAAGCTTGTAATGATTTACGCAAGACTTATTAGAGTTATTCTGAGCATTTTCAGCACTCAGAACAGTTTAGGATCGATGACCGAGCATTTCGAGCATTTATTTGAATTTTTCATATTTTAAGGAAATCACGGTAATCAGCCGATGTAACTGTAAAAGTTAAATTTATTTTTGTTGAGGAATGGATATTTTTTCCATATTAGAAGGTTCGAACATGAGGATTCTCACATAATGAGATGATAATTAAACATATAACAAATAATAATAATAATAATCCACTAATAATAATAATAATAATTTTTATAATTTTTCTAAATAATTCTTGGATATTATATTTTCTAATAATCATATGTATTGAGAAAGAGCCTATGAAGTAGTTTAAACATTTCTAGTCTGGAACAGGAGATTTTCCGAAGGAGAGTGGTTAGCGCAAGCCCGCATTCAACCAACATTTCAGTTCTGGTTGAACAGTTGATATTTGCATTGAGCAAAGTATATGTTTCAGATAACACGGAGAGGCATGAAACGGGAAGCAATTGATATTTGTATCAAATAGGATATTTTTGTATTTATATAAAATCATGACGTAAATACACTCGAAAGTGAAATGAAGCTTTTCATATGTATGGTAAATTCACGGGTTAAACTGAATGGTAAAATAAAATAAACTTGTCAGTTTATTAATCTTCCAGTGTTGATAACAAGCAGAGGCTTGATTTATTGTATAAATTTTGGGAAGATAATTTATATGTGTGTGGAGTAGTTGAAATGCCATTCCCAGGTGCGCATGTTAAGTCGCAGGAATGAAGAGGTTTTTTCGAGCATCAATCAAATAGCAGGTTCGATGGCTCAGGTTTATAGTAGGAGTATTGGAGCCACACATTTCGTCGTATGAATAACCCGAAGGTTATTTCTTTGAAACCATCAGTTCTTATTTCAACCTTGTTTACGAATTCCATTTAGACTTTGATTTTGCTAGAACCCGGAATAGTCATGATAGTAGTTTATTCATCTTCAGAGGAAGACCTTTGCCGTTGTTTTTGTAATATTGTGTTCTTACACAAATAATAGAATGGGCCACTGCCAATTAAAAATAATTCTTTAACCACGAATAATTTGAAGGATATTTTCAATCCTAGTGCCATGAACTAAATGAATTCATTATAAAACTACAATTCTAATTTCCGCATTCTGTCGAAGAATTGCAAGTTGTGAAAGTTGCTAAAAATGGCCCTGAATATAAATATTTTTTTTATAATAGATTTTCCAAGTGGAAAATCTAATAGTTGAATGGTTCAACCATTTATTGATCAAGTTGATGATTTAGAAATCATGTATTTTGTTTGGAACTTGAAGTTCATAATCGAGTCACTTCTCGAATGTTTAATGTCAGAAGAACAATTAATTGTTGTTGTGCTTCGCACAGTTCTTCGATGCTATGCTCAATGGTCAAATACTTTTCAGATGTTATTAATATGTGTTAATAATTTGTGTTGCTTCTATGATAATATTTTCGACGACATATTTTTGAAACTGGAAAAACAAAAGAAAGTTTAAGAATTCTATAAACATTTATTCTACGAGTGTTAATATCATGTAAATAGTCAAACAGTGATCTACGTTATTTCCAGTATGGACAATTAATTTTGAACTGGAATTAAATATTAATAATTTTGGAACACAGTCCACATGACTATTAATCGGACTTGTGTTTCCAGAAAGATTGTCAAATGTGTTTGGAAAATTTCTGTATATTGTGTGTAAATAAGGGTGTGGATCGCCACACGTGGAGTGATGCTGCTTTGAGCATCCTTGCAGTCAGATTTTAACTTTAAAATAAACTGAGATAATTTTACCAGATGTGTTTCACCCAATTAAATCTCCTTCTATCCTTATTGTTGCATTGAGCCAAAAATCAGTAAAGCATTTTTTTAATTTGATGTCGTTTTTGCGATTTGCTTTAACCCATCTGGCGCTCCGGGATATTTTGATTCTCGTGCTGACTGATTATTGGTAAAATGCATATGTGGTCGTGCGGACTCCGGTCTAAACGGGCACAATACAGCCTATTTTCATATATCCTACTCATGTTAATTGCCTCTATCTACAAACAAAATTTCAGTTTGAAGGTTGTGATAGATTTGTAGATATTGAGAACCGTCTAAATATTTCAGATGGTTGCCAGGTTGGATTTTTATTTTCGTACAATTACATTAAGATTATTGTGTACGTGTGTTATTCAAACTTCAATCGCATGATTAGAACACAAGAAGTAAAAACGAGATTTTAAAATTTCGCACAGCTGCCATCTTGTGATTATGCAAACAATTGAAATAAATTAGATGGCTTTGGATTAACATTTGTATAAGCATTTAACGTGCAACGTTTCCCTGCACTCCGATAGCTAATTCGCGAGAAACGTCCATTTAAATACTTATACTTCGCGTCACCGCTATGTTGGATTTGTGCTCACCAGGTTACTGAAAGTGCTATAGGTGAACATATGTTCATAGCCTCTATTAACATTAAAAAAATCAGTTTGATTGCTGTAAAAGATTCATAGATATTGATAAACGTCTAAATATTTCTGATGCTCGCCATTTTGGATTGTTATATATATAGGCCTAATAGTTATGTACCATTCAAGGACAATTATTGCCTAGGTTCATTATTCAAACTTCCACTTCGATCGCATGATTACGACACAAGAAATTAAAACTTAATTTAAAAATTTCGCACAGCCGCCATCTTGAGGTTATGTAAACAATTGAACTACATTAGATGCCAGTGCATTACAATATGTAAAATCATTTACTATACCACCTTTTACTGCGCTCTGAGAGTTAAATCACGAGAAAAGTCTATTAAAATGTTTTAACTTCGCTTGGCCGCCAAGTTCGTTTTGTACTTTACAGGTTTATGAAAGTTTCATAGATACAATTGTATCAGTAGCCTACCCTTTATCACCGTACCAAATTTCAGGGTGATATCTGTAACAGTTTCGGAGATATATAATGTCAGTGAAATATTCCGCACAGCCGCCATTTCGAGGTTAAGTAAACAATTGAACTAAATTAGACTCCAGTGCATTACAATTTGTATAAACATTTGCAGTACCAAGTTTCATTACGTTTGGATAGTTCAATAGCGAGAAAAGTCTATTTAAAAGTCTCAAATTCGCTTGGCCGCCATGTTGGTTTTGTAGTCACCAGGTTTCTGAAAGTCTCATAAGTGAACTTCTAGTAGTGTCCTTTATCACCGTACACAATTTCTGGGCGATATCCGTAATGGTTTCGGAGATACCGAATGCTGGTGAAATATTTCGCTCAGCCGCCATGTTGTATTGGTGAGACACAATAAAATTTGAAGGGCACAGTCGGGTTCGGCCAAAATAGTGCTATGATCTTACCGAGTTTCATTGTAATCACTCCAGCCGTTTAGAAGTTATTAGGAGGAAACCCACACACACCTCTCTCTCTTACACACACACACACACACACATGCACACACACACGGACAAAAGGTGATCTCATAAGCTATTTTTTCATAAAATGAAAATGAAAGTAGGCAAAAAATGGATAAAAATAGTTACAACTTGAATTTTGAAAATTTAGAACATTAGAACATTGCTTTTAATGTGTGTGTTTCCTCGGAAATAAATATGATTGTTGTGCAAGATTTATGACAGGCACGGTCATACTTTTAAAATCTGTATTGTTTGGCTCCTTAATCTGCACATTCCCCCTTAACGAAAATTTCCTCCTTTTCATTATGTTGGTTTTTAGCAGTTCTGACTTAGGTCTAAGTTCCTAGAAATCCGTTAAAGTCACGAAGAAATGCATCGGAGTTTTCTTGTAGAAAGTAGAATTTTATGTTCACACGGTGGCCTTTATTTCATGATGGGATAAGGCGTTCGGCATTATTTTGGTTTTAGGGAGATAAGACAAGAATAAGTTAGTACAGAAATAGTACAAGCCATTCTTCAGTGTTGCCTTGACAACCTACTAACAGAACTACTTTTCAGTTGGTTAACACGAATGTGCCCAATTAAATTAGACGACGAATACCACTTATCTAATAACCTTCATGAATGTATGAATTATTTATACACTTATTGAAGGAGTGTATCAATGATGGGGTTAAATCTCTTCAGATAGTGGGTTGATTCGATGAGTGTTATTACCTACCCAATTTAATTAGACACATCTGTGTTGACCAACTGAAAAGCAATTCCGCTAGTAAATGAGCAAGTTTGCGCCGTCCCCGTGGTGTTGGGGTCGCGCACCTGCCCCTCACCTGGAGGCCATGGGTTCGATTTCCGGCTCCGTCAGGGATTTTAGAAACTGACATGAGGGCTGGAACGGGGTACACTCAGCCTCGAGTGGACAATTGAGTAGCTGTCTGACAGCGAGGCAGCGCCCCGATCACGAAAACCAAGATTAAATGCCGAGGTGACCCGATGTGCTGATCACGCGTCACCCCAGTATCTGCAGGCCAAATGGCTAGGCAGCGGTAGCTAGGTAGGCCTAGGCCCTTCAGGGGCTGTAGTGCCAGGGGAGAAAGAATGAAAGAAAGAATGATATGCATGTTTAATAAAATCCTACATATAAATGGCCGCTTTTTTTAGGTAGATTTCTTTAGAAAGCTAACTATTGCAATGGGTCCCATGTTTCGACTTCCGGAAAATTTCGACATATCTTCGCGTTTCACATCCCCCAGACCCCAAAACCACCGTCAGTTCAAAAGTTTATATATAATTTATGTATATATGTATCTATCTATATATATATATATATATCAGTTTCTTGTGGACACGATAACTGCCGTAATTTTGCACCAATCACTTTGAAGTTTTTACATAATATGTATCCCTATAAAATCTCGGTCGAGTTCGTTAATAGGCAAAATCGGTCAAAGGGGGTAAAAATGGGGGGCATTTTTCGAAAAAGTGAAATATCGCTATAACTCTCTTAATACATGAAATATCGAATCCCTTCAAAGTTCATAATATGTGTCGGATAAGTGCCAAAAATTTATGTCAAATAAGTTTTTTGATAGCACCAACCATTGACCAAAGGGGTGGGAAAAAGTGGGTTTTTCGGGAAACATTAATCATATCTCTGTTAATAGGCACAATATCAAAACCGCACAAAATGGACAATATTCCTCCAATAATTACCTAAAACCTTTGTCTGAAAGAATTTTTGATATGACCCACCATTACGCCACGGGGTGAACAGAATGATTTAAATTATAAGAAAATGCCAAGTGCCAAGAGAGGTTGCCATGACAACTTTACTTTTAATTGATAAGGGATGACCATCAGCAGTTGCTATGGCAACGCCACTGCACGAGATCACATTCAGTTTTCATATGTCAGTGGGAAGCGACTTCGGTATCGGAACTGGTAGCATGCTGAACTTCTATGCCCAAGGTCGCGGGTTCAAACCCGGCTGAAGTCGTCGGATTTACTAAGAGCGCTAAAAAACCTGAGTTTGCTTTCCATCGGAGGGGAAGTTCCAACGTTCGTTGTGAGTTGCTGATTGAGGTGGCATCTAGTAGCCAAGTTCACAGCTAGGTGTCGTTGACGGCAGTATTTTAGGTAGATTTCATTAGAAAGCGAACTATTGCAATGGGTACCATTTTTTCGATTTCCGGAAAATTTCGACATATCTTCGCGTTTCACATCCCCCAGACCCCAAAACCACCGTCAGTTCAAAAGTTTATATATAATTTATGTAATATATGTATATATATGTATATCAGTTTCTTGTGGACACGATAACTGCCGTAACTTTGCATCAATCACTTTGAATTTTTTACCGAATATGTATACCCATAAAATCTCGGACGAGTTCGTTACTGGGCTAAATCGGTCGAAGGGGATGAAAATGGGGGACTTTTTTTTTCGAAAAAATGAAATATTGCTATAACTCTCTTAATATGTGAAATATCGAATCCGTTCAAAGTTCATACTATGTGTCGGATAAAGCCCAAAAATTTATGTTTGAAGAGTGTTTTTATAGCACCAACCATTGACCAAAGGGGTGGGAAAAAGTGGGGTTTTCGGGAAACATTAATCATATCTCTCTTAATAGGCACAATATCAAAACCGTACAAAATAAACAATATTCCCCTAATAATTACCTAAAACGTTTGTCTGAAAGATTTTTTGATATCACCCACCATTACGCCAAGGGATGAGAAAAATGATTTCGGAATTGTAAAAAAATGCCAAGAGCTATCAGTGGTTGCCATGGCAACACTACTAAATTGATGAGGGATGAGCCATCAGAAGTTGCCATGACAACGCACTTGCGCGAGATCAGATTCAGATTTCCATCTGACTAAGTGTGAAGCGGCTTCGGTGACGTAACTGGTAGCATGCTGAACTTCTATGCCCAAGGTCGCGGGTTCAAAGCCGGCCAAAGTCGTCGGATTTTCTAAGAGCGCTAAAAATCCCTCAGTAAGCTTTCCTTTGGAGGGGAAGTTCCAACGTTCGTTGCGAGTTGCTGATTGAGGTGGCATCTAGTAGCCACGTTCACAGCTGGGTGGCGTTGACGTTAGTATCTGGTAGCAACATTAGGAACTACTGCTTGAAATTGACAGTCTGCATTCCTTACCTGAATTACAGACTAATACAGCCATCACAATTCTCACCGTTTATCAGACAGATTCTACACTCACCCAAAGTACACGGGGTTATATGACCGCGTTGTCGCAGCCCCTAAACTGAGGAACCAACCAACATCTCTGCGGGAGATATTTTTGCGTGAAGAAGTAACAGACCGTTACATAGTTACACATCAGTGTCGAAACCTTGCATAAGGACAGTGTGACCACAAGTATAACAAGTAGTTCCGTGAAGAACTGTACAGCCTATTTTCATATATCCTGCTCATGTTAATTGCCTCTATCAACATACAAAATTTCAGTTTAATTGCTGTATCAGATTCGTAGATATTGAGAACCGTCTAAATATTTCAGATGGTCGCCAGGTTGGATTTTTATTTTTGTACTATTATATTAAGATTATTGTGCAAGTGTGGTATTCAAACTTTAATCGCATGATTAGAACACAAGAAGTAAAAACGAGATTTTAAAATTACGCACAGCAGCCATCTTGTGATTATGCAAACAATTGAAATAAATTAGATGCCAGTGGATCAACATTTGTGTAAGCATTTAAAACGTGCAACGTCTCACGGCACTCGGATAGTTAATTCGCGAGAAACGTCCATTTAAATATTTATACTTCGCGTAGCCGCCATGTTGGATTCGTGCTCACCAGGTTACTGAAAGTCCTATAGGTGAACATACACACATCAAAAAAAGTTTTGCATCACCTCGGTTCCAAGAGTTCCGGAACCTTTAAATACAAAGGGAATAGAGATCAACACAAACAACTTTTCAGCTCGTTTTATTGCTCATGAGACCCACACATTGCATGTTGTACCATCATACAGCTAGACTTTCAGCATTTGTGGTCCAGATTGCAGTACACACCACTACCTCTAATACCAAGTAGCACGTCCTCTTGCATTGATGCATGCCTGTATTCGTCGTGGCATACTATCCACAAGTTCATCAAGACACTGTTGGTCCAAATTGTCCCACTCCTCAACGACAATTCGGCGTAAATCTCTCAGAGTGGTTGGTGGGTCAAGACGTCCATAAACAGCCCTTTTCAACATATCCCAGGCATGTTCGATAGGGTTCATGTCTGGCGAACATGCTGGCCACTGTAGTCGAGCGATGTCGTTATCTTGAAGGCACGCATTCACAAGATGTGCACGATGAGGTCGAGAATTGTCGTCCAAGAAGACAAATGCCTCTCCAATATTCTGCCGATATGGGTGCACTATGGGTCGGAGGATGTCATTCAGGTATCGTAAAGCCGTTTCGGAGCCTTCCATAACCACCAGTGGCGTACGTCGGCCCCACATAATGCCACCCCAAAACATCAGGGAACCACCACCTTGCTGCACTCGCTGGACAGTGTGTCTAAGACGTTCAGCCTGACCAGGGTGCCTCCAAACACGTCTCCGACGATTGTCTGGTTGAAGGCATATGCGACACTCATCGGTGAAGAGAACGTGATGCCAATTCTGTGGGGTCCATTCAGCATGTTGTTGGGCCCATCTGTACCGCGCTGCATGGTGTCGGGGTTGCAAAGCTGGACCTCGCCATGGACGTCGGGAGTGAAGTTGCGCATCATGCAGCCTATTGCGCACAGTTTGAGTTGAAACACGACGTCCTGTGGCTGAACGAAACGCATTATTCAACATGGTGGCATTGCTGTCAGGGTTCCTCCGAGCGGCAATCCGTAAGTAGCGGTCATCCACTACAGTAGTAGCCCTTGGGCGGCCTGAGCGAGGCCTGTCATCGACAGTTCCTGTATCTCTGTACCTCCTCCATGTCCGAACAACATCGCTTTGGTTCACTCTGAGACGCCTGGAAACTTCCCTTGTTGAGAGCCCTTCTTGACACAAAGTAACAATGCGGACGCGATCGAACTGCGGTATTGACCTTCTAGGCATGGTAGAACTACAGACAACATGAGCAGCGTACCTTCGTCCTGGTGGAATGACTGGAACTGATCGGCTGTCGTACCCCCTCCGTCTAATAGGCCCTGCTCATGCATGGTTGTTTACATCTTTGAGCAGTTTTAGTGACATCTATGAACAGTCAAAGGGACTGTATCTTTGATACAATATACACAGTCAACGTCTATATGCCGGAGATCTGGGAACCGAGGTGATGCAAAACTTTTTTCGATGTGTGTATGTTCATAGTCTCTATGAACATAAAAATTTCAGTTTGATTGCTGTAAAAGATTCATATATATTGAGAACCGTCTAAATATTACGGAAGCTTGCCATTTAGGATTGTTATATGTATAGGCCATAGAGTTATGTACCATTCAAGGTCACTTATTGCCTAGGTTCATTATTCAAACTTTCACTTCGATCGCATGATTACGACACAAGAAATAAAAACTTAATTTTAAAATTTCGCACAGCCGCCATCTTGAGGTTATGTAAACAATTGAATTAAATTAGATGGCAGTACATTACAATCTGCAAAATCATTTACTGTACCACATTTCACTGCTCTCAGAGAGTTAACTCACGAGAAAAGTCTATTAAAATATTTCAAATTCGCTTGGTCGCCATGTTCGTTTTGTACTTTACAGGTTTATGAATTATACATAGGTAAACTTGTATCAGTACCCTTTATCACCGTACAAAATTGCAGGGTGATATCTGTAATAGTTTCGGGGATATAGAATGTCAGTGAAATATTTCGCACAGCCGCCATTTTGAGGTTATGTAAACAATTGAACTAAATTAGACTCCAGTGCATTGCAATGTGTATAAATATTTGCTGTACCAAGTTTCATTACGTTTGGATAGTTAAATCGCGAGAAAGGTCTATTTAAAAGTCTCCACTTCGCTTGGCCGCCATGTTGGTTATGTAATAACCAGGTTTTTGAAAGTTTCATAGGTGAACTTCTAGTAGTACCCTTTATCACCGTACACAATTTGAGGGTGATATCCGTTATAGTTTCGGAGATACTGAATGCTAGTGAAATATTTCGCACAGCCGCCATGTTGGATTGGTGAGACGTAACAAAATTCGATGGGCACGGTCGACGTCGCTGGGAATAGTGCTATGAACTTACTGTGTTTCACTGAAATCGCTCCAACCGTTTAGATTTAATTAGGGGGGGACACACACACACCTCACACACACACACACACACACGGACAAAAGGTGATCTCATAAGCCTATTTTTTCAAAATTGAAAATAGGCTAAAAATGGACTCCAAATGACAAGAAGGTTACCGTCCCCGTAAGACAATAAAATGTTTAAAATATGTTTAAAATGAAGAAAAACAAAGTTAATTAATCTCCAATTATAAAATACTTTCACGCGATAAATGAGGTCTGATCCTTCTACGAAAACCTGCATATTCTGCCTATTTTCGCCTATCTCCAAGTTTGTCCGGTGAAATCTACCTCCGCCTTCCGGCGTGCCGAGAGGTCTTTTTTTAAATGGTTGACTATGTCAAAATCTGAATAAGCCTGGTTGACTATATCAAAAACTGAATAAGCCTATGTGTTAACGTAGCATAATGACTATGCTTAACAATGATTCAACTTTCGAAGGAACAGA
This sequence comes from Meconema thalassinum, assembly GCA_946902985.2. NCBI lineage: Eukaryota > Metazoa > Arthropoda > Insecta > Orthoptera > Tettigoniidae > Meconema > Meconema thalassinum. The sequence goes on along the minus strand of OX336388.2, from coordinate 1,905,124,546 downwards.
CACAAAGACCAACTTCAGATTTTCATATTAGTTTGATAAGAATTTACTGACGATCCTAAATACAGCTAGTAAATATTTGCTCAATTCCTGTCAGAAATCTGAACGAAATACAGTTCATAGCCTATGGTGTGGTTTGTGCATCCTATACCACTCATGCTGGTTTCCAAACCCGAAATCGATTGACAATCTCCAGTGAAGTGCGGTCAAGTGTGGCCTGGTCCGAACGGCTAGCTGATGGCATCTTCAGCCACGGTTTAGTGAAAAGCTGAAGATGTTATCAACTAGTGCCCACACTTGAGACATCACTGGTGAGTTGAGATTGACAATGCCACCCAGAGCAACGTTCTCTCCTCAAGTTTCTGCTTCCGACTGGGTCTATCAAACACCTTACCCTATCAACCCTACAGGACTTAAATGAGGGACTGAGGAGCTGAGGACTTAGATTTCCAAGATTTGAATCCTGAGACTCAAATGGCCATGCGTGTGTGGTCATCTCCAGGTTTTGCCGAAATATCTCCTGATATATTCTGCAATGGTAGGCTATTTCACCTCTGGGCTACCTTTCCTTGGCTCAGAAAAGTAGATTTATATAATGTACACATTACCCCACCAAAATATATTGAAGTTAGAAACATGAAATTTTGGTGATATGTTCGTTGTATGTCACAAACGTCCACTAAGGAAGGATGTTTGGATATTCAAGTTCTAAAGGGGTGTTCAGGGGGTTAAACCTGCATTTAATTGAATAAGAATATCTCACGAGCGGTTTCATTTGTGGATGTGATACTCTGCATATTAACTAATCCTTAAAAATAAGCAGACACTTGTCTAATGGCTTTTCGATGAGGTGTATATTATGAGATGAAAGGGGGAAAATATGGGGGTAGAGGATTTTGATTTGTGTTATTTGTACTTTGTTTTCATAGAAATTTAGGTAAATGGATTTTGTGTTTAGTCGGTGTGTTAAATATATCTCATTTATTTTAAGTTTACGTTTGTGGTCGGAAACCATGTTGTGATTTTGAGTCTAATTTTATGCATGCGATGAAACGTGACTTTCGTGAGATTTTGATATTTTGCCATTGTTGAATTATATTGTCGTTATTGTATGATTGTTTACGGTATTTACCAAATTATTATCATTATTATTCAAACTTAAATGATAAATAAGTTGTGGTGTTTGAAGCCATATTTTCAGTGTTGCCTTAGTAAACAAGTGTTTAGTGCTTTTCAGTCGGTCAACACGAATCGTGTTGACCGACTGAAAAGCACTAAACACTTGATAAATAAGTCATTGCATTCATGATCGAGACGTGGCTAAGTGTACTCTTTACAAACTACAATATTTGCGGGCGAAGACGCGACGCGTAATGTTAGTCTTCACTCGATATATAAAAATGAAAGATTGTCTATTTTTTCTGAATTTCACCGGATATTTGAGTTATTAACGCATTTCAGATTGGTTTAAGACGGTTGCGCGCAAAAACAATTTTTTGTCTGTCTGTCTGTCTGTGTGTCTGTGTACAACTATGTACGCGCATCACTCGAGAAAGGCTGAGTGGATCAACGTAAAATTTGGTACAGATGTCCATCAGAGGCACGAAAGTAATCATTGATGTAACTCTTCTCCATACCTCTCATAAAAGTGGGCCTACCCCCATAAAATGCATGCTCAAATGGGCGTAGAAAGACGAGAAAAAGCTCATTTTCAGCGTCTCAATGTGAGAAACAAAACTCGGGAGCCCTACGGGCCTCGAAAACCACATTTTAAGGTCCTAAAACCAACAGTTTTTGAGATATTCCCAGAAAACTAATTTCATTTAATAAACACCCTTCACGTGATCGATTGATGTTCTCTTCTCCACAGCACAAACTCCATGACTCATCTTCGCCAACGCAGGACGAAATTAGAGCTATAATCAAAGATCTTAAAACCAATAAAGCTTCAGGGAAGGATTCCATCCCAGCAGAACTTCTTAAGTATGGAGGAGACAAAGTGGTGGAACAACTAGAGAAACTCTTACGCGACATTTGGGAAACGGAAACAATATCTGATGAGTGGAGGAATGCAGTAATTCATCCCTTACATAAAAAAGGGGATAAAACTAATGTCAACAACTATAGAGGTATCTCATTACTTCCTGTAGCATATAAGATATTGTCCAAAGCATTGCAACGACGAATAGAAGAACATCTTGACAAACAGATAGGCGAATATCAGGCAGGATTTTGAAAAGGACGATCATGTGCCAAACAGATCTTTATTCTCAAATCTTTAATAAAAATAAAACTCATGAGAAACAATAAAAAGGTGATCCTGACATTCGTTGATTTTAAGGAAGCATATGACTCAATAGACCGTGAGACCCTTATTGAAATTCTGAGAGAATTTTGAGTCGACGAAAAATCAATATCTCTCATTCAACAAACTTTGACGAATACCTACTCACAAGTCAAGTTTCTTGGAGAACTCTCAGAACCTTTCGAGGTCAGGACAGGATTGAGAAAAGGTGATGGCCTTTCCCCCTTTTGTTTAATTGTGTTTTAGGGAAAATAATTAGAGAATGGCGCAGGGTGACAAGTCAACAAGGCATTCCTGAAGGAATTCAACTTGGATATAGAAATACTGGATTCAGAATAGACTGCCTTGCATTTGCAGATGATGTTGTTTTCTGTGCACAAGATCTTGAAACTGCAACCAGACAAATTGAGATACTCAAGGAGATAGCTGAAAAAACAGGTATGCAAATTTCCTAAAAAAAAAACAGAATATATGAATTTGGACAACTGGGATCAGGTTCAAGAAATGAATACTGATTATGGGACAATATCGAGGAGTTATAAATTCCAGCATTTGGGTGAAATTTTAACTCTCAATGCAAATGAGAAATTCGCCATTGAAAAAAGGGCTAGGAAAATGGATATGGCATTTAGACTTTGCATCAACACTTATAAGTCCAAGTCCCTCTCGTATCAGACCAAGAATAGGCACTATAACACAGTTGTTAATCCAGAGTGCCTCTATGCGGCAGAAACTTCAAAAAGCATGAAAATTGCTGAAATTGAGAAAAAAGAAAGTAAATTCTTACGAAAAATTTTAGGTCCCAAAAAATTACCTGGGGAAGAATATACATTTAGAATGCGATCTAACCAAGAATTGTATAACATGTTTGAAGGAAATTCTGTCACTATAAGGAAAAGACGGTTGATGTTCTATGGGCACGTTAAGCGATTGGGGAACGAGAGGTTGACTAATAAAATTCTTAATCTGCAAGAGAAGTGGAAGGTACAACCACCATGGCTTCAAGCGGTCTATCAAGACTTAAAAAGGGCAAACATAGGATTAGTCGAAGTGTGGGACAGGACAGGATACAGATCTAAAATTGCAAGTGTGAAGGATCCCCCCGAAAAAAAGACTCGCTCTTTCAGTGGAAGAACGATTGCGAAGGAGCCAACGAATGAAAGATCTCTGGCAGGAATCTAAACAACAAGGCAGAAACACCTTGAAGAAGATGAAGACCTGAATAATGGTTGTGTATTTGTAGTCCATAGATGGCTGTATCAAAATAAACAAGAAGTTCCGTGAAGAACTATACAGCCTACTTTTCATGCCAATGATTATTCTACAGTATATGAACCGATCTAGAATAATGACGAAATTAAGTTGGTAATATCGAAATATCTAATTAGTTCAAAATATACCTGGTATAATGTAGCCTCATAGAGCACTACAGTTGACAGCCCTGGTGACTGAATAGATTCTTAGTTCCATCTCTTAAGGTACAGAATTCAAAATTTGGTTAAAGTCCAATGGACGTTACACGCAGTTAGACACTGGATCTATCAGCAGGCGTAAAAGCATGTTGCCAACAATACCATGCGTGTGCTGGTCAGAAATAATCTGAAATATGATATCTTGTTGTGCCAATTTTACCGACAGTAGTGGCTACTCTGGCTAAAGCTCAGCATTAGGTCATGGGGCCAAGCTCTCTGCTGAGTCGGTAGACGCGTGGGTTCGAGCCCCACCGTCGGCCGTCCTTGAAATGGTTTTCCGTGGTTTCCCATTTTCAACACCAGGCAAATGCTGGGACGGTATCTTCTAACAGGCCACGGCCGCTTCCTTCCACATCCTTGCCCAGTTTCATTCACCATCATTCATTTCATCTCTCATTAACTCCTCTCATGAGGTTGGCATCAGGAAGGGCATCCGGCCGTAAGAACCATCGCCACAAAGACTTACATCGCATCTCATCCCCGACCCCGTTGGAAAAACGGGAATAATAAGGGGTAGACATACATACAGTTGTGCCAATTTTGGATGAAATCCATTTGTTAGTATAGAAGTTACATGTATTTTAAAATTGGACATATCAGCAGGCATAGAATCATGTTGGCAGCACTGCCTTGTATTAATTACTCCAAATTAATCTAGAATGTCAGGTGCTATACGTGTGCAAAGTATAGAGCTGTTGGCTTGCATACTTTCTGATATATTGATATTAGGGTAAAAAAATATAGACAGCATTTATTAACAGTTGGCAGCCCTGATTGCTCTTAACAATACTTATAGTCATATCTGTTATGGTACACATAGCACATACGAAATTTGGTTGAAATCCAACTGATAGTATATAAGTTAGATGTATTTAAAAATTGGTATTATCAGCAGGCTTATAATCATGTTGGTAGAACTGACGTATATAAGTTACTCCAAATTAATCTAAAATGTCAGAATATACGTGTGCATAGTTTAAAGCTGTTGGCTTGCATACTTTCTGATATATTGGTATTTGGATAAAACAAATATAGAGAGCAATTATTAACAGTTGGCATCCCTGGTGGCTCTTAAGAATACGCTCAGTCATATCTGTTTATGTACAGATATTACATACAAAATTTGGTTGAAATCCAATTGATAGTGTAGATGTTATATGCATTTAAACATTGGACCTATCAGAAGGCTTAAAATTATTTTGGCAACACTGTCATGGTTGGCCTCCAGGAAATTAAACTGAAATAATGTTATCTACATGTTTGCTAATTTTGGAATAGGTCCCATGCATACCTTGCAAGATATCCAACATTGAGCTCAAATTTCTAGTGCGTATTTTCAGCAGTTGGTAGCACTGACATCATTTTCAAATATGGACGTGAGATATTCCGGTGCACATCTTTACTCATACTAAATTTGGTTTAGATTGCTGCAGGCGTTTAGGAGTTAATAGGGGGGGGGGGGGGGAACACACACAGCCAGCCAGCCAGACAGACAGACAGACACACATTTTCCCGGATCGATCTCATAAGTCTACTTTTTCCTCATTTTTGCAAAATGTGAAAAGTAGGCTAAAAATAAAAAACAAGTAGTTCAGTGAAGAACTATACAGCCTATTTTCATATATCCTACTCATGTTAATTGCCTCTATCAACATACAAAATTTCAGTTTAATTGCTGTAACAGATTCGTAGATATTGAGAACCGTCTAAATATTTCAGATGGTCGCCAGGTTGGATTTTTATTTTTGTACTATTACATTAAGATTATTGTGTACGTGTGGTATTCAAACTTCAATCGCATGATTAGAACACAAGAAGTCAAAACGAGATTTTAAAATTATGCACAGCAGCCATCTTGTGATTATGCAAACAATCGATATAAATTAGATGCCTGTGGATCATCATTTGTATAAGCATTTAACGTGCAACGTTTCATGGCACTCGGATAGTTAATTCGCGAGAAACGTCCATTTAAATAGTTATACTTCCCGTCGCCGCCATGTTGGATTTGTGCTCACCAGGTTACTGAAAGTCCTATAGGTGAACATATGTTCATAGTCTCTATGAACATAAAAAAATTCAGTTTGGTTGCTGTAAAAGATTCATAGATATTGAGAACCGTCTAAATATTTCAGAACCTCGCCAATTAGGATTGTTATATGTATAGGCCATAGAGTTATGTACCATTCAAGGACAATTATTGCCTAGGTTCATTATTCAAACTGTCACTTCGATCGCATGATTACGACACAAGAAATAAAAACTTAATTTTAAAATTTCGCACAGCCGCCATCTTGAGGTTATGTAAACAATTGAATTAAATTAGATGGCAGTGCATTACAATCTGCAAAATCATTTACTGTACCACATTTCACTGCGGTCAGAGAGTTAAATCACGAGAAAAGTCTATTAAAATATTTCAAATTCGCTTGGTCGCCATGTTCGTTTTGTACTTGACAGGTTTATGAAATATACATAGGTAAACTTGTATCAGTACCCTTTATCACCGTACAAATCTGCAGGGTGATATCTGTAACAGTTTCGGAGATATAGAATGTCAGTTAAATATTTCGCACAGCCGCCATTTTGAGGTTATGTAAACAATTGAACTAAATTAGACTCCAGTGCATTGAAATGTGTATAAATATTTGCTGTACCAAGTTTCATTACGTTTGGATATTTAAATCGCGAGAAGAGTCTATTTAAAAGTCTCAACTTCACTTTGCCGCCATGTTGGTTTTGTAGTCACCAGGTTTTTGAAAGTCTCATATGTGAACTTCTAGTAGTGCCCTTTATCACCGTACACAATTTCAGGGCGATATCGATAACAGTTTCGGAGATATTGAATGCTAGTGAAATATTTTGCACAGCCACCATGTTGGATTGGTGAGACGTAACAAGATTTGAAGGGCACGGTCGAGGTCGCCGGGAATAGTGCTATGAATTTACCGAGTTTCACTGAAATCGCTCCAGCCGTTTAGATTTTATTAGGGGGACACACACACACACCTCTCTCTCTCTCTCACACACACACACACACACACGCACACACACACGGACAAAAGGTGATCTCATAAGCCTATTTTTTCAAAATTGAAAATAGGCTAAAAACACTAATGGAAGAATGCAAGCCGGTAACCAAAGCAACACAATCTCAGGACTCCATCTATTTCTGTAAGACGCAATGCCAATCCATTTATTACACTACCGTGAACGTTCGCAAAGCTGTAAAATTCATCAATACGTATATAGTGCGCTTAAGGTGTCAAGGGACAATCTACAATTTTTTCACGTGATTTACACGTGCTGGTGTGGTACTGAAGGTCTATTATATCCCTATCCCTATCCCTATATTATTAAATTATTATTATTATGATTATTATTATATTATGGCGTACAAGGACGAGACAACCCTCATTTTCAGCCCCTCGGTGGCTCGGATGCTACTACGTTTTAAGACTCTAAACCACGTTTCTGAGATATTGTCAGAAAACTAATTTCATTCAATAAACTAATAAATAGATGACGAGTACAGAAGAGCACGAAATCTGGAGCTATATAGATATACTGAGAAAATCACAGATGTGGCCAGGAAGAGACGTCTAGCTTTCTACGGACATGTCTCAAGGATGAACCAAACGAGACTAGCCAACCGGCTTCTCAACTACTGGGAGAATAGAAAGAGCGTGACACAATGGCTAACAGAAGTTAACAAGGACATCCAAGTACCGAAGATAATGGAAAGTGATATTAGAAGCCGATCACATCTCAGAAAGATACTTAAACAGAAGAGTTTTTAAGACAGGCCACACTTTAAGAAAACCGGCATCATCTGGACAAAAGAGAGAAAGGAGAAACATAGCCAGATAATATTGGGCAAACATCAAGTCCCTCGCCAAGTTGAAAAGTTCAACGTCATGGTCCTTAGCTGGACCATCTGAAAGGAGAAGAACAAGAATAAACTAATGAAGTAATGCAAGCCGGTAATCATGACAACAGTATCTTAAGAGGTGACATCCAACTTTCCATCTATTTCTGTAAGAAGCAATGACACTGAATTTATTAAATTTCTGCAAAAGTTTGCAAATGGCTATAAGGTTATCATGGAAACAAACATAGACTGTACAATTCATCAATGCCCTTAAGGGGGTCAAGGGGTACCCTATAATGCTTAAACGCGACTTACACGTGTGATATGTTGTACAGAAGGTCTATTATATCTCCAAACAGCAACATTATTATCAACAATTCCTGAATTGAATTGTGCTTTTTTGCAGCTTTTGGGAATTTGGGCCATTGCAGGCTACAAATCCTGAATTTTCATACACCAAAAACCTTCATAATTTACTGTATTAAAGGGGTCTTTCTGGGGATGGGGACTTTCCACAACGGCGAGGGTCTGTTTTTATTTGACATATATTGCGTTTCGTCAATAAGGTTTTCAATATTATTTTCACGTCAGGAGGTACTCGTTAGGTGAATTTAGTTTGAGAGCACATTTTAACTAATCATATTTTTGTCGACAAACGGGCTCATCGTAAAGAAGATTTTGTTTGACACTGTGTGGTTGATATATCCTTATGTTTATGTACGCCTATAACTCGTGTTCGGGTGCTTGGAGCATCGTAAAATTAGGTATTGTAACCATGAGTCAATTCACCAACCATTTATAAAACTCTTCAGCGTACTTCTCATAGAAGGGTGGGTATAGGGAAAAACTTTTCAAAATACTGTACATGCTAAAATAGGCGAAAAATAAAAATTATCCCAGAAAGACGACCAAAGCAGAAGACTTTCTCAATGTGTGATACAAAACTAGGGAGTCTATAAAGGGTCTCCGAAAACTTCATTTTAAGGCCCTTAAATTAACAGTATCTGTGATAAACCAAGAAAACTAACTTCGTTCTGATAAACTTATGAACGAATGACAAGCCCCAGTGAAACAGTAGCTCAATTGATAACGTCTGGTTATTAATACCGAAGACCGTTCGAAGAGCGGGTACTTCTGCTAGTATAATATAAACATAAATATTAAGAATAGGGTACATTTATGATCCAACTAAAGTATTTAAGTTATAGAATTGAAACTGTCTGTTAGGTAGTCAACCCAAAAACTGGTTGGATCCTCAAAAAGTACCGCATCAATTCAGGTCGGTAGATACCCTCAAAAACCTAACCTATAATGAGGCATATTAGGCAAGGTAAAGAGTGAGGTAGTTTGCCATTGCTTTACTCACGATTTGAAACTAAATACACTAGAAGAAAAGTTCATGACTTGCAATTCAACCTAGAATCATGGTTCTAGTACATCAAACCTATTGTTTGTAAACTTTTTTCTTTGAAAAATTAAAGAAACTTCGTTTCTTCTTTGCAATGTATTTTTCTCAAGTTAGATATATACTGCAGCCAATGTTCTAGGCCAGATTATTGTTGTTGTTCTTGTTGAAGTATTCAGTCTTGTGACTGGTTTGATACAGCTTTTCATGCTTCCGTGTCCTGAGCTACTCGTTTCATCACTACATAGCTACCTCACCTTACTTCCGAGAAAATCTGTTAAACATATTCTAAACTTGGTCTACCTATACAGTTCTTGTCCTTGACCCTTCCTTCCATAACTACTTTTGCTATTCCTGGGTATCTTAGTATGTGTCCTACCAACCTATCTCTTCTCTAGCAGTCGTCAGATACATAAATCCTCTCCCAATCGCCTTAATACCTCTTCATTTGTTACTATATCTACCAATCTGATCTTCATCATTCTCCTGTAACACCACATTCCTCTTTTCTGCTGCGCTAACAGTCCAAGTTTCACTTCCATGGAGCGCCACGCTCTAGAAATATGCTTTAAAAAATTTACGATTGTATATAAAAATACTGTGCAAATTTCAAATAGATCGGTAGAGTACTTTCTGAAACAATGTGCCTTATTTGCATAGAAACAAAAGTAGTGGGAACTGGTTATCAAAGAAATGTCTGAAAGGTAGTTGAATAAAGACTTTGTAGAGGCTTACCAAAATTGACAAACTACAAAAGCTTATATAAATATAAGGTATAAGTTTACCTTTTTTTCCCGAACAACCTTCGCATGATATTTCAAGAAATTTATAATAGGCTAGCTGTATTCTGCATGCGTTACAATGCCAATCAACGAACGAGTTGGAGTTGTAACTTTGTTTGTTGAAGTGCTTTTGTATAATTTTTTTTCTTTTTCTGTTAATTGCCTCTCAAGTATTGTAAAATCGATTTACTATCTCAGAAACATTTGAGGGAGCTTGCTCAACAACTCACCAAAGTTTCATCGCAATTGGATGAATGGTACATGGACGCATATGGGACTTTGTTTAAACGATTTCCGCGTCGTCACCCATTTGGTGAATCTACTCGTGCGTTACCGATTGTAACATCGATTTACTAAGTCAGAAATCTTAGCAGGAGTGTAAACAACTCACCACATTTTAATAGCAATCGTATGAATGGTTCATGAACGCAACGCAACTTTGTTGAAATAAAAATCGCCCCCTGTCACTCATTTGTTGTATCTACTCATGCGCAACCAATTGTAATATGGATTTACTAAGTCATAAACCTTCGCACGAGTATACTCAACAACTCACCAAAGTTTCATTGCAAGTGGATGAATGATATGTGAACGCATACGGGAGTGTTTTGAAGCTATTCGCACGCTGTCACTCATTTTTTGAATCTACTCGTGCGCTACCAACTGTCAAATGGATTTACTAAGTCAGAAACCTCAACGGGTGTGAACACAATATGTCATTAAAGTATCATCGCAATCGGATGACTAGTAAATGAACGCATACGGGCTTTGTTGAAACGATTCGCGTAACGTCACTCATTTGTTGATTCTGCTTGTGCGCTACTTGTTGCAAAATGGAATTCCTAATTCAGAACCATTAAAAGCAGGAGTGTACCCAACAAATCACCAAAGTTTCACCGCAATCGGATGAATGGTATATGAACGCATACGGGACTGTTTTGAAATGATTTGCGCGCCGTAACATTCCGAACCTGAAAACTTGGGGTTGGTAGTACGACACGATAATCACTCGCCCACCGTGGCAAGCAATAACAACAATAATATTTATTGACTGGAGGTGTATTATCGTTGTCTCTCAAACTTTGTCAATAAGGATCATTTTCAAGACATGGTTATTTTCTTGTCTCTACTGTACGTATTGATTTAAGTTATGCACCATTCAGTCCTGAGACCACGCATGTAAATCACTGCCTCTTGGATAACTGATCGAGTTGTCCTCACGAGACTCCTGTAGTTGAATTGTATTGAACCCAGCTGGTTTGAATCAGATGCAGCTTGTAAATGGTATTTATGTTTACAGTACACACACTCATATAAAAACAGGTCAAAGACATGTAGCTCAGAAATTAACTGCAGTTAGGGGATGTCAACGACAGAGATGCTGCTACCTTTGGTGTGATGTCGCTTAGGAGGGTATTTGCCGAGGGGAACACTTGCACTTGACGGCCCATTCACCTGCAGACCTCTGCGGTTGTTTTGAAGGTCTCCATGCCAAGAGCGCATAAAAATGCGGAAAACTTGTTAAAAGCGGGGACTACCTCTCAGGGGATGCGGCATTCTTTCTCTGTAGAAGGGGAGGAGAGGAAACTGTTGCTAGACGTCAAATATCAGTTGAGGGCCCCTGGCGGCTTTATCCATAGAAGACAAAGGGCTCAGTTTCCCACTAGTAGACGACTTTGATCATCCAACTCCCTAACCCCTTGTGCCAACAAAACACTGTCTTCCATGATTGTACGTCAAAAGCAGAAAACTAATTACAATAATAATAATATCGCCGTAATTAGGCCTATTACAGAACAAAACAAAATCCTTTAGTATATTTACATTACACAAAAATCATGAGTCAAACGATCATATGTTCTCACTTACTTTCTTTCTTACTCATTCATTCATTAATTACTTGGGGTTTGCGACATAATGGTCATCACCAAGCGGGAATACATTATTAGCATCGTTACCTTCATGTCTTAATATCCTTCATTTCGTTGTATTGTTTACAAACAATGTCACGGATCAGTTCTATTTTGTACGCATCTCTTACAATTTCCTTTCTAAAAAAAAAAAAACAAGCTGCCATCCTGTCTGGACCCTAGGTTTGACTCGACTTCTCCAATCATCAACAGCAGCACTACAATTACTACTGGCATCACCATAATCTCAACCTACTCAACGACATTTTCCACAGTCAGTTTTCCTACACCAATACCACACTTGATTCTAGTTTTGCCAGCGGCTGATGACCACCTGTTACAGCTGAATAGCGATTCCCATAGCTCTGTACACATGACCGTTCACCTTGCTTGCTTGATTTTTTGATTGATTGGAACTGATAATTATCTATAGGTAGAGTATTCTGCCGATAGCCCACTTGACACATACCGACTCATGTCACCTCATAAGGGGTAGAAATTTCTAGAGAATCGTTATAAATTACATATGGACTCATATTTCTTGGACTGTCTGTTAGGTAGTCAGCCCGAAGGCAGCTTGGATCCTCAAAAAGCACCGGTATCGGTAGAAACTCACAAAACCCCAGCGTACTAGACAAGGTTATGAATGAGGTACTATGCCATTACCTTCTTCACCGAGTCAATACGCCAGTACTGACTTTATGAGGAGCACCAACTACAGTATGTCTCAGTAGCCTCCATGTAATCACAGCCATCAATGCGACAGGGACATCGCTGAAAAGCAACATTGTACTCTAACCTGTGTCAATATACAAATACTACATTGAGTAATGAAAATAAAACATCCAGTTCTACAGTAAAACTCTTCTTGCTTTATCACAACAAAACTCTTTACTCTGTCCAGCCGTGGTTCCAGAAGAGACCAAAAATGAGGATAAATCAATACATAAGCTTTTGTTCTGGTGTGTGGATGAAATGCCATGTTACTTACGTTATGGAAGTCAATTAAAAACAAGATGTTCAGTAAAGAACATATAGCCTACTTTCTCCTAAATGCATGGGTATTGTTATAACTCTTTGTCCTTTTCAAGGAGTATGATTGAATGTTGGTTGTAGTAGCTTGTTGAAATACAACGTGCTATAGGGATATTAAACATGAATATGAGGTGCCCTTTGCTAGTGCTACCTCTGTACCAAATTTCGTTCAATTCGGTTTCACCGTGTTTGAATTGATAGGGGGAATTGATATGCACACATACTTGGCCACCATCTGCAAACTATTGGGCTGTTGTTCTTGCAGTTTGGTCAGAATATGTTTCCCACATAAAGATATGGTGTTGCAAAATTTGGTAGAGACTAGATTATTAGGTTGTTCGTAATTACATTTTAGCTTTTAACATTTGGGTGGGCGCGATTACGTTTCCGTCAAGATAGCGGTGATATAAAACATGACACTGAGGTGCCCTTTGCTAGTGCTACCTCCGTACCAAATTTCGTTCATTCGGTTCCACCGTGTTCGAATTAATAGGGGGAATCAATTTTGACATAAAGATGGCCGCCATCCGCAAACTATTAGGGTAATGACCTATTAGATTGGTCAAAGGATGCTCCCTCCATAAAGGTATGTTGTTGCACAGTTTGGTAGAGATCGGATGGTTATGTTAGTCGTAATTTGATTTAAGCTTTAAACATTTGTGTGGCCGCCATTACGTTTCTGTCAATATGTTGGCGATATTAATCATGACACTGAGATGCCCTTTGCTAGTGCTATCCCTGTACCAAATTTCGTTCCATTCGGTTTCACCGTGTTTGAATTAATAGGGGGAAACGATTCTGACACAAAGATGGCCATCATCCGCAAACTATTAGGCGAATGACCTTTTAGATTGGTCAAAGGATGCTCCCTCCATAAAGGTATGTAGTTGCAAAATTTGGTAGAGATCGGATGATTAGGTTAATCGTAATTTGATTTAAGCTTTGAACATTCGTGTGGCCGCCATTATGTTTCAGTCAAGATGGCGGCGATATAAAACAAGACACTGAGGTGCCCTTTGCTAGTGCTACCTGTGTACCAAATTTCGTTCCATTCGGTTACACTGTGTTTGAATTAATAGGGGGAAACAATTTTGACATAAAGATGGCCGCCATCCGCAAACTACTAGGCTAATAACCTATTAGATTGGTCAAAAGATGCTCCCTCCATAAAGGTATGTTGTTGCAAAATTTGGTAGAGATCGGATGGTTATGTTAGTCGTAATTTAACTTAAGCATTGAATATTTTGTTGCCGCCATTACGTTTCTGTCAATATGGCGGCGATATAAAACATGACACTGAGATGCCCTTTGCTAGTGCTACCTCTGTACTAAATTACGTTCCATTCGGTTTCACCGTTTTTGAATTAATAGGGGGAATTGATTTTCACACAAAGATGGCCGCCATCCGCAAACTATTAGGCTAATGACCTATTCATTTGGTCAAAGGATGCTTCCTCTATAATGGTATGTTGTTGCAAAATTTGGTAGAGATCGGATGATTAGGTTAATCGTAATTTGATTTAAGCTTTGAACATTTGTGTGGCCGCCATTACGTTTCCGTCAAGATGGTGGCGATATAAAACATGACACTGAGGTGCCTTTTGTTAGTACTACCTCTGTACCAAATTTCGTTCCATTCGGTTGCACTGTGTTCGAATTAATAGGGGGAATCAATTTTCACACAAAGATGGCCGCCATCCGCAAACTATTACGCTGATGACCTGTTAGTTCGGTCAAAGGATGATCCCCCCATAAAGGTATGTTGTTGCAAAATTTGGTAGAGATCGGATGATTAGGTTAGTCGTAATTTGATTTAAGCTTTGAACATTTGTGTGGCCGCCATTACGTTTACGTCAAGATGGCGGCGATATAAAACATGACACTGAGGTGCCTTTTGTTAGTACTACCTCTGTACCAAATTTCGTTCCATTCGGTTGCACCGTGTTCGAATTAATAGGGGGAATCGATTTTCACACAAAGATGGCCGCCATTCGCTAACTATTACGCTGATGACCTATTAGATTGGTCGAAGGATGCTCCCTCCATAAAGGTATGTAGTTGCAAAATTTGGTAGAGATCGGATGATTAGATTAGTCGTAATTTGATTTAAGCTTTGAACATTTGTGTGGCCGCCATTACGTTTCCGTCAAGATGGCGGCGATATAATACATGACACTGAGGTGTCCTTTGCTAGTGCTACCTTTGTACCAAATTTCGTTCAATTCGCATTCACCGTGTTCGAATTGATAGGGGGGGACAGACATTCAGAGTACACACACTCACACACACACACACACACAGACACACACACACACACACAGACTCACACACACACATACACACACACACACAGACTCACACACACACATACACACACAGACAGGCACACTTTTTTCGCCCTGTGTTGATCTCATAAGTCTACTTTCATTTTTTGCAAAACTCGAAAGTAGGCTAACAATTATTATTATTCTGTTCGATAT
This sequence comes from Meconema thalassinum, assembly GCA_946902985.2. Lineage (NCBI taxonomy): Eukaryota > Metazoa > Arthropoda > Insecta > Orthoptera > Tettigoniidae > Meconema > Meconema thalassinum. The sequence goes on along the minus strand of OX336388.2, from coordinate 1,905,109,289 downwards.
GGGCCCCTATAGACCACGGAGTAACAACTATGGTATCTTGGATAACCTTCCCCTTCCATTGGCTTTGATCTTCTGACAACACAGCTTCGTTCGGTGGCTCATCTCCTCCTTTCTTTCCTCTGAAGAGACCACATTTAAAGATTTCCTTTCTCCTTCTCCTCGGAAACCTCTCAAGTTTGAAACTGTCGAAAGTGATTCCGGTCTTGAACACCTTTCCCATTCTCTCCACAACAGTATGTATATCCAGAAACCACATGGGAACTATCTTTTTCCCTTCAAAATGTGCAAGGAGTTTTCGAGTCAGTTTTCCTTAATTCATACGTAGGAGATGTCCATAGAATTGAATTCGCGTCTTCTTCATTCACACTATAATTCCCTCAGTTTCTTTGTATAACTCTCTGTTCAGTCTCAATCTCCGTTGTCCATCCACATATCTAGGTCCAAGAATCTTTCTTTCTTTCTTTCTTTCTTTCTTTCTTTCTATATTTTTCCAGTTGTTCCAACAATCCTCAGTTAGTTAAATCCAAGGTCTCAACAACGTAAAATGCTTCGGGTTTGATCACGGTGTTGTAGTGCCTTAATTTTGTTCTCCAACTTGTGACTTCTTGTTGTACACATCGTTCGTCAATTGGTATGCTAATTCCACCTTCTTGAGTTTTGCCTGAATTATTCTTTTTATCATTTCAAATGATCTTGTCGACTTCGTCGTTATGCTTTGGGTCTAACGTTATGCGAGACGGAGACCGTTGCGTTACGGAGACGGAGACAGTGACGTCATGCAGCCGCGCGGGAAGCCTAAGTTAATGGGTAAAGGACGGCAAGTGCGTGACGTCATGCAGCCACGCGCCACGCGGGAAGCCTAAGTTAATGGTTAATGGTGTCTGTTGAAAGTCCTGGGGCGTCAAGCGACCTGGGGCTTCGAGCGAAGCGAAAAGAAGACAGTGTGACTCCTAAAGAGGTGTACAAGATGCCAGATAAGAATACAGGGTGACTCCTAAAGAGATATACAAGATGCCAGATAAGAATACAAGTTGACTCTTAATGAGGTGTACAAGATGGCAGAGAAGAATACAGGGTGATCCTAAAGAGGTGCACAAGATGTCAGACAAGAATACAGGGTGACTCCTAAAGAGGTGTACAAGATGTCACACAAGAATACAGGGTGACTTCTAAAGAGATTTACAAGATGCCAGATAAGAATACAGGGTGCCGCCTAAAGAGGTGTGCAGGATGTCAGAGCAAAATACAGGGTGACACTTAACGAGGTGTACAGTATGTTAGATTCAATTCAAATACAGGACGACCCTTAAAGAGGTTTGCAAGATATCAGATTCAAATAATGGGTGACCCTTAAAGAGTTGTAAAAGATGTCAGACTCAAATACAGGGTGACCCTTAAAGAGGTGCCCGCGCGGGAAGCCTAAGTTAATGGGTAATGGAGTCTGTTGAAAGAGTCCTGGGGCTTCGAGCGAAGCGAGAAGCCCTCCTGAGCCTTACTAACATGTGTAGCATTTGTAGCATGCGTCATTTGAAATGATATAACGTCTAGTCTTTCAGACTGACTGTAATTTTTTCAAAACCAATTATTATTAATTACTAGCAGTAGTGGAGAGCCTCCGTGGCTCAGGCGGCAGCACGCCGGCCTCTCACCGCTGGGTCCGTGGTTCAAATCCCGGTCACTCCATGTGAGATCTGTGCTGGACAACACGGAGGCAGACGGGTTTTTCTCCGGGTACTCCGGTTTTCCCTGTCACAATTTCATTCCAGCAACACTCTCCACTATCATTTCATTTCACCTGTCATCCATTTAATCATTGCCCCAGAGGAGTGCGTCAGGCCTCGGCAGCCGGCACAATTCATATCCTCGCCGCTAGATGGGGGCTTCATTCATTCCATTCCTGACCCGGTCGGAGACTGGAAGCAGGCTGTGGATTTTCATTTTCACTAGCAGTAGTACCCGGCTTCGCCCGGTGGAATGATGATAATAATTCAGTCTCCTTAACACTCAACGTCATAAATTATATTTATTTATGAATTCATTTCTTACATTATCAAACCCAGTGACAATGTGTATACTTAAGTCACTATGGGAAGGCTCTGTAAAATAATGATCATTCTCGTGATATTTGTCTTCAGTCGAGTCGAGATATGTCGTTAGCGGTCCCAGAATTCGTGACATCTCAGTCGTAGAAGACTATATGTGGTGGTGATTAGAAATATAATGGACTTAAAATCTATGTAATTTGCCCCCAATGACGTTGAGGGCGTAACATCTAGGTAATTTGCCCTACTGATCAGGATGATATTGAAAATTACTACATAACTGACATATGAAACTTAGAAAATAATAGAAAAAGTTATTTTTAGGACTCACATTTTGGGAAAGACTTGATTATTTTTTGCCAAAGAGCTCCCATTTAGATCGCTATCTGGTTAAAAGTTTCGTCTTGTTAAGGTTTAAACTGTACGATAAATGTCTGAAGCAATTCCTCCAAGAGAAGCTTCCAGATTTCTCAGTCGATATATCGTTAACGTTCCTGAGCATCCAGTTGTATTTTCTTCTGACGCAAAACATCTTCTACATAGTGATGATGAACATAGAAGCGACTACTGGCACATATAACTCATCAACGAATGGGAAAAATTGATACTTTAAAGGAATGAAAGGAATAAAATAGAAAAGAGATGTACGATATACCATAACACTCGCTGTGAATTTGCTACGTGACCGGCTTACATGTTTCGGTACAGGTTCTCAAGAAGAGGAACCAGATCATTGGCATAAATGAATACAGTAACAGTAGATTTAATAGTATCCTAGACAGATGACACGCAAAGTAACACGGCCTAATATACGATGTAATGGTTGAACTTCAGAGAAATGTTTCATCTCACTTCGCAGTTGTTATTTAATAAATACTAACATGGTTGTAGCCAACATTGAAATTAATGAAGTGCTTTAGGATAAAAGATATTCCTTGTTTTTCTCTCTGGTGTATAAATAAATGATTAAGTGTACCCACTCTTGAGCAAGCTAGGTATAACTGATCATGAGAGAAGCATGGACTTCCCATATTAAGGCCTGTTAGCTTGAGCGACTGTCCTTGGGCCTTGTTTATGGTCATTGCAAATGCAAGACGTGCAGGGAATTGCAGTCGCTTGAAATCAAAAGGCATATCAGTAGGGATCATAGGAATTCGGGGAATGAAGATATCTTCTCCTTTGGCATGGCCTGTCAATACGACTACTACTGAACGGGTATATCAAACTTACAAACTAATGGAAATACACATTTTAAAAATCGCAGGCGATGAAGACTGTGGTGTTACTTAGTAGTATAATGGACGTAACATCTCGGTCATTTGCCCTTTTGATGAGGATGGTAATGAAAACTACTGTTGAATTGACACGACAAACTTGCAAACTACCGTGGTAGAAAGAAATATTTCAAAATTCACAGGCGATGAAGAGTTATTGTGTGTGGTGATTAGTGGTATAATGGGCGTAACATCTAGGTCATTTGCCCTTATGATAATAATAAGGTAATGAAAAATGACTACTAAACGAACATGGTGTAATTTTAAATCTGATATAGGTAATTCAGATTTCTACCTTCGATGTCTTCCAATGTCTGAACGTTATTTTCTGGCTTAGGCCTATACTCGATGCGTGTAGTGAAAGAGCTTATCGAGTACTGCTCGGGTCCAAGCTGCACGAACCTGAGAATATCGCAGATGATGACGATATATTATGATGACAGACGTTCGGGTGGGGGGTTCCCGGTCCTATTCACATTGACCGGTGATTCACTCATTCTTTCGTAACACTACAGTGGTTTGAGCAAAGACGCAATATGAACATCAGCATAGTCAGCAATACCAGGTAACACGGCGGGGTCTGGACATTTCTCTCATGTCACCTCGCGATGAATCAGCAAGCTATTCTCACACCTCCCCCCCCCCCCCCTCCTCCCTCCACCCACCAATGTCTCACAACTTGTGGGACGTGGGTTTGCGACCACGGGACCCCAGCTGAGTCCGGCATTGCTTCTACTTCCTGGTGCCGGGCTCCTTTCAGTTCTCTTTCCTGTCAGCCTCCCTTGGTCAAACTCTTGTTCTCTTCCGACCCCGATGGTATCAGGGTATGCGAGGCCTAGCGACTCCTTCACTTTCCCGCCTTAATTGGCCCTTGTCTAATCATTCCTGATAGCCTCATTCTTCGAGGTGTCAGCCTTCTTTTTCTTTTCTTAATATCTCATGTCTTCTGCTCAAGACCCTCAAGGAGGCAGGGTGTGTGTAGCCCCACCACTTCTGCTGCACCCTGGATAGTGCTACATCCTCAAGGGCTCATGGCTGGTGAGATCGGGAGCTGGCAACCCTGAGGGTTTCCTGAGCGGGTCCGGTTATATCCCTTTTTTCCCATTGCCTTTGGGACGGACCCTGTCCTCTTTCCGGGAATGGAGTGGTCTGTCCGCAGTTTCAAGCAGACAGTGTTACTCGCAGGGTACCAAAGGGTAAGTATACACATTTTGGTTCTGATCGGTGAAACGGTGTAGATTTGTGCCAAAGGGCCTAAATGCAGGGAATGGGGTGATCTGTCCTCAATTTCAAGTGGACAGGGTTACCCGCAGGGTTTGAAAGGGTAAGTATAAAAATTTTAGTACGGATCGGTGAAACGATATAGATTTTTGGCAAAGGGCCTAAATGCAGGAAATGGGGTGGTCTGTACGAAATTTTAGGTGGACAGTGATATTCACAGGGTTACAAAGTGTAAGTATACACATTTTGGTTCAGATCGGTGAAACGGTGTAGATTTGAGCCAAGGGGCCTAAATGCAGGGAATGGAGTGGTCTGTCCGCAATTTCAAGCAAACAGTGTTATTCTCAGGGTACCAAAGGGTAAGTATACAAATTTTGGTTCTGATCGGTGAAACGGTGTAGATTTGTGCCAAAGGGCCTAAATGCAGGGATTGGAGTGGTCTGTCCGAAATTTCAAGCAGGCAGTGTTACCCGCAGGGTTCCAGACGGTAAATAACAACTTTTGGTTGAGATCTGTGAAACGGTGTAGATTTGGGCCAAAGGGCCTAAATGCAGGGAATGGAGTGGTCTGTCCGCAATTTCAAGCAGACAATGTTACTCGCAGGGTACCAATGGGTAAGTATACAAATGTTGGTCCTGATCGGTGAAACGGTGTAGATTTGGGCCAAAGGGCCTAAATCCAGAGAATGGGGTGGTATGTCCGAAATTTCAAGTGGACAGGGTTACCCGCAGGGTTGCAAAGGGTAGGTATACAAATTTTGGTTCGGATCGGTGAAACGGTGTAGAAGTTTGCCAAAGGGCCTAAATGCAGGGAATGGGGTGGTCTGTCCGAAATTTTAAGTGGACCGTGTTATTCACAGGGTTACATAGGGTAAGTATGCAAATTTTGGTTGAGATCGGTGAAACGGTGTAGATTTGGGACAAAGGGCCTAAATGCAGGGAATAGGGTGGTCTGTCGGAAATTTCAAGTGGACAGGGTTACCCGCAGGGTTCCGAAGGGTATGTATACAAATTTTGGTTCAGATCGGTGAAACGGTGTGGATTTGTATACATACAGACAGACAGACAGACAGACATTGAGCTTTATATATATAGATTCTTATTCTTATTATTCTTATTGTTATTGAGTCACAAACATACGGTGGCGTGCTTCCTATCTGACGCAGACAAAATAAAAAAATAATTCAATTATATTATAGATCAATTAAGGGCGATTAATGAGTCCATCTTCTGGATAAAAATTATTCCTGAGAATGCCAATTTCTTTCTTTCAAGAATTATCCCCATTTTGTCTTCTGTTCCGTTCACTGGATCCGCTTTTCAGTTCCTTCTTAAGTTTGTGAAGTGCGTATAACCATCCTGGGACTGAGTTCCCGCTCTTCAATCAGAAACAGTTCTGGGAGTAAACGTTAGCGAGACGAGGCTGACGGGCATATAAACGAACTCGGAGCGGCCATCAAAGCAAGCAGTTAAAGAAAATAAAGACAATGGAAAAGGTAAAACAAATTCAATTACTTGCTGTGGTCTGGCGAATTCTTTGCACGCGCAGTCAACTCTTCCCGAAGAGACAAACACACAGTAGACGATGACAGAAGAACCAATCCTGGAGAGTAATGCGATGCTCCCTGGGAAGTCCAGTCAGTACTTGGCAGTGTTACTAAACGGAGTCTAATCTCACGAAATGTGTATCATAAGAACTCGTTCAGAGGGAGGAAGGAAGGAGGGAGGGAGGGAGGAAGGGAGGAAGGGAGGAAGGGAAAAAGGAAGGAATGAAGGAAGGAGAGATGGAAGGCAGGAAGGAAGGAAGGTGTGAAGGAAGGCAGGAAGGGTGGAAGGCATGAAGACAGGAAGGGAGGGAGGCAGGAAAGTCTGAAGAAAGGATGGAAGGAAGACAGGCAGGAAGTAAGGTATGAAGACAGGAAGGGAGGCAGGAAGGTGTGAAGAAAGGAAGGAAGACAGGCAAGAAGTAAGGTATGAAGACACGAAGGAAGGCAGGCAGGAAGTAAGGTATGAAGACAGGAATGAAGACAGAGGAAGTAAGGTGTGAAGAAAGGAAGGAAGGCAGGATAGAAGTAAGGGAGGCAGGAAGATGTGAAGAAAGGAAGGCAGGAAGTAAGGAATGAAGACAGGAAGGAAGACAGAGGATGGAAGGTGTGAAGAAAGGAAGGAAGGCAGGATAGAAGTAAGGTATGAAGACAGGAAGGTAGACAAGCAGGAAGGTGTGAAGAAATAAAGGCAGGAAGTAAGGTATGAAGACAGGAAGGTAGACAAGCAGGAAGGAAGGTGTGAAGAAAGGCAGGAAGGCAGGATGAAAGTAAGGTATGAAGACAGGAAGGGAGGGAGGCAGGAGTGAAGAAAGAAAGGCAGGAAGTAAGGTATGAAGACAGGAAGGAAGACAGGCGGGAAGGAAGGTGTGAATGAAAGGCAGGAAGGCAGGATGTAAGTAAGGTGTGAAGACAGGAAGGGAGGGAGGCAGGAAGGTGTGAAAAAAGGCAGGAAGGCAGGATGGAAGTAAGGTGTGAAGACAGGGAGGAATGAAGGAAGTAAGGTCTGAAGACAGGAAGGAAGGCGTGAAAAAGGAAGGCAGGCAGGAAGTAAGGTATGAAGGAAGGATGGTATCTTGTATTTTTACATGGCTCCTAACCTGGAGTGCATAAGGCATGGGTCCATTTTACGTGGAATCTGAACCTCTGGACGAATTACCTCACCTTAAAATTACACACAATTAATACAGGATTCCAACTCAATCCACCTTGGGGAGAGGCAAGCAGCTTTGCCGAAAACGTTGTGTAATAAAGCTTGCAAGCACACACATTTGCGTGGGTTTCTAATTTTAGCCTACTTTCGATTTTTGCAAAAAATGAAAGCAGACTTATGAGATCACTACAGGGCCAAAAAATGTGTGTCTGTCTGTGTGTGTGTGTGTGTGTATGTGTGTGTGTACTCTGAATGTCTGCCCCCCCCCCCTCGTATCAATTCGAACACGGTGAAACCGAATTGAACGAATTTTGGTACACAGGTAGAACAAGCAAAGGGCACCTCAGTGTCATGTTTTATATCGCCGCCATCTTTACTAAAACTGAATAGCGGCCACTCAAACGTTCAAAACGTAAAATCAAATAACGACTAACCAAATCATCCGATCTCTACCAAATTTGGTAACAACATACCTTCATATAGGACGCGTCTTGTGACCAAACTACAAGGTCATCCGCCATACCATTTCAGGATGGCGGCCGCGCGAATTATTCAAACATTATAATCCATATCATGGGACCCACCAGATCCGATTATCGAGCAGAGAATCGTTTTAACTGTTCTAAAGGAAGAGGCACGTTCGAAATTAAAAGTTTATTTTGTAATACTATAGTGCAGACGTGATTTTAAAGAGCTGAGCCGACTCAGTAATAAGACAAGATGGCAGCGGATATCTTGTGCCTGACTTATATTTCACTAATTTGAGTATTGCATGCAATATAGCGTACTGATACAAAATAAATAAACTTTGTATGGAATGCTTTATATATAAATAATATACTCCAGTGATGAAATCGTTTAGTATAAATCATTATTTGCTAACAAGTACTATGTAAGTCATTTTATATAGAACGATATTCGTTGGCACAATTGGCTCAGTGGTAAAGCGTTGGCCTATCGCTCAAATGCCTATGGTTCAAACGCGATCAGAGATAGTTTTTTTGCTTGAAATTTTATATATTTATTGTTTTGTAGTGACTCAGACGTTTTAAAATTAAGCGTTATATTGTGCATATTATGGTGGAAAAAATATATATTTAATTAAACCATAATTCGCCAGCAGATTTGCTCGAGACATCTAGCAGCCAAAAAGGTAACTGCACGCCGACCTACTTATTAACTTCCAGATTTTATTGAAAAGTTTCTTCTGATGGCCGCTAGAATGCACTCGCTCTGTTAGGATTATATTGTTCGATACTTCTCCACTAGATGTCACGACTGGTCTACGTGGGACACCATTGATTACTATACCATTGGCATTCTATGCGCATCGAATTTGAAAAATGACAAGATGATACTACGATACATTTTTACTTTTTATTTTAAAGGGTTTGTAACAGCCTATTGTGCGTTATTTGAAAATGTTATTTGAAGTAAAGAACAAAACGATTTCACATAGTAACTGAATTATAGCCGTTGGTGCTAGTTCAGGTTATTAATTAATACTTTTATTTCAGGCAAATAGCAATCGAAAATATCCACATAGTTTGTATACACACGTCTCTGTAGGGTCATGGAAAGATTTGTTAATTCAATTAGGGTTGTGAAAGCCATGCACAACCAGACGTGTAAAGACATGCCTCAACTCAAAGTTGGATCTTGCCCACGGCAGGTCGATTATGTAATAATAATAATAATAATAATAATAATAATAATAATAATAATAATAATAATAATAATAATAACAATGTTATTGGTTTTACGTCCCTTTTAACTACTGCTGCTTTTAGAGACGCCGAGGTGCCGGAATTTTGGCCCGAAGGGGATCTTTAACGTGCCAGTAAATGTACTGACACGGCTCCCTCGCATTTGTGCACCCTCAAATGCCAGCTGACTGCACCAGGATACGAACCTGCAACCTAGGGCCCAGCAAACGAGAACGTTACCGCTGAGCCACGCAGCCAGTCCGGTCGATTATGTCTCCAGATCCATAACATTCTTGGGATACTTCTTATCTTTCTTTCTTTCTTTCTTTCTTTCTTTCTTCAATGATGGTAGCAGTTTTTATCTAGGTTGTGGCGTTTGGTAGAGGTAAATAGTTTCTAAGGTCTTCAACCAAGAAATGATTCTATTATACTCTTTGATAATAACAACGAGTTATAACTTCTTCTTCTTCGCGAATGGGTCACTTAGGACCACGCGGAATCAACATTTTCTGAGCTTTCCTCCTTGCCCAATAGTTCTTCATTTTCACTGATTGCTGTAATGTCTGTTCCTCCGACCAGGTACGTCGCTGTGGTTTCTTCTCATCTTCCTCAAGTCCCCTTGTGTGAACAATTTTCCTGATCATATTTCTATCTTGTAAATTTGGTGAACCCAATTCATTAAGGTATTTCTCTACTTGTTTATACCATTTTGGTCTTGTGCGTTTGATTTGCAGAAATTTGTGGATTCGATAAGTGAGTCTGGTAGGATTCATTCTTTCCAAATGGCTTAGAAACTGAATTCGTCGCAATCTCATTGTATCAAGAGTTTAGTGCTTTTCAGTCGGTCAACACGAATATTCGTGTTGACCGACTGAAAAGCACTAAACTCTTGTTTACTAAGGCAACACTGAAAATATGGCTTCAAACACCACAATGTTCACGGCTAGTCAGGCTCATTGTATCAGTTAATTTAGAAACTCTTTTATAAATTTCAGAGTTGGGTTTGGGGTAGTGTATGCCATTTACAATTCTTGGCCCTAAGATTTTCCTCATGATTTTCCTTTCTTTAATCTCTAATTTTTCCTTTAAGGTCTTACGATGTAAACTGAGCGTTTCTGAAGCATATAGAGCTTCAGGTTTAATCACTGTACAGTAATGACGAATTTTGTTGTTCCAGGACAAGCTTTTTTTGTTATAAACATTCTTTGTGTGTTGAAAAGCAATTTACATTTTCTGAATTCGTGATGCTACAGATTTATTTTCATTGCCATTTTCAGTGATCCATTCACCTAAGTATTTAAATTCTTTCACTCTTGCAATCTTATTGATACCAATGACAATTTCAGGTGGACCATTCTTAATGAAAATGAAATGAAAATCCACAGCCTGCTTCCAGTCTCCGACCGGGTCAGGAATGGAATGAATGAAGCCCCTATCTAGCGGCGAGGATAGACCATTCTTAATATTTGTCATAAATTTAGTTTTTTTCATAGAAGATTTTTAGTCCTATTTTGGCTACTTGGTCCTCCAGTATAACAAGCTGTTTCTGTGCATCAGCGACGTTTTTGGTAATTAGTGCTAAACCATCAGCAAACGCTAGACAATCTAAGTCAATACCCTTAAGCTTTGGGCCCAGGCGGTGAGATGGTGCACCTGCTTTCCTCCATTCTCTGACAACTTTCTCAAGAGCACAATTGAAAAGTAAAGGGGAGAGCCCATCCCCTCGACGGACACCTGTGTTTATTTCAAACTCATCACTACAACCACCCATAAATTTAACTTTAGCCTTCGTTTCAGTTAGTGTATCTTTAATAATATTTCTTGTTTTGTTATCAAGTCCAAATTCTGTTAAAACATTAACAAGTGACATGCGATCTATACTATCATAGGCCTTTTTGAAATCGACAAATGTGATGACATAATATTTGTTTGTTGTGTTCCGAAAATATTATATAGTATTCTTCAGGTTCAGAATTTGCTTAGCACAGGACCTCCCCTTTCTGAATCCACATTGGTATTCACCAATTCTTTGGTCAAGTTGACTCTCTGCACGGTTGAGTAGAATTTTTGAGAGAATTTTATATGTGACTTGAAGAAGGGAAACACCTCTATAAATTGTTTGGATCAGACCTGCTTCCTTTTTTATGTATGGGGTGTATTATTGCCATCTTCCAATCCTTTGGTACTTTTTCAGTTTGCAGGATGTCCAGAATAATGTCGTGAATTTTTTTGATGAAATTTTCCCCTGCATTTTTCCAAAGTTCTGCAGTTATTTGATCTTCTCCTGTGACCTTGTTATTTTTAGTGATTAAATTGTTTCTCTAATTTCCTGAACTGTTGGTGGGGCTGAATCTTGATTAATTCGGTTAGAAGTGAACTGAAACATTTCCAGAGGGATTTCACTATTAAGTAATTTAGAAAAGTATGCTGCGAGGATTTTGCAGTTAGCATCAGTGGTATAAGCCATTTCTCCTTTATGATTGACAAAATGGAGTGATGGAGGAGAATATTTGGTTAACTTTTGTTTGAAAGTTCTATAATAGTTCCTTGAATTATGTTGTTTAAAGTCATCTTCTATAGACTGTAATTTCATATCCTCACTTAGTTTACGAATTTTCCTTATTGATTTAGTAACAACCTTTCTAACATTTTGAAGTTCTTGAAAAGTGGCTGGAGTTTTATTGCATGACCAATTATGCCAAGTTTTTTGTCGAAGTTGTATTAACTCGTTGCATTCATCTGTCCACCAAAGGTGTTTTCTTGTTCTTCTGAGTGGTGCTGTAGTTTCGGCTGTGTGTAAGAGTCCTGTTTTAATTTGTATCCAATTTTGTGGATCTAACTGTTCTGTACCTTTCTTAAAGTCTTCATTGCTTTTAATACCTACTGTGTCGTACTTTCGTTGTGGAGCTCGCTTCATAAAGTTTCTCTTTTCAGGGATCATATCCAGGGAAAATTTTGTTGGATAATGATCAGTCTAAATCCAGTCCTTTCAGAACTTTGAGTTTCATGATTTCAGATGTATGCAGGAGGGAAATCAGCACATGATCCAGTTGATATTCACCTAATAAGGGATTAGGTGCGACCCAAGTCTTAGTTTTAGAAGGGCTTTTCTTGAAAAAGGTAGATTTAAAAAACAAGTCATGGCTGATGCATAACTCAATGAGTCGTATGCCGTTCTTATTGGTTTGTGCATGGCCGGACCATTTCCCAACCCAGTATCGATATTTCTTCTCCTTTTCTATTTGGGCACTAAAGTCGCCCATAAGGATTTTGACATGATGACTTGGAATTCTTTGTAAAACACTGTCTAGCTGATTCCAGAACTGCTCTGCTTTGTCAGGTGCTTCTTTATTCGTAATGTTAGTTGGAGCATGACCATTCACTAGAGAATAAATTTTGTTTCCCGATTTTATCGTTAAGGTTGAAATACGTCCTGAATAAGACTCGAATGTCACAACTGAGCCAAGTATTGACTTATCCGATCCATAACTCGTTCACCCGGTTTTCCTTTGAATATCCTATAGTTTTCAGAATCAAAAGGGTTCCAATAAAAATCATGTTATTGGTCTCACGTCTCTTTTAACTACCGTGGCTTTTAGAGACGCCAGGGTGTCGGAATTTTGCCACGAAGGGGATCTTTAACGTGCAAGTAAATCTACTGACACAGCTCCCTCGCATTTGCCTGTTCTCAAATGCCAGCTGGCTGCACCTTCGATCCTGCAATCTTGGGCAGAGCTGGCGAAAACGTTACCCAATGCTAGATGTCAGGCGTGAAATACATAACTATACTCATACATTTAGGAGAAAGTAGGCTATGTGTTCTTTACTGAACATCTTGTTATATTTTATTTCAATTCATGATGGTAGACTACTGAATCTTAATCTATAAGTGAGAGCATATGAGGAGTGTCCAATTGTCGGGTATTAAATTATTACCGTTTCTGGGTCGTATAAAACTGCATCAAAGTAGTTAATAGTTGTACTGTATTCAACATATTTCCAACTAAAAAAATGGTGTTTGAAGCCAATTTCAGTGTTGCCTTAGTAAACGAAGTTTGCTGTTTTTCAGTCGGTCAACACGATTGTACTCAATTGTGATGTATTTATTAATATCGTGTATTTTTTATTCAGGATTGGGGAATAACCCATCATAGTTAATATGTTAGGAAAATCATCTTAAATGCTTTAATATTAGATTTTGACGCTTGCTCTTGATCATTTTATCCAGTATGAACTTTTTGTTTATCCAGAAGAACGCAAATGTTCATGTCAGTTCGCAATTCAAACTAAATGCCGGAAACCAATAATTCTCAACATGGATGCACACGTATAATGAATTCGTCTTTATAATCTCTCATATTGTAGCCTAGTAATTTCGCACTACAGTATTAGCCTCAAAGAACACGATACAATTTCGTGAGGAAATGTATGGAAGGGGAGCTGTAGGAAGCGTACGTACGTACTGTAGTTCATTAAAGAAATGGTAAAAATTAAGAAAATGTATTCCATATTTCCCTCGTTGTCTGGAACAACGCACAGGACTGGCGAGGTGGCTCAGCGGTAACGTTTTCGCCAGCTCTGCCCAAGATTGCAGGATCGAAGGTGCAGCCAGCTGGCATTTGAGAATAGGCAAATGCGAGGGAGCTGTGTCAGCAGATTTACTTGCACGTTAAAGATCCCATTCGTGGCAAAATTCCGACACCCTGGCGTCTCTAAAAGCCACGGTAGTTAAAAGGGACATGAGACCAATAACATGATTTTATTGGAACAACGCACCATGCCACTAATGCAGTATTTCTCCATTTGCAGACAATTTAATAATTTTGAAGACGTATAATACTGTACTCTGTTTTCGCAATTACGTGTAGCCTACCACATATTCTTCTTCTCTCTCTTTCTTTTTTGCTGAAATGTCTGGAGTAAGACAATTTTCGTTATTACTTTTCAGAAAAACTAGGGTTTCCAAACGATAGAGTGAATACCAGGTTGAGAACACAGCATTGTAAGAGCTGGTCAAGCTTAAAACAGCCTGCTAGCCCATTTAAAATTGCACCGTTGCTTGTCGTAGCACTCTTCTCGAAGTTACCACCTCAAATGAGTCTCCTTCCATGTCTAACACTTTGATATTACATCAAACGATGCTGACAATCGAAAACTCTAACACTTCAAAACGATTATTTTAACACGTTGAACAGTTGCATGACCTCATTATCTACGACACTACCACTGAGAAGAAGCAAATGGAAATTCAGCTTAGAACAGAACGCCGGAGCGAACCGTCATAGTCAAAACAAACCCGTGCCAGGTGAGAGGCAGTGGTCCACGATCCTAGGATAGGCGACAAAACTCCAGCGCTTCCGAGTTCTAAGAGGGGGGCTGTCATAGCAGGTTGTAAGGTCCCAATGCTAGATGTCAGGCGTGAAATTTAGGAAGAACGTTAGTATTATCGCTAGTCGAGAGAGTAGGAGATAACGTACCGTACTCACATTGTTTCTTAATATCCCCAAGCTTTTTAATTACCTTTGACCACATGCCATTGATCTTTTCGTTTGCATGATGCAGCTGAAAGATGAAATTGGCACGAAAGAAACAATTTTTAAATACTAATAGGTGGAAGTACAAACTGTTGTTAATAATAGAAATGAAACAAATGATCGCGTGGCCTCCGGAGAGGCCAAGTCCAGGTCTTTAGAGTTGACGCCCGTGGGTGACCTGCACGTCGTAATGAGGATGTAGTGATGATGATGACGTCACATACACCCAGTCCCAGAGCCACGGGAATTAACCCCAGGAGTTTAAAATCCCTGATGGCTCGGCCGGGAATCGAACCCGGGGCACTTCGGGCCAAAGCCTAGCGCACTAACCATTGAGCCACGCAGCCGGACAATAATAGAAATAATATATGTCAATTTAATTGTTATTGCATAACAAGCCTTACTTACAAAAATACCCTTTGCAAATGTTAACCAGAACTGTGAATTACTTTCAGTTGCATTCCAGGGTGATCTACAATCTGTACAAAAACCAGACGGCAGTTATTCGAGCCCAAGGACACGAGATAGAAGCTGGTATTCAGAAAGGTTTATGGCAAGGCTGAAAGTTATCACCCATACATTTCAATCTGTCCATTGAACAAGGAGAGAAGGAAATTACGGAAACATTTTAAGTATGAGTAGACATTCGAGGAGAAATCATTTCAATTTGCTGACGGCATTGTCAACTTAGCCGATTCCACAGAGGATTTGAATGAGTTTTAAAAGGTATTGATTCCATCTTGACAAAGGAATTCATGATGATAATCAATACATGTAAAACAAAAATAATGGATTGTAGCCGAAAGAAGTCAGAAACCCCTATTGACGTCTACTTGGCAGGTGAAAATCTAAAGGAAGCAGGATACCTCTGCTACTTAGGAAGCAAAATAACCAGTGATGAGCGAAGCAAAGGTGATTTAAGAAATAGATAGGCGCAGACAAGGAAACCTTTTCTATTGAAAATAAATTTGATATCAAATATCGATTTAGGTACTAGAACGTCATTTTTGAAACCATTTGTCTGGAGTGTAGCTCTCTATGGAAGTTAAACTTGGACTGTTTACGCAGCAGAAAAGAGAACAGAAGCGATTCAAATGTGGAGAATGATGAAGATCAGATGGGTATACAGAGTAACAAATGAGGAGGTATTAAGACGAGTGGGAGAGGAGAAATGTTTCTAGCGACTGCTAATGAAGAGAAGAGTTAGGTTAATAGGAGACATACTAAGACTCCCAGGAATGGCAAACTTAGTTATGGTAGGAAGGGTTGAAGGCAAGAAATGTAGGGGAAGACCAAGATTTGAATATGTTACGGAGATTGCCTCGGATGTGAGGCGTGATAGCTATGTAGAGATGAAACGATAAGCTCATGACAGGGAGACATGACCGACAGCAGTGGCTACGCTGGCTAAATTGCAGCGTTAGGTCATGGGGCCAAGCTCTCTGCTGACTCGGTAGACGCGTAGGTTCGAGTCCCACCGTCGGCCGTCCTTGAAATATTTTTCCGTGGTTTCGAATTTTTAACAGCAGGCAAATGCCGGGACGGTACCTCCTGACAGGCTACGGCCGCTTCCTTCCACATCCTTGCACAATTTCATTCATCTTCAGCCATTCCATCTCTCATCTTGACGCACAGGTCGCCCACGGGCGTCGACTGGAAAGTCCTGCACTCGGCCTCTCAGGAGGCCACACGACAAAAAAAAGGGAGACAAAGAAGGGCTGCATCAAACCAGTGAAAGGTCTGAAGTCTCCAACAACAACATTCGACTTTCTGTGCAGTGGTTCAAGTGGGTGGTGCGTCTCAATCCAGATAAATGGATAAGAGTCCATTAACAAGTATTTTTATTTCATTAAATAAATAAAAAAATTCTGAGACGTTAAATGGGCATTTTATTCTTTTGAATTATATTCCTGGAATATGTATCTACACTTTATGAGTTGAAGGGAACAGTATCATTTGCTTATCGTCGGAAATTCTATTAGTATACTTAACAGGAAGTACTAATCCCGGGTTAACGTAATATATCAGCTTTACAGCACGACAATGTGGACTCTACGTGTTGCCGCACCAAACAAGTGCAATGCATCCCTTCTCCCTCCCTTTCAGGATTAAGCGAAATAAATATGATGCTTCCACTATCACGATGAGCCTATAACTAAGAACGATGATATTACAAAGAATTAACCTCCAGTGTATATAAACAAACTGGAATCCGGAACACGATAATACAATATATTTCACGCAACGCTGCAACTGTTTACAGAAAAGAGAGAGGGATTACTTTAATCACGAGCAGTGGCTATAATTGAGGTATAGGTCACAGGTGAGTTAGTTTATACGCCCTGAAGCGTCGGCATGAAGGTGATGTAATAAACGTTTTCCCATTCCTGTTTATATGTAGTAGTAGTAGTAGTAGTAGTAGTAGTAGTAGTAGTAGTAGGCCTAGTACTAGCTTTGTTGTTGTTTGAGTCTTCAGTCTTTTGACTGGTTTGATGCAGCACTCCATGCCTCCCTGTCCTGAGCTAATCGTTTCATCTCTACTGAACCCATGTACCATGGCCTCAAAGGGAGTCGAATCCATGTATTTTGAGAAAGGAATGAAAGAATCATACAGTTTCTAAGGGAACGGAGAAAGATTTCAAGCCAGGATTATAGCCTAACATTGTGCAAACGCTAGGGCCAGGTGTTCATAAGATGAGCTCATGCCTCTTGACATTTATAAGGAGCCAGTCATGGATATATTTAGAACGAGTGGAAAGTTTGGACTGTAAGACGAAGAAGCTCGACTCGGAAATTGCTCTTACGTTGCAGGAAAATGGCAACCGCGCTGCTGAGTCAGAACAAGAATAATTAAATTTAACCCGTTTTCGAGTATAAAAATAAGTAAACAGATACAGTACGGTGAATCATTTTGGATTAGAGATTTTTGTGTAAAGAAAAACCCTTTAATAATAGTCCAGGAAAAAACTGCAAACGCAAGTATACGTCATTGGGAATTCACCGGGACCCAAGGAGTGGGAGAATTAAAAATGAACAGCACCACCCACACAGTTGAGGACGAGAAATTAATTAATATCTCGGAAATGCACGATCGATTTCCATGCACAGGAAGATTATTTTACGTTTGGAAGACGAGCTTTCTGGAGATATAATTTTTATAATTGTGCGACAATTAGTTCAAAAGTTGGTCACGAAAAGGACTAGGATTTTATCTTTTTGTGACTGAAAGGTATTAAACTCCTGGCCTCACCAAGCCAATCATGCAGTCTACGAGCATTCCGGGAGCGGAAGTGCTGCACCACATCGTATACGCAGTATTCAAGAGCCCGTGAGGGGAACGTAACGCTGTATCAGACATCGAAGGCAGCTAACCAGTACTCCTTGAGGGGAGACACATTGTATTACACCGCAGAATTAATATCCGATAGCCACGGGCGTCGAAGTATCAGTAACTTGCGTGCCTCCGGAAGGAGTTGCAAAGAAGAAGTATTAAAGTATCGCCGTGTTGAAAAATTAGGAAAATCCTAGTTACAGGATTTAGGTCCGACAGGGCAAAAGTTACCGTAAAAGTTCCAAAAATACAGTCAAAGCAGGCTGCGAACTTAGGATTCAGGCGATAGGTCTTTCAGTAAACGACCAAAAGTATCATAACGTACGGAAGTACCGGAACAGCAAGATAAACAGTTTATAAATTTTAAAGAACCCGAACAGGGAAAAACTGAGTAAGGTTCGCAACGTATTTCAGAAAATTAGAAGTGCGAGAACCAAATAAACAAAGAAGAACGGAAAATATAGACATTGTCTCAAGAAAGCAGACGAACTATTCTAAAGCACGAAGACTCGAGAAGTATTAGTGGCTAAAAAAATCCATAGGTCACCGATAGGTTATCGAGGGGACCTCGATCAGAACAGACTTTCGCTAGGATCGATAAATCAGATCTAAAAGGGGAGCCGTTCAAGCTAGAGAAATAGCCGATCATCAGGATCAGGATTTGAAGAATTGATTATTCCAGGGAAGCAGTAGATGATTCGAGACTTTCGTATTCTGCAGGATAGGAAGCCGACATTGAATAAATTTCACCCTTGGAGACGGGAGATTAAGAGGTCACGTGTGATAGGCTAAATAGACGGCCTAGTGATCAAAAGTTGTGAAGTGTAAATATATCAAAAGTGTGTGTTAAAAGTAATATATTTTTAGTGTTTTATTGTGTGTTCAAAACGGATACACCAGTGTATTAAAAATGTTGTCAGTGTTAAATATAGTGAATATGTGTCAAGAAATTTCTGTACATGAGATGAGTTTGTACAATATGGAGTAGGTCAAGAAGGTGGGCCAAAATGTCACATCAAACGAGAATAAAGGTCAGAAAACGACCTTAGACATGTGAGTAAAGATTTTCATTATATTTTGGTGTCTGGAAAAATTTTGTGTACAATTCCACCGGTGTTTTGAGTAAAAGGGATGTTTTTAAATAAATAATAACTAAATAAGAACGCGATCTGAACGAAAATAAAGTTTTAAGAAATAATAAATAATTATGTGAAATAATAAATCCTGTAGATGAAATGCATGGAATAAAATGTCAGTGAATTTGATGAATGTTATAAAAGCAAGCGTAATAATAATAATAATTATAACAAAGATATTTATATAAAGGTAAATTTGAATTATATGAAAGAAATAGCTCTTGAGCTTTTGTAAGGAATGAAGACATGATGTGAATAACAAGGTAAAGAAATCTAAATAAAGATTAAATTGAATGATATAAAAATATAGAGCGTTGAAGCCTTAACAAATGTATAAGACATGATGTGAATGCATGTTCTTAAAAATGGAGCGATTTATTGTCAATGGAAAAGATAAATATAAGAATTGAGATATGTATCAATTGTTACTATGAAATTTATCAGTTCTTTGGAAGACATTCGGCCGTAAAGTAATGTGTAGCGTAATGTAACGCAATTAAATAAAAAGTCACGCTAGGAATGCGTAGAATTAAAATGTACTTGGTAAATTACTTATGAGGGGTAGTTGATTGTATTGAATTGAGATATGTTGTAAGTCCTCTAAATTGTGACGTAGATCACGAGGTCATGTGTGTATTATATTTAAAAGGGAGCTAATGTATGGTATTATTGAGCGTATGTCAAGTAGGCCACGGCCGACTTTAAATCGCGTCTTGTATAAGTCCTCCAATGTGGAAATGGTTCCCGAGGCATGTTAAGAGATTCGAACCTAGAATCCTCTGTTTGTTAAAGCCCCTTATTATTCGTCGTCGAATGTGTATTACCCTTCCCAATCAATGAGGACCCGTCATAATTAATAAATGCCAAGGTTACGAGAGTGGTTTATGAGCCAATAATATTGTTGAAAGTAAAACGATTGAGTAGAATGCCATGTCTCCCCAAAGAACTGAGAATAATGTGAAGGTTTGTTTTAAAAGCATTGAAGAGAGCTCCAACCGTAGGCTATGCAGGGAGCCGCTTTCCCTGTCATAAATCACGCTCGAGTATAATGGCCTAACCCTCATAGAGCGAGGGTAGGTAAAAACCGTCTTGCAAGATGTGTTAAATACACCGTGAGTGTTTAAAGTTGTTAATGACCCGGGCGTTGAACCGAGGTCCTTGTAGATTGATATTATCGCTTGCCAGTTCAGATCGTAGTTTTCTTATGTGATAATGGTCTTATAAGACAAATGAATTAAATCAAATCCATATTGTAATATTGTATGGAAATTAGGAATCCACGAGTTTTGTGAAGATAACTAGGTTTCGGGAGTGATCATAGTTTTTGACTTTGTCAAGTAATCTTTATAACTCTGGAGTACACAAATAAGTTTCCCGATCACCGTAGTGAATTTGAAAATTTGAGAGAGATAGTAAATACGGAGAACATGTGATATGCCCAAATATGGAAGTGAATAATTAACATGTAATTTTAAATGTAATTATATATTTGTTTTGATGATAAGAAAAGATAAAAATAGTTCTTGAGGTGTATAAAAGTATAACACCATTATTATGGGAAAGTATCGAGCCAAAGGAGCTCGTAGTTATATGGAACTTTAAGATAAGTACTTTATGGAAGTGAAAATAATCGTGAATTGTTGGTTTTAAAGAAAACCATGTGTTTTAAAGAGAATATTTGTTTTATTTTTATGCTATTCCTTGTTCACTTTGGACAAGTAGAATGATATTGGTCAGTAGTTTATTTGTTTTATTGTTTGTAGCGCCATAATTTTGATTAATTAAATGTGTTAAAATAGGAGTTGATTTTGTTGTTATTTTTGCAAGTGTATCCTCTATTTAATCCAAAATATGTAAGTCACAGAGTGGGAGAACTTACCGCAGCCCCGAAAAATCCCGAATTGAGCAATGCTGGCATACTGTGATTTGCATATTTCTTGCTAAAAGGGCACAGGGGGGTGGATAGAAGTACTGTGCTTGGATTAATGATTAGAGGAACACTAAAGACGGTCAATTCATGTAAAAGTAAAGTAATGATAGGAGTAGCTACAACGTATAATGTTAACTGACCGTAAGGGTCCCTGGAAACTCACACCGAGCAGCCCTGGATTTAAACAACCCCCTACCTTAATTTCATGGCGCCCAGTACGCAGGGCTGAGTTTTCCTAGGGAAAACCCGAGTTTTCTCGAAAAATCAAAATTTTCATGTTTTTTGAAAAAAATGGTTTTTCGAAATTTTGAATTTTAAACACTTCCATAAAGTTGATGAGTTTGAATAATGATATCAAAAGGGTACGGTGTAGTAAAAACCCGTACCAAAGTAAAATTTTTGAAGAAATTGGGACACAATGGTTCAGATTACTATCTCTCAAGCATGTTGTAGCGATGTGGCATGGGTAGCCCACTATATTCTAATAAGATGGCATTGAGTGAGGAGATGCAACGGCTCTTGGAGGCCATAAACAGTAAGTTGGATAGCCAACAGAGTGAAAATAAAAGGGATTTAGGATCCATAAATCAAAGTCTAGAATCACTAAAAACTGATAGTGCTAATATGGGGACTAAATTAGTAGCTATCGAAACTAATAGTGATAACATGGGAGCTAAATTAGTAGATATCGAAGCTAAAAGTGATAACATGGGAACTAAATTAGCAGATATCGAAGCTAAAAGTGATAACATGGGAACTAAATTAGAAGCTATCGAAGCCGACTGTATAAATATGAATAAGGAACTGAAGGCCGAGATAGAAAAGATGAAAACAGAAAATGGGAAAACCATTAAAGAACAGTTGGAAGTGATAAAAAAGGAGACGTTAGAGTCTATGAAAGCCGACAGTAAAGAAAACAACAGAGTACTGAAGGCTGAAATAGAAGGGACAATGGATAACAAATTTCAAGGGTTTGACACTAAGTTTGGGGACAAGTTAACTGAGTTAAAAGGGGAAATCGCAAGTGAGATTAAAGAGGAAAGTAAAGAATTTCATTCAGGATTGCAAGCCCAAATACAGGCCTTGAACGAAAGTATGGGAGAGTCCCAAACTAAATGTCAAGAAAATTTTGGAAATTTAAATAAAAGTTTGATTTCCATGGAAACTAAATTAAGTAATATGGAAAAAAAGGGTGATGAGTGTGAAAAGAAACTTGTAACCCAGATCCAAGAGGTGCAGAAAGAATTAAAAGCTCAGATAGAATCGAACGAGAGTATTTGTGAAACATCCCGGGATGAGATAAAAAAAAGTGTGGATGAGCTAGGAACCCGATTTGGAAAAGTTGAGGAGAAAGTAGGGACCCTCGAGAATAAAATCGGTGTAGTTCAGACCGAAGTAACTGAGATGAAAAACCAAAATCAAAAAGATGTACAGGATATGAGAGGGCAGATTGATCTTTTTACCAGGCAGGTAGATGATAATTGGAGGACGTACGAAGCGAAAATAAATAAAAATTTAAGTAAATACGAAGGGAAACTTAATGATGAAAGCACGCAACGGAGAATGGATCGTGAGGAACAACTCGTAAAAATAGAGAAGATAGATAAAGGGGTTACGGGAATTCAGGAAACAGTAAGTGGAATAACAAAACAAATGGAAGACACAAAGGGAGATATAGATAAGGTTATGACCGACATAACAATTATATTCGAGGAACAAGGAAAGACTCTAGAGGATATGAATAAGGTTCAGGACAAAGTCTACAAAGGACAAAAGGAGATGGAGAAAAAGATAAAGGAAGTACGAGAAGACCTAGATACCAGAGGTGACGTTAAACCAGAAATTATAACAGAACAGGTCATGGTCATCAAGAAAGTGGTAGAAGAACACTTAAATGAAATCAGGAATAGCTTCAGGAACGACAAAAACCAACTCAAACAAGAACTGGAAACCAGTAAGAAAAATCAGGAAAGAATTCAAAATGATTTAGGATCCCGGTTGGAGAGGACTGAACATAAGAACAGTCAAATGGAAATCCAACTCATGGCTAATGAAGAAAGTGCCCGAAGGGAAAGGAAGTTAGAATTTGAGAATCAGGAGGAGTTTCCAAAGACAGGATGGGTAGATTCCCGTGAACAAGGCACAGATACCGATAGGGACTTAGGAGGGGAGAGCCCTTATAAGAACCCCGGATATCCGATGGCGATGTCAACCCCATACATGAACCAGACAAATGGTCAGATAATAAACATTATCAAATCGAATGAGGACAGACCGGTAAAATTTACGGGTAATAACATGTCAATTACTCCAAAATACTGGCTAAAGGAAGTCGCAGAGTACTTAAACGAAATGAAGGTTCCTCAGGATCGGAGACTGAGAGCTATTGAAAAGCTGTTGGCAGGTGATTGTCTCACCTGGGTCAGAAGCTTTAGGTACACCTTTGATACGGTGGAAGGCTTTAGAGAAGCCTTTTTAAAACGATATTGGGCAGCAGACGTCCAGGAGAATTTGAGGCTAGATCTGTACTCTAGGAAGTACAGCACAAATGCACCAACTAAGTACTCGGATTTTTTTACCGCTCAGCTGTGTAAATTCCGCGAACTTGACATTGCTCCAGCTGAGAACGACCTGTGTGCCGCCATTGCAAGACAACTTCCATATGAGATTCAGAGGCTGTTAATCTCATCCAAAGCCAGAAGTGCTGTGGAAGTGGAGAGTGTATTACGTCAATTAGACATGACGACGTCACACGTAACTCCTAGGCACCAAAGGTAGACTGAACAGGTACACATGGCCAGCAGTCAGGAAACCAGAGAAAAACCATCGACCAGGAATCAGTCCACCAGCACTGATACTCAAGGACTAGGTCGAGAGTATGGGCACCAAGAGCCTAGAGGAATACAGCCATACTACAGAGGAGGATATCGAGGAAGAAATCCTAGGAATACGGGTTATAGGCAACAAGAGAGCCGACCCTATAACAATAACCATCAGAAGCAAGAAAACAGAAAGAAATGGGAGAATTATCCCAGAAGGAATGTAAGGCCAGAGGATAGGGATGATGAATATCGGGCCGAAATAGAGGAAAGATATCAGGAAAGTCTTCGTTATATGAACGAACGATCAGACGAACCTGAAAGGCAAAAGGTCCGTTGCAGTGAGGCAATCAAGAACCGGAAATCACCCGACCGACTAGATGGAGCTCAAAGCTTGGAACTACAAGCTCAGTTAAAGAATGAGGGAAAAGGGAGCCCTCAGGATTTAAAAAACTCCAAATTTAAATCGTCAAAAGTGGAAACATACCAGGAGCTGGGAGGAGGTAGAAATTGTGAATTGGATAGCAAGACCAGATGAGCTAATTAATGAGGATGTGGAAGGAATCCCACCTATCAAAAGAGAATTACCCATAATTATGCTCAGGATAGAAGGATTACTGGTCAGGGCACTGATTGATACCGGATCAACAATAAGTTTAATTACGCAAACCCTTCTGAATGAATTGGAAACAAGAGGCCGCGTATTAAAAATCCCCACATCAAGTGTAAAAATTAAGGGAATTATCCCTGAAAAATCTTTAACATGCAAATTTCAGGTATACATTGATCTGATCATGGGTAACACTGAAGTTTCGCAATGCTTTTTGCTGGTAAATCAATTACCGTATAATGTCATATTAGGTATTGATTTTATCCGTGAGAACAAGGTCATCATAGATCTAGCGCAAAACTGCATTAGAATCCAAAGAGAGGATGTGGATGAGCAAAACATTAATCTACAGGAACAGGAGGCGAAAATAGGAGAACAGGTATGGCATGTGGAAGAAGTAACGGAAGAAGGTTGCAAGGACATAGAAAGGATATTTGAAGTCCTCAACATAGAACTCGAAGATAATTTGGAAACTGAGTTCGAGACCAACCTGTCAGGAAAAGTAGAGGAGGCTAAAGTTAACCTCGAAAACAAGGAACAATTAAAGAAATTATTATTGAATTTTAGGAACGTATTTGATTCCAAGCCAGGGAAGATTGAAAATTTTAAATACGCGTTCCAAGTCAATGATTGGGCACCGTTTAGACAAAAACCATACCCGGTTGCGGAAAAACATTACCCACAAACTAAGAAAACACTGCAGGAGATGATGAATGCAGGCGTTATAGAAAAGATGGCGACACCATATGTTAGTCCATTAGTGATTGTGAGTAAACCGGATGGCTCAGTAAGGGTGTGTCTAGATGCCAGAAATTTAAATGCAAAAATCATACCAGAAAATGATTCGGCTCCACCCATAAAAGAAATACTGAGGAAGTTCAAAGGCAAGAAGATTTTCACAAATATTGACATGACTTCTTCGTATCATCATCTCGAACTGGAAGAGAAAACCAGCTTGTTGACTGGATTTCAGTTCGACCAACAAACCTATTGTTTTAGGAGATGTCCGTTTGGATTGAAGACCGCGGGATCTGCCTTAATAAGAGCGCTTGATCGAAACCTGTCAGAGGAAGTGAAAGATTGCACTATCCGTTATGTGGATGATATTTTGCTTACCTCGGAGAACATTGAGGAACATTTAGAAAAATTTAAGAAATTATTGGAAGACTTAAGAAGGGCAAATTTTAAAATCAATTTAAAGAAGTCAAATTTTTGTCAAAGACAAGTAACATTTCTAGTGCATGTGATTGATAAGGATGGTTTAACACCATCCTTATCAATCACATGCACCAAATCCATGCAAATTGGAATCGATAAGGGATTTTCCAAGGCCTTTGAAGGTGAAGAACGTTCGCCAGTTTTTGGGATTGATTGGGTTCTTCTCAGGACATTGTCCATCATACACAAAAACTCTTGCACCACTACAGGACCTTCTGAAGAAGGGGGGCAAGTGGAAATGGACGGAGGAAACAGAAAAAGCATTCGTGGAGGCCAAGGAAATGCTCTTAAACTATGTGAAGCTAGGATATCCAGATTTTAATCAGAAATTTATAATTCAAACAGATGCATCCCAGATTGGAATAGGGGCAATGCTATATCAGGAAAACCCGGATAACCCTGATAAGAAAAATTATCTAGCTTTCACAAGTCGGAGACTGAAACCACACGAGAAAAATTATACGATCAGCGAAATCGAGCTGTTAGCGATATTGCACGCGCTGCAATATTGGCGAAAGATCGTATATGGGTTTCAGGTCATTCTAAGAACGGATCATAAAGCCTTAACCTTTTTGATGAAGACTGATTTATCCAGTCAAAGGTTGATGCGTTGGGCTTTATATATTCAACAGTTTGATGTAAAGATAGAATACTGCCCAGGAAAAGAAAATATAGTTCCAGACTATTTAAGTAGACAGCCAGAGTCCACAGAAGAGGAAGTAATGGCTATTGATTTGGAAGACAGGGATCAGCGTACTCTAAATGAATTAAGGAGCATTAGTCAACGGCAACGTGAGGATCCATGGATGAACATGCTCATATCTTTCCTTGAAGGAAGTTTGATAAGGGGAACACCAGCGTACACGGAAGCTAATAAGATAGCTCAAGATTACACATTTTATAATGGTTTATTATATAAGTTTGTGGACTCTGACCATACACGATTAAGGATTGTTGTACCTGCAATTTTGCAGAGGAAAATAGTATGGTTAGCCCATAGATCGTTCGGACATATGGGAGTCGACAAAACAGTCTCGATGATGAAAGAAGCATTTGTATGGCCGAGACTGAGAGAAACTGTAAGGGACACGCTAAAGACATGTGATCTATGTCAAAGGATCAAACCAAATGCATTTCTGATGAGACAAAAGCCTATACCATTGTTGCCCGAAAGGCCAGGTTAAATCATATCTATTGATAATTTTGGACCTTTGCCTAAGGCAAGAAGAGGAAATCGACACATAATGGTGGCTATGGATGTCTTCACTTAAATGGTTGTCCTTGCTCCCATACAGAAGACTAGTACCAAACAGGTGTTAAAACGACTCAAAGAAAAAGTGATACCGATTCTGGGAAAACCTGAGAACTTGTTGTCGGATCACGGTAGTTGTTTCACCAGTATAGAATTCAGACAAGAATTAGAAAGACTCGGAATACGTCAGATTTTGTCAAGTATTCGCCATCCTGAGGCAAATCCTGTAGAAATAGTGATGAGGGAGACGGCCAAGTATTGTAGAATATACTGTGCCGAAGAAAATTGGAAGTGGATAGATATCTTGGATATTATCGAATTTTGCATAAACAATACAATCCATGATTCTACGGGAGAGATACCAATAACGTTACATCGGAATGAGCAACCAGAGAGACCTTGGAGTCTGGTAATTCCTAGGCCAGCAGACGCTCAGCCTGGAAGAGATGTACGTATAAGAAGAGCCTTCGAGCATCTAAAAGCTCAAGCCGACAGGAGACAAAGGAGAAATAGGCACAAGAGGTATCATCGGCCACTATTAGCAGGGGAAATGGTGTTAGTAAAAAGACCCGCCATTTCGGATCCAGGGAACCGCGTGTACAAAAAGTTCCAGAAAATGTACCACGGACCGTATCAAATAATAAGGGATTTGAGAAATAATGCCTATAGAATTCGGCACTGTGAAACGAATCACGAAGTGACCATGAATTCAGCAAATTTAAAAGTGTATTACCCTCCCGAAGACTTCGATGAAGCCAATGAACAAGCCCTGGTTATGGAAACATTTAGAGATGAAGAATCCACTTTTGATAGAAACGAGAATGAGATAGGAAGAGGAAACAGAGCTCAAACATTCGAGTGCGAATGCAAATTGGAGAAATTATATTGGGAAATAAAAGAAATAATTGATTTTATTGAAGAAGAAAATTTCAATTTAAGGAAGGAGAATGATGAAATAAAGGAACGGGTAGGGATAGACCACACCCGTCAAGAAGAATGAGGTTCTGGAAACCTGAAGTCCAGACAAATAATAAGGGGAAAGAAAGGGTAGGGACAGAGCGTACCCAACCGACACTATTACCGGATATGACTTAAAAAGATGAAAGAAATCAAATGATCGTGGGATTTTCAAGGAAGAAAAATCAGAAGGTACGGATAACGTTATGATGGCTTCGACAGTTAAAAAGGAAAAATAAGATTTTTTTTGGATAATTAAAATAAATTTCCTCAAAGGTTTTCGAAAATTTATTTACCTAAGGAGGGGAGAGATGAACCCATGTACCATGGCCTCAAAGGGAGTCGAATCCATGGATTTTGAGAAAGGAATGAAATAATCATACAGTTTCTAAGGGAACGGAGAAAGATTTCAAGCCAGGATTATAGCCTAACATTGTGCAAACGCTAGGGCCAGGTGTTCATAAGATGAGCTCATGCCTCTTGACATTTATAAGGAGCCAGTCATGGATATATTTAGAACGAGTGGAAAGTTTGGACTGTAAGACGAAGAAGCTCGACTCGGAAATTGCTCTTACGTTGCAGGAAAATGGCAACCGCGCTGCTGAGTCAGAACAAGAATAATTAAATTTAACCCGTTTTCGAGTATAAAAATAAGTAAACAGATACAGTACGGTGAATCATTTTGGATTAGAGATTTTTGTGTAAAGAAAAACCCTTTAATAATAGTCCAGGAAAAAACTGCAAACGCAAGTATACGTCATTGGGAATTCACCGGGACCCAAGGAGTGGGAGAATTAAAAATGAA
Source organism: Meconema thalassinum (assembly GCA_946902985.2). Taxonomy (NCBI): domain Eukaryota; kingdom Metazoa; phylum Arthropoda; class Insecta; order Orthoptera; family Tettigoniidae; genus Meconema; species Meconema thalassinum. The sequence goes on along the minus strand of OX336388.2, from coordinate 1,905,080,758 downwards.
CAGCACCACCCACACAGTTGAGGACGAGAAATTAATTAATATCTCGGAAATGCACGATCGATTTCCATGCACAGGAAGATTATTTTACGTTTGGAAGACGAGCTTTCTGGAGATATAATTTTTATAATTGTGCGACAATTAGTTCAAACGTTGGTCACGAAAAGGACTAGGATTTTATCTTTTTGTGACTGAAAGGTATAAAACTCCTGGCCTCACCAAGCCAATCATGCAGTCTACGAGCATTCCGGGAGCGGAAGTGCTGCACCACATCGTATACGCAGTATTCATGAGCCCGTGAGGGGAACGTAACGCTGTATCAGACATCGAAGGCAGCTAACCAGTACTCCTTGAGGGGAGAAACGCTGTATTACACCGCAGAATTAATATCCGATAGCCACGGGCGTCGAAGTATCAGTAACTTGCGTGCCTCCGGAAGGAGTTGCAAAGAAGAAGTATTAAAGTATCGCCGTGTTGAAAAATTAGGAAAATCCTAGTTACAGGATTTAGGTCCGACAGGGCAAAAGTTACCGTAAAAGTTCCAAAAATACAGTCAAAGCAGGCTGCGAACTTAGGATTCAGGCGATAGGTCTTTCAGTAAACGACCAAAAGTATCATAACGTACGGAAGTACCGGAGCAGCGAGATAAACAGTTTATAAATTTTAAAGAACCCGAACAGGGAAAAACTGAGTAAGGTTCGCAACGTATTTCAGAAAATTAGAAGTGCGAGAACCAAATAAACAAAGAAGAACAGAAAATATAGACATTGTCTCAAGAAAGCAGACGAACTATTCTAAAGCACGAAGACTCGAGAAGTATTAGTGGCTAAAAAATCCATAGGTCACCGATAGGTTATCGAGGGGACCTCGATCAGAACAGATTTTCGCTAGGATCGATAAATCAGATCTAAAAGGGGAGCCGTTCAAGCTAGAGAAATAGCCGATCATCAGGATCAGGATTTGAAGAATTGATTATTCCAGGGAAGCAGTAGATGATTCGAGACTTTCGTATTCTGCAGGATAGGAAGCCGACATTGAATAAATTTCACCCTTGGAGACGGGAGATTAAGAGGTCACGTGTGATAGGCTAAATAGACGGCCTAGTGATCAAAAGTTGTGAAGTGTAAATATATCAAAAGTGTGTGTTAAAAGTAATATATTTTTAGTGTTTTTTGGGTGTTCAAAACGGATACACCAGTGTATTAAAAATGTTGTCAGTGTTAAATATAGTGAATATGTGTCAAGAAATTTCTGTACATGAGATGAGTTTGTACAATATGGAGTAGGTCAAGAAGGTGGGCCAAAATGTCACATCAAACGAGAATAAAGGTCAGAAAACGACCTTAGACATGTGAGTAAAGATTTTCATTATATTTTGGTGTCTGGAAAAATTTTGTGTACAATTCCACCGGAGTTTTGAGTAAAAGGGATGTTTTTAAATAAATAATAACTAAATAAGAACGCGATCTGAACGAAAATAAAGTTTTAAGAAATAATAAATAATTATGTGAAATAATAAATCCTGTAGATGAAATGCATGGAATAAAATGTCAGTGAATTTGATGAATGTTATAAAAGCAAGCGTAATAATAATAATAATTATAACAAAGATATTTATATAAAGGTAAATTTGAATTATATGAAAGAAATAGCTCTTGAGCTTTTGTAAGGAATGAAGACATGATGTGAATAACAAGGTAAAGAAATCTAAATAAAGATTAAATTGAATGATATAAAAATATAGAGCGTTGAAGCCTTAACAAATGTATAAGACATGATGTGAATGCATGTTCTTAAAAATGGAGCGATTTATTGTCAATGGAAAAGATAAATATAAGAATTGAGATATATATCAATTGTTACTATGAAATTTATCAGTTCTTTGGAAGACATTCGGCCGTAAAGTAATGTGTAGCGTAATGTAACGCAATTAAATAAAAAGTCACGCTAGGAATGCGTAGAATTAAAATGTACTTGGTAAATTACTTATGAGGGGTAGTTGATTGTATTGAATTGAGATATGTTGTAAGTCCTCTAAATTGTGACGTAGATCACGAGGTCATGTGTGTATTATATTTAAAAGGGAGCTAATGTATGGTATTATTGAGCGTATGTCAAGTAGGCCACGGCCGACTTTAAATCGCGTCTTGTATAAGTCCTCCAATGTGGAAATGGTTCCCGAGGCATGTTAAGAGATTCGAACCTAGAATCCTCTGTTTGTTAAAGCCCCTTATTATTCGTCGTCGAATGTGTATTACCCTTCCCAATCAATGAGGACCCGTCATAATTAATAAATGCCAAGGTTACGAGAGTGGTTTATGAGCCAATAATATTGTTGAAAGTAAAACGATTGAGTAGAATGCCATGTCTCCCCAAAGAACTGAGAATAATGTGAAGGTTTGTTTTAAAAGCATTGAAGAGAGCTCCAACCGTAGGCTATGCAGGGAGCCGCTTTCCCTGTCATAAATCACGCTCGAGTATAATGGCCTGACCCTCATAGAGCGAGGGTGGGTAAAAACCGTCTTGTAAGATGTGTTAAATACACCGTGAGTGTTTAAAGTTGTTAATGACCCGGGCGTTGAACCGAGGTCCTTGTAGATTGATATTATCGCTTGCCAGTTCAGATCGTAGTTTTCTTATGTGATAATGGTCTTATAAGACAAATGAATTAAATCAAATCCATATTGTAATATTGTATGGAAATTAGGAATCCACGAGTTTTGTGAAGATAACTAGGTTTCGGGAGTGATCATAGTTTTTGACTTTGTCAAGTAATCTTTATAACTCTGGAGTACACAAATAAGTTTCCCGATCACCGTAGTGAATTTGAAAATTTGAGAGAGATAGTAAATACGGAGAACATGTGATATGCCCAAATATGGAAGTGAATAATTAACACGTAATTTTAAATGTAATTATATATTTGTTTTGATGATAAGAAAAGATAAAAATAGTTCTTGAGGTGTATAAAAGTATAACACCATTATTATGGGAAAGTATCGAGCCAAAGGAGCTCGTAGTTATATGGAACTTTAAGATAAGTACTTTATGGAAGTGAAAATAATCGTGAATTGTTGGTTTTAAAGAAAACCATGTGTTTTAAAGAGAATATTTGTTTTATTTTTATGCTATTCCTTGTTCCTTTTGGACAAGTAGAATGATATTGGTCAGTAGTTTATTTGTTTTATTGTTTGTAGCGCCATAATTTTGATTAATTAAATGTGTTAAAATAGGAGTTGATTTTGTTGTTATTTTTGCAAGTGTATCCTCTATTTAATCCAAAATATGTAAGTCACAGAGTGGGAGAACTTACCGCAGTCCCGAAAAATCCCGAATTGAGCAATGCTGGCATACTGTGATTTGCATATTTCTTGCTAAAAGGGCACACTACATAGCTCCAACACCCTACATCCTAGGCAATCTGTTTAACATATTCTAACCTTGGTCTACCCCTACAGTTTTTGTCCTCGACCCTTCCTTCCATAGCTAAGCTTGCTATTCCTGGGTGTCTTAGTATGTGTCCTACCAACCTATCTCTTCTCTTCATTAACAGTCGCCAGAAACATCTCTCCTCTCCCACTCGTCTTAATAACTCTATGTTTGTAACCCTATCTACCCATCTGATCTTCATCATTCTCCTGTAACACCACATTTCAAATGCTTCAATTTTCCTCTTTTCTGCTGCACCAATAGTCCAAGTTTCACTTCCATAGAGCGCCACGCACCAGACAAAGGCTTTCAAAAATGACTTCCTAATACCTAAATCTATATTCGATGTCAGCAGATTCCCTTTTTGTAGAAATGCTTTCTTTGCCTGAGCCAACCTACTTTTTATATCCTCTTTGCTTCGTATCTACAATCTACAATTTATGTATTGGAAGGAAGATTGCAGTTTTACATGACCGTGAATCTTGTGATTATGAGCCACGGGACCTCCTTTTTACGTGGAATCCGAACCACAGGACATGGCATTTCAATTCGAAAATTTCACATGCATTGACCGAGAATCGAACCCGAGCTGCCTTGGTGAGAGGCATACAGCTAGACCGCTGAGCCACCACGCCCCTAATTTATGTATTTAAGACAATGTGTAAAAGTTTCGGTCCTGCCAAGCTCTTGCTTGTCTGCAGGTGACAATTAAAAGTTGTATATTGAAAATCGATAATTACATTAACAATAACGGTATCGGTGGCATAGTTGGTAGCATGCTGAACTGCTGTGCCCAAGATAGCGGGTCCAAACCCAGCCGAAGTCGTCGGATATTTTAAGAGTGTTAAAATCCTTCAGTATGCCTTCCTTCGGAGGGGAAGTAAAGTCATCGGTCCCATGTCATAGATTTATGGCATGTAAAAGATCCTTCCACAGACTAAACTTGTGTGAAACTAAAATTCTTGGTTAGATTTCGTTGGAACGCTCTATCAAAGTTCCAACGTTCACCACTAGGTATCATTGACATCTGGTAGCGAAAGTTGGAACTACTTGAAATTGAACGGAACTTGTAGCTAACCCTATGGGTGTCCGCTTGAAGCAGCTACAGCCTCTGGCGAGCCGAACATGTCCTCGGACACTCCCGGCACTAAAAGTCATACGATAAATAAATAAAATGCATTAACAATTACATAGCCGAATCTTTCACCTTGCCATGCATTTTAGCCCGGACAAGTAATACATGCAAGGTTACAAATATTCGCATAGAGCTGAAAATTTGTACTAATGGTCGAAACACCATTATAAATTATATGTGAAAAGTCCCCAGCGATCCGACAACGGCAAAAAAATTATTCAAGGTGAAAGTTCGAAAATATGTTTTTTTTTTTTGCGTTTTTCAACCAAACGGTAAGTTTCATCATAAAAACAAGATGTTCAGTAAAGAACATATAGCCTACTATCTCCTAAATGCATGGGTATTGTTATAACACTTTGTTCTTTTCAAGGAGTATATTGAATGATGGTTGTAGTAGCTTGTTGAAATACAACGTGCTATACGGATATTAAACATTAATATGAGGTGCCCTTTGCTAGTGCTACCTCTGTAAAAAAAATCATTCAATTCCGTTTCACCGTGTTTGAATTGATATGGGGAATCGATTTGCACACATACATGGCCGCTATCTGTAAACTATTGGGCTGAAGACCTTGAAGTTCAGTGAAAAGATTCTTCCCACAAAAGGTATGTTGTTGAAAAATTTAGTAGAGATCAAATGATTAGGCTGGTCGTAATTTGATTTCAGCGTTTAATGTTTAGGTGGCCACCATTATGTTTCCGTCAAAATGGCGGCGATATAATACATGACACTGAGGTGCCCTTTGCTAGTGCTACCTCTGTACCAAATTTCGTTCAATTCGGTTTCACCGTGTTTGAATTGATAAGGGTAATCGATTTGCACACATACATGGCCGCCAACTGAAAACTATTGGGCTGATGACCTTTTAATTTGGTCAAAAGACGCTCGCCATACGACTAAATGCAGTTGCAAACTTGATAGATATCGGTTGATTCGGTTATTCATAATTTGATTTAAGCTTTGAATATTTGGGTGGCCGCCATTACGTTTCCGTCAAGATGGCGGTGATATAAACCATGACACTGAGGTGCCCTTTGCTTGTTCAACCTCTGTACCAAATTTTGTTCAGTTCGGTTTCACCGTGTTTGAATGGATATGGGGAATCGATTTGCACACACACAAGTCCGCCATCCGCAATGTTAAGGGCTGATGACCTTGCAGTTTAATCAAAAGATTTTTTTCATACATAAAGGTACAATGTTGCAAAATTTGGTAGAGATCAGATGATAAGGTTGCTCATAATTTGATTTATGCTTTTAACATTTGGGTGTCCGCCATTACGTTTTCGTCAAGATAGCGGTGATATAAAACATGTCGCTGAGGTGCCCTTTGCTAGTGCTACCTCTGCACCAATGTTCATTCAATTCGGTTTCACCGTGTTTGAATTGATAAGGGTAATCGATTTGCACACATACATGGCCGCCATCTGAAAACTATTGGACTGATGACCTTTTAGGTTGGTCAAAAGACGCCCGCCATACGACTATATGCAGTTGCAAAATTTGATAGATATCGGTTGGTTAGGTTATTCGTAATTTGATTTAAGCTTTAAATATTTGGGTGGCCGCCATTACGTTTCCGTCAAGATGGCGGTGATATAAAAACATGACACCGAGTTCTACCTCTGTACCAAATTTCGTTCAATTCGGTTTCACCGTGTTCGAATTGATAGGGGGGACATACATTCAGAGTAAACACACTCACACACACAGACACACACACAGACATACACACATTTTTTGGCCCTGTAGTGATCTCATAAGTCTACTTTCATTTTTTGCAAATATCGAAAGTAGGCTAATAGATCAGACTAAAATTGTAGATCATGCCATTATCTACAAAAATTGCCTCGACACTTTTTCTCCTAATAGTCACCGTTTTTGAGATATAACGATTCAAAAAGTTGGAAAAGTTGTATTCTTCATAATATGCTCACGTTTCTACGCCACCTGTGAGGTAGTGTACTTGGCGCGTTTTTTTTAACGTGGTTCCCCCGGTAGGTCTATTTCATTATCTATTGTGATCTTGTTTAATTCAATAATATTTAATGATAAACAATGGTACTATTTGAAATGATGAAATCGGTGTGAATTTTAAGAAATTGGGGGAAATTATTCTGCTTCCTCATGTTCTTGTTCTTCTTTTCTTCTTGTTCCTTTCCTTCGTGTTCTTCTTCTTCTTCTTCTTCTTCATGCTGGGTGCAGGTAAATTGTCCTAACAGCGATGAATAACATGTCTCTTCGCTGATATCGTATAAACACTCTTCTGTTGGCAAATCAACATTGGAGCATGACTGGCCATGACAACTGGTACATGCTAATGAACAAAATAATCCAACTTTTTTGCAGCCGCATTTAGCATTACATCCCTTCTTACAATTGCAATAAAGTTTGTTGAGGAGTTTTCCGGTGCAGGTGGGAGTAAAGTCTGGATTGGTTCCAATGTATTGTCGATTAACTTCCAACCCCACTCTTCTGGGTCTAGTTGATTACCAAGCCACACTTGATAATATACCCGAAAGAGATGTTGATGAGCAGAAGCGGAGGTTGGAGGAAGACAAGGTAAATGTACTTTTTTTTTTGTTCCAACTGATGTTGAGCTTTCATGCCAATAATTAATCTATATGGATCTATCTAGAATAATGACGAAATTAAGTTGGTAATATCGACATTTCTAATTAGTTCGAAATACTGAATACCTGGCATAATGTAGCCTAATAGAGAACTACAGTTGGCAGCCCTGGTGACTGAATATATTCTTAGTTCCATGTCTTAAGGTACAGAATACAAAATTTGGTTGAGGTCCAATGGATAGCATGGACGTTACATGCAGTTAAACATCAGCGCGTAAAATCATGTTGGCAACAATGACATACATGTATTGGTCAGAAATAATCTGATATAATATGATCTATTGTTGTGTCAATTTTGAATGAAATCCATTAGTTAGTATGGAAGTTAATGCATTTTAAAATTGGACCTATCAGCAGGCTTAGAATCATGTTGGCAGCAATTACGTATATTAGTTATTCCAAATTAATCTAGAATGCCAGGTACTATACATGTGCAAAGTTTAGAGCTAATGGCTTGCATACTTTCTGATATATTGATATTAGGGTAACAAAAATAGAGACAGTATTTATTAAAAGTTGGCAGCCATGGTTACTATTAAGAATCGGCATAGTCATATTTGCTATGGTAGACATAGCAGACACGAAATTTGGTTGAAATCCAAATGATAGTATAGAAGTTACATGTATTTAAAGTTGGACCTCTCAGCAGGCTTAGAATCATGTTGGTAGCACTGACGTATATACGTTCCTCCAAATTAATATAGAATGTCAGGTACTATACATGTGCATAGTTTAAAGCTGTCGGCTTGCATACTTTCTGATATATGGGTATTTGGATAAAAAATGAGAGCATTTATTAACAGTTGGCAGACCTCGTGGCTCTTAAGAATACGCTCAGTCATATCAGTTTATGTACACATAGCACATGCGACATTTGGTTGAAATCCAATTGATAGTGTAGAAGTTATATGAATTTAAAATTTGGACCTATCAGCAGGCTTATAATCATTTTGGCAACACTGCCATGTATGGCCTCATGGAAATTAAACTGCAATATTATAATCTATACGTGTGCCAATTTTGAAATAGCTCCCATTCATACCTTCCAAGATATCCAACATGGAGCTCAAATTTCAATTGCGATTTTTCAACAGTTGGTAGCACTGACATCATTTTCAAATATGGCCGTGAGATATTCAGATATAGATCTTTACTCCTACCAGATTTTGTTTCGATTGCGGCAGCCGTTTAGGAGTTGATAGGGGGACACACACAGCCAGCCAGACAGACAGACAGACAGACAGAAGGACAGACAGACAGACACACATTTGCCCGATCTCATAAGTCTACTTTTTCCTCATTTTTGCAAAATGTGAAAAGTAGGCTAAAAAAATTAATAATTTCTTCGTTTGGAGTTCGAGCAGTAAGTAATATCAGTAAGTCTACGTCTTCACCAACAACAATAGTTGTATTTGTCAAGTTGAACTGTTCTATTGCTGTTTCAATTATCAGGACATCAGCAATTGTAATGCTCAATGCGGCTGCAAAGTAGTTGGATTATTTTGTTCATTAGCATGAACTAGTTGTCAAGGCCAGTCATGCTCCAATGTTGATTGCCATCAGAAGAGTGTTCATACGGTATCAGCGAAGAGACATCTGATTCATCGCTGTTAGGACAATTTACCTGCACCCGGCAGGAAGCAGAAGAAGAAGAGCAAGAAGAGGAGGAACAAGAAGAAGAAGAAGAGGAAGAAGAAGAAGAAAAAGAACATGAGGAAGCAGAAATATTAGATGGTTCCGAATAATTTCCCCCGATTTCTTAAAATTCACACCGCTTTCATCATTTCCAAATAGTACCATTTGTAGCCTATTTTCATTTTTGAAAAAAAAAAAAAAAAAAAGGCTTATGAGATCATTTTTTGTCCGTGTGTCTGTCTGTGTGTGCGTGTGTGTGAGATTCGTGTGTGTGTGTCCCCCTAATAAAATCTAAATGGCTGGAGCGATTTCAATGAAACTCGGTAAGTTCACAGCACTATTCCAGGCGACTCCGACCGTGCCCTTCAAATTTTGTTACGTCTCACCAATCCATCATGGCGGCTGTGCGAAATATTTCACCAGCATTCAATATCTCCGAACTATTACCGATATCACCCTGGTATTTTGTATGATGATAAAGGAAACTACTCGAAGTTCACTTATGTGACCTTCAAAAACCTGGTAACTACAAAACCAACATGGCGGCCAAGCGAAGTTGCGACTTTTAAATAGACGTTTCTCGCGATTTAACCAACCAAAATGAAGCTTGGTACAGTATATGTTTATATACATTGTAATGCACCGACATCTAACTTTGTTCAATTGTTTACATAACCTCAAGATGGCGGCTGTGCGAAATATTTCACCGGCATTTTATATCTCTTAAAATATTAGCGGTATCACCATGACATTTTGTACGGAGATAATGGGCACTACTGGAGTTCATCAATGGGTCTTTCAAAAGCCGGTTAACTTCAAAACGGACATGGTGGCCAAGCGAAGTAGAAAGTTTTAAATATAATTATCTCGAGATTTAATATTCCAAACGCAATGAAACTTCGTACAGCAAATGTTTATACACATTGTAATGCACTGGTATCTAATTTAGTTCAATTGTTTATACAACCTCAATATGGCGGCTGTGCGAATTTCGTAAATTAAGTTTTTATTTCTTGTGTTCTAATCATGCGATCGAAATCAACATTTGCATAATGAACGTGCACAATAATCATCACCTAATAGTACATAACCCTATGGACTACATATATTAAAATCCAACATGGTGACCATCCGAAATATTTAGACGGTTCTCAATATCAATTAATCTACTACAGCAATCAAACTGAAATTTTGAAAGTGTATAGATGCTATAAGCATAAGTTCGCCTATGGGACGTTCAATAACCTGGCGAGCACAAAACCAACATGGCAGCGACGCGAAATTTAAATATTTAAAAATACGTTTCTAGCGTTTTAACCATCCGAGCGCAGTGAAACTTGATACGGTATATCCTTACACAAATTTTTATCGACCGGCATCTAATTCATTAAATTATTTTCATAACCATAAGATGGCGGCTAAGCGAAATTTTAAAATCCCGCTTTTATTTCTTCTCTCCTAATCATGCGATTGAAGTTTGAATAAAATACCTACACAATAATCTTCATGTAATAGTAGATAAATCTAAGGCATATAATATAACAAGAAGTTCCGTGAAGAACTATACAGCCTACTTTTCATGCCAATGATTATTCTACAGTATATGAACCTATCTAGAATAATTACGAAATTAAGTTGGTAATATCGACATATCTAATTAGTTCAAAATATACCTGGTATAATGTAGCCTAATAGAGCACTACAGTTGGCAGCCCTGGTGACTGAATATATTCTTAGTTCCACCTCTTAAGGTACAGAATACAATATTTGGTTGAAGTCCAATGGACGTTACATGCAGTTAGACACTGGATCTATCAGCACGCGTAAAAGCATGTTGCCAACAATTCCATGCATGTGCTGGTCAGAAATAATCTGAATTATTATGATATCTTGTTGTGCCAATTTTGGATGAAATCCATTTGTTAGTATAGAAGTTACATGTATTTTAAAATTGGACATATCAGCAGGCATAGAATCATGTTGGCAGCACTGCCTTGTATTAATTACTCCAAATAAATCTAGAATGTCAGGTGCTATACGTGTGCAAAGTATAGAGCTGTTGGCTTGCATACTTTCTGATATATCGATATTAGGGTAAAAAGAATATAGACAGCATTTATTAACAGTTGGCAGCCCTGATTGCTCTTAACAATACATATAGTCATATCTGTTATGGTACACATAGCACATACGAAATTTGGTTGAAATCCAACTGATAGTATAGAAGTTACATGTATTTAAAAATTGGTACTATCAGCAGGCTTATAATCATGTTGGTAGAACTGACGTATATAAGTTGCTCAAAATTAATCTAAAATGTCAGAATATACGTGTGCATAGTTTAAAGCTGTTGGCTTGCATACTTTCTGATATATTGGTATTTGGATAAAAAAATAGAGAGAGCAATTATTAACAGTTGGCAGCCCTGGTGGCTCTTAAGAATACGCTCAGTCATATCTGTTTATGTACAGATATTACATACAAAATTTGGTTGAAATCCAATGGATAGTGTAGAAGTTATATGCATTTAAACATTGGACCTATCAGAAGGCTTAAAATTATTTTGGCAACACTGTCATGGTTGGTCTCCTGGAAATTAAACTGAAATAGTATTATCTACTTGTGTGCCCATTTTGGAATAGCTCCCATGCATACCTTGCATAATATACAACATGGAGCTCAAATTTCTAGTGCGTTTTTTCAGCAGTTGGTAGCACTGACATCATTTTCAAATATGGACGTGAGCTATTCCGGTGCACATCTTTACTCATACTAAATTTGGTTATGATTGCTGCAGCCGTTTAGGAGTTGATAGGGGGACACACACACACAGCCAGCCAGCCAGACAGACAGACAGACAGACAGACAGACAGACAGACACACATTTTCCCGGATCGATCTCATAAGTCTACTTTTTCCTCATTTTTGCAAAATGTGAAAAGTAGGCTAAAAATTCTACATGGTGACCATCCAGAATATTTAGACGGTTCTCAATATCTACGAATCTACTACAGCAATCAATCTGACAATTTGTATGTTGATAGGGGCAATTAATATTAGTAGGATATATGAAAATAGGCTGTATTGTTCTTCACGGAACTACTTGTTTATTACTAGCGGACCCGTGCGAGAAATCTCGCACGTTCATAAACAACACTTTCCCCAATATGTTTTTATTGTGAGACTTAAGGAGAAAGGTTGTTATGATTTTATTTCAACCAAATGATCATAGAAAACTATTTACATTTCATTTCAGAATTCAAAGTTCTACGTTCCCTAACTTAAGAAGGCAATCACTGAAAATTGGATCATCATAACACTCACCAATTATTCGATATTTATGAAATTATACGATTTGAGTATTCATTTCTTTGATTTACTGTTTCTAAATTCCATGAACAATGATAAAGGAAAGACCTCAGATGTTAAAAAAGACATGAAACAGGCGTCACAGCGGTTAAAATGTGAAGTGGACAGCAATTATGGAGCTTATTTTCCTACAGTAACAGTATCTGCAAATAGCACACTTTGTACATTTTTTTGAAAGTCACTTTTTAAAGAAAGAATAGATATTTATGAAATTAGAGTGCAATTCGTCACTGCTAATGTCTATTCTCTTTCATTAGAATGTTCATTTGTCACGATCGGTCTCTTGTAAGCGCCGGAGGAGGGATCTACTGTATACTACTGTAATAATATATATTTTTAAATATTATTGAATTAAATAGGATCACAATAGATAGTGGAATAGGCCTACCGGGAAATCCACGTTAAAAACAACGCCAAGTACACTACCTCACATGTGGCGTGGAAACGTGTGCATATTATGAAGAATACAACTTTTTCAACTTTTTGAATCGTTATATCTGAAGAACGGTGACTCTTAGGAGAAAAAGTGTTGAGACAATTTGTATAGATAATTGCATGATATACAAGTTTAGTCCGATCTACTTTTATGATAAACCTTACCATTTGGCTGAAAAACGCAAAAAAAAACCCACCATATTTTCGAACTTTGACCTTGAATATATTTTTTTTTTTTGCCGTTGTCGGATCGATGGGGACTTTTCACATTTCATTTATAATGGTGTTTAGACCATTAGCACAAATTTTCAGCTCTATGCGAATTTTTGTAACCTTACCCCTATTTTTTGGGCTAACTTGACCGGGCTATTTGACGTTTCCTTACAGTCTATCAATGTATGCTATTCAGTGAGTCATCACCCTTTTGCCCAATCAGTTTAGGCGGGGAACTATGTATACAGGGTGTGTGAAGTTTACCTGGACCCTAGGTCAGGACGCACCGAAAGACGTTAAAATCATATAATGAACGGTGCATGGATTAGCTGGAAAAATGATTTAGTGACATATCTTAAACGTGTCTAGCAGGTTTGACAGGTCATGGCTATTTTCGGTGTTACCTTCATCGTATGGCTAAAGTAAGGAGTCCAGTGTGTATTTACTGCGAGAACCAACGAGATGTTTATCATACGTTCTTCGTCTGCGCTCGTTGGGCAGCGGAAAAACAACGACTTGATGCTGAGGTTGGTCCAAGAACGCCGGATAATATATAAGGTGCGTTCAATAAGTAACGAGCCGGAGGCTGTAATGCGCAAACCGGTGACGACATCGGCTAATCGTGGCTTGTGTAACGAGGTGTGGTTCCGACTGGAGCGTGGAAGGTCACAGCCCGTCGCTAGAGGGCACGCGTGCACATCACGTGACGATACAAGGCGAGCAGCAGCATGCATCAATCGTCCAACGCTGCCAGTCGCATTGCAAACGGTGACATGGAGACGTCAAACGAAGAGCAAAGAGGTGTTGTTCGGTTTCTGACAGCGGGAGGAGTAGGGGAACGGACATTCATCGCCGAACAAGCGCTTCAGGGAAGGACGGGTGTCGTTAGCCGATGATGCCCGGTCTGGAGCACTCCCCTGCATTACCGATGACAACGTCCAGCTGGTTGATGTACTCATTACCCAGGACCGCCGAGTGACAGTGAACGCCATAGCCGCCGTTGTCGGATTGAGCGTCTGAAGTGTGCACACCATCATGAAGGAACGGCTGCACTTGCGGAAAGTGTGTGCCAGTGGGTGCCCCACAGTCGTCAACCACACCAGGATGCATGTCGAATGACCTACTGTCTTGGTCTTGGTTGGACGATTAATGCATGCTGTTGCTCGCTTTATATCGTCACGTGACCTACACGCGTGTCCTCTAGTGACGGGCTGTGACCTTCCACGCTCTGGTTGGAACCACACCTCGTTACACACGCCACGATTAGCCGATGTCGTCACCGGTTTGCGCATTCCAGCCTCCGGCTCGTTACTTTTTGAACGCACCTTATAGTTGGAATTATGCTGAAGGACGAGCTCAGCTGGGATACGGTTGCTTTCTTCGTTGGGGTGGTCCTTCGTCAGAAGATGTCGGATGGGGACTTGCATGATTTAGTTGAATAAGTCTGCGATCCGCGAACTATGAATTGAGAAGTAAGAATGAGCTTGTGAAGCAAAGAAAATAGCTTCATGCTGATGTAATACGAAAGTGGTCGCGGGATGGGTTGTGTCAAGAGGATAGGGCGTGATTTTTAGTGGGTAAGAATCCCACACACTTGAGGAGTGCGGACCCTTCTCAAAGCTTATGTAAGATTTTCCACTTCCCTCGTAAAAACCAATAATATATTATTAAGTTTCTTTTGCTGTTAGGTTTGTAGAGTGCAATTACTTTCTGATGGCACTTGCACATACAATGAGAGTCCATGTGCAACATTGTATTTGAAAGGGGAGGAACGTTCACTTCGCTATTTGCTGAGGAAGTGTTCACATCGGATACGGTCGTTTTCTTCGTTGGAGTGGTCCTTCGTCTGAAGAAGTCGGATGGGGACTTGCACGATTTAGTTGATTAAGTCTGCGATCCACGGACTATGAATTGAGAAGTATGATGGTGCTTGTGAAGCAAAGAAAATGGCTCCATCCTGAAGTAATACGAAAGTGGTCCCGGGATGGGTTGTGTCAGGAGGATAGGGCGTGTTTTTTAACAGAAACTGTATTGCATGTTGGCGTGTCTTCCAGGAGCTCAGCAGTAGTTCGTACTATGTTCGAATATGTACAGGCCTAGTGTGCACTATGGTCAACCTAGGGAAGTCGTTTTTTGCACCTTATACCACGCAATGCACCGGCGCATGCTCCCAGAGAGGCCCTATTGTACTGTGCCCAACTCTAGGAATGGGTATTCCAAGATTCAGACACCTAGATATCAAGGGAAAGGCTACAGCCGCTTTTGAAAGTTGAGATATTTGAATATCGCGCTCCATTACTTCTAGAAGGGAATGGAAATTTTGTGCAGCCAAGAGCATGTCAAGTGACGTAGCGAGTAGTAGCAGAGGTCGAGACTATTTGTTGATTAAATAGTTAGCCATGGAGTAGAGACTTGAGACTTGGATCAGATTACTGGCACGGCCAAATGAAAAAGAATGAACTTAGTATCAAGTGAATCGGACCAGGGATACCAGAGATATGAGGATTTCCAGATTTCAGCGTGATGCAGCGTGGACCTGACCGTTTTGAATAAAAGCCGGCCGGCCCAAGCAACATCAGCTCACTTCGAACCAAGCTCTTGCATGACAAGGTGCTGCCACGTTGAGCCAAGGCACATGGTTGCCGGATCTACGCAGAAGATATCTTTAAATTGTGATAGTCACAAAAGTGCTGCGATACATGTGGAACATAGTAAGTTTCCGGCAGAGAGAATCACTAAGGTGATTGTTATTTTTCTACGGACACTGGTGAAATACTTTATTTCTATATGGACATATGCTAGACTTTGTCTAGAAAGTACTTTGTCACAGTCCAGTAATAATAATTTAATACTTGGATATTTTAGTCCAATTAGTCAGTTTCATAAATTGTAACTTGATAACCACTCCGATCTTTCAGTATATTGAAGGCCAGTCTATCACGGTGTTGTTCATTAGCCGACGAAGGGAAACTATATGTTGCTTCGCGCATGATAGATGGTGATAAGCCATGCCCAGGGAACGATCTTCAGAACAGCCGTTGATTGGTTTAGACTGTCAGTGTTTTCTTGTACTGAAAAGATTACCGTGAGTTATGTTACAACTGACATATTTGAGAATAGATCACTTGGATCTGACCCCATTTAAGCGAAATGCTATGGACTTAATTGAAGTCAATATTAAAATGGATCAGCAGTTACTTCAAACTTCAAGAAATATTTCCACTATGTCGGGTTAGACAGATTGTGGGTATATAATGGCGGCCGATACAAGGATTAGACGTGCGTGTCCGATAGGGCATGTATCCGATAAATCTGGTACAGACCAGGTTCACTACGCTTCAAGACCAACGAGAAATGTAAGCCACTTTTGACTTAATATTATGCCTAGCTAATTGGAACAAACTCTTTTTCTGCAGATGACCAACACATTTGTTTTTCTTCGTATTTAAATCTTGCAATGATTTACGCAGGACATATTAGAGTTATTCTGAGTATTTTCAGCACTCAGAACAGTTTAGGATCGATGACCGAGCAGAACGAGCATTTATTTGAATGTTTCATATATTTTGATAATCACGGTAATCAGCCGAGGTAACTGTAAAAGTTAATAATTATTTTTGTTAAGAAATGGATATGTTATCCATATTCGAAGAATCGAACATGTGGATTCTCACATAATGAAATAATAATTAAACACATTCACAATAATATAACTAATAATAATAATAATAATAATCCACTAATAATAATAATAATGATTTTCATGACTTTTCTAAATAATTCTTGGATCTTATATTTTCTAATAATCACATTTATTGAGAGAGAGCTTATGAAGTAGTTTAATCATTTCTAGTTTGGAACAGGTGATTTTCCGAAGGAGAGTGGTTAGCGCAAGCCCACATTCAACCAACATTACAGTTCTGGTTGAACAGTTAATATTTGCAATGAGCAAAGTATATTTTTCAGATAACACGGAGAGGCATGAAACGGGAAGCAAATGATATTTGTATCAATTAGGATATTTTTGTATTTATATAAAATCATGACGTAAATACACATTCGAAAGTGAAATAAAGATTATCATAAGTATGGTAACTTCACGGGTTGAACTGAATGGTAAAATAAAATAAACTTGTAAGTTTATAAATCTTCCAGTGTTGATAACAAGCAGAGGCTTGATTTATTGTATAAATTTTGGGAAGAAAATTTATGTGTGTGGAGTAGTTGAAATGCCATTCCCAGGTGCGCATGTTTAAGTCGCAGGAATGAGGAGGTTTTTATTTGAGCATCAATCAAATAGCAGGTTCGATGACTCAGTGTTAAAGAAGGAGTATTGGAACTACACATTGCGTCGTATGAATGACCCAAAGGTTATTTCTTAAAAACCATCAGTTCTTATTTCAACCTTGTTTACGGATTCCATTAAGACTTTGATTTTGCTAGAGCCCGGATTTGTCATGATAGTATTTTATTCTTCTTCAGAGGAAGACCTTTGCCATTGTTGTTGGAATATTGTGTTCTTATAAAAATAATAGAATGGGCCACTGCCAATTAAAGATAATTCTATAACCACGAATAATTTGAAGGATGTTTTCAATCCAAGTGCCATGAACTAAATGAATTTATTATGAAGCTACAATTCTTATTTCCGCATTCTGTCGAAGAATTGCAAGTTGTGAAAGTTACTAAAATGGCCACAAATATAAATATTTTTCTTAATAATGATTCCAAGTGGAGAATCGAATAGTTGAATGGTCCAACAATTTATTGATCAAGTTGATGATTCAGAAATCATATATTTTGTTAGGAACTTGAAGTTCATAATCGAGTCACTTCTCGAAACGTTTAATGTCAGAAGAACAATTAATTTTGTTGTGCTTCGCACAGTTCTTCGATGCTATGCTCAATGGTCAAATACTTTTCAGATGTTGTTATTAATATGTGTACATAATTTGTGTTGATTCAGAGATAATAATATTTTTTTTGACAATATATTTTTTTGAAACTGGAAAAATAAGTGAAAGTTAAAAATTCTATGAACAATTATTCTACGAGTGTTAATATTATGTAAAAATTCAACCAGTGAACTACAGTATTTCCAGTAAAGACAATTAAATTTGAACTGGATTTAATCATAAATAATGGATATAATTTTGGAACACAGTCTACAGGACTGATAATCAGACTTGTGTCTCCAAAGATAATTGTCCAATGTGTTGGAAAATTTCTGTACATTGTGTAAATAGTAATGTGGGTCGCCACACATGAATGATGCTGCTTTGAGCATTTTATTTTGCAGTCAATTTTAAATTCAGAATAAAATGAGATAATTTTACATGATGTGTTATGCCCAGTTGAATCTCCTTCTATCCTTATTGTTGCATTGAGCCAAAAATCAGTAAAGCATTTTTTTAGCCTACTTTCGATTTTTGCAAAAAATGAAAGTAGACTTATGAGATCAACACAGGGCGAAAAAGGTGTGTCTGTCTGTGTGTGTGTATGTGTGTGTGTGAGTCTGTGTGTGTGTGTATGTGTGTGTGTGTGTCTGTGTGTGTGTGTAAGTGTGTGTACTCAGAATGTCTGTCCCCCCCTATCAATTCGAACACGGTGAATGCGAATTGAACGAAATTTGGTACAAAGGTAGCACTAGCAAAGGACACCTCAGTGTCATGTTTTATATCGCCGCCATCTTGACGGAAACGTAATGGCGGCCACACAAATGTTCAAAGCTTAAATCAAATTACGACTAACCTGATAATCCGATCTCTACCAAATTTTGCAACAGCATACCTTTATGGGGGAGCATCCTTTGACCAAACCAATAGGTCATCAGCGTAATAGTTTGCGGATGGCGGCCATCTTTGTGTGAAAATCGATTCACCCTATTAATTCGAACACGGTGCAACCGAATGGAACGAAATTTGGCACAGAGGTAGTACTAACAAAAGGAACCTCAGTGTCATGTTTTATATCGCCGCCATCTTGACTGAAACGTAATGGCGGCTACACTAATGTTCAAAGCTTAAATCAAATTACGACTAACCTAATCATCCGATCTCTACCAAATTTTGCAACAACATACCTTGGTGGGGGAAGCATCCTTTAACCAAACCAATAGGTCATCAGCGTAATAGTTTGCGGATGGCGGCCATCTTTGTGTGAAAATCGATTCCCCCTATTAATTTGAACACGGTGCAAGCGAATGGAACAAAATTTGGTACAGAGGTAGTACTAACAAAAGGCACCTCAGTGTCATGTTTAATATCGCCGCCATCTTGACAGAAACGTAATGGTGGCCACACAAATGTTCAAAGCTTAAGTTAAATTACGACTAACATAACCATCCGATCTCTACCAAACTTTGCAACAACATACCTTTATGGAGGGAGCATCCTTTGACCAATCAAATAGGTTATTAGCCTAATAGTTTGCGGATGGCGGCCATCTTTATGTCAAAATTGATTCCCCCTATTAATTCGAACACGGTGCAACCGAATGGAACGAAATATGGTACAGAGGTAGTACTAACAAAAGGCACCTCAGTGTCATGTTTTATATCGCCGCTATCTTGCGGAAACGTAATGGCGGCCACACAAATGTTCAAAGCTTCAATCAAATTACGACTAACCTAATCATCCAATCTCTACCAAATTTTGCAACAACATACCTTTATGGGGGGAGCATCCTTTGACCAAACTAATAGGTCATCAGCGTAATAGTTTGCGGATGGCGGCCATCTTTGTGTGAAAATGGATTCCCCCTATTAATTCGAACACGGTCCAACCGAATGGAACGAAATTTGGTACAGAGGTAGTACTAACAAAAGGCACCTCAGTGTCATGTTTTATATCACCGCCATCTTGACGGAAATGTAATGGCGGCCACACAAATGTTCAAAGCTTAAATCAAATTACGATTATCCTAATCATCCGATCTCTACCAAATTTTGTAACTACATACCCTTATAGAGGAAGCATCCTTTGACCAAATGAATAGGTCATTTGCCTAATAGTTTGCGGATGGCGGCCATCTTTGTGTGAAAATCAATTCCCCCTATTAATTCAAACACGGTGAAACCGAATGGAACGAAACATGGTACAAAGGTAGCACTAGCAAAGGGAATTTCAGTGTCATGTTTTATATCGCCGCCAAATTGACAGAAACGTAATGGCGGCCACACAAATGTTCAAAGCTTAAGTTAAATTACGACTAACCTAACCATCCGATCTCTACCAAACTTTGCAACAACATACCTTTATGGAGGGAGCATCCTTTGACCAATCTAATAGGTTATTACCCTAAAAGTTTGCGGATGGCGGCCATCTTTATGTCAAAATTGATTCCCCCTATTAATTCGAACAAGGTGGAACGCATGGAACGAAATTTGTTACAGAGGTAGCACTAGCAAAGGGCACCTCAGTGTCATGTTTTATATCACCGCTATCTTGACGGAAACGTAATCGCGGCCACCCAAATGTTAAAAGCTAAAATGTAATTACGACCAACCTAATAATCTAGTCTCTACCAAATTTTGCAACACCATATCTTTATGTGGGAAACATATTCTGACCAAACTGCAAGAACATCAGCCCAATAGTTTGCAGATGGTGGCCAAGTATGTGTGCAAATCGATTCCCCCATCAATTCAAACACGGTGAAACAAATTGAACGAAATTTGGTACAGAGGTAGCACTAGCAAAGGGCACCTCATATCCATGTTTAATATCCCTATAGCACGTTGTATTTCAACAAGCTACTACAACCAACATTCAATCATACTCCTTGAAAAGGACAAAGAGTTACAACAATACCCATGCATTTAGGAGAAAGTAGGCTATATGTTCTTTACTGAACATCTTGTTTTCTTTTGATGTCGTTTTTGCGATTAGCTTTAACCCATCTGGCGCCCCGGGATATTTTGACTCTCGTGCTGACTGATTCTTGGTAAAATGCATATGTGGTCGTGCGGACTCCGGTCTAAACGGGCACAGTACGATCTCTAGTCTCATGCCAAATGAACACGCTTGCCATTAAAACCAATTTTCCTATATTCCTAATTGGGGATATGAAAGCTTATGCATCTCTGCTTTGACGAATAGTGGACAATATGAAGAGGGTCGACACTTGTTAAAGACGTTCTTGTACGAGGTTTGTTTCTAAAGGCAAGCTTTCCTAAGCATGCCTACAATATGAATGAAGATTAGCCTTACGTAAGCAGAGAGGTGGTACTAAAGAATGTCAAAGCTGTCGTGCGTCGCATCTTAAGCTGTTCTGATAACAGGTGTATACCACAGCAATAATATATTAATGTGAACAGTTGCTAATGGATACAGGACATTGCCATACAAACACCACGACCGTTATCTCGCAGGCGTCTAATGCATGCGTCGGTCGTAACCCGAGCGTCGTGATAGCGTAAAAGCTTATAAAGGAGGGTGTAAGGAGCCCACCAGGGTGGCCATGTGTAGGATTATGTTCAGCAGGACGGGAGGGAGAGAGGTACACATTAGAGCAGTGAAAGTGGCAAGTTCATGCCAAGGACAGTGATGAATTCCAAGCTTGCTTTTACGACCAGACAAGTTTACTTATGTTTACTTTACGAGTATTCTGAGAATCACACCCAAGAGATACGGCATCTCAGGCTCTCCTCACCAATTGCTCAATATCCACCTCAGCGTTCTTGGCTGCCACCCCCTGAGGTACCGGATTCCATTCTACGTTCTACCAAGAAACTTAATTCTGGTCTGACAGAAACGGGGTCCTTTTAAGGATAACTGAGTAGAAAATGGGTTCTATTCTCAACTCAGCCATCATAGAAGTGTTTTTGTGGTTTACAATTCTACTCAAGGCCAATGAAGGAAATGTTCCTAATTTATGGCCACGGTCTCCTCCTTCCCAACCTTAACATCAACTACAAGGACATACACCACTACCGATCCTCAAAGTACGCTGGTTATCAGACAAATTCAACAATCACAAGTGCACGGTACTTATGACCACGACGACCAAGCCTCTAAATATAACAAAAAAGCAACACTGTGTATGTATTGTATGCATGTTTACCATCTCTTGATGAATGTTATCTGCTTGAGGTCTTCTTCAGTTTCCTGTGTCCATTTGGACTTGTTTTTACTGTTGAGGGTGATGTTGAAAATTTGTTTTGTAATTCTGTGCTGGTCCATTCTGTATATTTTGACCAAAACATTTAGCTCATCTCTTTCTGAAAGTGTCGGTGATATTTTCTATTGTTTTATAAATTTCTGATGATGGTCTTTTAATCCATACTCCCTCTTTATTCACTGGTCCATTATTATTATTATTATTTATTTCTTTATGTATTCGTTAATTCCCCAAGAGGAGAGCGTTACAACCCAATCAATTTTCATGTTTTATTCTGGCACTTTCTTCTTTTTTCCCAAAAATCTCTCATATACACACTATGCTTCCTCTTTCTCTCCTCCGTCCACTTCCTTCCCGGTTGTCTCTCTTTGGGAGTTTGCTCAAACTTCTGTTGTATGTGCTCCTGTTAATCATGTATTCTGTAGAGGTGTTTAATTTACTGAGATCTTCCACGGTTTCCTTTACCCAATTGGTTTTTAGTGTACTATTCGTAACTATATAAAAAATCTTGGTCAGTCTGTCTTCGGTCATCCTATGTATCTATTATATAAAACGAAGCGCCCTGACCCACTGACTCATCATCGCGCAGCCAAAGCTATTAAAGTTAGAAACATGACATTTTGGGGATATGTTCGTATGTCCATAAAATTTTGCCCTCCTTTTCCTTATGTTGTTTGTAATCATCTCTGTCTGTTTGTACAGTTCTATTGTCGGTCTCTTTATCCATATTCCCTCTTTCTGAACTGGCCCGTAGATTTGTCTCAAAATTTTTCTCTCTTTTTCTTCTAATTCCTTGATTTTTGTTCGTCCCTTGAGTGCTGTCGTTTCTGAAGCGTATACGGCCTCTGGTAAGACTACTGTACGATAGTGTCGTAATTATTATTATAATAATTATTATTATCAGTGTTTAATGCTAAGCACGTTATCTGCAAATACTTGTATTCCACGGAGAAACCAGTGAAATACAATTGTAGATGTGTCGGACAACCGACGCATGGACGAATAGTTTGTTTACATTACATTCGTTGCGCTAGCGATCCCAACTTAACTCGGTCAGACGTGACGAAAAGCTGTCGAAACCCAGCCTAGAGAGGCAGGAGGCAGCCTGCCGACGCGGGACGCAGCAGAGCTAGCACACCGAGCGAGCAAAGGCTGACGCCGCTGTGTTAAAGCCTCGACCAAACTCTATCTCTGTTAGTAGATGCAGGAGAATGACGTAGGCCTATGTTCTCATGAGACTGAATTAAACCCCGATCCATCCTTTACCCAGATCTTATTATCTCGTAGTGTATGGAATCGAACAGAATAAGAGACAACTATTCTTCAACTGTACAATTAAATATTGGCCCGCATGCCACGTGGAAACGTTTAGAATTTTTTACATTTAAACAGAGATAGCTCTGTGCGTTAACGGCCTATTGCAACTAGACCAGGTCTACCTCGTGGCGTAGTGGCTAACATTCTTAGCTATCACCGTGGAGGTCCGTGTTCGATTTCCGGCCCAGCCAAGATATTTAATTCTTGTCTGAGTGCTGAATTGAGGTACACTGAGCCTCGTGAGACAAAACTGAGAAGAGGCAGTTTTGATTCCCACCTCAACTATCCTGGAAGTGGTTTTCATGGTTTCCCACTTCTACTCCAGGTGAATTCCGGGATGGTTCCTAAACTAAGGCCACGGCCGCCTCCTTCCCAATCCGCATCTGAATTTCAACTACACATTAATAAAGCCATCACAGTGACACAGATTATCATACAAATTCCTCACACACCCAAGTACACGGGGTTATATGACCATGATGTCTCAAGGCCCCTCAATGAATCAGCAACAACAGCTAATTCTTTAATCCCTCATTAATTCATCGGATGAGTTTGGAGGCAGTACACTCGCGTATATACCACCCACCTCATTTTAAATTAATCTCACCTCATGCTCTACCCCAGAGGTCCTCAAAGTGGAGGGTGCGCTCCCTGAGGGGGGCTCTGAGAGTGACAAAGGGGGGCGTCGGCTGTGATTGAAATATTTATGTTTCATATCCTGTAACAAATATTGCTGTATATTATCATTTAGATTTTCACGGCGCGTTATATTATTCATAATGTTGAATTTTGGGCTTATGCCGTGTATTTTTATATTAAAATTCGACGCGTTTCGAAAGAAACCATGTCTTTCTTCGTCAGGAATAATCTGAAATACGACAAAAGATTGCTAAGAGAAAGCAACAAAGATTATAAAAGGTGCCCAAAGATGGACGCCATTATATCCCCATGTAGGCACAACGAAAAGCAGCATTGTATCACTTTCTCAGGGTTCTGATAGTAGGTAGCCAGGATTCACTGAGATTGTAGCCGGTGTCACGGTTGAAATTATCTGGGTGTTTACGTATTTCGAGAGCAATATGCACTCGCATTAAGGAACATAATAGATGTATCAGGCTCCTTCAACCTGATAAATCAGCTGTTGCTGATCATGCTTTAACACCTGGCCATGATGTCATGTTCCAAGGAGTGGATGTTCTTGCCCGTATAAAGCAATATCGTCCCAGAATCATCAGGGAGGCGGTTGAAATACGTAAACACCCTGATAATTTCAACCGCGACACCGGCTACAATCTCAGTGAATCCTGGCTACCTATTATCAGAACCCTGAGAAAGTAATTCACTGCTGCTTTTCGTTGTCCCTACATGGGGCTATAATGGCCTCCATCTTTGGGCACCTTTTATGTGTTCTTTGTTGATTTCTC
This sequence comes from Meconema thalassinum, assembly GCA_946902985.2. Classification (NCBI taxonomy): domain Eukaryota; kingdom Metazoa; phylum Arthropoda; class Insecta; order Orthoptera; family Tettigoniidae; genus Meconema; species Meconema thalassinum. The sequence continues at coordinate 1,905,056,051 of OX336388.2, read as the reverse complement.
TTAGCAATCTTTTGTCAGTCAGTTCAAAGATAGTGAGTGATCATGTGAATTCTAGTACATGTTTAGTGGAAGTGGTTAGCCCGATTTACAATAAACTGATACAAGTAAAGCCATTACCCATGGATAAGTGGCTTGTTAGCAGTGGTATAAAGAGATCCCATGAAAGTGATAGTGCTTGCCCTCATTCGGAAATATTCAGTCCTAATAAAGAAGAATAAGGGGTGAATGCACTACACAGCCTATTTCATGTTTCAGAATGGGGGCGCGACGGAAAATGTTTGAGAACCCCTGCTCTACCCTATAGAAATGGAAATGATGAAGACAAATGCAGACAGAATATCAACACAATAGGACAATGCCAATTGGGCGAATGAGGTCACAGAACAATGTCTGCCCGCCGTCTGCCAATGGATATCTTTGCCCAGAACACTGCCGTCAGTTTGTGAGCGAACGCGGTGAAAGAGAAACCAAATAAAAGGGCGTGTTGACAGCAACTAGAACTTAATCCGCGCCCGTACAGTACCAGTGGGGCGGTATCGATCTACAGGGTTCACGATTCAGAATGAATGTAATCTGTTGCTCACTCCTTTTCAAGTGAGTCAGCTGGACGGATTTTAAAATGTTGTAGAACACGATGAGTACCAAGCAATTTATTATTACTTCGCCAATACGTTTTTAGACTCTCACCCTCATGCGTTGGCTATGCAAACAATGAGTGAAGCTTTGACATAAAATTCAGATCAGCCTGGTAATGTTGTGGTATTGATAATATTATTATTTGTTTCACGTCCCTTTTAACTACTGCGACTTTAAGAGACGCTTGGGTGCCGCAAATTTGTCCCGAAGGGGACCTTTAACGTGCCAGTAAATCTACTGAGACGGTTCCCTCGCATTTGCACACCCTCAAATGCCAGCTGACTGCGCCAGGATTCGATCCTGCTACCTAGGGAACAGCAGGCGAGAACGTTACCGCAGAGCCACGCAGCTATCCGGTGTGGTATTGATGGGGAGCTTGTTGTTCTTCTTCTTCTTCCTCCTCTTCCTCCTCTTTCTCTTCTTCTGGTTACGTTTTGGCCAACTAAGGTTGACGTAATTTCAACTGTATCCTTTTAGCTTTAAATTTAGCCCAGTATTCCTTCATTCGTATACGATGTTGTTCCTTTCTCTCTTTCGTCCACACCTTTCCTCTTTTCAGCATCGGCTTAGGTTGGAAACTCCGATGTATATCTTGTTTTCCTTTTTGCTGGTCACGCTCCTGGATATCTTCACATGAGATCCCAATCTCGAGTAGATCTTTTTGTATCTTACTGCACCAGGCTTCCTATGTCTTTTGCTCTTCGAGAAAAATGAAAATACGGTAGCCTAGGCTAATCGTGTTGACGCCATTTGTGATATGTGCCCATGAAACGTAATCCGTCTTTACTGCATCGCTTCAGTAATTTTCTCCACGTGTATATAAATGATGGTTTTGCCGTCTTCAAAACTCACCGTTCTCTTTAACCGGACCAAGATTTTCTACAAAATTTCCTTTCCTTGGTTTCCAACTTTTCCATCATCTTTTCTTGTTCATTGCAAGACATTCCGCTGCATATAAAGCTTCTTGATGGATGGCAGTGCAGTGATGTTTGATCATTCCATTTATAGAGCATAGATCGTTTGTTATATACATTTTTTGATAGATAATATACCATTTCAATTTTATCATTGTTGTTCATTAAGTATATGAAGCTACGTTAGATTCAACCTATTATACCAAGAAATAGTGATATAGCTCATTGATCATGAATGAAGAAACTAATTTTAGCTGGATCGAATCCCCCTAGGCCGATAAGTTTTGCTTCCAAATTTAGTTTCCCTTTTATGCTTGGTGTTTGATCATAGCTTATATAGTTCTACGTAATACATAGCCTACATCTCTATACATGTATGTATTTCAGAAAATATTTCTGATTCGAATTCTCGGGACGGTTCTTACTTCACTACGGGGATAATTGAGTATATGTGAAAGGTAGCTGTGTTCTAACAACTAAAGAAAAAGAGTTGGCTTCAAGAGAAGAATCGACCCTTGAAATATTTTAGTTCATATGAAAATAATTAACCTAAAAACAGCTTGAGAGGATATGATATTTCAAAGAGTATTCACACAAAAAGTAAAATAAGAGCAGGCTGAGAGCCAAACTATTATGAGAACTGTGATGAATATGAATTGGATTAAATTTCGCACAGCCGCCATCTTGTGGTTAAGAAAACAATTGAAATAAATCAGATTTCATTGAATTAAAATTTGTACAAGCATTTACCGTAACGAGTTTCATTGCGCTCGGATGATTAAATCGCGAGAAACGTCCATTTAAATAATTATATTTCGCATCGCCACCATGTTAGACTTGTGCCCACCAGGTTAATGAAAGTCCCATAGGTGAACTTGTGTTTACACCCTCTATCAACATAAAAAATTTCAGTTTGATTGCTGTCATAGATTAACAGATATTGAGAACCGTCTAAATATTTCGAATGGTCGCCATGTTGGATGTTTTATATGTAGGCCTTAGAGTTATTCACTATTAGATGACGATTATTGCGTAGGTTCATTATTCATACGATTAGTTAGTTCGCATGAATAGAACAAAATAAATATAAACTTTATTTTAAAATTTCGCACAGCCGCCATCTTGAAGTTATCTAAACAATTGAAATATTTTTGATATCAGCGCATTAAAATGTGAATACATATTTGCTGTACCAAGTTTAACTGCATTCGAACGGTTAAATCGCGAGAAAACTATATTTAAATGTTTCAACTTCGCTTGGCCACCATGTTCGTTTTGTACTTAACAGATTTTTGAAAGTCACAAAGATGAACGTTTAGTAGTGCCCTCTATCACCATACAAAGTTTCAGGGTGATATCAGTAATAGTTTCGGAGATATAGAATTCCGATTAAATAATTCGCACAACCGCCATGTTGGATTGGGTGAGTCGTAATAAAATTTGAGGGGCAGGGTCGTGGTCATCCAAAATAGTACTATGATCTTACTGAGTTTCATGGAAATCGCTCTTTCTGTGTAGATGTTATTAGGGGACACACACACATACGCACACACACACGGACAAACGGTGATTTCATAAGTCAAGTTTTTCATAAATGAAAATAAGTCTAAAAATAGAGAGATCACTTCTTGACAGTTTGCAGCCCTGATGGCTCGTAAGAATACGCATAGTCATATCTGCTATGGTACACAAAGCACATACGGAATTTGGTTGAAGTCCCTTTATTACTATAGAATTTGCATGCATTAAAATTTGACCTATCGGCAGGCTTATAATCATGTTGGCCGCATCGACGTATATCAGCCACTCCAAATTAATCTAGAATGGCAGGTACTATACGTGTGCAGAGTTTAGAGCCGTTGGCTTGCATAATTTCTGATATATTGGTATTAGGATGAAAAAATAGAGAGATCATTTATTAACAGTTGGCAGCCCTGCTGGCTCTCAACATACGCATAGTCGCATCCAATATGGTACACAAAGCACATACGAAATTTGGGTTGAAATCCAATTGATAGTATAGAAGTTACATGCATTTAAATATTAGACCTATCAGCAGGCTTAGAATCATGTTGAAAATTAATCTGGAATGTTATTATCTCTGTGTGTGCCAATTTTGGAACAATTCGCATGCATGAGATATCAAACATAGAGCTCAAATTTCAATTGTGATTTTCTCACCAAGGCGGTCCGGGTTCGATTCCCGGTCAATGCATGTGAGATTTTCGAAGTGAAATGCCATGTCCTGTGGTTCGGATTCCACGTAAAAAGGAGGTCCCGTGGCTCATAATCACCAGATTCACGGTCACGTAAAACTATAATCTTCCTTCCTTCCTTCCTTCTTCAATTGTGATTTTTCAGCAGTTCGTAGCACTGATGCCATTTTGAAATATGGCCGCGAGATATCCAATAGATCTTTACTCACACCAATTTTGGTGTTGATACAAATTTTCCCTTCTTGATACAGATTAACTGACAGAATTGTACCGCATATTAGGCAGCTGTTCGGTGTAAACTTCCCACGGTGAGTATAAACTAATGAAATATATTGTAACTGTTAAGAACCCCATGTTCCCATGGCAGCTGCTGGTCGTTACCTAATTTGTTGCAAGGTTTTAAGTAAAAGGTGAAAGGATCGGGCTGGAATTTAATTAGGAGGAAATAAACAAAAGCAAAGGCAATAAGAAAGCGTTCACCTTAAGTGTTTCTTTAATGAATCATGCACATGCGCACACGTTTATTTGTGGTCGACCGTGTTTTAGTGCGCACGTGAGCTACTTCAGCTCAAGTGGAAGCAATCTTTAACTCCCTAGGCCTGGGAAGCAACCATTTCTTAAATGTTACACCGGGCGTCCAGGTGAATTACTCCGCTAAATTACAGAAAGCGTGTTAAAGCACGAATGATGCATTGTTCAGAAATTCTATAGGCTATGTGTGTTTTATAACTGGAGGTAAAAAAGAGTTTATAGCAACATTGAGTTCACTTTTCTAGAAAGAACAAACCCAGGGGCTCACATCTAGTGGGACGTGGGTTGGCAACCACGGAGCCCCAGCTGAGTCCGGCATTGCTTCCACTTACTTTTGCCGGGCTCCTCTCCGTCTTATTTCCTGTCGACCTCACTTGGTCAACGCTTGTTCTCTTCCGACATTGACGGTATTAGGGTATCCGAGGCCTAGGGAGTTTCTTCCTTTCCCGCCTGAATTGGCCCTTGTCTAATTTTTTCTCATCTTTTATGATACCCTCCTTCTGCGAGGGGTCAGCCTTCTTTTTCTTTTCCTGTTATCTCCTGCCTTCTGCTCAAGGCCCTCAAGGAGGCAGTGTATGTAGCCCCACCATTTCTGGTTCACCCTCGTAATTGCTACACCCTCAGGGGCTCACGGATGGTGAGTTCGGGAGTTGGTGACCCCGAGGGATTCCTGAGCAGGGTCTGGTTTCCCCCCTTTTAGCCATTACCTGTGGGGCGGACACTCTCCTCTTTCACTTTCCTATCTGACTTTTATGGTTCTCCTTCCTTCCAAGTCCCTCAATCCGCATTCTTCGAGGGTTGAGGGCATTTATTTTCCTCTTGTCCTTTATTTGCCTTAATCTCCTTTTGTTTTCCATTTTCTCTGGTATATAAGTTAGTAGTTAGTAGTTAGTTATTTGTTATAGTTTACATTTCATTATCGTCTTCACAATCACCCAAACCATTAGGAGCCGATAACTTAGATGTTGGGCCCCTTAAAACAACAATTATTATCATCATCACCATCTTCAAAGAACATAGTACACCTACGCAGAGAGTTTCAGGAATATTTATATGCTTGCTCTCAAAAGTGTACAGCGGATTCGATTACTTAGACTTTTAAAATGAAACATTATTTTTGATGGTCTGGATTCCACGTGAATCGGAGGTTTAAATCCCTATATTTAAAACTTCTATGCTAAGTTTCCCTTCAGTTGTTCATCACGTTTAAGGGAACCCCGTTACCTAAGCGACTGACGCTAATGCATGAAATAAATTAAACACATATTGTACACTGTACTACTTAACAAGTAGTTCTATGAAGAACTCAATAGCCTAAGCTATTGGTCTTTTCCAATAAATACTTTCCGTCTATAAAAAGGATTTTCCATGTGATATACTAAATGGCTATTGGGACACGACCTATGTATCCACCAACACTAGGCCCTAGAATATATAACTTTCAGTTTCGGTAATTAAGAATCCTCCCGCGAGATGTCATCTTTATGTACCGAGTCACGGGAGTTAATAAGAAAAATCAAATTCACGGCTTCTATGATTAATTAAAGTAGGCTACAGAATGATATGTCTATCATACTAATATATAACAAGTAGTTCCGTGAAGAACTATACAGCCTATTTTCATATATCCTACCCATGTTAATTGCCTCTATCAACATACAAAATTTCAGTGTGAAGGTTATGATAGATTCGTAGATATTGAGAACCGTCTCAATATTTCAGATGGTCGCCAGGTTGGATTTTTATGTATGCACTATTGCATTAAGATTATTGTGTACGTGTGGTATTCAAACTTCAATCGCATGATTAGAACACAAGAAGTAAAACCGAAGTTTTAAAATTTCGCACAGCCGCCATCTTGAGGTTATGTAAACAATTGAACTAAATTAGATGCCAGTGCAATGCAATAGGTAAAATCGTTTACTTACCACATTTCACTGCGCTCAGAGAGTTAAATCACAAGACATGTCTATTAAAATGTTTCAAATTTGCTTGGCCGCCATGTTCGTTTTTTACTTTACAGGTTTATGAAAGTTACATAGATAAACTTGTATCAGTACCCTCTATCACCGTACACAATTTCAGGGTGATATCTGTAATAGTTTCGGAGATATAAAATGTCACTGAAATATATCGCACAGCCGCCATTTCGAGGTTATGTAAACAATTGAACTAAATTAGACTCCGGTGCATTACAATGTGTATAGACATTGCGTTTGGATAGTTAAATCGCGAGAAAAGTCTATTTAAATGTCTCAAATTCTCTTGGCCACCATGTTGGTTTGTAGTCACCAGGTTTTTGAGAGTCTCATAGGTGAAATTTTAGTAGTGCCATTTATCACCGTACACAATTTCAGGGCGATATCGGTAATAGATTTGGAGATACTGAATGCTGGTGAAATATTTCGCACAGCCGCCATCTTAAATTGGTAAGACATAATAAAATTTGAACGGCACGGTCGGGGTCGGCCAGAATAGTGCTATGTTCTTACCGAGTTTCATTGTAATCACTCCAGCCGTTTAGAAGTTATTAGGGCGTGACACACACACACCTCACACACACACACATACACACACACAGGACAAAAGGTGATCTCATAAGCCTATTTTTTTCATAAAATGAAAATAGGCTAAAAATGAGATGGTGTGTGTTTGTGTGTTACTCAATAACGCAAGAACCACTGGTCCGATTTAAATAAAATTTTGCATGGATGTGGCAGATTTACCAGGATTACATATACGGTACCTTTGATTTCGGTATTTTGCACTATTAAAAATGGCGACCATTTTATTTCAAAATTTCATATTTCCATATCAAATAAAAAGAGAACGCTAAGAAATAGCAAACTTTTGATGGCACATACGAGCTTTAAAATGTAATTTCCTATCCGAAAGGTCCTTATCACTTTTCGTGTATCTCCAATGGTTAGCGAGTAAAACCCACATTTGTTACGTCACTACACCCTTTGGTTTCAAAATTTCATATTTGCTTTTCAAATAAAAAGGGAATGCTAAGAAATAGCAAACATTTGATGGCATATACGAGCTTTAACATTTAATTTTCTATCCGAAAGGTCCTTATCACTTTTTGTGTATCTCCAACGGTTAGCGAGTAAAACCTAAATTTGTGCAATAAAACACGGCCAACAAAGAGCGGTGCAGCATATCTCTCTACATATAAAAATGAATGTTTGTCTGTTTTTGATGTGTGACATCTTTCCACTCGGTATCTGGATATTTTTGTGGCACTTGGTTGCTGGACATTTTTGTGGGAGTGATTTTGGAAAAGATGATGATGATGATGATAATTGTTGTTTTAAGGGGCCTAACATCTAGGTTATCGGCCCCTGATGGTTTGGGTGTTTTGGAAAAAGAGACGGAAGTGGATGGGACGGAAGTGCATGGTACGGAAACAATGAGCGCGCGTGGTGGCGGAGATCGGTACAACGACGTACTGTAAGCCATGTGACTATGGATTGTAAATCGCATACGGTTTACCTCAAGGTTTTGTGGCCCCATTAAAGATATTCCTACAATAAATCATCTTCAAGTTGTCGTTCTTTGGTGTGAAAATATTCATTATATCATATTTGCTGAAAACAATTACGATTTATTAAATCTTCATACTTTTGCTGTATTCTTATTTAATGTAAGCACTCGATACCTCGAGTGCTATAACGCATCAACCAACACTCCAAACAACGTAGGAATTCAGTATATTAACACAGACTACTAACAATAATTGAAACTTCGTTGGTCTAAACGTATCACTGGGAGAAACGCATTTAATATACCTACTGCACACCTAATTTTTAATCGTGCCTATACTTGGCAGTGCGCTACATCGGCAATAAGAAGCCATTTTCAATAACACCACTGGCATGGTTCACTAACTGGCCGGTATAAAGCGCTGCTCGCATCAAGTAGGCAGTGGATTGCTCCCGCATACAGATGCAGTTATATGTCACCACTGCAGATGCATTGGAGAATCCTTTCATGTTTGCTGGCACAAGGTAGCACTATGAGTTCATTCTTTAAACAAGATGTTCAGTGAAGAACATATAGCCTACTTTCTCCTAAATGCATGGGTATTGTTATAACTCTCTGTCCTTTTCAAGGAGTATAATTGAATGTTGGTTGTAGTAGCTTGTTGAAATACAACGTGCTATAGGGATATTAAACATGAATATGAGGTGCCATTTGCTAGTGCTACCTCTGTAAAAAAAAATCATTCAATTCGGTTTCACCGTGTTTGAATTGATCTGGGGAATGGATTTGCACACATACATGGCCGCTATTTGCAAACTATTGGGCTGATGACCTTGTAGTCAGTCATAAGATGCTTTCCACAAAAAAGGCATGTTGTTGCAAAATCCGGTAGAGATCAAATTATTAGGATGGTCGAAATTTGATTTATGCTTTTAACATTTGGGTGGCCGTCATTCCGTTGCCGTCAAGATGGCGGCGATATAAAACATGACACTGAGGTGCATTTTGCTAGTGCTACCTCTGTACCAAATTTCGTTCAATTCGGTTTCACCGTGTTTGAATTGATAGGGGGAATCGATTTGCACACATACTTGGCCACCATCTGCAAACTATTGGGCTGATGATCTAAGAGTTTGGTCAGAATATGCTTCCCGCATAAAGATTTATAGTTGCAAAATTTGGTAGAGACATTATTAGGTTGGTCGTAATTACATTTTAGCCTTTAACATTTGGGTGGCCGCGATTACGTTTCCGTCAAGATGGCGGTGATATAAAACGTGACACTGAGGTGGCCTTTTCTAGTGCTACCTCTGTACCAACTTTCGTTCCATTCGGCTTCACCGTGTTCGAATTAATAGGGGGAATCGATTTTCACACAAAGATGGCCGCCATCCGCAAAATATTAGGCTAATGACCTATTAGTTTGGTCAAGGATGCTCCCTCCATAATGGTATGTTGATGCAAAATTTGGTAGAGATCGGATGATTAGGTTAATCGTAATTTGATTTAATCTTTGAATATTTGTGTGGCCGCCATTACGTTTCCGTCAAGATGGCGGCGATATAAAACATGACACTGAGGTGCCCTTTGCTAGTGCAACCTCTGTACCGAATTTCATTCAATACAGTTTCACCGTGTTCGAATTAATAGGGGTAATCGATTTTGACACAAAGATGGCCGCCATCCGCAAACTATTAGGCTAATGACCTATTTTATTTGTCAAAGGATGTTGCCTCTATAAAGGTATGTTGTTGCAAAATTTGGTGGAGATCGGATGATTAGGTTAGTCGTAATTTGATTTAAGCTTTGAACATTTGTGTGGCCGCCATTACGTTTCCGTCAAGATGGCGGTGATATAAAACATGACACTGAGGTGCCCTTTGCTAGTGCTACCTCTGTACCAAATTTCATTCCATTCGGTTTCACCGTGTTCGAATTAATAGGGGTAATCGATTTTGACACAAAGATGGCCGCCATCCGCAAACTATTAGGCTAATGACCTATTATATTTGTCAAAGGATGCTCCCTTCATAAAGGTATGTTGTTGCAAAATTTGGTGGAGATCGGATGATTAGGTTAGTCGTAATTTGATTTAAGCTTTGAACATTTGTGTGGCCGCCATTACGTTTCCGTCAAGTTGGCGGTGATATAAAACATGACACTGAGGTGCCCTTTGCTAGTGCTACCTCTGTACCAAATTTCATTCCATTCGGTTTCACCGTGTTCGAATTAATAGGGGTAATCGATTTTGACACAAAGATGGCCGCCATCCGCAAACTATTAGGCTAATGACCTATTATATTTGTCAAAGGATGCTCCCTTCATAAAGGTATGTTGTTGCAAAATTTGGTAGAGATCGGATGATTAGGTTAGTCGTAATTTAATTTAAGCTTTGAGCATTTGGGTGGCCGCCATCACGTTTCCGTCAAGATGGCTGCGATATAAAACATGACACTGGGGTGCCCTTTGCTAGTGCTACCTCTGTACCAAATTTCGTTCCATTCGGTTTCACCGTGTTCGAATTAATAGGGGCAATCGATTTTCACACAAAGATGGCCGCCATCCGCAAACTATTAGGCTGATGACCTATTAGTTTGGTCAAAGGATGCTGCGCCCATAAAGATATGTTGTTGCAAAATTTGGTAGAGATCGGATGATTAGGTTAGTCGTAATTTGATTTGAGCTTTGAACATTTGTGTGGCCGCCATTACGTTTCCGTCAAGATGGCGGCGATATAAAACAAGACACTGAGGTGTCCTTTGCTATTGCTACCTTTGTACCAAATTTCGTTCAATTTGCGCTCACCGTGTTCGAATTGATAGGGGGGACAGACATTCAGAGTACACTCACACACACACACACACACACACACACACACACACACAGAGACTCACACACACACACACACACACACACACAGACAGACACACTTTTTTTTCGCCCTGTAGTGATCTCATAAGTCTACTTTCATTTTTTGCAAAAATCGAAAGTAGGCTAAAAATGCGAGTAAGTAATATGGAATTTTTCGAATAACATGTGAGATCCTACACAACATATGCGACTACTGTAAGGCTCGTTTTTTTTCTGAATTTCTACGGAAATTTGAGATATTTATGCGTTTCCGACTGTTTTATGATGGATGCGCGCGAATTTTTTGTCTGTCTGTCTGTTTGTTTGTTTGTTTGTTTGTTTGTCAGTGGACAAATTTGTTCCCTTATAACTCGAGAACGGCTGGATGTATCAACGTCAAATTTGGTACAGATATCCATCAGAGGCACGACACTAATCATTTATGTAACTCTTCTCCATACCTCACATAAAAGGGGGCCTACCCCCTTAAAATACATGCTGAAATAGGCGTAGAAGGATGAGAGGAATCTCATTTTCAGCCCCTCAATGTGAGAGACAAAACTTGGGGGCCCTAAAGGATCCCCGAAAACCACATTTTAACGCCCTAAAACCAACAGTTTTTGAGATATTCCCAGAAAACTAATTTCATTTAATAAACTAATGAACGAATGCAAGCCGTTAACCATGGCAACAGATTCTCAGAGGTCCATCTATTGCTGTAAGACGCAATGCAGTTCCATTAATTACATTAGTACGAAAGTTAGCAAACTGCTAGAAGGTTATCACGGAACCAAATGAAGCTGTAAAATTCATCAATACGTATAATGCGCTTAAGGGGGTCAAGGGATACTCTAGAATTTTATCACGTGATTTACACCTGCGGGTGTGGTACGACAAGTCTATTATATTCCTATCCCTATATTATATTATTATAATTAGTATTATATATTATGGCGTACAACGACGAGACAAAGCCCCTCGCTGTCAGAAACAAAACTTGGTGGCCCTAAAGGGTCCTCGAAAACTACATTATAAGGCTCTAAAACCAACAGTTTCTGAAATATTCCCAGAAAACTAATTTAATTTAACAAACTAATGAAGGAATGCAAATCGGTAACCATGACAACATTTCCTCAAGGGGTGGCATGCAACTTCTCGAAAACCACATTTTAAGGCCCTTAAATTAACAATGTGTGTGATATTCCCAGAAAACTAACTTCGTTCTGATAAACTTATGTTGTTGTTGTTGTTTGAGTCTTCAGTCTTTTGACTGGTTTGATGCAGCCTTCCAAGCCTCCCTGTCTTGAGCTAATCGTTTCATCTCTACATAGCTACCACACCCTACATCCGAAGCAATCTGTTTAACATATTCTAACCTTTGTCTACCCCTACAGTTCTTGTCCTCAACCCTTCCTTCCATAACTAAGCTTGCTATTCCTGGGTGTCTTCTCTTCATTAGCAGTCGCCAGAAACATCTCTCCTCTCCCACTCGTATTAATACCTCTTCGTTTGTCACCCTATCTACCCATCTGATCTTCATCATTCTCCTGTAACACCACATTTCAAATGCTTCAATTCTCCTCTTTTCTGCTGCACCAATAGTCCAAGTTTCACTTCCATAGAGCGCCACGCTCCAGACAAAGGCTTTCAAAAATGACTTCCTAATACCTATATCTATATTCGATGTCAACAGATTCCTTTTTTGTAGAAAGGCTTTCCTTGTCTGAACCAACCTACTAATTATATCCTCTTTGCTTCGTCCATTACTGATTATTTTGCTTCCTAAGTAACAGAAGTCTCCTACTTTCTTCAGCTTTTCACCTGCCAATTTGATGTCCATAGAGGTTTCTGATTTATTTCGGCGCCATTCCAGTATTTTTGTTTTACATTTATTAACTTTTATCATGAAGTTTTTTTTTTGTCGTGTACTCTACTGAGAGGCCGAGTGCAGGTCTTTCTAGTCGACGCCCGTGGGCGACCTGCGCTTCGGGATGAGAGATGGAATGGATGAAGATTAATGAAACTGGGCAAGGATGTGGAAGGAAGGGGCCGTGGCCTGTCAGAAGGTACTGTCCCAGCATTCGCCTGGTGTTGAAAATGGGGAAACCACGGAAAACCATTTCATGGACAGCCGACGGTGGGGCTCGAACCCACGCGTCTACCGAATCAGCAGAGAGCTTGACCCCTTGACCTAACGCTGCCTTTAGCCCGCGTAGCCATTACTGACTGTATCATGAAGGAACGACAAACCGCTAACCATTGCAACAGTAGCTCAATTGGCAATGTCTGGTGTTAACACCGAACACCGTTCCAAGAACGGGTACTTCTGCTAGTAGATAATAATTATTGTGATGGCTGTATTAGCAAACCGGCCAGATATCTTTCTTGTGGACAAAGTGCGGAAGAGAACCTTTCTCACTGATATCGCAGTGCCCTATTTCCATGTTGTAGCAAATGAGCGCTATGTGGGCAGTAATACAGAAGCATTTGTATAATGAAAGATAGGCTATGCTGCCATTTTTTTACGTAAAGAATAAATCTACTTCTAAAATGAGGAGAGACGCCACACTAGAGTTTCATGAATAATACCTTTTTATGAAATATTTAACACTCACATTGCTCCCACGTACAGCGCCTCTCGCTTCTCATCCAGGTAAAAGGTTCGATAGTACATCTTCCCACACGAGAACTCCCGAACGTGATCTGGAACAAACATGGGTACTTAGCAAAATAACACTGAATGCAGACAAGGCTAACCAATTCCACTTATAAATGTTTCTGTAGGATGTCGTACGCTGCGTTTATTTATTTATCATCATATTTTTTTACCATCGAAAAATAATACCAACATTTCAAAAAATTATAACACCGAAACCCTTTATGTTAAACGTGTAATTCTTTCACTGAACGCCAGCTGGTTAAAGTAAGTTTTTTTTGGAGGGGACGTGACCTTGCTTATGCGCACATTAGATGCGCAGTAGCCAAGGTCGGCCGGGGACGCGTGCACCAATGACTGCACGGCCCGACAAACTGCACCTGAATACAAAGCTGTAATTCGATGGTTTAATCAGTTTAAGGAAACAGGGACTGTAGAGAAAAAATCTAGGCCAGGCCGACCACCAACATCAGCATTGAATGCACGCTTTCCCAATGGCTGGATTGGTACGTGCAATCATTTCAGGAGTAACTGTCAAGATGGCGGCAGAAATTCGCTCCCGCAGGTGCTCCAAATCCCGAATTTTTTCTTCATACACAATGTTTTTAATGTACTCCCGGAAAAAAATCCAAAGGGGTGAGGTCGGGACTTCATTGGCGCGCGAGCCCTCGGCCGACCTTGGCTACTGCGCATCTAGTGTGCGCATAGCAAGGTCACCTCCCCTCCAAAACAAAACTTACTTTAACCAGCTGGTGTTCAGTGAAAGAATTACACGTTTAACATAAAGGGTTTCGGTGCTATAAGTTTTTGAAATGTTTGCATTATTTTTCGATGACCCTGTATTAAGAAAGTTTTGAAACCATTCTTCTGTGTTGCATTATTGGAAATTGACTGATATTTTTAACTAAATGAAATATCATGGGTACTTAGTAATTTTATTACACCTTATGTCAATAAATTGAATTAATATACATTAATTTATTATACTAGTTTCGGCCACATTATGGGTCTCCTCAGTAATAGTTTCTTTTAAAGAAACTAAGTCTGCTGAATACAAAAACCGAGCTAAGTGCCAAAACAATCAAATTCCATTGTATTGCTAAAATGTGGACTAAGTGCCTATGCCAGTGTGGTAATAACCGGGCTAAGTGATATTCAATCTGCAATTAATTCAAACTATGGCCACAAGAGTTCGCCTGGGTCTAAGTGCCACCTGCTGCATATCAAAATCCGGGCTATGAGCCAAGTGCCATGTGACTGATTTGGTAGTTACTTGGACGTCTTGAAGGTTATATTGTTTACTGCTTTTTAGCGCGAGTTCAATGTTTTAAGAGTGTTGTATTGTTTTAATGATGAATGTACCTGAAAACCTAAAGAAAGAAAACAAACCTTTCTTCACTGAACACAGTAGCCATTGTTTGAAGAACACTGCTTACTTATTAAAACGTTTAATATGTGTATACCAGTAATAATTTTATGGCATAAAGAAAAGTACCGTACACTACATTATTTACAAATTAATCATTAATTTTTCTACCACAAAGTATTCATGAACACTACTGTAGGGCCTATTTACTTAGGGCCTAATATTATTAAGACTTGAGGACCGGTCTTGTATTTTTCCTTTCTTTTCTCCTTTCTTTACCGAAATGTTATCCATAGACTGTTGTTTGCTAACTCTTCTCTTGTAAGTTTTGCCTTTCGTTATTGTGATACTTTTGGGCACATAGCCTAGATTTAAGGGAACAGGAGTTGGCCAATACCTAATTTAAAAAAATGTGCCGACAAAAGATGTAATTACAAGAATAATATTCCATAGGTAACACCAATCTCTCATGAGTGTTTATAATGTAAGTGCTTCTGAATTTTTATGCTTTTTTGGAAGAAAATTTGAACAATTCAGAAAATGACAATGTTGTTTTCTATTTATCGCAGAACGTTTTGGAACTTAACTCGGTTTTTGTATTCGGTCGACCTATTATAATTATGGGAAAAGTTTGAATATATATTATACTTGGTTTTTTCCTTACATTGATGATAAAATAAAACTTTTTTAAATGCCATATCTAAAGAGTTGGTGATTGTATATTACTATAAAACAGACTAAAATTGTTTTCATAAAAACAAGTAGTTCCGTGAAGAACTATACAGCCTATTTTCATATACCCTACTCATGTAAATTGCCTCTATCAACATACAAAATGTCAGTTTGATTGTTGTGATATATTCGTAGATATTAAAAACCGTCTAAATATTTCAGATGGTCGCCAGGTTGGATTTTAGTGGTATTCAAACTTCAATCGCATGATTTTGACACAAGAAGTAAAAACGAGACTTTAAAATTTCGCACAGGTTCCATCTTGTGGTTATGAAAACAACTGAAATAAATTAGATGCCAGTGGATTAAAATTTGTATAAGCATTTAACGTGCAATGTTTCACTGCTCTCGGATGGTCATATCGCGAGAAACGTCCATTGAAATATTTATACTTCGCGTCGCCGCCATGTTGGATTTGTGCTCACCAGGTTACTGAAAGTCCAATAGGTGAACTTATGTTCATAGCCTCTAGGCACATAAAAAAATCAGTTTGATTTCTGTAAAAGATTCGTAGATATTGAGAACCGTCAAATGTATTTCGGATGCTCGCCATTTTGGATTGTTATATGTACAGGCCATAGAGTTATGTACCATTACAGGAAAATTATTGCGTAGCTTCATTATTCAAACTTTCACTTCGATCGCATGATTACGATACAAGAAATAAAAAATTAATTTTAAAATTTCACACAGCCGCCATCTTGAGGTTATGTAAACAATTGAACTAAATTAAATGCCAGTGCATTACAATACATATAATCATTTACTGTACCATATTTTACTGCGCTCAGATGATTAAGTCACGAGAAACGTCTATTTAAATGTTTCAAATTCGCTTGGCCGTCATGTTCGTTTTGTACTTTACAGGTTTTAGGTAGATTTCATTAGAAAGCTAACTATTGCAATGGGTCCCATGCTTCGACTTCCGTAAAAATTCGACATATCTTCGCGTTTCACATCCCCCAGACCCCAAAACCACCGTCAGTTCAAAAGTTTATATATAATTTATGTATATATATGTATATCAGTTTCTTGTGGACACGATAACTGCCGTAATTTTGCACCAATCACTTTGAATTTTTTACCGAATATGTATACCTATAAAATCTCGGTCGAGTTCGTTACTGGGCTAAATCGGTCGAAGGGGGTGAAAATGGGGGGCTTTTTTCGAAAAAGTGAAATATTGCTATAACTCTCTTAATATGTAAAATATCGAATCCGTTCAACGTTCATACTATGTGTCGGATAAAGCCCAAAAATTTATGTTTGAAGATTTTTTTATAGCACCAACCATTGACCAAAGGGGTGGGAAAAAGTGGTTTTTTTGGGAAACATTAATCATATCTCTCTTAATAGGCACAATATCAAAACCATACAAAATGGACAATATTCCCCTAATAATTACCTAAAACTTCTGTCTGAAAGAATTTTTGATATGACCCACCATTACGCCAAGGGACGAGAAAAATGATGTCGGAATTATAAGAAAATGCCAAGAGCTATCAGTGGTTGCATTGGCAACACTACTAAATTGATGAGGCATGAGCCATCAGACGTTCCCATGACAACGCACTTGCACGAGATCAGATTCAGTATTTCCATCTGACTAAGTGGTTGGTTGGTTGGTTCTTAAGTTTAGGGGCTGCGACAACGCGGTCATGTAGCCCCGTGTACTTAGGGTGTGTGTAGAATCTGTCTGATAACCGGTGTTAATTGTGATGACTGTATTAGTGTGTGTTATCTGTTTGTTAATTTCAGTACTGCAACTAACAATTTTTCAGATAGTTCCTACTTTTGCCGCCAAGCGAAACTGTCAACGACTACGAGGCCAAGTTCAGAACTGAGCTACTAGACGCCGCCGCAGTCGGCTCTTGGCAACGATCATAGAAACCTAAGAGCGTTGTATACATTCTTAACCTATCCAATTTAGCTTCACACAGGTGCAATTAGTGGAAGGATCTTTAACATGCCATAAATCTATGACATGGGACCACCGGCTTTACTTCCCCTCCGAAGGAAGGCATACTGAGGGATTTTTAACGCTCTTAAAAAATCCGACAGCTTCGGCCGGGTTTGAACCCGTTATCTTGGGCATAGAAGCTCAGCATGCTACCGACTACGCCACCGAAGCCGCCTGACAATGTGGGAAGCGGCTTCGGTGACGTAACTGGTAGCATGCTGAACTTCTATGCCCAATGTCGCGGTTTCAAAGCCGGCCGAAGTCGTCGGATTTTCTAAGAGCGCTAGAATCCCTCAGTATGCTTTCCTTTGGAGGGGAAGTTCCAACGTTCGTTGCGAGTTGCTGGTTGGGGTGGCATCTAGTAGCCAAGTTCACAGCTAGGTGTCGTTGACGGTAATACCTGGTAGCAACATTAGGAACTACTGCTTGAAATTGACCGTCTGCAGTCCTTACCTGAATTAAGACTAATACTGCCATTACAATTCACACCGTGTATTAGACAGATTCTAAACTCACCCAAAGTACACGGGGTTAGATGACCGCGTTGTCGCAGCCCCTAAACTGAGGAACCAACCAGAGGTAGATTTCATTATAAAGCTAACTATTGCAATTGGCACCATGTTTCGAATTCCGGAAAATTTCGACATATCTTCGCGTTTCACATCCCCCAGACCCCAAAACCACCGTCAGTTCAAAAGTTTATATATAATTTATGTATGTATATCAGTTTCTTGTGGACACGATAACTGCCGTAATTTTGCACCAATCACTTTGATTTTTTTTTACCGAATATGTATACCTATAAAATCTCGGTCGAGTTCGTTACTGTGCTAAATCGGTCGAAGGGGGTGAAAATGGGGGGCTTTTTTCGAAAAAGTGAAATATTGCTATAACTCTCTTAATATGTAAAATATCGAATCCGTTCAACGTTCATACTATGTGTCGGATAAAGCCCAAAAATTTATGTTTGAAGAGTTTTTTATAGCACCAACCATTGACCAAAGGGGTGGGAAAAAGTGTTTTTTTTTTCGGGAATCATTAATCATATCTCTCTTAATAGGCAAAATATCAAATCCGTGCAAGATGGACAATATTCCCCTAATAATTACCTAAACCTTTTGTCTGAAAGAATTTTTGATATGACCCACCATTACGCCAAGGGATGAGAAAAATGATTTCGGAATTATAAGAAAATGCCTAGAGCTATCAGAGGTTGCCATGGCAACACTACTAAATTGATGAGGGATGAGCCATCAGACGTTGCTATGACAACGCACTTGCACGAGATCAGATTCAGTATTTCCATCTGACTAAGTGGGAAGCGGCTTCGGTGACGTAACTGATAGCGTGCTGAATGTCTATGCCCAAGGTCGCGGTTTCAAA
This sequence comes from Meconema thalassinum, assembly GCA_946902985.2. NCBI lineage: Eukaryota > Metazoa > Arthropoda > Insecta > Orthoptera > Tettigoniidae > Meconema > Meconema thalassinum. The sequence goes on along the minus strand of OX336388.2, from coordinate 1,905,037,318 downwards.
GCCGGCCGAAGTCGTCGGTTTTTCTAAGAGCGCTAAAATCCCTCAGTATGCTTTCCTTTGGAGGGGAAGTTCCAACGTTCGTTGCGAGTTGCTGGTTGGGGTGGCATCTAGTAGCGAAGTTCACAGCTAGGTGTCGTTGACGGTAGTACCTGGTAGCATCATTAGGAACTACTGCTTGAAATTGACCGTCTGCAGTCCTTACCTGAATTAAGACTAACACAGCCATTACAATTCACACCGTATATCAGACAGATTCTACACTCACCCAAAGTACACGGGGTTAGATGACCGTGATGTCGCAGCCCCTAAACTGAGGAACCAACCAGAGGTAGATTTCATTAGAAAGCTAACTATTGCAATGGGTACCATGTTTCGACTTCCGGAAAATTACGACATATCTTCGCGTTTCACATCCCCCAGACCCAAAAACCACCGTCAGTTCAAAAGTTAATATATAATTTATGTATGTATATCAGTTTCTTGTGGACACGATAACTGCCGTAATTTTGCACCAATCACTTTGATTTTTTTACCGAATATGTATACATATAAAATCTCGGTCGAGTTCGTTACTGGGCTAAATCGATCGAAGGGGGTGAATATGGGGGTCTTTTTTTTTCGAAAAAGCGAAATATTGCTATAACTGTCTTAATATGTGAAATATCGAATCCGTTCAACGTTCATACTATGTGTCGGATAAAGCCCAAAAATTTATGTTTGAAGAGTTTTTTTTATAGCACCAACCATTGACCAAAGGGGTGGGAAAAAGTGGGTTTTTCGGGAAACATTAATCATATCTCTCTTAATAGGCACAATATCAAAACCGTACAAAATGGACAATATTCCCCTAATAATTACCTAAAACTTTTGTCTGAAAGAATTTTTGTTATGACCCACCATTATGCCAAGGGATGAGAAAAATAATTTCGGAATTATAAGAAAATGACAAGAGCTATCAGTGGTTGCATTGGCAACACTACTAAATTGATGAGGGATGAGCCATCAGACGTTCCCATGACAACGCACTTGCACGAGATCAGATTCAGATTTCCATCTGACTAAGTGTGAAGCGGCTTCGGTGACGTAACTGGTAGCATGCTGAATGTCTATGCCCAAGGTCGCGAGTTCAAAGCCGGCCGAAGTCGTCGGATTTTCTAAGAGCGCTAAAAATCCCTCAGTATGCATTCCTTTGGAGGGGAAGTTCCAACGTTCGTTGCGAGTTGCTGGTTGCGGTGGCATCTAGTAGCCAATTCACAGCTAGGTGTCGTTGACGGTAGTACCTGGTAGCAACATTAGGAACTACTGCTTGAAATTGACCGTCTGCAGTCCTTACCTGAATTACAGACTAATACAGCCATCCCTAAGTACACGGGGTTACATGACCGCGTTGTCGCAGCCCCTAAACTGAGGAACCAACCAAAATCTCTGCGGGAGATATAATTTTGTGTGAAGAAGTAACAGACCGTTATATAGTTACACATCAGTGTCGAAACCTTGCATAAGGACAGTGTGACTACAAGTATAACAAGATGTTCAGAAAAGAACATATAGCCTCCTTTCTCCTAAATGTATGGGTATAGTTATAACTCGTTGTTATTATCAAAGAGTATAATAGAATAATTTCTTGGTTGAAGACCTTAGAAACTATGTACCTCTACCAAACGCCACAACCTAGAAAAAAACTACTACCATCATTGAAGAATGATAGATAAGAAGTATCTCAAGAATGTTATGGATCTGGAGACATAATCTACCGGACTGGCTGCGTGGCTCAGCGGTAACCTTCTCGCTTGCTGGGCCCTAGGTTGCAGGTTCGTATCCTGGCGCAGTCAGCTGGCATTTGAGGGTGCACAAATGCGAGGGAGCCGTGTCAGTAGATTTACTGGCACGTTAAAGATCCCCTTCGGGCCAAAATTCCGGCACCCCAGCGTATCTAAAAGCAGCAGTACCGGTAGTTAAAAGGGACGTAAAACAAATAACATTATTATTATTTTTATTATTACATAATCGACCTGCCGTGGGCAACATCCAACTTTGAGTTGAGGCATGTCTTTACACGTCTGGTTTTGCATGGCTTTCACAACCCTAATTGAATTAACAAATCTTTCCATGACCCTACAGAGACGTGTGTATACAAACTACGTGGATATTTTCGATTGCTATTTGCCTGAAATAAAAGTATTAATTAATAACCTGAACTAGCATCAACGGCTAGAATCCAGTTACTATGTGAAATCGTTTTGTTCTTTACTTCAAATAACATTTCAAATAACGCACAATAGGCTGTTACAAACCCTTTAAAATAAAAAGTAAAAATTTATCGTAGTATCATCTTGCCATTCTTCAAGTTCGATGCGCATAGAATGCCAATGGTATACGGTACTAACCAATGGAGTCCCACGTAGACCAGTCGTGACATGTAGTGTAGAAGTATCGAACAATATAATCCTAATAGGGCGAGTGCATTCTAGTGGCCATAAGAAGAAACTTTTCAATAAAATCTTGAAGTTAATAAGTAGGCCGGCGTGCAGTTACCTTTTTGGCTGCTAGATGTCTCGAGCAAATCTGCTGGTGAATTATGTTTTATTTAAATATATATTTTCCACCGTAATATGCAAAATATAACGCTTAATTTTAAAACGTCTGAATCATTACAAAACAATAAATATATAAAATTTCAAGCAAAAAAAAAAACTCTGATGGGGTTTGAACCATAGGCATATGAGTGATAGGCCAATGCTTTACCACAGAGCCATTTGTGCCGACGGACATCGTTCTATATAAAATGACTTACATATAACTAGTTAGCAAATAATGATTTAGACCAGGGGTCTCCAAACTACGGCCCGAGGGCCACATCCTGCCCGCGGACAGATTTTGTCCGGCCCGCGGAGAGCTAGCATACTTGAAAACTCCTTTTAGAGAACATATTTTTTATAGCAAATTAAATTTAGTTTACTGAAGTATTCTAATTTTATGTTGAATAATTATTAATATGACATCTACATTGATATGGTCATGGGCTAACTACTCATAACATTGTTGTAGGCTTATTGTTATTGTTTTTGTGATAAGTTGTGATATGAGTGATAGGCCAATGCTTTACCACAGAGCCATTTGTGCCGACGGACATCGTTCTATATAAAATGACTTACATATAACTAGTTAGCAAATAATGATTTAGACCAGGGGTCTCCAAACTACGGCCCGAGGGCCACATCCTGCCCGCGGACAGATTTTGTCCGGCCCGCGGAGAGCTAGCATACTTGAAAACTCCTTTTAGAGAACATATTTTTTATAGCAAATTAAATTTAGTTTACTGAAGTATTCTAATTTTATGTTGAATAATTATTAATATGACATCTACATTGATATGGTCATGGGCTAACTACTCATAACATTGTTGTAGGCTTATTGTTATTGTTTTTGTGATAAGTTGGATAAAGAAACACAGAATTGTAATGAGTAAAGACATTTATAACATGCAGACATATGAAATACTAATGAGATTTATGTAATTGAGATTTTCCATTGACAATAGTTTGTAGTTGTGGACTAATTTTACTTGTACCAATTATTAAAAGAGATTTAAGATGCTCATCAGTTAATTTAGATCTGTAAACATTTTTTGTGTACTTCATTTTGGAGAAGGTCTTCTCACACAAATAAGTAGTACCAAAAACAGAAAACAGCCCACGAGCAAATTTATGCAAATTATCAAATTGTGTCAGTGGAAGACTCTTATAAAATTCCAACAAAGGTGAGTTTTGATATTTGTTCTTAATTATATCACTGCACTGTAGTTCAATCATTGCCATTTGAAGTTCCGGGGCTAGGGTTTCAATGTCAGTATCAAAAGGATCCTGAAAAATCTTAATTTGATTCGCAAAGGCATCGAAGTCCGAGAAACGAGTATCAAAATTTATTTTCAAAGCACTCAAAGTTTCGATTGCAAAATCGATAGGAAACTCAGTATCAGTGGTGTGGCTGAATATTTCACATGTTTTAAAATGTGAAAAACATTTACTTCGTAGTTGTGATTGAAACAGTATCAATTTCTTCCGGAATGATTTGATATTAGTGTATAAATCAGGAAGATGCTGGTTTTCTCCTTGCAATCTCAAATTCAGTTCGTTCACATGTTTTGTCAAATCAACATAGAATGCTAACTTCCACAGCCATGCGTTGTTTTGTAATTCAGTAAGAGGGCGATGCTTTTCATTCAAAAAAATTTCGATCACTGCTCGAAGTTCAAAAAAGCACTGATGGACTTTCCCACAACTAAGCCAACGTACGGCAGTATGATAAGGTAAGTCATTTTCTCCAATCACTTCAATAAATTGTCGGAATTGTCGGTGATTCAGCCCAAAAGATCTCATAAAATTAACAGTTGATATGACTGGTTTCAGAACTTCAGACATATCCAAACATTTTCCGCACAAAGACTGTTGATGAATGATACAATGTAAGACTAATGGTTTTGAACCACCGTCATTTTCTACAGCCTTTGACACAAGAGCGACCACTCCTTTATCTTTCCCACTCATGTTTTTGCCTCCATCAGTTGTAATACATTTCAAGTTTTTCCATCGAAGGTTCTTTTGATTAATGGCCATTTCAACTCCTTTAAATATATCTGTACCAGTAGTTGTGCCATGAATACTATACATATCAAGAAGTTCTTCATGCACTTCATAGCTTTTATCTACTCCTCGAATATAAATCAACACCTGAGCAATATCTGACACATCCGTTGACTCATCCAAGGCCAAAGAAAACCACTCAACATCTCCATTTTTGTCGAACAGTTGAGAGGATATATTTTCAGCGATGTTTTCTACCCTTCGAGCCACAGTGTTTGCTGACATACTGACAGTTTTTAATAAATTTACCTTTTCAGGGCACATTTCTTCGGCTGCTGCAATTATGCATTCTTTGATCATTTCTCCAACGGTGAATGGTTTTCCACGTTTTGCAATTTCAAGAGCCACACGAAAGCTGGCACGAGTTGCAGCCTCTTGTTCGGTTTTGAGTTTTGTAAATGAAGATTGCTGCGATTTCAATCCGCGCTTCATAGCTTCGAATTTTTCTGTCCGCAAACTTCCTGTATATTTTGAGTAATTTTGAAAATGTTTTGTTTCATAATGACGTTTAATGTTATATTCCTTGAGAACGGCTATGCTTTCATTGCAAATCAAACATAGCGCCTTGTTACTGGACTCAATTACGAAATACTGAATGTTCCACTCATCCTTGAATTTTCTGCATTCACTATCAATTTTTCGCTTCTTTTCCATACTACTAAATCACACACAAAAGCAACAATTCAAATCAAAATACTGTTACAAAGATGTCTTAAACTTAAAACACGCACAAACACGTTTTAAGGAGGTACGCACTATTTTATTTCACAACAGTGTCATAGGAACTGACTTGTGGTTGCGCAACTAGCCTTCTTATATATTCCAATTACTGCCATCTAGAAGTGAGTGGAAGACACCAGAACTCTCTCGAACCAACGAGATTACTCTGTACGTGCTATTAGCGCCATCTGTTAGCGATAGAAGGTACTACCTATTTCCGCTTGTGTCCACCAGATGTCGTGTCACGTTATTCGTACTCTACGACTAATCTAGAAATTACAGATAATGACAGGAAAATTAATAATATGCAGTGTTGCCGTTTTGCGGACTTTAGTCCGATTTGCAGCCTTTTTTCAACGTTGCGTACTTTTTCGGACTTTTTTTTCATCAGTGGACTATTTCACTTTTTACCACCGGCAACAATGATAATATGGTTTTGGCCCTCGGAACTTACTGGAGTAATCAGTATGGCCCTAAGGCTGGAAAGTTTGGAGACCCCTGATTTAGACTAAACGATTTCATCAGTGGAGTATATTATTTATTTATAAAGCATTTCATACAAAGTTTATTTATTTTGTATCAGTACGCTATATTGCATGCAATACTCAAATTAGTGAAATATAAGTCAGGCACAAGATATCCGCTGCCATCTTGTCTTCTTACCGAGACGGCTCAGCTTTTTAAAATCACTTCTGCACTATAGTATTACAAAATAAACTTTTAATTTCGAACGTGCCTCTTCCTTTAGGACAGTTAAATCGATTCTCGGCTCGATAATCGGAACTGGTGGGTCCCATGATATGGATTATAAAGTTTGCATAATTCGCACGGCCGCCATCCTGAAATGGTACGGTGGATGACCTTGTAGTTTGGTCACAAGACGCGTCCTATATGAAGGTATGTTATTACCAAATTTGGTAGAGATCGGATAATTTGGTCAGTCGCTATTTGATTTTAGGTTTTGAACGTTTGGGTGGCCGCCATTCAGTTTTGGTAAAGATGGCGGCAATATAGAACATGACACTAAGGTGACCTTTGCCTGTTCTACCTCTGTACCAAATTTCGTTCAATTCGGTTTCACCGTGTTCGAATTGATAGGGGGGGGGACAGACATTCAGAGTATACACACTCACACACACACACACACACACACACACACACACACAGACAGACAGACTCACACACACACTCACATACACACAGACAGACACACAATTTTTGGCCCTGTAGTTATCTCATAAGTCTACTTTCACTTTTTGCAAAAATCGAAAGTAGGCTAAAAATGGACCCCAAATGACAAGAAGGTTACCGTTCCCATAAGACAATAAAATGTTTAAAATGAGCATAAAATGACGAAAAACAAAGTTAATTAAGCTCCAATTATAAAATACCTTCTCGCAATAAATGAAGTCTGATCCTTCTACGAAAACCTGCATATTCTTCCTATTTTCACCTATCCCCAAGTTTGTCCGGTGAAATCTACCTCCGCCTTCCGGCGTGCCGAGAGGACTCTTTTAAAAAATTACATAGATGTACTTGCATCAGTTCCCTTTATCACCGTACAAAATTTCAGGGTGATATCTGTAATAGTTTCGGAGATAAAAAATGCCAGTGAAATATTTCGCTCAGCCGGCATTTTGAGTTTATGTAAATAATTGAACTAAATTACACGCTAGTTTATTACAATGTGTATAAACATTTGCTGTACCAAGTTTCATCACGTTTGGATGTCTAAATCGCGAGAAAAGTCTATTTAAAAGTCTCAAATTCGCTTGGCCGCCATGTTGGTTTTGTTGTTACCAGGTTTTTGAAAGTCTCTTAGGTGAACTTGCAGTAGTACCCTCTATCACCGTACAAAATTTCAGGGTGATATCGGTAATAATTTCGGAGATACTGAATGCTGGTGAAATAATTCGCACAGCCGCCATGTTGGATTGGTGAGAGACAATAAAATTTGAAGGGCACGGTCGGGGTCGTACGGAATGATGCTATGATATTACGGAGTTTCATTGAAATCGTTTCAGGTGTTTAGAAGTTATTAGGGGGGACACACACACACACCATCAAACACACACGCGCACACACACACGGACAAAAGGTGATCTCATAAGCCTATTTTTTTCCATTAAATGAAAATAGGCTAAAAAGAACTTGTGATGATCAATAGGGTGTGATTTCTATACGTTGAATATATGTTCCTTGCGGAGTGGAGAACATTTTTGAATATTTAGGTTATTGAATGTATCTTCCTTGACATTTTGAAGTGAATTGTCTTTGCCAAAGAACTATTGTTCCGTAATTTATGGTTGGATTTTGACACGTGTTATTGTGTGTATAGGTTTTCTTTTGTATTTTCAGTGGTCAACACGAATACATGCCCAATGATATTAGGCACGAACCGTGAGATTCTGAGAAAAGCCCATATGTGATTAATAATTATTATTATTGTTATGATTATTTGCAGAGATTACTAGAAGGTTTACTAACAAGGTGACCGCGCCTACTCGACATATCAATGCGGAAACGTTTTTGTCTTGTTATTATTATTATTATTATTATTATTATTCATCATGTGTATGTTAGTTACACCGCAAATAAACCTTTCATCCTTCGCCTTTTCCCAATTAATTGGGGTCGCTGGAGCCAACCAGGCTCATTTTGGATTTCGTCGGGGATTTAAGGCCAGATGCCCATCCTGACGTCACGTGATTTTTCAGGTGAAAATTCCACCCCACTGTCACCAGATTCGATCCCCGGCCGTCCGGGTGAAAAATGAGCAACTAATCCACTGCGCCATCACGCTCCCCACACCACAAATAATTTATTATCAATACATATTTTGTATTTATTAGCGTGAACATTGTAACAAAACAAAGAAAAAAAGGTTCCTCAAAGAGTTTGACCTCGCGACCCTCCCTTTATCAAACGGAACTCTTCGCGCTGCGCCAACCAATTCCTGAAAACTACGCTAAAGTACGTGGCTCATGCTTCGCCTTACCGCGTCAAATAAGCTATTCTTTTCTAAACGCTAGGCCATCAGGAGCTCCCACTTCTGTCACTTTTGTTTCTGGCCAAGCCATGCTTATACCATAAACTTCGATGAAATGTTTCGTTCGTTTAAGTGAACATCATCAGATCCATGTCACTCAAATTAATCATAAATACAAGACAACAATATTCTGCTCTACCTAACACTATATGAACCCACAATGCTAATCACAAATAGTCGCAACTCTCTAAAACTAATCCACCAAGGCGCGTCAAAATATCAACCCTAAAGCAAGCGCGCCTATATGAGCCATAGCGGGCGCGCGGCGGACTTTGTCAACCAGTTTTGTTTTGAATGGTCTACTGGCTTCTATGCCCATGAACATTTCATTCTATTTTATTTTTACTATTTTATTTTTATATTTTTACAAATTGGAAAGAACCTTTATTACCAGTTAATATAAATGTACTTAAAACGGATAACCATGAACTTGCATAAAGAAGGGGTATATATTTGTTCCACTGTGCGATTTGAAACGCATGCCGAGCAGCCAGATAAAGTCAACAATGAAATAAAGACATTTACCAGCCTGCAGTCCCTTTCTAGAAATATAACCTTCAACATATGGAAGTTGAGTTGATTTATTTTTGCAAAACTATTTTATTAACATCAAACTAAAGTTTGACATTTGTTACAAATATGATCTTAATTTCTTTTATTAAATAATGATAGAAAACTCATACAATATATTAATAACAAAGCTCTGCTCGTAACTACATTAGTTTCATATCTTTTCACAACTCTGCTGAAGAAGGCCATAATATGGCCGAAACTGCTACATTTTATTAATTAATATATATCAATGTATTATTATTGACTAAGGTGTAATAGTTTTATATATGCATGACATCAGACTAATAGGCCTGTAATTGTTTATGTTATCGTTGGTGCCTTTTTTGTGAAGAAGAATTATTGTGCGTATCTTCCATTGATCAGGCATTTCTTCTGTGACTAGTATTTCGTTGAAGATATTTGTTATGATTGGTATTAGTTTCTCTGCTTCCCACTTTATAAGTTCATTGCAAATTTCATCCTCCCCAGGAGCTTTTCCATTTTTCATTTCCTGTATCACCGTTCTGACCTCACTTTACAGAATTGGAGGGACATCTTGGACGTGGAGAGCGACAAGGAGATCCAATGTCACCCAAACTCTTCACGTGCGTGCTGGAGGACATATTCCGTAAGATTAAGTGGACAAACAAACAAGGAATAAGCATATCTGCAATCGGTTAACAAACTTAAGATTCGCGGATGACGTAGTACTCTTCCCAAAGTCACCAGGTGAACTTCAGAAGATGCTATATCAACTCAACGCCCAAAGCAAAGCAGCAGGCCTGTCAATGAATAACACAAAGACACAGATGATGACAAACAGTGCAGAAACCCCAGTCTCTGTGGAAGGAAGAACAACACTACCATACGTAAAGGAAAATATATATTTGGGGAAACTTATCTCATTCAAGGACAAGACCGGAAAAGAGACAAAAAGAAGAATTGCCTTAGCGTGGAAAAAATTCTGGTCACTACAATTCATACTCACGGACAGGAAGCTGAGCAGAAGATTGAAGTTTGAGACACTAGAATCATGCGTCTTCCCAACACTATTATATGGAAGCCAAGCGTAGTCAGCTACGTGCAGACAGATAAACACACTTCAATTAAGTCAAAGAAAGATGATACGTAAGATACTTGGAGTAACAAGGTCAGACAGGATATCAAACGAGAAACTGGCACGAATGTCATCAACGACGGATATCGCAGAAAAAGCCATGAGACAAAAATGGAAATGGGGAGGCCACATCGCGAGGATGCGAGACGACAGGTGGACATACAAAGCTACAATGTGGGACATATGGATAGGTACGACAGAGAGGAAGACCGAGGCGAAGGTGGTCCTACTTTTTCAGAGCGCAGGCAGGCCCACAGTGGACGAGAGAAGCAAGAACTAGAACTGAGTGGAGGACCATGGAAGACAGACTATAGGGCAACTGAAAGTAATCGCTAGGAAAACTGGGAGAGAAAGTCAAAGTGTAACCGTACAAAATAAGACTAAACAAACCATACAATTACATTCGAGGCTGTTCTTTATTCTTTATACTTTTAAGGTGGAATACATTTATTAAATACATTGGTATTCATTGAGATACATAAGTATCAATCGATCCAGTAAACATGGAGACGCGAAACAGTAGCACTCGTAAGTGAATTTAAACAACACATGGTCTATTCAAGAAAAATAATTTTACTGATTCCTTGAAAATGATGAATTAATTTTGTACACACGCACAGTGCCAGGATTGTGAATGATTAGCTTTTCTTTCCTCGTATTCTAGAATGTCACGGCTAGGCACATATTTAACACTCCTGACACCCCTGGTGCGTAAAAAAAATTGTCTCTTTTTTCAGATCATACACAACCAATAGCCAAAATACCTATTATATAAATAACAAGGGATTTCCTCCTAGCCTCGTCATTTGTAAACAAGTTTATGATTTCTTCATTACTCCAATTTCACTTTCAACAGCAAGACACCAAGATGACTAAAACATTCAATTTTTTGTGATGTCATGAAATAATTAGCATTCTTTTGAGAGGGGGATTTTAATTTTTAGGAACATGACCCTAACGCCCAAGTGGTTTTGTACTTTTATTCGGATATTTTTCAGCCCCTAAAATCTACCACTCTTGGCAGTCGTCCAGTTTGTCCCCCCATAAATACGGGTCAGATCATGACTCACAGATCAAGAGATGAAGCCCAGCATCTCCAGCTCAACTACCCACTATCTGGCTCGGAGCTGATTGGAGCTGCTGGGAGGTCATTGAGCACAGTGAATCCATGATATTGGAATCTGAATATATTCAACGACATAGAGTTTAGCCCAATGCCATCGCCGCACTTCATTTTAAACAGTAAGATGTTGTTGTTGTTGTTGTTGTTGTATTAGGGGCTTCGCGACATCGTGGTCATGTAGCCCTGCGTGCGTGGGTGTGTGTGTGTAATTTGTCTGATAATCTGTGTTATTGTAATGACCGTATCAGTGTTTGTATTTGAATTTCAGGTCAGGATTTTGAAGGAGACGGCCGTGACCTTAAGTTAGGAACAATCCCGGGAATTACTAGGACTAGAACTGGGGAAGGAAAGGACAACCACTTCCAAGATGTCTGAGATGAGAATCGAACCCTCCTCTTCTCAGTCCTGCCTCACGAGGCTGAGTTGACCCCGTTCCAGCCCTCCGACAAGAATTTCTAGGCAGATCCGAGAATCAAACCCGGACCCCCGGGGCAACAGCCAAGAATGCTAGCCACCACGAGGTGGTCTATTACAGTAAGAGAAACAGAGCTCAATCAATAAACTGGCTTCCATTAACTCATCAGGTGGGTGGCTAATTCCGGATGGGGTGTGTCTGATGTACTATTGACCTAGCGTTGGAATTGCTCACTGACATGGAATGTATCCCTGCGAACAAAGAGCTAATTTTAATATATAACATAACTTTGTCCTTTTATTTTTCATTTAATTGAGTTCTGCACATTTGTACATTAGGGGTACGGTACGTATTGAGACACCAACACCGAAACTTCCGGGTTCGATTTCTAGCTTTGCCAATTTGAGAACATGAACGGTATTCACTCAGCCTAGTAAGGACAAATAAGAATACTTTACTTCCGGGCTTCGGTGGCCTAGTTGGTAGCATGCTGAACTGCTGTGCCCAAGATAGCGGGTTCAAACCCGACCGAAGTTGTCGGATTTTTTTAAGAGCCTTAAAAATCCTTCAGTATGCCTTCCTTCGGAGGGAAAGTAGAGCCGGCGGTCCCATGTCATAGATTTATGTCATGTTACAGATCCTTCCACAGACTAAACTTGCGTGAAGCTAAATTGTTAGGTTAGGTTTCGTCGGAACACTCTATCAAAGTTACAACGTTCGCCACTTGGTGTCGTTGATATCTGGTGGTGAAAGTTGGAACTACTTGAAATTGAACGGAACTTGTAGCTCACCTAAGGGTGTCCGCTGGAAGGAGCTACAGACTCAGGCGAGCCGAACATGTCCTCGGACACTCCCGGCACTAAAAGCCATACGATAAATAAATAAATAAATAAATAAATAAATAAATAAATACATAAATAAATAAATAAACTTCCGGGCCATCATAGAAGCAGTTTTCTGTTGTAGCCCCACATTTACTTCAGAGATGGTACACACGGCCGCCTCCTTCCGAGGCATATAGATCAAATACACCCAATGCCACATGTACCTCATTAACAACAGCTCTTCACTCTGTATTTAGCCACGAGGAGTTAGTTAATTATTGTTGCTTTAAGGAGCGGTACAGAGGTGTCATCCAAACCTTAGCCACTGGTAGGTTGTTCGAATCTTAACAGAATTATTTATGTTTATTAATTCCTAACCCTAATGAAAATCCACAGCCTGCTTCCAGTCTTCGACCGGGTCAGGAATGGAATGAATGAAGCCCCCATCTAGCGGTGAGGATATGAACTGTGCCGGCTGCCGAGGCCTGACGCATTCCCCTGGGACAATGATTAAATGAATGACAGATGAAATGAAATGATAGTGGAGAGTGTTGCTGGAATGAAATGTTTGACAGGGAAAACCGGAGTACCCGGAGAAAAACCTGTCTGCCTCCTTTTTGTCCAGCACAGATCCCACATGGGGGCTTGATTCATTCCATTCCTAACCCGGTCGGAGACTGGAAGCAGGCTGTGGATTTTCACTTCCTAACCCTAATAGAATTTCTCGATAAATGATACACTAACAGCGATTTATTCCTATAGATTCTAATTATTAGTAAGCACTTTATTCTTCACAAAACATGGAGGCGGTATAATTTTCTTCACTATTAATGATTAGGGCGACAAGATGATGATGTTGTTTTAAGGGGCCTAATATCTAGTTTATCGGCCCCTAATGGATTGGGGGATTGTAAAAACGAGAGGAGATGACATTAAACCTGCTACTAAAATGAATTAGCTACAGACTTACATAGGCCTACTAGAAGAAAATCCCACCTCGTGGTGTAGCGACTTTAGTTCTTGGCTGTTACCCCGGAGGTTCAGGTTCAATTCTCGACTCGACCCAGAAACGTTAATTCTGGTGTAAGGGTTGGAATGAGGTCAGTAGAGGAGGGTTCAATTTCCACCTTAACCATCCTGGAAGTGGTTTTCTGTGGTCTCCCCACTTCTACTCCAGGTAAATACTGGAATGGTTCCTAACTTAAGGCCGCGGCCGCGTCCTTCCCAATCCTATCGCCAATTTACAAATACACACATGATACAGCCATCACAATAACACAAATCATCATACAAATTACACACACAAAAATACACGGGGCCACGATGGCGCAGCTCCTAAAATAAGCAACAACAACAAATGTAAACAAGATGTTCAGTAAAGAACATATAGCCTACTTTCTCCTAAATGCATGGGTATTGTTATAACTCTTTGTCCTTTTCAAGGAGTATAATTTAATGTTGGTTGTAGTAGCTTGTTGAAATACAACGTGCTATAGGGATATTAAACATGAATATGAGGTGCCCTTTGCTAGTGCTACCTCTGTAAAATATTTCATTCGGTTTCACCGTGTTTGAATTGATATGGGGAATGGATTTGCACACATACATGGCCGCTATTTGCAAACTATTGGGTTGATGACCTTGTAGTCAGTCATAAGATGCTTTCCACAAAAAAGCATGTTGTTGCAAAATCTGGTAGTGTAACCGTTCATTCTCACTATACCGGGGTTGTGGTTGATTATACTCACAATGAGGGAGAGCAATTAAAAAGAAACATCTCTTCCATTTATTCCTTTTCATTTAACACTAAGCATCAATCACTAACACTTCACTTCTCGGGATCTTTTCACACAAAACCTTACATACTTCCAAGACCAAAAACACAATAATCATCTCAATTCTTCGAGGGGCAGATGACCTCGTAGTTCCGCCCCTTAAAACAACAATAACTAACTAACTTCCTACTCCTAAGTTTCTACAATAACATATAATCTGACCTCTGACACACTAAACCTAACCAATTTCTTTTTGTTTTCCTCTAACCATCACAACAGATACTAACATGGCTTCCTACAATCTCCAAAGATAATCCGGACAGATACTCTAACACAAAATCCCTCAGTACGGACGCCCAACAAAAACAGACAAAGATATATATATATATATATATATATATATAAACAAAATATCATAAAAAACATATAAAAGAAACTTGGTTGGCAAGGCCACCTGCCATGCCACACAGAGATGCAAACTGCCCTCCCAGCAAGCGCCATTTTCTTACCTAACAATAGAGCTGAGCCTTGCAATCAGAATGGTTGCAATCGCCCCTCTATGTGATTCTCACGTGAGAAGCACGTGAGGATCACATACATTAAAAATACACAAATGAAAATAATACATTTTTCTCCTCCTGCCTCCACGCCTGCTTCGTCATCTGTAATTCTTGCGTCTCCCACGCCTTCCTCCTCGTCGTCTTCTACGATGCCTCCTGCCTCCCCGTCTCCTGTATTCCAAACCTCTCTTTTTCTTCTTCCTTTGGTCTGTCTCCTCTGATTCAGTATCATACGTTTCTTTCTTTTTCTTCTCTTGGTCTGTCTCCTCTGATTCAGTATCATATTTTTCTTCTTCTTCTTCTCTTTCCTCCTCCTTTGGTCTGATCCTTCACTCTCTTATCTTCCTTTCCCTGACATCTCATCTTCTTCCTACTCCTTCTCTTTGCTTTCCAACTCATTCTTTTATCTATTCTCCTGGTCCTCTTTGTCTTCATTCTCAACCACTTCTCTCTTCTTCCTTTCCACATTTTCCACCTCTTCCTCGTCTGTCTTGTCTTACTCAACAGTTCCTTTCACTTCTTCCACTTTGTTTTCCCCTGTTTCTTCTTCACCTTATCTTCTTCTAGTATGTTGTCTTCTCCATGGCTCACTCCTGCACGGTCATCCTCATCTTTAGCCTCTTTTCTTGATTGTTACTGTCTTCATTACCAACCTCATCTGATTCTCCTTTCTCTTCAGTTTCTTCCAATTCACCTTCTCCGTTATCCGCTTCTCCTTTCTCGTGTACCCTTTCCTTTCTTTCACCTGCCTCCTTTCCTTCAGTTTCTTCCAAATCACATGCATTCTCACGCCCCCCACATCTCGGATAATTTTCGTGCTCCTTAATCGCACATAGCTCATTCACTTTCTCCATATAACCTTGTTCTTCTTCACATCGTTCTCTCTCTTCCTTGAGCTTCCCATTCCTCTCCATCAATGTCACCTGTTCCTCCTTAAGGCTATCCACGCTATCCTTATTTTTCGCTATTCCTTCTCTCATCAGAGTTTTATGTTCTTGTACTTCTTTGCTTAACTCGTCAATCTTAGCATTGGTTGCTTCAGCCTGCTTCTTTATTGCTTCGTTTACGTACACCTTTACAGATTCTACCTGCTTACCTATGGATTCTATTTGCGCTTTCATAGACTCTCCTTGCTGCCTAACTTCTCCTATTTCCTTACTCATACACTCTTTCACTGATCCTATTTCCGTACTTAAAGACTCTCTTACTGATCCTAAAGACTCTCTTACCGATCCTAAAGACTCTTCCATACCGGTGAATTTACTTAGTAGCATTTGGAGCAACTTATTGTTCACATCCCTCCCCCCTTTATCGTTATTACTACTGCCCCCATCGTCAGTGATCTGGCTGTCCTCCGGTTCGATAGAGTTCTCCGACGTTTTCTCTATAATAATAATATAATAATATCGTATGGCCTCGGGTGCCTGGTGCAAGCTTTGCTATTTGACACCCAGAGGGTAGCTTGCATGTCGAATTTCGTAGTTCCTTGACTATGAAAGTCAAGGAGGTTAGATGTTAGATATCTAATCTCCTTGAACACAATAGCGCTTTCCAGTAGAGAAATTAGGAACTTTGTGCTGGCGGAAACTCCCGAGATTAATTTTGCCATTATGAACTCGGCCTACTGAATTCAAATGGGTTCTTTGATATGCCAACATCGTATGACATGCGTGTCGTATTTTTGCCGCCTTTCAAAAATCACTTACCACGGTCAGGGGCGAACCTGCAATCTTGGGGTTAGTAGACCGACACGCTATCCACTAACCCACCGTGGCAAGCTGTTTTCTCTATCAATTCCCTACTCTCCTTACTCTCCACACTCTTCACCTTGTCTATGTCTAGTTCCTTCTCAGACATTTTACTGTATTTGCTGATGGCTCTATTTCTTAATTCTAGACTTTGCTCTATTGACATTTAAACTGTATGGAATTTGATATGCTTTAACTGCTTTTAATGTGGGTATTGGCGTGTACGCACCCGTGAATGCAATTGCTGCTACTATCTCGCACTTCGAGCCCCACTGTGCGGCGTCAATTGTAACCTTTCAACTCGCCTACGTTTCTCTTATAATAATAATGATAATAATAGTGGTTCGTAGGGGTTAAGCACCTGGGCAATATAACAACAGCAATCCACATTCACACTTTACTGCACTGGTAACCTCTTAAAAAAATAGACCTGTATCTGGTAAAAGTTTGACATGTATTCTTTTAACACACATCTATATATATAATTTGGCAGGACCCTCGTCTACTCTAGAAAGAACGAAATATCTCCATACTTCATGTGACATCCACATATGGGCCATGTATGTAGTTTGCTGCTTGTCGATGATGGCCGGCTGGCTTGTAGGATTTCTCTACTAATATTGGAGCATTCCCAAAGAATCAATTCTCCCTATTGTCGCTGTAATTAACTTCTTCACAAATAACACATAGCTTTCCACACATCTTGCTCTGTAGTTTCTTCTAATTTCTTCTGTACTATTACTATTTTCTCCGTTTCTTTACATCCTCGAAACACATCTCTTGATTCATCACCAACGAACTCCCATATATATTTATTGTCACGGAAAAGATAAAAAAGAACATCTATGAAAAGAACATAGAATATAAACTTCATTGGCAAGGCCACCTGCCATGCCTCACAGAAATGCAAACTGCCCTCCCAGCAAGCGCCATTTTCTTACCTAACAATAGAGCTGAGCCTTGCAATCAGAATGGTTGCAGTAGAGATCAAATTATTAGAATGGTCGTAATTTGATTTAAGCTTTTAACATTTGGGTGGCCGTCATTCCGTCTCCTTCAAGATGGCGGCGATATAAAACATGACACTGAGGTGCCCTTTGCTAGTGCTATCTCTGTACCAAATTTCGTTCAATTCGGTTTCACCGTGTTTGAATTGATAGGGGGATTCGATTTGCACACATACTTGGCCACCATCTGCAAACTATTGGGGCGGATGATCTTGCAGTTTGGTTAGAATATGCTTCCCACATAAAGATATGTTGTTGCAAAATTTGGTAGAGACTAGATTATTAGGTTGGTCGTAATTACATTTTAGCTTTCAACATTTGGGTGGCCATGATTACGTTTCCGTCAAGATGGCGGTGATATAAAACATGACACTGAGGTGCCCCCTTGCTAGTACTACCTCTGTACCAAATTTCGTTCCATTTGGTTTCACCGTGTTCGAATTGATAGGGGGAATCGATTTTCACACCAATATGGCCGCCATCCGCAAATTATTAGGCTAATGACCTATTAATTTGTCAAAGGATGCTCCCTCCATAAAGGTATGTTGTTGCAAAATTTGGTAGAGATCGGATGATTAGGTTAGTCGTAATTTGATTTAAGCTTTGAACATTTGTGTGGCCACCATTACGTTTCCGTCAAGATGGCGGCGATATAAAACATGACACTGAGGTGTCCTTTGCTAGTGCTTACTTTTGTACCAAATTTCGTTCAATTCGGGTTCACCGTGTTCGAATTGATAGGGGGGGGGGACAGACATTCAGAGTACACACACTCACACACACACACACACACACACACACACACACACACACACAGACTCACACACACACACATACACACACACAGACAGACACACTTTTTTTGGCCCTGTGTTGATCTCATAAGTGTACTTTCATTTTTTGCAAAAATCGAAAGTAGGCTAAAAATAAGGATAACGAAAAAAAAAAAGTCCTCTCGGCACGCCGGAAGGCGGAGGTAGATTTCACCGGACAAACTTGGGGATAGGCGAAAATAGGCAGAATATACAGGTTTTCGTAGAAGGATCAGACCTCATTTATTGCGAGAAGGTATTTTATAATTGGAGCTTCATTAACTTTGTTTTTCGTCATTTTATGCTTATTTTAAACATTTTATTGTCTTATGGGAACGGTAACCTTCTTGTCATTTGGGGTCCATTTTTATACTTGTGGTCACACTGTCCGTATGCATGGTTTCGACACTGATGTGTAACTATGTAACGGTCTGTTACTTCTTCACGCAAAATTATATCTGCCGCAGAGATTTTGGTTGGTTCCTCAGTTTAGGGGCTGCGACAACGCGGTCATGTAACCCCGTGTACTTTGGGATGGCTGTATTAGTCTGTAATTCAGGTAAGGACTGCAGACGGTCAATTTCAAGCAGTAGTTCCTAATGTTGCTACCAGATACTACCGTCAACGACACCTAGCTGTGAACTTGGCTACTAGATGCCACCGCAACCAGCAACTCGCAACGAACGTTGGAACTTCCCCTCCAAAGGAAAGCATACTGAGGGATTTTTAGCGCTCTTAGAAAATCCGACGACTTCGGCCGGCTTTGAACTCGCGACCTTGGGCATAGACATTCAGCATGCTACCAGTTACGTCGCGAAGCCGCTTCACACTTAGTCAGATGGAAATCTGAATCTGATCTCGTGCAAGTGCGTTATCCTGGCAACGTCTGATGGCTCATCCCTCATCAATTTAGTAGTGTTGCCATGGCAACCACTGATAGCTCTTGGCATTTTCTTATAATTCCGAAATGATTTTTCTCATCCCTTGGCATAATGGTGGGTCATATCAAAAATTCTTTCAGACAAAAGTTTTAGGTAATTATTAGGGGAATATTGTCCATTTTGTACGGTTTTGATATTGTGCCTATTAAGAGAGATATGATTAATGTTTCCCGAAAAACCCACTTTTTCCCACCCCTTTGGTCAATGGTTGGTGCTATAAAAGAACTCTTCAAACATAAATTTTTGGGCTTTATACGACACATAGTATGAACGTTGAACGGATTCGATATTTCAGATATTAAGAGAGTTATAGCAATATTTCACTTTTTCGAAAAAAAAAAGCCCCCCATTTTCACCCCCTTCTACCGATTTAGCCCAGTAACGAACTCGACCGAGATTTTATTGGTATACATATTCGGTGAAAAATTCAAAGTGATTGGTGCAAAATTACGGCAGTTATCGTGTCCACAAGAAACTGATATATACATAAATTATATATAAAAAATTCCTCTCGGCACGCCGGAAGGCGGAGGTAGATTTCACCGGACAAACTTGGGGATAGTCGAAAATAGGCAGAATATGCAGGTTTTCGTAGAAGGATCAGACCTCATTTATTGCGTGAAAGTCTTTTATAATTGGAGATTAATTACCTTTGTTTCTCGTCATTTTATGCATATTTTAAACATTCTATTGTCTTATGATGACGGTAACCTTCTTGTCATTTGGAGTCCATTTTTAGCCTACTTTCGATTTTTGCAAAAAATGAAAGTAGACTTATGAGATCAACACAGGGCGAAAAAAGTGTGTCTGTCTGTGTGTGTGTATGTGTGTGTGTGAGTCTGTGTGTGTGTGTGTATGTGTGTGTGTGAGTCTGTGTGTGTGTGTGTGTGTGTGTGTCTGTGTGTGTGTGAGTGTGTGTACTCTGAATGTCTGTCCCCCCTTATCAATTCGAACACGGTGAATGCGAATTGAACGAAATTTGGTACAAAGGTAGCACTAGCATAGGACACCTCAGTGTCATGTTTTATATCGCCGCCATCTTTACTTAAACTGAATGGCGGCCACTCAAACGTTCAAAACGTAAAATCAAATAACGACTAACCAAATCATCCGATCTCTACCAAATTTGGTAACAACATACCTTCGTATAGGATGCGTCTTGTGACCAAATTACAAGGTCGTCCGCCATACCATTTCAGGATGGCGGCCGTGCGAATTATGCAAACTTTATAATCCATATCATGGGACCCACCAGTTCCGATTATCGAGCCGAGAATCGTTTTAACTGTTCTAAAGGAAGAGGCACGTTCGAAATTAAAAGTTTATTTTGTAATACTATAGTGCAGACGTGATTTTAAAAAGCTGAACTGATTCAGTAATAAGACAAGATGGCAGCGGATATCTTGTGCCTGACTTATATTTCACTAATTTGAGTATTGAATGCAATATAGCGTACTGATAAAAAATAAATAAACTTCGTATGAAATGCTTTATATATAAATAATATACTCCAGTGATGAAATCGTTTAGTATAAATCATTATTTGCTAACAAGTTCTATGTAAGTCATTTTAAATAGAACGATATTCGTTGACACAATTAGCTCAGTGGTAGAGCGATAGCCTGTCGCTCAGATGCCTATGGTTCAAACCCGATCAGAGCTAGGTTTTTTGCTTGAAATGTTATATGTTTATTGTTTTGTAATGACTCAGATGTTTTAAAATTAAGCGTTATATTGTGCAAATTATGGTGTAAAATATATATTTAATTAAAACATAATTCGCCAGCAGATTTACTCGAGACATCTAGCTGCCAAAAAGGTAACTTCCAGATTTTATTGAAAAGTTTCTTCTTCTGGCCGCTAGAATGCACTCGCTCTGTTAGGATTATATTGTTCGATATTTCACCACTAGATGTCCCGACTAGTCTACGTGGGGATCCATTGATTACTATACCATTATCATTCTATGCGCATCGAATTTGAAGAATGACAAGTTGATACTACGATACATTTTAACTTTTTATTTTAAAGGGTTTGTAACAGCCTATTTTGCGTTACTTGAAAATGTTATTAAGCGTTATATTTTCCACATTATGGTGTAAAATATATATTTAATTAAAACATAATTCGCCAGCAGATTTACTCGAGACATCTAGCTGCCAAAAAGGTAACTTCCAGATTTTATTGAAAAGTTTCTTATTCTGGCCGCTAGAATGCACTCGCTCTGTTAGGATTATATTATCGAAAATATCCACATAGTTTGTATACACACGTCTCTGTAGGGTCATGGAAAGATTTGTTAATTCAATTAGGGTTGTGAAAGCCATGCACAACCAGACGTGTAAAGACATGCCTCAACTCAAAGTTGGATGTTGCCCACGGCAGGTCGTAATAATAATAATGTTATTGGTTTTACATCCCTTTTAACTACTGCTGCTTTTAGAGACACCGGGGTGCCGGAATTTTGGCCCGAAGGGGATCTTTAACGTGCCAGTAAATGTACTGACACGGCTCCCTCGCATTTGTGCACCCTCAAATGCCAGCTGACTGCGCCAGGATACGAACCTGCAACCTAGGGCCCAGCAAGCGAGAACGTTACCGCTGAGCCACGCCGCCAGTCCGGTCGATTATGTCTCCAGATCCATAACATTCTTGATATACTTCTTATCTTTCTTTCTTTCTTTCTTCAATGATGGTAGCAGTTTTTATCTAGGTCGTGGCGTTTGGTAGAGGTAAATCGTTTCTAAGGTCTTCAACAAAGAATAGTTCTATTATACTCTTTGATAATAACAACGAGTTATAACTATACTCATACATTTAGGAGAAAGTAGGCTATATGTTCTTTACTGAACATCTTGTTATACTTGTGGTCACACTGTCCTTATACAAAGTTTCGACACTGATGTGTAACTATGTAACGGTCTGTTACTTCTTCACGCAAAATTATATCTCCCGCAGAGATGTTGGTTGGTTCCTCAGTTTAGGGGCTGCGACAACGTGGTCATGTAACCCCGTGTACTTTGGGTGAGTGTAGAATCTGTCTGATAAACGGTGTGAATTGTGATAACTGTATTAGTCTGTAATTCAGGTAAGGAATGCCGACGCTCAATTTCAAGCAGTAGTTCCTAATGTTGCTACCAGATACTACCGTCAACGACACCTAGCTGTGAACTTGGCTACTAGATGCCACCGCAATCAGCAACTCGCAACGAACGTTGGAACTTCCCCTCCAAAGGAAAGCATACTGAGGGATTTTTAGCGCTCTTAGAAAATCTGACGACTTTGGCCGGCTTTGAACCCGTGACCTTGGGCATAGGAGTTCAGCATGCTACCAGTTAAGTCACCGAAGCCGCATCACACTTAGTCAGATGGAAATCTGAATCTGATCTCGCGCAAGTGCGTTGTCATGGCAACGACTGATGGCTCATCCCTCATCAATTTAGTAGTGTTGCCATGTCAACCACTGATAGCTCTTGGCATTTTCTTACAATTCCGAAATCATTTTTCTCATCCCTTGGCGTAATGGTGGCTCATATCAAAAATTCTTTCAGACAAAAGTTTTAGGTAATTATTAGGGGAATATTGTCCATTTTGTACGGTTTTGATATTGTGCCTATTAACAGAGATATGATTAATGTTTCCCGAAAAAAACACTTTTTCCCACCCCTTTGGTCAATGGTTGGTGCTATCAAAAAAACGTTTCAAACATAAATTTCTGAGCTTTATCCGACACATAGTATGAACTTTGAACGGATTCGATATTTCACATATTAAGAGAGTTATAGCAATATTTCATTTTTTTCGAAAAAAAAGTCCCCCATTTTCATCCCCTTCGACCGATTTAGCCCAGTAACGAACTCGTCCGAGATTGTATGGGTATACATATTCGGTAAAAAATTCAAAGTGATTGGTGCAAAATTACGGCAGTTATCGTGTCCACAAGAAACTGATATACATATATATACATATATTACATAAATTATATATAAACTTTTGAACTGACGGTGGTTTTGGGGTCTGGGGGATGTGAAACGCGAAGATAGTCGATATTTTCCGGAAGTCGAAACATGGTACCCATTGCAATAGTTAGCTTTCTAATGAAATCTACCTAAAATACTGCCGTCAACGACACCTAGCTGTGAACTTGGCTACTAGATGCCACCTCAATCAGCAACTCGCAACGAACGTTGGAACTTCCCCTCCGAAGGAAAGCAAACTCAGGTTTTTTAGCGCTCTTAGTAAATCCGACGACTTCAGCCGGGTTTGAACCCGCGACCTTGGGCATAGAAGTTCAGCATGCTACCAGTTCCGATACCGAAGTCGCTTCCCACTGACATATGAAAACTGAATGTGATCTCGTGCAGTGGCGTTGTCATAGCAACTGCTGATGGTCATCCCTTATCAATTAAAAGTAAAGTTGTCATGGCAACCTCTCTTGGCACTTGGCATTTTCTTATAATTTAAATCATTTTGTTCACCCCGTGGCGTAATGGTGGGTCATATCAAAAATTCTTTCAGACAAACGTTTTAGGTAATTATTGGAGGAATATTGTCCATTTTGTGCGGTTTTGATATTGTGCCTATTAACAGAGATATGATTAATGTTTCCCGAAAAACCCACTTTTTCCCACCCCTTTGGTCAATGGTTGGTGCTATCAAAAAACTTATTTGACATAAATTTTTGGCACTTATCCGACACATATTATGAACTTTGAAGGGATTCGATATTTCATGTATTAAGAGAGTTATAGCGATATTTCACTTTTTCGAAAAGCCCCCCATTTTTACCCCCTTTGACCGATTTTGCCCATTAACGAACTCGACCGAGATTTTATAGGGATACATATTATGTAAAAAATTCAAAGTGATTGGTGCAAAATTACGGCAGTTATCGTGTCCACAAGAAACTGATATATATATATACATATATACATAAATTATATATAAACTTTTGAACTGACGGTGGTTTTGGGGTCTGGGGGATGTGAAACGCGAAGATATGTCGAAATTTTCCGGAAGTCGAAACATGGGACCCATTGCAATAGTTAGCTTTCTAAAGAAATCTACCTAACTTTTGAACTGACGGTGGTTTTGGGATCTGGGGGATGTGAAACGCGAAGATATGTCGAAATTTTCCGGAAGTCGAAACATGGTACCCATTGCAATAGTTAGCTTTCTAATGAAATCTACCTCTAGTTGGTTCCTCAGTTTTTTTTTTTTTTTTGTTTTTTTTCGTGTGGTCTCCTCAGAGACCTAGTGCAGGTCTTTCTATTCGACGCCCGTGGGCGACCTGCGCGTGGGGATGAGAGATGGAATTGATTAAGGTGAATGAAATTGGAGAAGGATGTGGAAGGAAGTGGCCGTGGCCTGTCAGAAGGTACCGTCCCAGCATTTGCCTGGTGTTGAAAATGTGAAACCACGGAAAACCATTTCAAGGACGGCCGACGGTGGGACTCGAACCCACGCGTCTATCGAGTCAGCAGAGAGGTTGGCCCCATGACCTAACACTGCGCTTTAGCCAGCGTAGCCACTACTGTCGGTGTTCCTCAGTTTAGGGGCTGTGACAACGCGGTCATCTAACCCCGTGTCCTTTGGGTGAGTGTAGAATCTGTCTGATAAACGGTGTGAATTGTAATGGCTGTATTAGTCTTAATTCAGGTAAGGACTGCAGACGGTCAATTTCAAACAGTATTTCCTAATGTTGCTACCAGGTACTACCGTCAACGACACCTAGCTGTGAACTTGGCTACTAGATACCACCCCAACCAGCAACTTGCAACGATCGTTGGAACTTCCCCTCCAAAGGAAAGCATACTGAGGGATTTTAGCGCTCTTAGAAAATCAGACGACTTCGGCCGGCTTTGAAACCGCGACCTTGGGCATAGACATTCAGCATGCTACCAGTTACGTCACCGAAGCCGCTTCCCACTTAGTCAGATCGAAATACTGAATCTGATCTCGAGCAAGTGCGTTGTCATGGCAACGTCTGATGTCTCATCCCTCATCAATTTAGTAGTGTTGCCATGGCAACCTCTGATAGCGCTTGGCATTTTCTTATAATTCCGAAATCATTTTTCTCATCCCTTGGCGTAATGGTGGGTCATATCAAAAATTCTTTCAGACAAAAGTTTTAGGTAATTATTAGGGGAATATTGTCCATTTTGTACGGTTTTGATATTGTGCCTATTAAGAGAGATATGATTAATGTTTCCCGAAAACCCCACTTTTTCCCACCCCTTTGGTCAATGGTTGGTGCTATTAAAAAACTCTTCAAACATAAATTTTTGGGCTTTATCCGACACATAGTATGAACGTTGAACGGATTCGATATTTCAGATATTAAGAGAGTTATAGCAATATTTCACTTTTTCGAAAAAAAAAGCCCCCCATTTTCACCCCCTTCGACCGATTTAGCCCAGTAACGAACTCGACCGAGATTTTATAGGTATACATATTCGGTAAAAAATTCTAAGTGATTGGTGCAAAATTACGGCAGTTATCGTGTCCACAAGAAACTGATATACATATATATACATAAATTATATATAAACTTTTGAACTGACGGTGGTTTTAGGGTCTGGGGGATGTGAAACGCGAAGATATGTCGAAATTTTCCGGAAGTCGAAACATGGGATCCATTGCAATAGTTAGCTTTCTAATGAAATCTACCTAAAAGGACATGAGGGAAAGAAATGACCACAACCCTCAAATAATGAGAATTGAGGGACTTGGAAGAAAGGCGAGCCATGTAAGCCAATCAGGAAAGGGAAGGACGGGAAGGTTCGGTCCAAAGGTAATGGAGAAAGGGGAGAAACCGGACCCAGCTCAGGAATCCTTTGGGGTCGCCAACTCCCGAATTCACCATCCGTTAGCTCTTGAGGGTGTAGCACTATCCAAGGTGCACCAAACAGGGTGGAGTTACACACACCCTTGTGAAGAAAGCAGGAGATACGAGGTCTGACCTCTCGAAGAATGAGGGTATCAGGAAAGAATAGACAAGGGTCAATTAAGGTGAGCAAATGAAAGACTCCCTAGGCCTCGGATCCCTAATACCGTAGAGGGCACAAGAGAACGAAGGGTTGACCAAAGGAGGTCGACAGGAAAGATGAAATAGAGGAGCCCGGCACAAGTAAGTGGAAGAAATGCCAGACTCACCTAGGGTCCTGTGGTCGCCAACCCACTTCCCACTAGCTGTGAGCCCCTGGTTGAAGGAAGGCAAGACTTCCTGCTCTGTATGAATTTGATATCCTATATCTATCTACCTGTCTTTATCATATTGTAACAGTATTATTTAATAACTTCAGTATGCCTTCCTTCGGAGGGGAAGTAAAGTCGGCGGACCCATGTAATAGATTTATTGAATGTAAAAGAACATTCCACTGATTACAATTGAGTGAAACAAACATTTGTATGTTTAATTTGATAAGCGCTATTAAGTTCCACCGTTCGTCGGCACGTTCTGGTTGCAGTAGCATCTAGTAGTCAAGTTTTCAACTAGGTGTCGTTGACGGTAGCATTTGGTAGCAAAAGTAGAAACTACTTGAAATTGACCACCTGTAGCCCTTACCTGAATTACACATAACACACACTAATACAGTCATCACAATTAACGTCGGTTATCAGACAGTACACTGGGCTACATGACCGCAGCCCTTAAACTGAGGAACTAGCCAACTGATTTAATAATTGTAATTTTACATGTTAAACTAATGAGTAGGAATTGTAAGGTAATTCATAAAATGTGTACAATCTCTGTGAATTTTGCAAAATGAGTATATTTGTAACGATTTCATTAATAATCTATATATTTAAAACAGTAAGCTGATTTTTGTTACGGCGAGATTGACAGAACGGCTGAACGGATTGACTTCGTAATGCACTCTGACGAAAGCCCTTGGCCTGTATTTTTGCAGTGTGTCTTTAGAATAAACAAATATGTTACCACATATTTTTAAATTTATAAACAAAACTGCAAAATTATTGGCTCAAGCGCATGCGCAGAATCACCTTGGTTAATGACAGACATGGCGGATGTCCACCGCCATTTAATGTAATAGTTATTTATAAGAATTATAATAAAGGAGGGGAATATTGATTATGAAGTTTCCACGATATAAACAGGAATAGAATATTATAAAAGACGGGAAATGTCGAAGAACTTATACTGACTGTTGAGTGTGAATGTTGTTTAAGTGCCTTGATATTGCGCTCTGCCACCAGTGATTCGGTAGCTCAGACGGCAACGTTGAAGTCTCTTAATTTATGCATCTTGCAATGGGAGCAGTTCGAATCCCACCTCCAACACATACTTTTATTTCCCAATTATTCTTTCCGGCTATTGGTAATACATCGCCTTAACATATTTTACTTTTATTATTCCCGTAAAGTAAGGAATTCTCCACGTTTTACGATCCCATATACTTTTAAATTATTAAATAAAAGATGGCCACAATCGCTTTCGCCATGGGAGACAATTGACGAACATAATTCATTTTATGGACTCAGACATCGTGGTCACTCAGCCCCATCTACTTTGGTGTGTTTGTGTCAAATTTTCTCTGATAACCAGTGTTATTGTGATGGCTGTACTGATGTGTGCATTTGTAATTCAAGTGGGGAATTGACGACCGAGGCTTTACGTTAGGAACTATCCCGGTATTTACCTGCAGTGAACGTGGCAAACCACGGAAAACCACATCCCAGATTGTTGAGATAGGAATCTAACCTTGCTCTCCTTAGTTTTGCTTCAAGAGTGCACCCCGTTCCAGCCCTCAGACCAGAATTAAATTTCTTGGCAAATCAGGGATCGAACCCAGAATCCGGGGCGATAGCTCAGAATGTAGCCTTAAGATTGGGATTCCCTGTGGTAATACGATTTTTGACAAGCACTGAACTTATAGTCTAACTCTTAAACTCCCTCCATTACGGCGGCTGTCGAAGTGAGTCTATGCTCATTCCAGTAGTTGGCGAAGTATTTACTGTCATGGAAATGCAAAGGATTGTTTCTACAACATGTGATGGAAATTGCTTATTTAGAGCAGTTTCTTACTGTTTATTCCAAAATGCAGAACGTCATCCTGAGCTGCGTTTGCAAGCAAATTGCAAATATTGTTGCCGGCATGAATAATTATAAGGATTTTATTATTGGCGATCATTATCATCGCATTCTCATCAGCAACAAACTTGAGAATGAAAGTATCTGAACTTCATTGTATAAGTGAATATTATTGTTTATTGATTATTTGTTTAGAGTACATAACAATGAGTCTAACCACGCTGTTGATTTTGACAATGGAAGTATTATTTGCCATTTAATATTTGGTGGCTGCGTTGATGCAGGCCACCATAGTGTTATTGAATATGACTTTAATTTGGAGAGAAATGCTGCTATAAATAAACCCATTTGACAAAAAAGAACATTAGCCACAAAAAGTGGGAAATCGGAGAAAAATACGAAGCCACTTTTAAAATTTAATATAAATATGCCATTTCAGAAACAATTCCAGATACTATGCCGTTATAGTGTAGGGTCCTTGACGAACAAATGTAAACATTGTTCTGCACTGTATTTCTCTTGCGAGAAATCTACACTTGGTTACTTTGACCTTTGGTGGTGTAATGGCAAAATTGATCTTACTAAATATAAAATATTTGACAGACTGCAACAATTTTTCACTGGAAATGAAATCTCAAGCAATTTATGAGAGAATAATCGGCAGTACGACAAATGCTATGTCCTTGGTTTCATTTGGTGCCAATGGCACTGTGCCACATGCATACGGTCCATATTGTTTTAAAAGTATGGAATTGCACATCATCGCATTTCTTCGTTAATGTATATTCCAAAATTATAAGCGACTGTTCTTGCGGCCAGTTGTATATATTAGACTCATCAGAATTCTTGAATTCCTGGGAATTAAGTGATTTGCTTCCACATACTCCAAACGATTGACCCATAGTTATGCTCCTTAGACATCTGAAGTTTCCTAAGGGCTCCTAAATGCTACCATATTAATTATAAGAAATATGCACGAAAATTGCATGAATTTGGAAATAATAAGTGCAGTTAAAATTAGGTGGAGAGATCTAACCCTTCGACTTGATTCCATGTTAATTATAAGAAATATGCATGAAAATGATTGGATTTGGAAATAAGTGCAGTTAAAATTAGGCAGAGAGGTCTAATCCTTCGACTTGATTTAACACCATCGGATAAAACAATCATTTTCTTTTAAGAGGCAACATTTTTCGATTCGCTTGGCATACTTTATCACAATCAATAAAGCTCAAGGGGGAACTCTGGAACGTATAGGTCTCAATTTGCCCCATCAAGTATTCAATCATGGCCAGCAGTATGTTGCAATGTCTAGAGTGCAATCTTTTGACGCCGTTAAAGTTTCAATAGTGCCAAAAAATATTTGTACAAAGAACGTATATAAGAAAATTCTTCAGTAAATATTTTCTTATTGACCGTCATGTTTTGACGGGTTTCAACTAGTAATAATAATAATAATAATAATAATCTGTCGTTGGCTTCTCATGGTTTCCATCGGTGACAGAATTTGGTCTCATTCGTCGTTCCTTTACTCCATGAACTCGGGTATTTACGTGTGAAACAATATTGAAATGTGTGCCTTATATCAAACAAAGCACCAGAGAGTGATTACAGTTTGGAATATAACACACGAGGCACTCATTAGCCAGGAATATACAGCAGGTGTGAATATTTGCCATTCACTGACTTCTCGCCCTACCTTATCACTGTTCTTCTCTAAAACATCACCTTCATAACCTTTTTGTTCACATTCTGTGACTACAAAATGAAAACTTTCCCCATCCCCAGTTTCATCTGCATAACACATCTGTCATTGCTTTGTTTTTTGAGTCTTCAGCCATTTGACTGGTTTGATGTAGCAATCCATGCCTCCCTATCCTGAGCTAATCATTTCATCTCTACATAACTACCACATCTTACATATGTGGCGATCTGTTTAACATATTCTAACATTGGTCTACACCTACAGTTCTTGTCCTCGATCCTTCCTTCCATAAGCAAGTGTGCTAATCCTGGATGTCTTAGAATGTGTCCTACCAACTTACCTGTTCTCTTAATTAGTAGTCGCCAGAAACATCTCTTCTCTCCCACTCGTCTAAATAACTCTTCATTTGTTACTCTATATACCCATCTCATCTTCATCATTCTCCTGTAACACCATATTTAAAATGCTTCTATTCTCCACTTTTCTTCTGCGTCAACATTCCAAGTATCACTTCCATAGAGTGCCACGCTCCAGACAGAGGATTTCAAGAATTACTTACTAATACCTAAATCTATATTTGGTGTCAAGATCATTTAAAATGATCTCGTCGACTTCGTTGTTACGCTGGGGTCTGGCATTACGTTACGGAGACTGGACGAAATGTACCCAGATGCACTGAGGTGTGTGACGTCATAGTACCGCTTGGTGCATGTGTTCCCCAACAATCTCTACTTCGTTAGTATAAGACAAAAATCCCCGATTCTTTGATGTCATGGGTAATCTCGAGAACCACTGGATGGATTTTGATGCGGTTTTCACCATTCTGTAAAGGATATCTCGAGGAAAGATTCTGTAGAAAATAATTTATGTATGATCAAAGGAAGCCAAGCAGTCAAGATTTCAGTGAAAAAGTCGAAAACAAACTTGGCGTCCGTGCGCTTCTTAAGCTTACGCTGGGCAAACCGTTGAAAATATCAATATTCTATGAGCGTAAGAATTGGTCAGCATGCAAAGTTCTACAAAAAAGTCCGCGAGAGCATATCTCGATCTTCAATACCCGCCCACTATAAGTGTTTTTAGACTGGATAGAAGGGGCACGTCCCCGCGCGCTCTGGTGAGCGTGACGGCATCCCATGCGCTTGACCTTCCTTTGCCCTTGGTTTGCACTTGCCGTTCGCGAGTATTTTGAAACAAAATAAGTATTATGCAGATAATTTTCTAACATGTCAAGAGTCTTTGGCTTCGAGCGAAGCGAGAAGCCTCCAGCCTTTCTAGCATTTTTCAGTATTTGTAGCATTTAAAATGATACAAAGTCTAGTCTTTCAGACTGACTGTCACTTTTTTTCTTTAGGAATGCTTTCCTTGTCTCACCCAACCTACTTTTTATATCCTCTTTGGTTTGTCCATCACTGCATATCTTGCATTCTGAGTAGCAGAAATCTCCTACATCCTTTAGTATTTGCCTTTTTTCATCAAGAAGAGGAAAATAGACATCGTAAAGGAATTCAAATATTTAGGTATCACGCTCCAAACAAGTGCTACATGTTTTACCTATCATGTGATAGAGAAATCAACAAAGGGTACGGGCGTTGCATGAAATTAGATACGTGAGAACCCTCAGCTTAAAGACAGCAACACCTCTTTACATAAATCAAATTATGCTTTAGCTAATATATGGCATTGAAATCATTTGCCAATACCTCACAGACAAGAACCTTTTCTCACTAGAAAGTGTGAAGGCATTATTCATAAAAAGAGAAGCAAACGGAGTGTCGAAAACTACCGGGTCATTAGTCGTCTACCTCCTGGCACGAGAATCGTTTCTTATTGACGACCTGAGAAAAATTTACCTCTACCAAACACCAGAGCCTTGGAGAAACTATTAATTGAAGAAAAAAAGAGAAGACATACCTCAATAATTTTATGGAACTGGAGCGATGATCGACCGGACGTGGACAACAGGCAACTATGAGTTGAGGCATGTGTTTACACATCTCGCAGTCCATGGTTTTTACCTCCTTATTTTTATTAACAAATCATTCCATGACCCTACAGTGACGTGTGTATGCCAACTATGTGGACAAGTAAGTGAACGCTATACTTATAGCTCTGTAGTGAAAGAAAACAATCAATCAGAGACTATGCAATTCAAAGTGCCAGAGCGCAATTTAGTCTGGGCCTACATGTTCATTCCTTATTTTCAGTGGCTGACTGAAATAAAAGTATTATTACTTAGCTTTTCACCTTACAATTTGGCAGCAATTGTGGTTTATGATTTCTTTCAGCTGTATTCCATTTAAAACAAGAAGTTCCGTGACGAACAAAAGAGCCTACTTTTCTTAAAATTAATATTCATGCCAATGATTAATCTATATGGACCTATCTAGAATAATGACGAAATTAAGTTGGTAATATCGAAATATACCTGGTATAATGTAGCCAAATAGAGCACTACAGTTGGCAACCCCAGTGACTGCATTTATATTCTTAGTTCCATCTCTTAAGGTACAGAATACAAAATTTGGTTGAAGTCCAATGGATAGCATGGACGTTATATGCAGTTAGACATTGGATCTCTCAGCGCGAGTTAAATAATGTTGGCAACAATGTCATGCATGTGTTGGTCAGAAATAATCTGATATATTATGATTTATTGTTGTGCCAATTTTGGATGAAATCCATTTGTTAGTATAGAAGTAACATGTTATTAAATTGGACCTATTAACAGGGTTAGAATCATGTTGGCAGCATTGACGTATGTTAGCTACTCCAAATTAATCTAGAATATCACGTACTATACGTGTGCAAAGTTTAGAGCTGTTGGCTTGCATACTTTGTGATATATTGATATAAGTGTAATAAAATAGAGACAGCATTTATTAACAGTTGGCAGCCCTGGTTGCTCTTAAGAATACGCACAGTCATGTCTGTTATGCTCCACATAGCACATACAAAATTTGGTTGAAATCCAATTGATAGTATAGAAGTTACGTGATTTAAAAATAGGTCCTACCAGTAGGCTTAGAAACATGTTCGTAGCACTGACGTATTCTATTTACTGAAAATTAATGTGGAATGTCAGGTACTGTACGTGTGCATAGTTTAAAACTGTCGGCTTACATACTTTCTGATATATTGGTATTTGGATAAAAGAATAGACAGAACATTTATTGAAAGTTGGCAGCAATGGTGGCTCTTAAGAATACGCTCAGTCATATCTGTTTATGTAGACATAGTACATACGAAATTTGGTTGAAATTCAATTGATAGTGTAGAAGGTATATGCATTTAAAAATTGCACCTATCAGCAGACGTAGAATCATTTTGGCAACACTGCCATACATGGCTTCCTGGAAATTAAACTGAAACATTATTGTCTATATGTGTGCTAATTTTGGAATAGCTGTCATGATTACCTTCCAAGATATGCAACATGAAGCTCAAATTTCAAGTGCGGTTTCTCGGCAGTTGGTAGCACTGACATCATTTTAAAATATGGGCTCGAGATATTCAGGTATAGATCTTGACTCATACCAAATTTGGGTTCGATTTCTACAGCCGTTTAGTAGTTGATAGGGGGGAACCCACAGACAGATAGAAGGACAGACAGACACACATTTTCCCGGATCGATCTCATAAGTCTACCTTTTCCTCATTTTTGCAAAATGTGAAAAGTAGGCTAAAAATATATTTGATATTCGTCATGAATTCTTTCCTCAAGACTGAGTCCACACCATTTACAGACATTCAAATCCTCTGGTGAATCAGCTAAGATGACAGTGTTATCAGCAAATCTTATAGTTGAAATTATTTCTCGTTGAATCTTAACTCCTATTTTAAATTTTCTTCAATTTCCTACATTGCTTGTCCAATGTGAAGATTGGAAAGTATGGGTGGTAAGTTGCAGCATTGCCTTACATCTTACTGAATGCCTGCTTCTCTCTTGCCTTCTATCTATATAACACATTTCATAGTGCTTAGATATCCAGATGCGATCCAAATAAATGATTTTTAAGATTTTTTTTTTTTTTTTTTGGTATTTAGTTGTTAAACGTGCAGAATTGTGAGCCATAATTTTGCTACCCTCTACGGTCAGAACGAGGATGAACCCTTATCGCCTGCTTTCTGGTTGGCCGCACGCGGTCAAGGGTCACGTGATAACAGCTGACAGTCGAGTGATGTCGTCCCGCTGATTAATCGACTACACTTGTGGCACAATCGTCGCTAAGTTGAGCGGATCGATATGCAAGATGGCAATCAACGCCGCGGGAACCCGGCGTGGCACGACAAATGTGTGAGGTCGTACGTCACGTGTGGGCGACATTGTGGCCACGAATACGTCATCAAGACCAGGTGTGTTCCTCCCACCCACAGTGTTACATATTACACTAATTATCGTGCAATTACATTAGTGAGATAACTCGTCCTTTGCTTATTTCGTCCACCTCCTTCATTGTCTAGGTAGACCAGGGGTTTCCAAACTACAGCCCGTGGGCCAACACTGACCCCCAAGCATCACCAATCCGGCCCTGACAGCGCACCATAATTTATTTTGATTGCATTGTAAAATTTACAACAGCGTGAAATACAAATCAATGTATGCTATTGGAGCAGGATTATTTTTACGGCTTCGGTGGCGAAGTTGGTAGCATACTTAGCTTCTATGCCCAACATCGCGGGTTCAAATCCGGCCGAAGTCATCGGAGTTTTTAAGAGCGTTAAAATCACTCAGTATGCCTTTCTTTGGAGGGGAACTAAAGCCGGTGGGTCCATGTCAGTTTTATGGCATGTAAAAGTACCAACCACTAACTACAATTGTGTGCAGCTCAATTTGTAGGTTAGATTTGATTTGCGCTCTTTAGGTTCCAACGTTCGCCACCAGGTGCCAGTACGGTGCCATCTAGTAGCAAAGTTTGCAGCTAGGTATCGACGGTAGCATTTGGTTGCAAAAGTAGGAACTGTACTCGGCCATTAAACAACACGTTCCTTTCTCCCTACCCAAATCCAACAAAATCCGCACTGGCTAAGCCAAAACACCAAACTTCTTCTCCAAAATAAAACTCGAGCATGGTCGCTGTGGAAATCAGTTCCTAATCCTCATACACGCAATGTATTTATTCACCTACGGAAAATTTCAAGAGTTCATATGACAGAAGATTACAACCGCTACATTTCTTCCATAACAGGAAATCTCAAGAATAACCCGAAGAAGTTCTGGACACGTATATCATCCCGTAGAAAGACTCCAAGAATTCCACTTAAACTAAACCTCCATAATGAAGAAATCCCATTTGAATTGAGGTCCACACATTTCAATGAATATTTTCACTCAACCTTTTCAGTTCCCGTATCAATCCCCAGTCCCCCCTCAACTTACTAGCGTCTGTTCTGATTCACTGTCTCAAATTTCAACGACCCCCGATGAAATCCAAAATATTCTAAAAAGTCTGCCCACTAACCACTCTACTGGACCATCAGACATAAGCCCTATATTCCTGAAAAACACCTCTGCATCTCTCAGCATCCCCTTGTCCATAATACTCAACTGGTGCATGACTTCCGGCACTTTTCCTGACTCATGGAAAAGAGCTGATGTCACACCTGTCTTTAAATCAGGCATCAAGCACGAAATTCCCTCATACAGACCTATATCTATCGTCCCTATACTCACGTCAGTCTTCGAAAGAATAATACATTGCCGTCTCCTCACTTTCACCAAACCACACCTCTCAGAAGAACAACATGGCTTCGTCCCTTGAAAATCATGTTTATCAAATCTGACTGTTCTGAACCATCACATAATTTCTGCAATAGATCAAAAATCTCAGCTAGATGTAATCTACGTTGACCTGGCCAAAGCATTTCATTCCGTGAACCATTTCATTCTCCTCCACAAGCTTGCTTCACGATACAACTTACATGGATACTTCCTATCCCTAATACAAGCTTCCTGTCCAATAGGCAACAACGAGTAGTGCTTCCAGGGTCTGTATCGTCCTGGCTCTCAGTCTTATCAGGAGTAACTCAGGGCAGTATCCTGTGACCCCTTCGCTTCGTGCTGTATATGGACGATATAAACACATGCGTGCAAAATTCTCCGTGTTCCTTTCTTCTGTACGCTGATGATCTCAAGATATTCAGAGAAATTTCCAGTTCTAACGAACACGCTGAGCTCCAGGAAGCAGTGAATACATGTACTGATTGGTCCAACAAATGGAGGTTATCTCAAATCCCAAAAAGTGCTTCAATGTGTCTTTCTCACTACTGAAATCTGGAAATCAAGCGGACTATAAAATATGTGGAAATAAATTGGATACGGTTTCTCAGGTAAGAGATTTAGGTATTATTCACGATGATAAACTGACATTCTCTCCCCACATTGACCACATCAAATCTCGCGCAATGTGCAGTCTCGGCATTTTATACAGATTCACAAAAATTAAAGACCTCACTGCACTTAAATTATACTTCACCACATATGTTCTCCCTATCATAGATTTCTCTTCTCCAATTTGGTCTACTTCGGCTATAACCAATATTTCTAAATTGAACAGTGTCTTTAATTTCTTCATATCAATAGTCAAAGCTCGCAATCCTTCCTAAGGCAGTTTGCCAAATCCGACATTCTAAATCAGCTCAATGTACTCGACCTGAGAAGCCGCTTACAATTTACTGACCTGTGTTTCTTACATAACATTATGAATGGTTACACAACATGTAACTGGCTCTTAAGCTACTTCCCACTCCATGTTCTCACCCGTTCAACACGTCAGAACCATTTACACCACATACCT
This sequence comes from Meconema thalassinum, assembly GCA_946902985.2. Lineage (NCBI taxonomy): Eukaryota > Metazoa > Arthropoda > Insecta > Orthoptera > Tettigoniidae > Meconema > Meconema thalassinum. The sequence continues at coordinate 1,905,000,478 of OX336388.2, read as the reverse complement.
CGCCCACGTCTTGAAGTAAAGAAGCGCTCTATCTTCCACCGTCTACCTATCCTTAGCAACTCCCTTCCAAATAGAACATTCAAACATAACATTAGAAGATCCCTTTCATCCTCAATTCCTACCCCCTCACCCTCCTAATCACCCACTACCCCACTCATTCCCTGCGTCTTTCCGAGAGTTATCCCTTGCTGCCATCACTGCCAATTGTTACCTGTTATTGTTGTTGTTTTTGTTAATATTATTCGAAATTGTTAAAATATAAGTGTAAAATGACCTATCATGGTTGTATCTAATAATTATAAAAAATAATAAATAAACTAGTTAAAATTGATGGTCTTCAGTCCTTACCTGAATTACAGATAGCACACTCTAATACAGTCATCAGAATTAACACCGGTTATCAGTCAGATTCTACACACAACCAAAGTACACGGTGCTACATGACCGCGTTGTCGCAGCCCCTAAACTGAGGAACGACAGGGGCTGGATATACCGAGACTGCTGGCACTAGACTTGTCCACCAATGGGTAGTTGTTAAAGGATATTAAGCGTGCTCATTCCAGTGGCAAAGCTTCGAATGAACAGGATTATATAAATTCTTGTACATTAAACCAAATCGGCTCATTGTGAACGCTGATCAAACCTACCAAACTGCGCGTTCACTCATTTGTGGATGTGTCAACCCCGAAGAGCATGGAACCTTGTTTTCCGTTTTGGCTTTATTGCTGTTGTTGTTAATTCATTTTGTGGCTTTGCGACATCGTGGTAATTTATCCCCGTATACTTAGGTGTGCGTGTGTGTGTATATATATAAAATTTGTCTAATAACATGTGTTGTTGTAGTATCTGTAATAATAATAATAATAATAATAATATCTTATGGCCTCGGGTGCCGGGTGAAAGCTTTGTTATTAGACACTCAATGGGTAGCTTGCAAGTCGAATTTTGTTGCTCCTTGAAGCACAATGAAAGTCAAGGAGGTTAGATATCTAATCTCCTTGAATGCTATAGCACTTTCTAGTAGAGAAATTAGGAACTTTGTGTTGGCGGAAACTCCCGAGATTGATTTTGCCATTATGAACACGGTCTACTAAATTCAAATGGATTCTTTGACATGCCAAAATTGTATGACATACGTGTCGTAATTTTTGCCGCCTTTCAAGAATCACTTACCACGGCCAGGAGCGAACCTGCAAGCTTGGGGGTTAGTAGACCGACATGATAACCACTCACCCACCGTGGTAAGCTCTGTAGTAGTAGTAGTATGTGTATTTGTAATGCAGGTGATGACTGGAAAGGTGGTGGCCCTGGCCTTAAGTAAGGGACTGTTCTCTTTTGCGAATAGCTTTTTGCTTGAACATTCATTCCCTTCTGGTTTGAATTGTAAATCTAGTTAAATGCACTCGCCGTGTTTTTCTTTGATAGTTACACCTGCGGCAAGATCACGGAAATTTAAATTGTTTGTATTAATTATGATGATGATGATAATTGTAGTTTTAAGGGGCCTAACATCTAGGTTATCGGCCCCTAATGGTCTGGGTGATAGCGAAAATGACAATGAATTGGAAACCAGAACGAATATTAAGTGAGATGGAAAATACTTATAAAAAGGAACTCAGATTGAAACAACTCACAAAATGTTCTTACAAAAGGGAATTTAGGAGGAAAAGATTCACAAAAGGAATTGATTGAAAAATACGCACAAAATGTAGGTTAGGTTCAAAATACGTACTAAATGCAATGCAGAGTCGAAATACTTACAAAATGCAATTGAAATTCAAAATACTTACAAAATGCAATTGAGGTTCAAAATACTTACAAAATGTAATTGAAATTGAAAATACACAATGCAATTCAGATTGAAAGATCCCATTTCCAGTCCAAAATATTCACAAAGTGCAATTGAAATTCAAAATACTTACAAAATGCAATTGAAATTGAAAATGCTTACAAAATGTACGGTAAATTCAAACTACTCATTTGGATTGACTATACTTACAAAATGCAATTTAGATTGAAAATACTTGACAAAATGTAATTTAGATTCAAAATACCCAAAAAATGCAATTGAGAATCAATATACTTGCAAAATGCCCACCACACAAAATGCAATTGAGATTTAAAATTCTTGCGAAATGCGGTTTTGGTTGAAAATACTTACACAATGCAATTGAAATTCAAAATATTCACTAAAATGCCTTGCTCTTACATTGAAAGACTTACTAAATAGCAACTTAGATTGTCAATCTTTACAAAATGCAATTGAGATTGAAAACAATCGAGAAATGCAATTTAGATCGAAAAAAATTAAAAAATGCAACGTAGATTTAAAAAAATTCCTCTCGGCACGCCGGAAGGCGGAGGTAGATTTCACCGGGCTGACTAGAGGATAGGCTAAAATAGGCGAAATATGCAGGTTTTCGTAGGTGGATCAGACCTCATTTATTGCGAGAATGTATTTTACAATTGGAGGTTAATTTACCTTTTTTTCGTCTTTCTATGCATATTAGCCTACTTTCGATTTTTGCAAAAAATGAAAGTAGACTTATGAGATCACTACAGGGCGAAAAAAAGTGTGTCTGCCTGTGTGTGTGTATGTGTGTGAGTCTGTGTGTGTGTGTGTGTTTGTGTGAGTATGTGTACTCTGAATGTCTGTCCTCCCCCTATCAATTCGAACACGGTGAGCGCAAATTGAACGAAATTTGGTACAAAGGTAGCACTAGCAAAGGACACCTCAGTGTCATGTTTTATATCGCCGCCATCTTGACGGAAACGTAATGGCGGCCACACAAATGTTCAAAGCTTAAATCAAATTACGACTAACCTAATCATCCGATCTCTACCAAATTTTACAACAACATACCTTTATAAAGGGAGCATCCTTTGACAAATCTAATAGGTCATTAGCCAAATAGTTGGCGGATGGCGGCCATCTTTGTGTCAAAAGCGATTACCCCTATTAATTCGAACACGGTGAAACCGAATGGAATGAAATTTGCTACAGAGGTAGCACTACCAAAGGGCACCTCAGTGTCATGTTTTATATCGCCGCCATCTTGACGCGAACGTAATGGCGGCCACACAAATATTCAAAGCTTAAATCAAATTACGGCTAACATAATCATCCGATCTCTACCAAATTTTGCAACAACATACCTTTATGTGGGAAGCATATTCTGACCAAACTGCTAGATCATCAGCTCAATAGTTTGCAGATGGTGGCCAAGTATGTGTGCAAATCGATTCCCCCTATCAATTCAAACACGGTGAAACCGAATTGAACGAAATTTGGTACAGAGGTAGCACTAGCAAAAGGCACCTCAGTGTCATGTTTTATATCGCCGCCATATTGACGGAAACGGAATGACGGCCACCCAAATGTTAAAAGCTTAAATCAAATTTTGACCATCCTAATAATTTGATCTCTACCGGATTTTGCAACAACATGCCTTTTTGTGGAAAGCATCTTATGACTGACTACAAGGTCATCAGCCCAATAGTTTGCAAATAGCGGCATTGTATGTGTGCAAATCCATTCCCCATATCAATTCAAACACGGTGAAACCGAATTGAATGATTTTTTTTACAGAGGTAGCACTAGCAAAGGGCACCTCATATTCATGTTTAATATCCCTATAGCACGTTGTATTTCAACAAGCTACTACAACCAACATTCAATTATACTCCTTGAAAAGGACAAAGAGTTATAACAATACCCATGCATTTAGGAGAAAGTAGGCTATATGATCTTATTGAACATCTTGTTTTTAACATTTTATTGTCTTATGGGGATGGTAACTTTCTTGTCATATTTGGGGTTCATTTTTAGCCTACTTCCGATTTTTGCAAAAAATGAAAGTAGACTTATGAGATCACTATAGGGCGAAAAAAAGTGTGTCTGTCTGTGTGTATGTGTGTGTGTGAGTCTCTGTGTGTGTGTGTGTGAGTTTGTGTACTCTGAATGTCTGTCCCCCCCCCCTATCAATTCGAACACGGTGAGCGCAAATTGAACGAAATTTGGTACAAAGGTAGCACTAGCAAAGGACACCCCAGTGTCATGTTTTATATCGCCGCCATCTTGACGGAAACGTAATGGCGGCCACACAAATGTTCAAAGCTTAAATCAAATTACGACTAACCTAATCATCCGATCTCTACCAAATTTTGCAACAACATACCTTTATGGAGGAAGCTTCCTTTGACAAATATAATAGGTCATTAGCCTAATAGTTTGCGGATGGCGGCCATCTTTGTGTCAAAATCGATTACCCCTATTAATTCGAACACGGTGAAACCGAATGGAACGAAATTTGGTACAGGGGTAGCACTATGAAAGGGTACCTCAGTGTCATGTTTTATATCGCCGCCATCTTGACGGAAACGTAATGGCGGCCACACAAATATTCAAAGCTTAAATCAAATTACGATTAACCTAATCATCCGATCTCTACCAAATTTTGCATCAACATACCATTATGGAGGGAGCATCCATTGACCAAACTAATAGGTCATTAGCCTAATATTTTGCGGATGGCGGCCATCTTTGTGTGAAAATCGATTCCCCCTATTAATTCAAACACGGTGAAACCGAATGGAACGAAATTTGGTACAGAGGTAGCACTAGAAAAGGCCACCTCAGTGTCATGTTTTATATCACCGCCATCTTGACGGAAACGTAATCGCGGCCACCCAAATGTTAAAGGCTAAAATGTAATTACGACCAACCTAATAATCTAGTCTCTACCAAATGTTGCAACAACAAATCTTTATGTGGGAAGCATATTCTGACCAAACTGCTTGATCAACAGCCCAATAGTTTGCAGATGGTGGCCAAGTATGTGTGCAAATCGATTCCCCCTATCAATTCAAACACGGTGAAACCGAATTGAACGAAATTTGGTACAGAGGTAGCACTAGCAAAAGGCACCTCAGTGTCATGTTTTATATCGCCGCCATCTTGACGGAAAGGGAATGACGGCCACCCAAATGTTAAAAGCTTAAATCAAATTTCGACCATCCTAATAATTTGATCTCTACCGGATTTTGCAACAACATGCCTTTTTGTGGAAAGCATCTTATGACTGACTACAAGGTCATCAGCCCAATAGTTTGCAAATAGCGGCCATGTATGTGTGCAAATCCATTCCCCAGATCAATTCAAACACGGTGAAACCGAAATGAATGAATTTTTTTACAGAGGTAGCACTAGCAAAGGGCACCTCATATTCATGTTTAATATCCCTATAGCACGTTGTATTTCAACAAGCTACTACAACCAACATTCAATTATACTCCTTGAAAAGGACAAAGAGTTATAACAATACCCATGCATTTAGGAGAAAGTAGGCTATATGTTCTTTACTGAACATCTTGTTATACTTTTGATCACAATGTCCTTATGCAAGGTTTGGAACTGATGTGTAACTATCTAACAGTCTGTTACTTCTTCACGCAAAATTTTATCTTCCGCAGAGATGGTTGGTTCCTCAGTTTAGGGGCTGCGACAACGTGGTTATGTAACCCCGTGTACATTGGGTGTGTGTAGAATCTGTGTGATAAACGGTGTTAATTGTGATGACTGTATTAGTCTCTAATTCAGGTAAGGTCTGCAGAAGGTCAATTTTAAGTAGTAGTACCTAATTTTGTACCAAATACTACCGTCAACGACACCTACTGTGAACTTGGCTGCTAGATTCCACCGCAACCAGCAACTTGCAATGAACGTTGGAACTTCCCCTCCGAAGGAAAGCATGCTGAGGGAATTTTAGCGCTCTTAGAAAATCCGACGACTTTGGCGGGTTTTGAACCAGCGACCTTGGGCATAGAAAATCTGCATGCTACCAGTTAGCCGCTTCCCACATAGTCAGATGGAATAAGAATTTCCGTGCCGAACTAAAGAGCCTACTTTCCTTAAAATCAAGATTCATGCCAATGATTAATCTACAGTATATGAACCTATATAGAATAATGACGAAATTATGTCTTAATTAGTTCGAAATACTGTATACTAGGCATAATGTAGCCTAATACAGCAATACAGTTGGCAGCCCTGGTGACTGAATATATTCTTAATTCCATCTCTTAAGGTACAGAATACAAAATGTGGTTGAAGTCCAAAGGACGTTACATGGAGTTATACATTGGATCTATAAGCACACGTAAAAGCACGTTGGCAACAATGTCATGCGTATGCTGGCCAGAAATAATCGGAAATATTATGTTATCTTTTTGTGCCAATTTTGGATGAAATCCATTATTTGGTATAGAAGTTATATGAATTTTAAAATTGGAGCTATCATCAGGCATAGAATCATGTTGGCATCACTGACTTATATTAATTACTCCAAATTAATCTAGAATGTCAGGTGCTATACGTATGCAAAGTATAGACCTGTTGGCTTGCATACTTTCTGATATATTGATATTAGGGTAAAAATATAGACACCATTTATTAACAGATGACAGCCCTAATTGTTCATAAGAATACGTATAGTCATATGTGTTATATTACACATAGCACATACGAAATTTGGTTGAAATCCAACTGACAGTATAGAAGTTACATGTATTTAAAAATTGGTCCTAACAGCAGGCTTAGAATCATGTTGGTAGAACTGACGTATATAAGATACTGCAAATTAATGTAAAATGTCAGGTACTATACGCGTGCATAGTTTAAAGCTGTCGGCTTGCATACTTTCTGATATATTGGTATTTGGATAAAAAGTAGAGAGAGCAATTATTAACAGTTGGCAGCCCTGGTGGCTCTTAAGAATACGCTCAGTCATACCTGCTTATGTGCGTATATTACATACATAATTTGGTTGAAATCCAATTGATAGTGTAGAAGTTATGTGCATTTAAAAATTGGACCTATCAGAAGGCTTAAAATTATTTTGGCAACACTGTCATGTATGGCCTCCTGGAAATTAAACTGAAATAGTATTATCTACATGTGTGCCAATTTTGGAATTGCTCCCATGTATGCCTTCCATGATATCCAACATGGAGCTCAAATTTCTAATGCGTTTTTTTAGCAGTTGGTAGCACTGACATCTTTTTCAAATATGGGCTTGAGATATTCCGGTATACATCTTTACTCATACTAAATTTGGTTTCGATTGCTGCAGCCGTTTAGGAGTTGATAGGGGGGGGGGGGACACACACACACACACAGACAGACAGAAGGACGGACATACAGACAGACACATTTTCGCGGATCGATCTCATAAGTCTACTTTTTCCTCATTTTTGCAAAGTGTGAAAAGTAGGCTAAAAATGAATGTGATCTCGTCAATGGCGTTGTCTTGGCAACCTCTGATACCTCATCCCTCAAAATTTAGAAGTGTTGTCATGGTAACATCTGATGGCACTTGGCATTTTCTTTAATTCCGAAATCGTTTCTCTCCTCCCTTGGCGTAATGGTGGGTCATATCAAAATGTCTTTCAGACAAACGTTTTAGGTAATTATTAGGGGAATATTTTCCATTCTGTACGGTTCTGATATTGTGCCTATTAAGAGAGATATGATTAATGTTTCCCGAAAACCCCACTTTTTCCCACCCCTTTGGTCAATGGTTGGTGCTATCAAAAAACGTATTTGACATAAATTTTGGGCACTTATCCTACACATATTATGAACTTGGAATGGATTCGATATTTCATATACTAAGAGAGTTATGGCGATATTTCACTTTTTCGAAAAAAAAAGCCCCCCATTTTCACCCCCTTTGACCGATTTTGCCCATTAACGAACTCGACCGAGAATTTAATGGGATACTTATTATATAAAAAAATCAAAGTGGTTGGGGAAAAATTAAGGCAGTTATCGTGTCCACAAGAAACTTATATATATATATATATATATATATATACATAAATTATATATAAAATTTTGAACTGACGGTGGTTTTGGGGTCTGGGGGATGTGAAACGCGAAGATATGTTGAAATTTTCCGGAAGTCGAAACATGGGGCCCATTGCAATAGTTAGCTTTCTAATGAAATCTACCTAATACCTACAAAATGTAGTGTAGATGAAGAAAAAAAAAAAGAAAAAAGAAAATCGCTAAAGGGAATTTAGATAGGCTACACGGGGAGCCAAGTAACAAAAACAGTGCAGGTATCTTAAAGAGAAAGGAAAATACAATGAAAAGAAAACAAGAGGTCTGACCCCTCGAAGAAGGAGGGATCAGGAAAGATGAGACAAGGGCCGATTAAGGCCGGAAAATGAAAGACTCCCTAGGCCTCGTATACCCTAATACCGTCGGGGTCGGAAAAGAACATAGTTGACCAAGGGAGGTCGACAAGAAAGAAAACGGAGAGGAGCCCGGCACAAGTAAGTGGAAGCAATGCCGGACTCAGCTGGGGTCCCGTGGTCGCCAATCCACGTCCCACAAGATGTGAGCCCCTGGGAGATTGTATTAAATATATCAGGTTTAAGTCATTCATATTTACGAACATTTTTTGCTCACCATTTCATGAAGTGTTTTACCAGTTACACACATGTGTACCCAGCTCATTCATCTGAACTCAAATGGAGTTCCAGTGCTTCGCTCATCTTTCCCTAAAGTTTATCTGGACGCTGATTGGGTGGTGGTCTCTTCACCATGCGCTGTTCGCTCATCCCAGATGACGTCATTTTGGGCTATATCTACTCGACTCCGAAATAAATAAAACTTACCGCTATACAATCACCTCAATTTGAGGACTAGGAAGTCATTTCTCAAGTCCTTTGTTTGGAGTGTCTTACTGTATGGATGCGAAACCTGGACATTAGGGAAACTGGAGGAAACAAAACTTAAGGCTGCAGAAATGTAGTTTTGGAGAAGAATAACAAGAACAAGTTGGATGTACAGGAAAACAATTTTTTAGTGATCTTGTTCTGCAGGACGTGTTTATTGAAACCAATAAAGAATAAGAAAAAGTTCTTTGGCATTGTGTTTAGGTACGACTCCCTTCTCCAACCCATTATCGAGGGCGAAATATTGGGATAGAAACCTACGGGACGTCCGAGGATGTCCTACATTAAGAACTGCATTGGAGAACTGGCATGCGGTTCTTATGGCAATATGAAGAGACTAGCAGAAAACTGTAAAATATGGCAGCCGCGACAAGGCATTTGCTTTAGTAAATGATGAACGCCGATGATCTACTCGACTCACAAATCTTCTCAGAGTATTCTTCGAGTATTATGTCCCTTTTAACTACTGCGGCTTTTAGAGACGCTGGGGTGCCCAAAGGGGGTCTTTAACGTGCCAGTAAAACTACTGCCCTCGTATTTGTGCAACCTCAAATGCTAACTGATTGCGCCAAGATTCGAACCTGCAATCTTGGAATCAGCAGGTGAGAACGTTACCGCTGCACCAGGCACTCGGATACATCTGATATCGCCGCCAAGCGTCCCGCCGAGGCTCTCGCCTACGTCACTAGCCTACAGCATTCTTAGCTTATGGCACTCGCTGATTTACACTTTGATTGAGCAATCCCAAGCCTGCGCCTTGGTATCCGCCAAGGAAGCAATAGCCAGCATACGCTATCGTAGCTACGACACTGGACCCTGCACACGATGACTATTATTGTTTTAAGAGGTGGCAGAGCCGAGGCTATCTTCACCTACTTGAAATATAGTAGATCCATAAAGGGCAGATCGGGAAGGCAAACAAGTAGGGCCTATATTTGTGAAGAAATAACATATTCTAATAGAATCCCCTGACTTACACTTTCCTATCCTTATAGGATTCTGAGATACTGTTATTTTATATGCATAGTATGTACATTTTTAAAATGCTCCTTGCCTCAAACAATTTAAGTCATCTCTATAATCATGTCTTTTGTTTAAGTGCCTGGTTCAGCGGTAACATTCACGCCTGTTGTTCCTAAGGTTGCAGGATGGAATCCTGGCGCAATCAGTTAGCATTTAAGGGCCCACAAATGCGAGGAAGGCATATCAAGTAGTTTTACTGGCACGTCCCTCTTCGGGACAAAATTCCGTCAGAACCTTGAATCGAACTCAGACGTCCAAGGTGACAGCCAAGAATGCTAGCTGCAACATCTGAAACAACACAACTGGATCACACAACTGCCCTTGTTTGACGAAGTACCAATGCAGCGACTGCTCATATCCGTAATTGAAGTTTTGTATTCATTATTCTTTGCGTCGTATCAGTATTCCATGCCCGGAGGTTGAGGGGTCAACTACGATTATCTGGTGATCTGCGCCTTCTATGAGCAAGCACCAAATCTCAAAAAGTATGTAGGACCTAGGTTCATTAGAATTTTCTTGCTTTGATGCATACCATCCCATTCTAAATTATTGGATACTTGGTATTTAACTAGAGCTCCCTATTAAGCTCCTTCCAACGTTTCAACGTTTTCTTACTAACCAAGTTTCATAAAACACTTAGGTAAATAAACGTCTTCTTACTAACCTCGTTTCGTAAAACTTTTAGTTAAATAAACGTTTTCTTACTAACTTTTAAATGTTCTTTAATAAATAAACGACAAAATGTTTTTTAACAAATTGTTTACTAATTATACGTGTTCTGAAAACCTATTTGTGATTTTAAAGATACATCTATTTTATACTAGTTTTCGCTTAGATTTATTTATTTATTTATTTAACCTTTAAGGTGTTCCATTATTTCTTCCTTAATTTAATAAACTCGCCCTAATAACATTTCGTGTTTCACGGGTGTTATTGTTGGTAAAATAAAAAACTTTCATTTCATCAGCTTTTAAACCTGAGTGGTATACTGGTGTTTCTCCTATCATATGGCGGTATTAAATACATAATTATTAAACATGCTCCGCCAAAGAATACAAATTCTATTCAAATTAATACATGTTTCGAGCCAACAATGGTACCTTCTTCAGCACATTGGGATCAAACCTTAAGAAACTCATCCAATAAAACTGTCGAGAATTGAAATTAACTAAAATATATACTGGTTGAAGTGAAGAAACTGGATATACCATGAATAAGAACGATGAGAATATAAACTAAACAAGTAGTTCCGTGAAGAACTATACAGCCTATTTTCATATATCCTACTTATGTTAATTGCCTCTATCAACATACAAAATTTCAGTATGATTGCTGTAATAGATAACGAGAACCGACTAAATATTGCGGATGGTCGCCATGTTGGATTTTTATATATGTAGGTCTTAGAGTTGTGTACTGTTACATGAAGATTATTGTGTAAGTGCAGTATTCAAACTTCAATCGCATGATTAGGACACAAGAAGTAAAAACGAGATTTTAAAATTTCGCACAGCTGCCATCTTGTGGTTATGGAAACAATTGAAAAAATTAGATGCCATTGGATTGACATTTATAAAAGGATTTAATGTACCAAGTGTCACTGCACTCGGATGGTTAAATTGCGAGAAACGACCATGTGAATATTTATACTTCGCGTCGCTGCCATGTTGGATTTCTGATCAACAGGTTATTGAAAGTCCTATAGGTGAACTTAGGCCTACGTTCATAGCCCCTATGAACATTACAAAAATGAGTTTGATTGCTGTAATAGATTCGTAGATATTGAGACCCATCCAAATATTTCAGATGGCCGCCATGTTGGATTGTTCTATGTATAGGCCATAGAGTCATGTACCATTAAACGAAAATTATTGCGTAGGTTCATTATTCAAGCTTTCACTTCGATCGCATGATTACGACACAAGAAATACAAACTTAATTTTAAAATTCGCACGGCCGCCATCTTGAGATTATGTAAACTATTGAACTAAATTAGATACCAGTGCATTGCAATGTGTATAAACATTTGTTGTACCAAGTTTCATTGAGTTTGGATCATTAAATCACGAGAAAGGTCTATTTAAAATTTTCAAATTCGTTTGGCCGCCGTATTCGTTTTGTAGTTAACCGATTTTTAAAGTATTATAGATGAACTTCCAGTAGTGCCTTTTATCTCCGTACAACATTTCAGGATGATACCGCTAATAGTTTCAGAGATATAGAATGCCGGTGAAATATTTCGCACAGCCGCCATCTTGAGGTTATGTAAACAATTGAACGAAGTTAGATGTCGGTGCATTACAATGTGTATAAACATATAAGTACCAAGTTTTATTGCGTTTGGTTGGTTAAATTGCGAGAAACGTCTATTTAAATGTCGCAAATTCGCTTGGTCGCCATGTTGGTTTTTAGTTACCAGGTTTTCAAACGACACATACGTGAACTTCTAGTATTTCCCTTTATCACCGTAAAATATTCCAGGGTGATATCTGTAATAGTTTCGGAGATATTGAACGCTGGTGAAATATTTCGCACAGCCGCCATGTTGGATTGGTGAGACTAACAGAATTTGAAGGGCGCGGTCGGGGTCATCCGGAACAGTGCTATGAACTTACCGAGTTTCATTGTAATCGGTTCAGCCCTTTAGATGTTATTAGGGGACACACACACACACACACACCATCATACACACATGCACACACAGACTGACACACGGACAAAAGGTGATCTCATAAGCCTATTTTTTCATAAATGAAAATAGGCTAAAAATGTTACAACAAGAAATATTTAGAATCTAATAATGGATAAGTATTCCTGTAAAATGAAAGTTATAAAATAATTCGAAATAAAATAATTTAGATATCCTTACTAATAATTTTCAAAAACAATCTGGAGATGCATTATTGTCTTACTGGTTATTGGAGCCGTGATGGATGGTTGTGAAGTTGAAAATGACAGGTTTTTTTCGTGTGACCTCCTGAGAGGCCGAGTGCAGGTCTTTCTAGTCGTCGCCCGTTGGTGACCTGCGCGTCGGGATGAGAGATGGAATGGATGAAGGCGAATGAAACTGGGCAAGGATGTGGAAGGAAGCCGCCGTGGCCTGTCAGAAGGTACCGTCCCAGCATTTGCCTGGTGTTGAAAATGGGGAAACCACGGAAAACCATTTCAAGGACGGCCGACGGTGGGGCTCGAACCCACGCTTCTACTGAGTCAGCAGAGAGCTTGGCCCCATGACCTAAAACTGCACTTTTGCCAGCGTAGCCACTGCTGTCGGTAAATGACAGATGGAATCGAGACTTCCACTCTCCACATCTACCAAATTTAAAGTCACAATTACCGGCCTATTCATTAAACGTTATTTTATACTCCAAATTACCAGTAGGCCTATACCGCTCGACTGTGCATTTATTTCTCGCACTGGACTTGAACTGAAAAACCTTCGCAACACTTCCCTCTGAGTCTGTCGTCAGAAACTTTTATTAAATTTAAATGCAAAATCGTTGAAGAAGTCAAGATTAAAATGAAACTTTAAACGTTTAAGAAAACGTTATATTTAAAGAACGTTTTCTATGAGACGGTTTCAATGTTTAATAGAGTCATCGGAAACACGTTTCTGATCGTGAGCCCTAATTTTAACATTCTGATTAAAGTTTGCAAACACCCCAAATTTGTCAAGAATTTACTTCACTACTGGTGTTCAGGTATTGAAAATCTATAGTTGCTGGATTACAATGCCTACAGGGTGTAAAACAGATTATTTTCAGTAATTGAGATGTAACAATAAGCTGCTCCTCTAAATGATATACCAGAGTGTAATAGTTGTACGTGGGAGTTATAATTACTTGGCAAGATGGCAGCTGAGCGAAGTCAATAGCGAGGCTTCATTTGGGTCGCGCCCCCGGGCGCCATGCTACTATTTCACTTCAGGCACTTTTTATTGCCTTTTTGTGACAAATAAAGGAACACCTTCATTACCAGTTGGCATCGTAAACTCAAAAAGTGAGCACTACGTTTTTCAACGTTGAAATATGACTCTCATTTCCGGTGACATGCTAACATTTATGTGCTGTTTGTATGTGGACTCGGTAATAATTCAATACATGACGTTATGCGTAAGTGAAAAGTAAACCACCAGGAGCATTTCCTGTACTATCACGTTGATCTTCCTTTTGACGACTGTAACAGCGGAAGAGGGACGCTAAAATCATTGGCTTGGACGCAGCCATCGGCTTTGTTAGAAACATGGGCTGAGACTGTACCAGGCACTGGTGCAGTTTTCTGCTTGTTTTCCTGCGTAATTAACGTTAATCTTAATTTAATAATGCGATAATGCAAAGATTTTCAGTTATCAGGTCGTGTATTGAACTAATACAATGCAACAATTTGTTAGGTTATGTCCGCCCAGTCAATACAATTTATGTATCCTTATTTTTAATTGGTCATGCTTCGAACCTTCTTTTAGCTTATCTTCAGCAATATCTCTAGGCTATATATAAAATTAATGACTCTTGATAGTTTGTTTATTAAACGAAATTTGATTGTCTGTTTGTTCGTCCCGTATGCCTTCATACACCATTCATCCGAACGCATAAAACTTTGGTGAGTTGTTGTGCACATACCTGTGAAGAATTCTGAAATTGTAATTCTATTTAACAATGGTTGCCGCAAGCGAAGTTTCATCAAATGAGTGTTGGCACGCGAATCGCCTAACAAAGTCCCATATGTGTTCACATACCATTCATCGTTTCAACAAATGAACTTCTGTGAGTTGCTGTGCGAACGCCCGCGGAGGTTTCTGAATTAGCAAAATCCATTTTACACTAGATGGTGCACGAGTCGTTTTAACCAATGAACTTTGGTGAACTGTTGTGGACTCCGGCGAAGGTTTCTGAATTAGTAAATCCATTTTACAATAGGTGGATCATGAGTAGTTTCAACAAGTGAGTGTATTTAATACAGTTTAGCGGCAGTTTTTGGTTTTTCGTTCAATGAGTGCGCACGCTTGACAGAATTGAATTCAATCAAATACATACAGAGACATTTACGTTCGTGTGTGACGTAATTTGCTTACAAGGGAAGTATCAGCTTAGACATGTCGAAACCTATCTTGAAACTTTGTGGACACAATCGCTGTACTATAAAAGGGCAACGTGCGGAAAATCAGCCGCCAGATTGAACTGCAAGGCTCCGAAATCGTACTTGACATCCAAGTATGCAGGCATGATGGCTGGTGGAGCTGGACATCCTTGTGGCTTTCGAAGTAGCCGCGTGGCGAAGCGCATATGCTGACTGGAGCGTGGGGCAGCTTCCCACTGTCCTTGTAAGTCCCTTTACTTTATTGTCCATCTATGCTTCTAAGAGATTGGTTAATTTACATACAGTTCATCATTATTTACTCTCATTTCATATTTTAAACGCTCCCCTGCTTTTACCGGCATTGCAATGCACGCCGGGTACTGTTAGTATCATATAAAATAGGCTGTCCGACAATTCCATAGGGACAATTAGATATGTTTAACAAAGGAAGGAACTGATTAATAAATGACGAAACATAGTAAATAAATCAAGTCCCTACTAATTATATTGAACATGCTGGCAAACCATAGAAATAATCTCTACTTAGTATAAAACGAGGTCTCCGATTCTTGGATGTAAGCTAGATGGAATATCAGACCGTCCGCTCGTTGTGCAGTTGCTAGCACTCTTGACTGTCACCGCTGTCGATTCCCGGATCTGCCAAGAAATGTAATTCACGTCTGGGGGCTGGAACGGGGTATAATCAGCCTCGTGTGGCAAAAGAGAGAAGAGGAGGGTTCGATTCGTACCTCAGCCATACTGGAAGTGGTCTTCCATGGTTTCCAAGGATAGATCCTAACGTAAGGCCACGGTCGCCTCCCTCCCAGTCTTCATCTAAATTACACGAATACAACCATCACAATAACACAGATGAATTCCACACACACCCATGTACATGGGGATAACAACCCCTGGCACTATCCAGCCCATGACGGGCTGGCGATACATTACCAAAATGTCGCAAAGCCCCAAAATGAAGCAACAACAACAACAACAAACTTCTGACCTCTGGTTTTTCACGCCGATCCTCTGACTCTTCGAGCATAAATACAATAGAGGGCGCATTGCCACACTGCGCATGTACTGTGACGTGAAACCAACATCTCGATCAGCTGACTAAAGGGTAAACAGAGGAACTCGTAATGGAAGGTGATAGGAGTAGATTGGGAAATGATTTTTAATGTGGGTTTAAACACACATTTTCGTAATTTATACGATATTGGGAAAATCATCGCATGTTTCTTTACGTACCGGAAGGTTGTAAAGGTTAGGAATGTAACATATTTTGTGTTAAAAGAGGCTGGCGTGTTCTGTAATACTCATACATCCAGGATCTCCTCTTGTAAATAATTAATAACAAATCCACCTCTGAATTAGGCTTACTGATTTTTGAACAGAATTGTGTTTGTGTAGCTGGTCATTTTTGATTGCACGCCCGAGAGCTCCAAAAAGTTTAATTTATTACTACTGTACATCATTTCCTAATTTACTTTCATCATTAGAAAATGTATTTTGGCTTATTTCAGTACATAACTTAAGAACATTTTATCGTACGATTAGCTCTTATTCAGCGTTACCATCCACTTCAGTATTTTATGAAAGTGAACAAAATACGGGCAAATGGAAATAAGGAAGCCTAATGATTTAGTAAGCGTTGCTTTTTATCAACTATGCATTACATTTGCTACAAAGGAAAATATTATAAGCAATGAACTGTTTTCTTTTAAATTCCATTTTCCATGAATCATAGAAACCTTCGCAAAAGTAACCCAGAACTTTGAAATTCTACGAAGAATTGACTAATTAAGGCTGCAATGTGTCCCAGAAGAATCTGAAAATGTACTCAACCAAACGCACTGTCCACACGTTTAATAAGATGACAAATATTACCTCAGCGTATTTACAATCGAAGACTACACCGTCACAACAGTACCATAACCTGCAATTTGACACTGAACATGATTTAATCCAGCATCGGGACATACAGCAATATTATGTTCAGAGATGAAATTACTAGCAGTCTCAACAAAACACCAAGAAAATGTATATGGACATGTAAATACTTCATACATTCGAGCATAAATACAGACTTGTTCAGTGGAGTAAGGGATAGGGTAAATTATAATAATCCCTATATCCCTATATATATTATAATTGTGAAAATCTGTGTGTCCGTGTGTGTGTGTGTGTGTGAGTGTGTGTGTGAGTGTGTGTGTTAGTTTGTTACCTCTTGACACTAAAACGGCTGGACGGATTTGGATGAAATTTGAAATGGAGACAGCTTATACCATAACATATAGGCTGCCTTTCGTCCGGAAATAAATAACTGTTCCCGTGGAATAGGCAACATAACTGAAAAGTCACCAAAAATACTCAACCCGGACAAAATATCGAAGTTGTCGCATAAAGACCGGACAAAGCTCATTTTACTCCCCTTGATGCAAGAAACAATACTCGGTATGTCCCTACGGGACACCGAAAACTACATTTTAAGGCTCTAAAATCAACAGTTTCAAAGATATTCGCAGAAAACTATCTTCGCTCTGATTGATGAACTAATCGCAAGTCCGTTTACATGGCAACACTACCTCAAGGTATGACATCCGATTTTCTATATATCCCTCTAGGAGGCAATGCCAATTCATTTATTATCTTTTTCAAGATATATATAAACACAATACGAACAGTGTAGCGCGCCTGCCTCCCGTCCGGAGGCCCCGGGTTCGATTCCCGGCTCCGTCAGAGATTTTAGACACTGACGTGAGGGCTGCAACGGGCTGAACTCAGATTCTTGAGGACAATTGAGTAGCTGTGAGGCAGCGCGCCGGTCACGAAGAACAAGATTAACGGCTGAGGGGACACTATGCACTGGCCACGCGTCACCACAATATCTGCAGGCCAAATGGTTGGGAAGCGGTCGCATGATAGGCCTAGGCCCTTCATGGGCTGTAGTGCCAGGGGTAAAAAAAAAAAATAGGGGAAGCGCCTTCTAATACCACCTTTAATTTTTAAACACTACAGTAGCGGCTATTAAATAAAGGTAGCGATATAGCTACGTTCAATTTCATAAACACTGGGCTCACAAATCCCGTATAGTTAAGTACAAATATCAGTCTGGTCATAATTTCAATAACAACGAAGCTCTGAGGCGGCTATTGTCGTTTCCTTAACACTTAAGGCATCCCGCCGTCATATACCTCAATGTGCACTTACCAAATTGTGAACCAGTCTATTTTACTAAAAAGAATTTCTACTAGCGAGTATCCACTCCGGCAAAAAACACACGCACTACATTTTCCAAAATTTACACAAGACATGATTTTTAAAGCACTCTTCTGTATATTGAGGTACAGAGACATACCACATGGAAAGATACAATAAAATGTTGGCAAATCTGAGTTCAAGGAACTGCTGTCCAGAATAGGCTTTCGGTACAGGTTATGCGGACCATGTTCGTAACATGGAATGTTTTCTTTGACAATGCATCTACACCATGTGCGAGGGCAACGCATTTCAAAGATCTCTAAAAACACAATAATCAGGAAATTGGAGAACAATTTAAAGTCGGAGTGAAGATTCAAGGAGAAATAATTTCATCACTGAGATTTGCTGATGACATCGTCATCTTGGCCAATACGCCAGAAGATTTGAACGAGTTTTTGCATGGTATGGATGGACTCCGTCTTGACGAATGAATTCATGATGAAAATCAATAAATGTAAAACAAAATTATTGGAATGCAGCAGAAATAAATGAGAAACCTCTATGGACATCAAATTGGCAGGTGAAACGCTACGGGAAGTAGGAGACTTCTGTTACCGGTACTTAGGAAGCAAAATAACCAGTAATGGACGAAGCAATGAAGATATAAAAAGCAGGTTGGCTCAGGCAAAGAAAGCATTTCTACACAAAAAGGAACCTCTTGACATCGAATATACATTTAGGTATTAGGATGTCATTTTTGAAAGCTTTTGAGTCACTATAAGGAAGTGAAACTTGGACTAATGGTGCTGCAGTAAAGAGGAGAATTGAAGCGTTTGAAATGTGGTGTTACGGGAGAATGATGATGATGATCAGATGGTTAGATAGGGTATCAAATGAAGAGCTATTAAAACGAGTGGGAGAGGAGAGATGTTTCTGGCGACTGCTAATGAAGAGAAGAGATAGGTTGGTACGGCACATATTAAGACACCCAGGAATAGCAAGCTTAGTTATGGATGGGAGGGTCAAGGACAAGAACTGTAGGGGTAGACCAGGGTTATACAGATTGCCTCGGATGTAGGGTGTGGTAGGTATGTAGTGATGAAACGATTAGCTCAGGAGAGCGAGGCATGGAGGGCTGCATCAAACCAGTCAAAAAACTGAAGACTCAAACAACAACAATCGGGAATTTTAATTACTTAGAGAGGCATGTGAGGCAAAAGGGTTGTTGGAGAATTTCAATCCCTGGGATGTAACACTGGAAGTGACTGCATAATGTACATCAGCGACCAAGGTGAGAGATATTTTACTATAGGTCTATTAATAGCGACATGTTGACGTTCAAATCATCAATAAGTGTGGCAAAATTATACCCAGAATAGCTTAAGGAAAAATACTTTAATTCCCCATATTCAGATAGATTTGCCATTCCAGGTGTACGTTTAGACAAAACCATTTTTTCCCATGGGCAACTGTATGTGGCGTGCTGGCGAGTATCCGGACAACAAAATCGTTATGTCTCAGCAGAAGATGGCAAAACCAAAAATAAAATTTTCATATGTGTTCACAACTCTATAAAATTCCCACTTTGCTGCTCATATCTATATACTGTATGTAACAGAATTTTCAGAATTTGAATCTACCCACCTGTAGCCGCGAATGTTGTAATAGAATAAACCAATTATCAGCAATAATGCATCGTCCCCATTGTATTGATCGCGAGCGAAGCCGCGGGTACCTGCTAGTATATTATAATTGTGAAAATCTGTGTCCCCGTGTGTGTGTGTGTGTGTGTGTGTTAGTTTGTTACCTCTTGACACTAAAACGGCTGGACGGATTTGGGTGAAATTTGATATGGAGACAGCTTATACCCTGGGATAACATATAGGCTGCCTTTCATCCGGAAATAAATCATTGTTCCCGTGGAACGGGCAACATAACTGAAGAGTCACCAAAAATATTCAACTGGGACAAAATATCGAAGTTGTCGCATAAAGACCGGACAAAGCTCATTTTACGCCTCTCGATGCGAGAAATAATACTCGGTAGGTCCCTACGGGACACCGAAAACCACATTTTAAGGCCCTATACCAACAGTTTCAAAGATATTCGCAGAAAACTATATTCACTCTGATAAACTGATGAACTAATGGCAAGTCCGTTTCCATGACAACTGAATCTGAAGGTATGACATCCGATTTTCTATATATCCCCGTAGGAGGCAATGCCAATCCATTTATTCCCTTTTTCAAGATATATATAAACACAATAAGAACAGGGTAGCATGCCTGCTCCCAACCGGAGGCCCCGGGTTCGATTCCCGGCTCCGTCAGAAATTTTAGACACTGACGTGAGGACTGCAACGGAGTTCACTCAGCTTCTTGAGGACAATTGAGTAGCTGTCTGATAGAGAGGCAGCGCGCCGGTCACGAAAAACAAGATTAACGGCCGAGGGGACACGATGCACTGACCACGCGTCACCACAATATCTGCAGGCCAAATGGCTGGGAGCGGTCGCATGATAGGCCTAGGCCCTTCATGGTCTGTAAAGCCAGGGGTAAAAAAATTAGGTGTAGCGCCTTCCAATACCACTTTTAATTTTTAATTACTACAGTAGCGGCTACTAAATAAAGGTAGCGATATAGCTACGTTCAATTTAATAAACACTGGGCTTACAAATCCCGTATAGCTAAGTAGAAATATCAGTCTGGTCGTTATTTCAGTAGCAACGAAGCTCTGTGGCGGCTATTGCCGTTTCCGTAACACTTAAGGCATCCCGCCGTCACATACCTCAATGTGCACTTACAAAATTGTGAACCAGTCTATTTTACTGAAAAGAATTTCTACGAGCGAGTATCCACTCCGGCAAAAACCACACTCACCACCTTTTCCAAAATTTACACAAGACATGATTTTTAAAGCACTCTTCTGTATGTTTAGGTACAGACATATACCACATGGAAACATACAATAAAATGTTGGCAAATCTGAGTTCAAGGAACTGCTGTCCAGAATAGGCTTAGGGCAGGTTATGCGGCCCATGTTCGTAACATGGAATGTTTTCCTTTGACAATGCATCTACACCATGTGCGAGGGCAACGCATTTCAAAGATCTCTAAAAACATAATAATCAGGAAATTTAAAGTGGGAGCGAAGATTCAATGAGAAATAATTTCATGTCTGAGATTTGCTGATGACATCGTCATCTTGGCCGATACGCCAGAGGATTTGGACGAGTTTTTGAATGGTAAAGACTCCCTCCGTCTTGAGGGAAGAATTCATGATGAACATCAATAAATGTAAAACAAAATTTAAAGTGGGAGCGAAGATTCAAGGAGAAATAATTTCATGTCTGAGATTTGCTGATGACATCGTCATCTTGGCCGATACGCCAGAGGATTTGAACGAGTTTTTGAATGGTAAGGACTCCGTCTTGAGGAAAGAATTCATGATGAAAATCAATAAATGTAAAACAAAATTTCTGGAATGCAGCCGAAATAAATCAGAAAACTCTATGGACCTCAAATTGGTAGGTGAAACGCTACGGGAAGTAGGAGACTTCTGTTACTTAGGAAGCAAGATAACCATTGATGGCCGAAGCAAAGAGGATATAAAAAGCAGGTTGGCTCAGGCAAGGAAGCATTTCTACAGAAAAGGAATCTGTTGACATCGAATATACATTTAGGTACTTGGAAGTAATTTTTTAAAGCATTTGTCTGGAGCGTGACACTATAACGAAGTTAAACTTGGACTAATGGTGCAGCAGAAAAGAGGACAATTGAGGCATTTTAAATGTGGTGTTAAAGGAGAATGATGAAGATCAGATGGGTAGATAGGGTAACAAATGAAGAGCTATTAAGACGAGTGGGAGAGGAGAGATGTTTCTGGCGACTGCTAATGAAGAGAAGAGATAAGATG
Organism: Meconema thalassinum; assembly: GCA_946902985.2. Classification (NCBI taxonomy): domain Eukaryota; kingdom Metazoa; phylum Arthropoda; class Insecta; order Orthoptera; family Tettigoniidae; genus Meconema; species Meconema thalassinum. The sequence goes on along the minus strand of OX336388.2, from coordinate 1,904,978,518 downwards.
GTACGACACATATTAACACATCCAGGAATAGCAAGCTTAGTTATGGATGGGAGGGTCCAGGACAAGAACTGTAGGGGTAGACCAGGAAAGGGAGGCATGGAGGGCTGCATCAAACCTGTCAAAAAACTGAAGACTCAAACAACAACAATCTGGAATTTTAATTAATTAGAGAGGCATGTGAGGCAAAAGGGTTGTTGGAGAATTTCAATCCCTGGGATGTAACACTATAAGAGACTGCATAATGTACAACAGCGTCCAAGGTGAGAGATATTTTACTATAGGTCTATTAATAGTGACACGTTGACGTTCAAATCATCAATAAGTGTGGCAAAATTACACCCAGAATAACTTAAGGAAATATACGCCTACTTTTAATTCTCCAATTCCGATAGATTTGCCATTCCAGTGTGCAAGAGTGCAGTTCCCTCTTCAAACAATATTCGCAATTTCTATTAACAAAGCGCAATGACACACACTTAACAGCAGCAGGTGTACATTTAGACAAAACCATTTTTTCCCATGGGCAACGGTATGTGGCGTGCTCTCGAGTATCCGGACAAAAAATGGTCAGCAGAAGATGGCAAAACCAAAATCGTAATTCTAAAATGTGTTCACATAATGTAACATCGTACCCTGCAGATTTTCACAACTCTATAAAATTCCCACTTTGCTGCTCATATCAATATACTGTACTGTATGTATCAACATTTTCAGAATTACAATGGACCCACCTGTAACCGCGATTGCTGTAATAGAATAGACCAATTATCAGCAATGCTTGCCAGGTAGATGAGTGGATAGCGTGTGGATTGCAGGTTCGCTCCTGGTCGTGGTAAGTGATTTTTGAAAGGCGGCAAAAATACGACACGCATGTCATTCGATGTTGGCATGTCAAAGAACCCATTTGAATTCAGTAGGTCGTGTTCATAATGTCAAAATTAATCTCGGGATTTTCCGCCAACACAAAGTTCCTCATTTCTCTACTAGAAAGCGCTATAGTGTTCAAGGAGCTTAGATATCTAACCACCTTGACTTTCATAGTGATTCAAGGAACAACGAAATTCGACGCAAGCTACCCTCTGGGTGTCAAATTACAAAGCTTCCATCCGGCACCCGAGGCCATATGATATTATTATTATTATTATTTTATCAGCAATAATGCATCGTCCTCATTGTCTTGATCGCGAGCGAAGCCGCAGGTACCTGCTAGTGTATAATAAATGCCAGCATTTACAAGTTTAATTATTTTTCTTTCATATTTTGGAGTTAAGAGGAAACGTAGGCTAAAGAAATGCAAGCAGTTACGTCAAGAATTTATTAAACGTCTCCTTACACCCATACGCGACACAGTAATATACCATTCTGGCTTAGAAATGAATAGAACTCACTTTAAATAGCCCAATTCTATCATTACGTGTAGATTTCAGTGTTCCAAACTACCGAAGTTCCCTTCAGTCAGGCGGCTTCGGTGGCGTAGTTGGTAGCATGCTGAGCTTCTATGCCCAAGATAAGGGGTTCAAACCCGGCCGAAACCGTCGGACTTTTTAAGAGCGTTAAAAACTCCTCAGTATGCCTTCCTTCGGAGGGGAAGTAAAGCCGGCGCGGCGGTCCCATGTCATAGATTTATGGCATGTTAAAGAATATTCCACTAATTACACTTGTGTGAAGCTAAATTGTATAGGTTAAGAATGTAAACAACGCTGTTAGGTTCCTACGTTCGTTGCCAAGAGCCGACTGCGGTGGCGTCTATTGGCTAAGTTCTGAACTAGGCCTAGCAGTCGTTGACGGTGGCGTTGGCGGCAAAAGTAGGAACTATTTGGAAAATTCAAAGTTGCAGTCCTTACTTGAATTAAAAAACAGATACACACACTAATACAGCCATCACAATTAACACCAGTTATCAGACAGATTCTACACACACCCAAAGTACACGGGGCTACATGCCCGCGTTGTCGCAGCCCCTAAACTGAGGAACCAACCAACCATCCCTTTAGTCAGCTGATCGAGATGTAGGTTTCAACAATGTGACGTCATCAGCCATCTATTGGATTTATGATCGAAGCTCTGACCACTATGTTACCATGGTTATATAAATTCTCACTTGGCAATGATACATCTATGACGCTGTGATTGTTGCCCGCTGCGCATAGGTGTATCAGTGCCAAGTGAAAATTTAAGTGCCCCCTGTAGCCGGAAGACGCAGGTTCGTGACCCGCTGCAGTCAGAACTTTTTATTATCTAACTTCCATCTATATTAGTTGCACTACTATATTTGTACAATACACGAGCTCATATCTTTTTGAAGAAACACATCTCTCCGTAGTTATGAGAAATTTGATGTTTAGTCTGGAAAACAGTACACATCGACAAAGAAACAACGAGAAGAATAAAACGATGGAAGGTAGATTGTCTCAATATTAAAAGTATTTCGCAATGTAAATTGCTTTTTAATGACATTTAAATATCTATTTTCTTTTGCTAAAACACAATCTCCGCTCGCTCCAAAGGCACGTTATTAGAACTTCTTTTGTCAACGTTCTAGATTTTCGTCACAGAATTCAGAGTTGTGGAATAATATCTACGAGAATTATAATTCAGTGAAGAACAAAACAAACAAATTAATAGCATAACTGATACAGCTGTATAGGATGTTCAAACAATCTGCAATCACGGGGAGATTTATAGCAAATCATCAAAATTAAACTTATCAATTTATTGATGACGGTGCGATCAATCTGCCGACAAATGTGCGCTATTCTCTTTCGTTAGGTTTTGTTATTGTTAGGTTGATTTTTTTGGACTTAGGACATCAGCCCCGTGTACTTGAGTGTGTGTTCAATTTGCCTAACAACATATGTTTCTGAGGCAGCTGTAGTAGTCTGTGTAACTCTAATTATTAGGGTCGGGAGTAGGACAAGTGCTCCTAGATTAGTTGACCCATCCACCGCAGGAATATGGTTCATAACACATTAACTTGGTTCTTTGTAATATAACGGCATGCAATTATTAAACCAAGAAAGGATACTTTCTATTTGCATTTACTGCCAAAAAATTGCATTTGTCTGGTAGTCTGATGAAAGGAAAGTACTTCCGTGAAGAACTAAATCGCCTATTTTCATATATCCTACTGGTCTTACTTAGGACACGTGAAATGAAAACGAGAAAAAAAAGGTGCCATTTGTAAGTTCTCATAAAATTCCATTAAATTATACGTCAGTATATTAAGGCTTGTATAAGGGTACACTGTGCCAAATTTCACAGCGCTCGGGTCAAAAGTCGCAATTATGTCAATAGCCTCTATCAACATACAAAATTTCAGTTTGATTGCTGTAATTGATTCGTAGATATTGAGAGCCATTTAAATATTTTGAATGGTCGCCATGTCGGAATTTTTAGCCTATTTTCATTTTATGAAGAAATAAGCTTATGAGGTCACCTTTTGTCCGTGTGTGCGTATGTGTGTGTGTATAGGGTGTGTGTCTCCCCCTCCCCCCCCCCCAATAACTTCTAAACGGCTGGAGCTATTTCAATGAAATTAGGTCAAGTCATAGCACTATTCTGGCCGAACCCGACCGTGCCCTTCAAATTTTATTACGTCTCACCAATCCAACATGGCGGATGTGCGAAATATTTCACCAGCATTCAATATCTCCGAAACTATTACCGATGGTTGGTCGGTTCCTTAGTTTAGGGGCTGCGACAACGCAGTCATGTAGCCCCGTGTACTTTGGGTGTGTGTAGAATCTGTCTGAAAAACGGTGTTAATTGTGATGACAGTATTATTGTGTGTATCTGTTCTTTTAATTCAAGTATGGACTGCAACTTTGAATTTTTCAAATAGTTCCTACTTTTGCCGCCAAACGCCACCCTCAACGACTACTAGGCCTAGTTCAGAACTTAGCTACTAGACGCCACCGCAGTCGGCTCTTGGCAACGACGTAGCAACCTAAGAGCGTTGTTCACATTCTAACATATACAATTTAGTTTCATACAGGTGTAATTAGTGGAAAGTTCTTTAACATGCCATAAATCTATGACATGGGACTGCCGGCTTTACTTCCCCTCCGAAGGAAGGCATACTGAGGGATTTTAACGCTCTTAAAACATCGGACGGCTTCGGCCGGGTTTGAACCCGCTATCTTGGGCATAGAAGCTCAGCATGCTACCGACTACGCCACCGAAGCCGCCAAACACTATTACCGATATCACCCTGACATGTTGTATGGTGATAAATTGCACTACTGGATGTTTACCTATGCAACATTCAAAAACACGGTAACAACAAAGCCAACAAGGTGGCCAAGCGAATTTGACATTTTTAAATGGACTTTTCTCGCGATGTAACCATCGAAACGTAATGAAACTTGGTATAGCAAATGTTTATACACATTGTAATGCACTGGCATCTAATTAAGTTCAACAAGAGTTTAGTGCTTTTCAGTCGGTCAACACGAATGTACCCAAAAGAGATGGGTTATGCCCTAATCCTGAAATAAATTACATGAGATTAATAAAACACTAGGATGACCAGTTTCGATCGTCAAGTGATCATCATCAGATCCATTACACTTAGGCTACAAAATCTATGTTTGCAATACAGGTGAAAATATTTACAATATGTACAATTATTTAGTTGCAGTATTGGTACTGCAACTGTCAGTGTATGCTAAATGTAGTATATATGTTAGGTGAAATGCTAAATGGTGATAGCTATCCGGAGATTGTACTTTAGAGAGATTATATGGTTGTAAACTATGGTTAAACTATAAAATTTTTGGCTAACTACTTATCTGATTGTCTTCCGTATTACAGCTACTCGCAGTTTTCGTGCTCACTGGAACTCGCTGTGCGGTCGACTGCGGTGGTTATCTTAACGACTGGTTTTTCCCCTGCCTTCTCCCCCTGTCCCTACGTGCTGTGGGGTGTGATAGCAATGTGTTTATGTGAGGTGTTGCCAACCTAGATAAGATGTATGTAATTGAATGAGGTGGGTCTACAACTATTAAAGACCGTGGATTAGTCCTCGCCACGCGTGGAGCATAACCCATTCGAACTATGCGTTGACGGTCTTATGAGGACGTCCCGGCACCTTTAATACTGCCGCGAATATGGGCCTTGGTTTATTGCAGAAGAAAAGTATATCGTACACCTGATCCAGATAACATTTACCTATTAAAAAACCCCTAATTTCCCCCCTTTTTTTATCTAGCTTGGCTGTGTCGCTAAATTGTGTTTTGTTTCCGACAGGGTGTGCTTTTTAGTAGCGTGAAGAGGGGTGAGCTCTCCATGAACGTGTGTTCATTTAGATTGTTGGGATTGTTTCGTTTGGCTAGGTGTATCTCGATTGCTTCCTTTATGTCAAGAGCTCTGCCTTTCGAATCGTGATGGATTATTTTAAGGTCCGACTCTATGTTGGTAAAGCTGTGCCCTGCGTCACACATATGTTCGCACACGGCTGAATGTGTTCCGTATCTTATCGCATTCCTATGTTCATTATAACGTGTGTCTACTCGCCTTCCACTCTGCCCGATGTAATTAGCTTGACAATCGGTGTCTTGGCACGTTATAGAATATACCCCTGACCTTGAATACGGGTCACGTTTATTTAGATTACTATTTAGGATGTGCCTAGCGGTTGTGTTTTTCGTCGTGAAAGCTATATTTATGCCATGTTTTTTGAATAGGTTAGTGATTTTATATGTATTCGCATTCACATAGTTGAAACGCGCAAATGTTTTCTCATTACTGTCCGGTTTGGGAATCGTTCTATCTTTATTTTTATGTTTGGCTATAATTTTATTTATTTTGCTTGGCGAGAAGTTGTTTTCCTTTGCTATTTGCATAATAGTTCTTATTTCCTTATTATAGTTGTCTTTTGACATGGGTATGTTTAAAGCTCTGTGCACCATTGAATTGAAACCCGCTAGTTTGTGCGTACTGGGGTGATTAGACTGATTGTCGATTGCATGCGAGGTTTGTGTTGCTCTCCGGAATATGGAATATGAAAGGTCGTTGTCTTTACGTTCAATAGTTATATCGAGATAATTTATTTTCCGGTCTATTTCGGATTCCTTAGTGAATTTGATAGAGTGGTGAAGGCTATTAATGGATTGGAGAATTGTTTCTTCGCTTGTTAGTTCAGTATCGTAGATGCAAATTACATCATCTACGTATCTTTTCCATATTACTATTCCCTTTGTTGAAGTTTTTTCTAAGAACGCATTTTCTAGTGCATTGATGAAGATGTCAGCGATTAACCAACTTAGTGGCGATCCCATTGCTAGGCCTTCTCTCTGTGTGTATATTTTATTGTCGAATTGAAACACGTTTTGGGTGAGAACGACCCTCAGTAATCTCACATTCTCTTCAATTTCTTTTACCGAATTGTTGGATTTTAAGTTGTTTTCGATAGTGTTGATTGCTTCAATAATCGGAATATTGGTGTACATGTTAGTTACGTCGAAGGATACTAGCCTGAAGCTAGGTTTCATTTGTAGGGTGTTCAATGCTGTTACTAGTTCTGTTGTGTTCTTTACAGAGTTGTTTTTGTCGTTGGAAAGACGGCATTTTAAGATTTTTAGTAACTCTTTGCTGATTTTGTAATTAGGGGCATTCCTACAATTGACTATTGGTCTCATTGGGCATTCCTTTTTGTGTATTTCTGGTTGTCCCCTCAATGACGGTATTTTCGGGTTCATGTTTATTAGTTTTGATTTTTCGGCTTTGGTCAGTATGTATTCTGTTTCTTTTAGCGCTCTTTTTATTTGTTTTTGGAATTTGTTGGTGGGGTCTTTTGTTAATTCCTTGATTTCGTTGTTGTTTAGGAATTCGACTGTTTTTTCAATGTATTCTGTTTTGTTCAAAATTACTGTAGTGTTTCCCTTATCTGCTTTTGTGATGATTAAGGCATGTTCTTTTATTTTTTGTTTCAACGACTTTATTTCTTTGAGTTGTTTGTTGTTTTGAATGTTATTGCTATCGCCCTCTCGTTTGAGGATTTTTTTTTGGCTTCGTTGGTGGCGAGATTTTTGGTTAATTCCCTGTCTTCTGCTGGGAGCTTGTGACTGGCTATCTCAATATCTGTGATTAACTGTTTTATATTGTGGTTCGTGTGTGCGTCTGTGCAGTTGTATTTCAAACCTTTGTCTAACATATTCATTTCACCTTGAGAAAAGGTTACGTTCGTTCTGTTGTTTACTCTGCTGTGGAAATTGAATTCATTGTTATTTGTGTGTTGTTCGTTAGATTGATGGTTCTGTGTGTCTCCTAGTTTTCTTAATTTATTTTCTAGCGTTTCATGCTTCCTCGTTGCTCTGATTTTGATGTTGTCGAGGAAGCATGAAACGCTAGAAAATAAATTAAGAAAACTAGGAGAAACACAGAACCATCAATCTAACGAACAACACACGAATAACAATGAATTCAATTTCCACAGCAGAGTAAACAACAGAACGAACGTAACCTTTTCTCAAGGTGAAATGAATACGTTAGACAAAGGTTTGAAATACAACTGCACAGACGCACACACGAACCACAATATAAAACAGATAATCACAGATATTGAGATAGCCAGTCACAAGCTCCCAGCAGAAGACAGGGAATTAACCAAAAACCTCGCCACCAACGAAGCCAAAAAAATACTCAAACGAGAGGGCGATAGCAATAACATTCAAAACAACAAACAACTCAAAGAAATAAAGTCATTGAAACAAAAAATAAAAGAACATGACTTAATCATCACAAAAGCAGATAAGGGAAACACTACAGTAATTTTGAACAAAACAGAATACATTGAAAAAACAGTCGAATTCCTAAACAACAACGAAATCAAGGAATTAACAAAAGACCCCACCAACAAATTCCAAAAACAAATAAAAAGTGCGCTAAAAGAAACAGAATACATACTGACCAAAGCCGAAAAATCAAAACTAATAAACATGAACCCGAAAATACCGTCATTGAGGGGACAACCAAAAATACACAAAAAGGAATGCCCAATGAGACCAATAGTCAATTGTAGGAATGCCCATAATTACAAATTCAGCAAAGAGTTACTAAAAATCTTAAAATGCCGTCTTTCCAACGACAAAAACAACTCTGTAAAGAACACAACAGAACTAGTAACAGCATTGAACACCCTACAAATGAAACCTAGCTTCAGGCTAGTATCCTTCGACGTAACTAACATGTACACCAATATTCCGATTATTGAAGCAATCAACACTATCGAAAACAACTTAAAATCCAACAATTCGGTAAAAGAAATTGAAGAGATTGTGAGATTACTGAGGGTCGTTCTCACCCAAAACGTGTTTCAATTCGACAATAAAATATACACACAGAGAGAAGGCCTAGCAATGGGATCGCCACTAAGTGGGTAAATCGCTGACATCTTCATCAATGCACTAGAAAATGCGTTCTTAGAAAAAACTTCAACAAAGGGAATAGTAATATGGAAAAGATACGTAGATGATGTAATTTGCATCTACGATACTGAACTAACAAGCAAAGAAACAATTCTCCAATCCATTAATAGCCTTCACCACTCTATCAAATTCACTAAGGAATCCGAAATAGACCGGAAAATAAATTATCTCGATATAACTATTGAACGTAAAGACAACGACCTTTCATATTTCATATTCCGGAAAGCAACACAAACCTCGCATGCAATCGACAATCAGTCTAATCACCCCAGTACGCACAAACTAGCGGGTTTCAATTCAATGGTGCACAGAGCTTTAAACATACCCATGTCAAAAGACAACTATAATAAGGAAATAAGAACTATTATGCAAATAGCAAAGGAAAACAACTTCTCGCCAAGCAAAATAAATCAAATTATAGCCAAACATAAAAATAAAGATAGAACGATTCCCAAACCGGACAGTAATGAGAAAACATTTGCGCGTTTCAACTATGTGAATGCGAATACATATAAAATCACTAACCTATTCAACAAACAAGGCATAAAGATAGCTTTCACGACGAAAAACACAACCGCTAGGCACCTCCTAAATAGTAATCTAAATAATCGTGACCCGTATTCAAGGTCAGGGGTATATTCTATAACGTGCCAAGACACCGATTGTCAAGCTAATTACATCGGGCAGAGTGGAAGGCGAGTAGACACACGTTATAATGAACATAGGAATGCGATAAGATACGGAACACATTCAGCCGTGTGCGAACATATGTGTGACGCAGGGCACAGCTTTACCAACATAGATTCGGACCATAAAATAATCCATCACGAATCGAAAGGCAGAGCTCTTGACATAAAGGAAGCAATCGAGATACACCTAGCCAAACGAAACAATCCCAACAATCTAAATGAACACACGTTCATGGAGAGCTCACCCCTCTTCACGCTACTAAAAAACACACCCTGTCGGAAACAAAACACAATTTAGCGACACAGCCAAGCTAGATAAAAAGGGAGGAAATTAGGGGTTTTTAATAGGTAAATGTTATCTGGATCAGGTGTACGATGTACTTTTCTTCTGCAATAAACCAAGGCCCATATTCGCGGCAGTATTAAAGGTGCCGGGACGTCCTCATAAGACCGTCAACGCATAGTTCGAATGGGTTATGCTCCACGCGTGGCGAGGACTAATCCACGGTCTTTAATAGTTGTAGACCCACCTCATTCAATAACATACATCTTATCTAGGTTGGCAACACCTCACATAAACACATTGCTATCACTCCCCACAGCACGTAGGGACAGGGGGAGAAGGCAGGGGGAAAAAACAGTCGTTAAGATAACCACCGCAGTCGACCGCACAGCGAGTTCCAGTGAGCACGAAAACTGCGAGTAGCTGTAATACGGAAGACAATCAGATAAGTAGCCAAAAATTTTATAGTTTAACCATAGTTTACAACCATATAATCTCTCTAAAGTACAATCTCCGGATAGCTATCACCATTTAGCATTTCACCTAACATATATACCACATTTAGCATACACTGACAGTTGCAGTACCAATACTGCAACTAAATAATTGTACATATTGTAAATATTTTCACCTGTATTGCAAACATAGATTTTGTAGCCTAAGTGTAATGGATCTGATGTTGATCGCTTGACGATCGAAACTGGTCATCCTAGTGTTTTATTAATCTCATGTAATTTATTTCAGGATTAGGGCATAACCCATCTCTTTTGGGTACATTCGTGTTGACCGACTGAAAAGCACTAAACTCTTGTTTACTAAGGCAACACTGAAAATATGGCTTCAAACACCACAATAATTAAGTTCATTTGTTTACATAACCTGAAGATGGCGGCCGTGCGAAATATTTCACTAGCATACTATTATCTTCGAAACTATTACCGCTATAAACCTGAAATTTTGTACGGTCATAAAGAGCACTACTACAAGTTTAACCAAGTAATTTTCAAAAACTTGTAAAATACAAAACGAACATGGCGGTTAAGCGCTGTGAAATGTGGTACAGTAGATGATTATAAATATTACAATTCACTGGCATCTAATTTAGTTCAATTGTTTACATAACCTCAAGATGGCGGCTGTGTAAAATTTTAAAATTAAGTTTTTATTTCTTGTGTCGTAATCATGCGATCGAAGTGAAAGTTTGAATAATGAAGCTATGCAATAATTTCCCTTTAATGGTACATAACGCTATGGCCTATACATACTGAACCCTTTATCCACAGGCTGTATAAAAGATTCTAATAATTATTCATCATCTTTTGATACATTTCTACAGACAACAGATATGAGAGCCAGACGGTGTTGGGAAATATTGAGAAATCAGTGGCCAAGAGGACACAATGGTTTAAGCTCCTGTGGTATTTTAGGAAGAAGCATATATATTCTTGGGACATAGGACAGGTGCAACTTTTAGCGTGGAAGACGGCTTGGGGACGCACATTATGGCCTGTTGCTAGGAAGATTGGCGCCAAGAAGGAAATCGAATGCTACGAAGCAATTGGTCTATCATCATGTTAACCACTACCTACTGCTGAAAAATATGTAAAAGCGCGCAAAGACATACAATAGTCTGGGCCAATAATATCAAGACGCCTTATTTTAGCGGCAACTCAGCTTGATAACGCACACTGGTGAATTAACGCGGGAGTTATCTGCAGATTAATTCCACGATCGATTCGAGCCGGCTACAGCAAAATCGTATCCTCCACACTGCTACGAACTCAATGATACCGATCGCATGCTAGTCTGATAATTATTATGGAATATTTTTTTAATAAATCCCCTTCCACACCTGCCCTAGTCAGTTTCATTTATAAGGATCCAAGATGCTTCGAGGATCATTACTTATTTCTGTGCGTCTGATGACGTAACACAGATCACTCATTTTGTACGTCTGTGGACGTAAGGTTAATACTCTGCATATTTTCATGTTAGTGAACATGGAACAGTGTCGTCAAATTATAAGTGTAACTTCAGTGATTTATTTATAGTCCCAGCACTATCAGTAGGACCAGTTCATCGAAGTAATTCACCAAATAGACTGTCAAGGAATATAGTACTTGATAGGTGAATATAGTAGGAATTATATCGTGTGTGTATCTGACAAAACTTTATTTAATTCAGCACGAGATGACGTCTAAGAACAAGAACGGATCTGGGAACCAGCTGGACATTTGCCTGAAGATATCAATGACCAGATAAACATCTTAAAGGAGATGGCTGCAGACGTATTCCTGGCGCTGTTTTAAAGGATTGAGTACCAAATGAATTTATTTATTTATTAAATCAGCTATGGTATTATGGGACTTTTCTTGTAGATATTTGTTTGCTTGCTTGGTATTGTAGATTATTAGTTTTTGTTTTACTGACACATTAAATATGGGACTAGCCGAGCGTTGTGTAATTTGTAAATATGAGATTGTATTTGGTTCTTCTGTACGGGGCGACTCGCGGAGCCCGTGCTCGCGTTCGCTTGCGTAAATCGCGGTCAAGCATTATTATTCGGAGGTATGCCTTACAACAAAAATGGAACTGAATTAATTTTGAGATTAAAAATAGAATTTGGAGGGTAAGATTATTTGTGAGTAGAATTTTATGACGGATCAGGATTATATTTTTTGATAATTGCTTTCCAGCAGATTTGAACGGGATGGCACTTTGCACCCGAGTTTTTGTGGTGTATTTTTGTTAATGTGTCAATGGACGCAATATTGTTGATCTGTTTTGAGCCGACCCAGTGTGTGTATGAGAGTCAGTCCAAGCTTTGGTGCGTTGTGTGATTTTTAGCCTACTTTCGATTTTTGCAAAAAATGAAAGTAGACTTATGAGATCAACACAGGGCGAAAAAAGTGTGTCTGTCTGTGTGTGTGTATGTGTGTGTGTGAGTCTGTGTGTGTGTGTATGTGTGTGTGTGAGAGTCTGTGTGTGTGTGTCTGTGTGTGTGTGAGTGTGTGTACTCTGAATGTCTGTCCCCCCCCCTATCAATTCGAACACGGTGAATGCGAATTGAACGAAATTTGGTACAAAGGTAGCACTAGCAAAGGACACCTCAGTGTCATGTTTTATATCGCCGTCATATTTACTAAAACTGAATGGCGGCCACTCAAACGTTCAAAACGTAAAATCAAATAACGACTAACCAAATCATCCGATCTCTACCAAATTTGGTAACAACATACCTTCGTATAGGATGCGTCTTGTGACCAAACTACAAGGTCGTCCGCCATACCATTTCAGGATGGCGGCCGTGCGAATTATGCAAACTTTATAATCCATATCATGGGACCCACCAGTTCCGATTATCGAGCCGAGAATCGTTTTAACTGTTCTAAAGGAAGAGGCACGTTCGAAATTAAAAGTTTATTTTGTAATACTATAGTGCAGACGTGATTTTAAAAAGCTGAGCCGATTCAGTAATAAGACAAGATGGCAGCGGATATCTTGTGCCTGACTTATATTTCACTAATTTGAGTATTGCATGCAATATAGCGTACTGATACAAAATAAATAAACTTTGTATGAAATGCTTTATATAAAAATAATATACTCCAGTGATGAAATCGTTTAGTATAAATCATTATTTGCTAACAAGTTCTATGTAAGTCATTTTATATAGAACGATATTCGTTGACACAATTAGCTTAGTGGTAGAGCGTTAGCCTATCGCTCAAATGCCTATGGTTCAAACCCGATCAGAGCTAGGTTTTTTGCTTGAAATGTTATATGTTTATTGTTTTGTAATGACTCATATGTTTTAAAATTAAGCGTTATATTGTGCATATTATGGTGTAAAATATATATTTAATTAAAACATAATTCGCCAGCAGATTTACTCGAGACATCTAGCTGCCAAAAAGGTAACTTCCAGATTTTATTGAAAAGTTTCTTCTTCTGGCCGCTAGAATGCACTCGCTCTGTTAGGATTATATTGTTCGATATTTCACCACTAGATGTCACGACTAGTCTACGTGGGGCTCCATTGATTACTATACCATTGGCATTCTATGCGCATCGAATTTGAAGAATGACAAGATGATACTACGATACATTTTTACTTTTTATTTTTAAGGGTTTGTAACAGCCTATTGTGCGTTATTTGAAAATGTTAATTGAAGTAAAGAACAAAACGATTTCACATAGTATCTGAACTCTACCGTTGGTGCTAGTTCAGGATATTAATTAATACTTTTATTTCAGCCAAATAGCAATCGAAAATATCCACATAGTTTGTATACACACGTCTCTGTAGGGTCATGGAAAGATTTGTTAATTCAATTAGGGTTGTGAAAGTCACACGCAGCCAGACGTGTAAAGACATGCCTCAACTCAAAGTTGGATGTTGCCCGCGTCAGTCCGATTATGTAATAATAATAATAATAATAATAATAATAATAATAATAATGTTATTGGTTGTACGTCCCTTTTAACTACTGTTTCTTTTAGAGACACCGGGGTGCCAGAATTTTGTCCCGAAGGGGATCTTTAACGTGCCAGTAAATCTACTAACACGGCTCCCTCGCATTTGTGCACCCTCAAATGCCAGCTGACTGCGCCAGGATACGAACCTGAAACATACGGTCCCGCAAGCGAGAACGTTACCGCTGAGCCACGCCGCCAGTCCGGTCGATTATGTCTCCAGATCCATAACATTCTTTAGATACTTCTTATCTTTCTTTCTTCAATTATGGTAGCAGTTTTTATCTAGGTTGTGGCGTTTGGTAGAGGTAAATCGTTTCTAAGGTCTTCAACAAAGAATAGTTCTATTATACTCTTTGATAATAACAACGAGTTATAACTATACTCATACATTTAGGAGAAAGTAGGCTATATGTTCTTTACTGAACATCTTGTTTTTTTATAATGTGCTAGCGAGAATATATCATGGTGATTATTCTGTCTTGCTACACATTAGCCCAGTTCATGACCTCGCGAGGGTGAACTTGTGGTATATATTTGTTTCTCGCCATCCAGGGGATGCGTGAGATATGTTGACGTTTCCAGAGGAAAACTGCACTTACAGTAGCTTGCCGGACTGAGAAAGTTATTTGAGGCATTGTTGACTCATACGAGAAGGGCGCGCTCAAATCAGATAACGTGACTTGTCATTAGTAACAGGTCTGCTTCCTGTACTGCAAATTAAGATGTTGTTTAAAATTCACAAAACCTGATCGGTTATAATGAGTATAGATTGATTAAATGGGTGCTGTCCATAGTTGTAAGGTAGCCACCGAAATTCGTGTTTGTCTGGCGTTTCATATATATGTAAACATAGTTTTTCAGCCGTTAGGCTTGTATTTTGTTGTTGTTGGTTCAATTTTTGGTGTGTTTATTTTTACGCGTCCTTGACCCGTGTCAAGTTAGGGTGCGCGAAGCTATGTTCCCAAGTTATGATGAGAGCGGTTTTTTGGCCTATTTCTGGCATGCTCTTTTGTGTTCATTTTGTGCTATGGCACCAGCTAGGATCTCAGGGAGATTCTTCATTCTGTTTATATTGTTAGATCTTGCATGTGTCAGTAGTAATTATAGTGTATTAATTAAGGGTGGGTCCCATAGCCGTAGTGTGATTTAAAAGATGCAACTCCGTAAGCAACATGTCTGTTTCAGTTGTAAACGGACTCGCATCAGTACTCAATTTCTTATTAACGAACAGTACACCACACAATTATATAACTTCTTGACCAGAAAAAATGGACTTGTATCCATATGTTGTGACGAGTGAGTTCTTACCGCTCAAATGCTTATGTTATGATTTTATCATTTATGTGAAGCTGCATTCACATTGTCTTGTTGTGACGAGCGAGTTCCTACCGCTCAGTGTTATTATTGTTTATTAAGGGGCTGAAAGTCAGGGAGGATTTCTTTTATTATTATTATTATTATTATTATTATTATTATGCACATACCATTTCAGTCATTAAATTTCTTTTATTCTACTTGTTATTCATTCTTTTCTAGTATAGCCTCTGTCATGAACCTTTCTATTCATTAGAGCATGTTGTTTTTAGCGAACTTTGCTGTGTATCGCAGTCTGGACTGAACACGACCCCGTAGATGAATCTTGAGAAAACCATGCTTTATTGAAGGGTGCAATACAGTATAACAATCCAAACTGGCGATCATCCGAAATATTTAGACGGTTCTCAGTATCTACGAATCTTTTACAGCAATCAAACTGAAATGTTTTATTTTCATTGCGGCTATGAAAATAAGTTCACCTATAGGACTTTCAGTAACATGGTGAGCACAAATTCAACATGGTGGCGACGTGAATTATAAATATTTAAATGGACATTTCTCGCGATTTAGCCACCCGAGTGCAGTGAAACTTTGTACGGTAAATGCTTATACAAATTTTCATCTACTGGCATCTAATTTATTTCAATTCTTTTCATAACCACAAGGTGGCAGCTGAGCAATATTTAAAGATCTCGTTTTTACATCTTGTGTCCTAATCATACGATTGAAGTTTGAATACCACACGTACACAATAATCTTCATGTAATAGTACATAAATAAAAAAACACATAGGCGACCAGCTGAAATATTTAGACGGTTCTCACTATCTACGGATCTATTACAAAAATCAAACTGAAATTTTGTATGTAGATAGAGGCAATTAACATGAGTAGGATATATAAAAATAGGCTGTGTAGTTCTTCACGGAACTATTTGTTATATGTAGGCAATAGAGTTATGTACCATCAGATGAAGAATATTGCGTAGGTTCATTAATCAAACGTTAACTTCGATCGCATGATTAGGTCACATGAATAGATAAACTTGATTTTAAAATTTTGCACAGCCGCCTTCTTGAGGTTATGTAAACTATTGAACTAAATTAGACGTCAGTACATTATAATATGTAGAAACATTTGCTGTACTATGTTTCACTGCGCTCAGATGGTTAAATCGCGAGAAAAGTCTATTTAAATGTTTCAACTTCGCTTGGCCGCCGTGTTAGTTTTGTACTTAACTGGTTTCTGAAAGTTCCATAGGTGAAATTGCAAAGTGCCCCTTATCACCGTACAAAATGTCAGGGTGATATCAGTAATGGTTTCGGAGATGTAGAATGGCGGTGAAATATTTTGCACAGCCACCATGTTAGATTGATGAGTCGTATTAAAATTTGAAGGGTACGGTTGGGGTGGGACAAAACAGTACTATGACTTTACAGAGTTCCATTTAAATCACTTCAGCTGTTTAGATTTTATTAGGAACACACAGTTGATCTCATAAGCCTTTTATTTTCATAAATGAAAATAGGCTACAAAGCGATATTGTTTTCAGTTTTACCCCCATGAGGTTGTGTGTGCCCTTTACCAGCCCTCAGACCAGAATTTCATTCCTTTTCAGAATTGGGAACTAACTACGGACTTTAGGGATGACAACCAAAAAAAGTCACGAAGCCAAGAGGTCCTACTCCCTGGCATGGACATTATATACATTTTATGTCTTGTAATTTTGGGGACCTGGTGCTCCAACCTAGAGAGTATGATTGTGATGTTATAATTTTTGTTGATTTTTTCGTTTCTTAAGATAATGGTTGAATTGACAAGGCATTGCCTTTAGACATTGATTGATTTGAAAATAATAATACCTTCACTGCTCGTTAAAATTATTGAGTCAGTGGTTATTGTTTGCGTGGCTTTATGTTTGATATCTTGTTGACTTCTCGTGGATCAGTGATTTGGGGGCTGCGTGGCGCAGTCGGTAGAGGCGCTGAGCTTCTAACATTTGCTGTACTATGGTTCACTGCGCTCAGATGATTAAATCGTGTAGTCTTTGGAATACTCGGTCGGTCAGAGTTAGCTTTTGCTGCTCTTTGATTTATCTATTTTATTTAATTCCTTCTTCTCAGACACCAACAGTGATCTTTTTCTTTTTCTCCTTGTGCACAGGTTTATTTGGTCTTTGAGTCTGTTCTAGATTTGTAACTTCCATGGAGAATCTTGCGGCATCTAGCAGCTAACTGCCGAAGTTCCTCTATCTCTAAGCTCAAGAGGACTTCCTCGCCAATCCACGAGGTGTCGCCAGCTAACATCTCCATGAAGACTGCTTCATGAAGAAAATTTATATTTATGAAGAATCTTTTATTTATTTTGTCCTGTTGTATATTATGATATATACTCTCTTGTCTCTTACCCCCACTCCCTTGCTTCCCCTTCCCTTTCCCCTTGGCTACCTACCTCTGTCGTGTGCGGAATCGCTCGTTCTCACTTCTCCTAGTTCGGCCGTCGAGTGTACAGTGCAAGCCCTCCCAAGAGCCACTCTCTTGTCCTTATGAGACATTTTTAAACCAGACGCCATGTCTGTATTTTAAGTCAACGGTCACAAGGAACCATCGCCTGCTCTACACGAAAAAGCTAAGTACAAAACTTCAATGTTTTTAAACATATTGTAATGGTTTTATAATGCTAAACGCTTTTAATACAATTTTATAGACAGTGTGTGGAATTGCTAACTATTGTGCAATAACCGTTTTCGTGGGATTTTTCTTGTCATGCTTTAGCTATCTAAGCTGGCTTTAAAACATGAAATTCAGTACTTCTTGTACAAATTAAATGGGAATTCCTTCCCACACCGAGGGATTTATGTTACATTAACCACTGTCTATAAACTTAGCTTTTTTCCACCGTAGGACATCTCTTGCCCTATTTAACTGTCATCATGGTTCTGGGACTTTCCACATGAACCAATCTTTCTACCTGTCAAGCAATCTAGTATTTTCCACTCCAATTAAGGGAATAATTTTCCTCACGGAGGAATTCATGTTACATTAACTGCTGGTCAAAACCTTATTTGCTTTCAACCTTGGGAACTTTACCTCATCATTCGACTGCAACCCATAAATTTTCCAACGCAATAAACTTGTTCAAGCTCAAATTAAACTAAGTGTTCTACATAACTGCAATAACTTTCTTTTGTTCTACGAACTCGCATACATTGTAACAGTGAATATTTTCAACTTATCAGCAAACTATCAGTGCTTCGAATCCGTGTTTGCTAATTATCTTCCGCGCCGCGTTCGATGAGAGCAATAAATTCTGGCCAGGACTTTATCCTAAAGTTCCTCACTCCATTTCCTAACATACCTTTTACTAACCCAATTTAGTTTAAGATCTTAATCTAGCTAAATCACAAAGAGGCCTCGCTTGAAATCAAGCGCCCTCCCAAATTTGTTCCATTTCTCATATAGTAATTCTGCTTAAACTGTGGCTAGTCCACATTTTAATTGATTTTCCCTTCCAAAATTAGGGAATCGTACTTTTTCTAATTATAAAGGAGTTAGCTAATTGTGAAATCCAGGCTTCGTTAATGCGACCTGTGCATTTTTTGTATATTACCTCTAGTAATTTCTGTTTAAAAATAGCGGTAATTTCCGCTTGTAACTTTTTCTTCTTTTCCTGTTACAATCAGGAATCTAATACATTTGTTTATAGCCTTTTCGATTGCCATAAAGGCATTCTAAAAGTGCTTGTATCATACCCATTCAAACTATCAAAGCTATAACTCCTTTACAATTATTGTTACAAACTTTAAATTTCTTAATCGTAAGCACACTTTTTGAAATCTTTGGAAGATTTTAGTGCTTGTAACAAATTTGAAACTTGTAACTACTTTAATATTGTTCATTGTAAACTTTCATTTTACTGGGTCCGAGACCCTCAAATGTTTGTAGAACTAACTAAAGAAAAAGTTCTTCTAACTTTAAAAATAAGATTCTAATTCTACCAATTGTTAATTTTCTAAATTTTATATTTCCTGTTAAATAAATTGAAGCCTGCCCTACAAGAACGTTGTATATCAAAAATTGAGCATGTTGAGATTTTCGGTTAATAAGGTTGGATATCATCACACCGACACTTTGCAACCCTAAAATTAGTCAATTTCAAAAAAAATGGACAGAAGGTTTTGAGATCGAAAGTTGGCTTACCTGAAAGAAAGTTGTATATCAACAAAGATAGCGGATGTTGGCAATTTGAATGTGTCGCCAAGCTCTCTTTTAGCACCGAATAAGAGCAGGAAAAGGAAGATAAATCAATTTCCGTGGAAGAACAATGTGCGGAAGCAACTGAAGAATAGTGGAAAAGCTTATACAGCAGCTTCAGGGCGTGCAGTTCAACAAAATCATCGCCCAAGTCATGCAAGAGAAGAACGTTGTATATCAATCAATATGTGGCAGCATAGCACCTCGAGGAACGTGGTTTGATTACAAAACTGCTTCAATTTTTATGTAATCCCTTGATTATCACGGTATTCTTTTAGCCTATTTTCACTTATGAAAAACAAATAGGCTTATGAGATCACCTTTTGTCCGTGTGTGTGTATGTGTGTGTGCATGTGTCTGTCGCTAATGAAATCTAAACGGCTGGAGCAATTTCAATAAAACTCGGTAAGGTCAAAGTACTATTTCGTCCGACCACGACCGTGCCCTTTGATATTTATTACGTCTCACCAATCCAACATGATGGCTGTGCGAAATATTTCACATGCATTCTATATCTCCGAAACTATTACTGATATCACCCTAGAATTTCGTACGATGATAAACGGCACTACTAAAGTTCACCTATGAGACTTTTAAAAACCTGTTAAGTACAAAACGAACATGGCGGCCAAGCGAAATTCAAACATTAAAATCGACTTTTCTCGCGATACAACCACCCGTGCGCAGTGAAATATGGTACAGCAAATTTGCATACACATTGTAATGATCTGACATCTAATTTAGTTCAATTGTTTACATAACCTCAAGATGGCAGCTGTGTGAAATGTTAAAATTAAGTTTTCATTTGTTATGTCCTAATCATGAGATCGAAGTCAACGCAATGATCGTCATCTAATAGTACATAACTCTATGGCCTACATATAAAAATCGAACATGGCGACCATCCAAAATATTTATACGGTTCTCAATATGACCAAGCAATACAATATTCTATAATATTTTTGTATCTGAGGATTATTTTTCTTTATTCTTTAGCCATAGAAATTGGTTTGTGATATACAACGTTCTAGGTCTATTGTGATATACAACTTTCTTGCAGGAAAACTATACTAAAATCATGATGAGTCCTATATGCTGCCATTTAAGAGAAATATAGTCCTTTAAGGCCGGAAGAGGGACTGCAACTTATGTATAGACCTGTATTTAACATATCTCAGTATTAGATTAGGCACATGAAGTTTTCTTTTAAAACTGAAAAGTTCATAAATGTGATATACAACGCTCTTGTAGGACAGGCTTCAATTATTTATATCCTTTTGTTCTATCTCTCTCGCTAGAAGTACGGTTAGGCAGAACCTTCTCTTCCCTGATTCTTCTCCCAAAATTATTGCAATTTCAAAATAGAAAAAGCCATCTTTAAAACTATAAAAACTTTACCACTTGTTGCATTTGAAACAAAATTTAAGATAACAACGTTTTCAAAGGTTCTCTTAGCTGTTACAGCTAATTCTAGTAAATCATTGAAACAAATATAGCTCGCTCCGCCAGCTACCTATCTGTAGAGATTTTCTCTCTGAATCATGTTTTACTTTCAAAATCTCAATTTTGTTTAAGTTAGGTTTGAGATCTTTCTCTTTTCTAAACTTTTAGTCGGCAACCTGCTGGGTGAAAGTTTAGCCTACCTTCAGAGCAACAATTGGCATTCTTGTAGGATTTTCAAAAAAAAAACATATATATATATATTAAAACAAGATGTTCAGTAAAGAACATATAGCCTACTTTCTCCTAAATGTATGAGTATAGTTATAACTCGTTGTTATTATCAAAGAGTATAATAGAACTATTCTTTGTTGAAGACCTTAGAAACGATTTACCTCTACCAAACGCCACAACCTAGATAAAAACTGCTACCATCATTGAAGAAAGAAAGATAAGAAGTAAATCAAGAATATTATGGATCTGGAGACATAATCGACCGGACTGGCTGCGTGGCTCAGCGGTAACGTTCTCGCTTGCTGGGCCCTAGGTTGCAGGTTCGTATCCTGGCGCAGTCAGCTGGCATTTGAGGGTGCACAAATGCGAGGGAGCCGTGTCAGTACATTTACTGGCACGTTAAAGATCCCCTTCGGGCCAAAATTCCGGCACCCCGGTGTCTCTAAAAGCAGCAGTAGTTAAAAGGGATGTAAAACCAATAACATTATTATTATTATTATTATTATTATTATTATTATTATTATTATTATTATTATTATTATTATTATTATTATTATTACATATACGAACTGCCGTGGGCAACATCCAACTTTGAGTTGAGGCATGTCTTTACACGTCTGGTTGTGCATGGCTTTCACAACCCTAATTGAATTAACAAATCTTTCCATGACCCTACAGAGACGTGTGTATACAAACTATGTGGATATTTTCGATTGCTATTTGCCTGAAATAAAACTAGTAATTAATAACCTGAACTAACACCAACGGCTTGAATTCAGTTACTATGTGAAATCGTTTTGTTCTTTACTTCAAATAACATTTTCAAGTAACGCAAAATAGGCTGTTACAAACCCTTTAAAATAAAAAGTAAAAATGTATCGTAGTATCATCTTGTCATTCTTCAAATTCGATGCGCATAGAATGCCAATGGTATAGTAATCAATGGAGCCCCACGTAGACTAGTCGTGACATCTAGTGGTGAAATATCGAACAATATAATCCTAACAGAGCGAGTGCATTCTAGCGGCCAGAAGAAGAAACTTTTCAATAAAATCTGGAAGTTACCTTTTTGGCAGCTAGATGTCTCGAGTAAATCTGCTGGCGAATTATGTTTTAATTAAATATATATTTTACACCATAATATGCACAATATAACGCTTAATTTTAAAACATATGAGTCATTACAAAACAATAAACATATAACATTTCAAGCAAAAAACCTAGCTCTGATCGGGTTTGAACCATAGGCATTTGAGCGATAGGCTAACGCTCTACCACTGAGCTAATTGTGTCAACGAATATCGTTCTATATAAAATGACTTACATAGAACTTGTTAGCAAATAATGATTTATACTAAACGATTTCATCACTGGAGTATATTATTTATAAATAAAGCATTTCATACAAAGTTTATTTATTTTGTATCAGTACGCTATATTGCATGCAATACTCAAATTAGTGAAATATAAGTCAGGCACAAGATATCCGTTGCCATCTTGTCTTATTACTGAATCGGCTCAGCTTTTTAAAATCACGTCTGCACTATAGTATTACAAAATAAACTTTTAATTTCGAACGTGCCTCTTCCTTTAGAACAGTTAAAACGATTCTCGGCTCGATAATCGGAACTGGTGGGTCCCATGATATGGATTATAAAGTTTGCATAATTCGCACGGCCGCCATCCTGAAATGGTATGGCGGACGACCTTGTAGTTTGGTCACAAGACGCATCCTATACGAAGGTATGTTGTTACCAAATTTGGTAGAGATCGGATGATTTGGTTAGTCGTTATTTGATTTTACGTTTTTGAACGTTTGAGTGGCCGCCATTCAGTTTTAGTAAAGATGGCGGCGATATAAAACATGACGCTGAGGTGTCCTTTGCTAGTGCTACCTTTGTACCAAATTTCGTTCAATTCGCATTCACCGTGTTCGAATTGATAGGGGGGACAGACATTCAGAGTACACACACTCACACACACACAGACACACACACACAGACTCACACACACACATACACACACACACCGACTCACACACACACACATACACACACACAGACAGACACACTTTTTTCGCCCTGTGTTGATCTCATAAGTCTACTTTCATTTTTTGCAAAAATTGAAAGTAGGCTAAAAATAACAATAAAAACATCGCTAAAATCATCAAAGACACTTTGTGTCTTCACTTTCTGGGAGCATTCGGCTGGTTTGCCAGAGATCCAACAGTGCCCAGAAATAAAATTATTATTGCAAATTTAAATATTTCTAGCATTCTCGCATGCGAAATAAAATCCAACCTTTCTAAAGGGAAAGTCAGTAAATCGTTTTCATTTAGCATACTTTGTCTTGCCAGAGTACCACCTGTACCCATAGTACTGGAATACTGGCTCGGGAGGGAAAGAGCACTCATAGAGCGCTTGCAGGCAACCTCAATTCAGGCTGCGCTCTCCACGTGCCTTGTACAGGTCCCCTCTAAAGGTAGGCATCTCATAAGCCTTGCACAGCGAAATTTCCTTTTATATACACATTTACTTAAACCTTAGTGTTCGATTCTCATCCTATCTACCAATACTTGTCTCTACGTCGAAACCCATCTCCTTTTCTCTTTAATTATCTTCCCTTAGGTAATGTTAATCCTCAGCAAAAACCTACCAAAAGGGGTTCGATCCCCACCCAGGTCGTGGATTTTAGAAACAAAACTACCACTTTCGGAAACGCAAATAGCCCTGGGGTTCACTCATCCTACACCTGTAATGAGTACCAGGGTAATTCCTGGCAGCAAAGACAGCCGAGCATGGCGCTGACAACTCCATCCCATCTAGTGCCGATGTCACAAATAGTGGAAGCCTCTACCTTACACTACTCCCAGGGTCTCCATGGCCTTACGGAGTTGGCTTTGCTTTGCTTTTGGATTAGTGAATACGAGAACAACGCTATTCTGCCATGGGTTACCCCATTTGCTCCACAATGCTACAACCCCTGTTCTGGTCATTGTGCAGCAAACGGGTTTGTTGTTTAGAGCATTGATAAATAGCAGCAGCATCAGCAATAGCTTGAAACCTCCGTGGCGTAGGCGGCAGCACGCCGGCCTCTCACCGCTGGGTCCATGGTTCAAATCCCGGTCACTCCATGTGAGATCTGTGCTGGACAAAACGGAAGCAGACAGGTTTTTCTCCTCGCCGCTAGATGGGGGCTTCATTCATTCCATTCCTGACCCGGTCGGAGACTGGAAGCAGACTGTGGATTTTCATTTTCATCAGCAGTAGCTCGGGTGTTTTATTTAGAAGAAGTTATGTGGTGACTTCACGGTACCATGATAGGTGAAATTGCTGGCTATGTGCACTTCTATGGTTTACCGGATGTAGTTATGGTAATATTGTCTTAGAGGTCCCTTATCAGGTGTGTGTGATGTGATTCGTGTAGTATTGTAGGTAGTAGCGAAAGCTGACTTCATGCTCGTACGACTCTTAAGGCTTACTACGGGGGGTTGGCGTGTTAGTGGTGGTGCTGCTGAAACCAGACGGCCTTGAGGACACCCACGGAACAACTGGCGGCAAGCTTACACCAACGATCACAGGTTTGTTTGGATATCCCGTATAGACGTTGAAATTAATGAAGGTGAATGAAATTAGACAAGGAGATTCGAGGTAGCGACCGTGGACCCAGTGGAAGGAACCGTCCCAGCATTTGCCTGGTAGTGAAAATGGGAAATCACGAAAACCATTTTCAAGACGGCCAAGATGAGATTCGAACCCACGCTCTCCCGATGCCAGCGAGGCACGAGCTAGCGCGTTAGAGCTCTCGGTCACCGCGGCCAAATAAGTTAATATTAATACGATATCAAACAGTGTCGCAGAACCTAAACACAATATGAAAATGAAAATCCACAGCCTGTTATGGATATGATATTATTCGTTTTGTGTATGGTGATCGCGCACGCATCGATGAGTGGGAACTAAGTATGCTTGCTCTTGTTGCCAATAGTTAGTAGGTGTAAGGAAAGAAGCTTTTAGTTTTAAATGACCGTTAATCATGCAATCATGAGCCATGGGACCTCCATTTTACGTGTTATTCGAACGACAGGACATGGCATTTCACTTCGAAAATCTCACATGCTTTGACCGGGAATCGAACCCGGTCCACCTTGGTGAGAGGCCAACAGCTTGAACAATGCGCCACCACGCCCTCAAACTAGATGTCAGAAATTTGTCGATGCAAAACTGACCACGGTTATTGTAGATAGACCCTAAGCCTAAAAGTATATCCTTGTTAAAAACTATGTTCCTCCATTACAATGAAGAACATCGGAACATGGATATGGATATGTTTATCAGATATAGATGATGGATACCTGTCAACCTTTCAAACAAGGATATATTACAGCCGAGCACGTGTTTACAACACTGGCAATTTGCATGAGGATAGGTCTGTAAACCATTTTCTGTATAACGTTCGAGGTGTTATATTGTTAAAGCCCAGCCTTCAACCAGGCTTTTAACACCAATTTACCCCAATCCCATAATAAAGGGACCGTGCAGTACAATGCAGTTACTCCACTGTCAAGCATTGGCAAAACGGAGCAGACTGCAGAAGTGCACATCACAACTAACAAATTAGCAAAATACGAGAATACCGCTGATGACTCATGGTCTAGATCGAACTTCAAATAAGCAAGGAACCCACGAGCCAGGGCAGTAAGACGGACGGACCAAAGGACAGAGTGACAGCGAGTACCTTCCGGCACGGGACGGTTCCTCAACGGGACCTAACGGCAGTTATTCAAGACTTCAAGATCTCAAAGGTGAGTGTGTGCTTAGCTATCCTCTTTCCTCCCTGTACCTTTGACAACCATTTCACCCTGACTCTAGTTCTTTAAATCATAATTGCTCATAAGGAATCTCTATTTCTTATTATTTCATTCTCTCGAATGCTGACGATCCTCGCGACATGCACAATGCAACCGGTGGCCATCTCACTGACTCAGCAAACAACTAGCACTCAGTGTTGCCAAATCTTGAAATGGTAAAGAACTAAACCCTATGCTTTAAAACACCAGAAAAGCACCAGCTGGACTCTATAATTCAAAACACCAGAAAACACCAAAACTAATAAATATATAAACGGCTTTTTACTTACATTTCGTTCATTAAAAATCGTTGCGGAGCCTGCTACTGCTATTACATCTTTAGAGCAGGAAGATGTAGTACTGCTGTAGCTCTGCATACTTCCAATTTTGGGCACTATCATGTCCTTCGGAAGTTCGTAGTCGTGATAGCATTTTCCCTCTGTTTCTAGTCCAAATCGCACACACAGAATGGAATGCTATTTTTGAACTTTCATTCGATTTCTTTGCTTTGTTTTCACCAATTAAACTTGGCTAAACACTCTCCCTACATCTGCATGAGAGTGAGGGAGCGAAAGTACATAAACTGCCTTCGCATGAAACTGGGAAATCCCCTGGGAGCTGGGAAGAAAATAGAGGATAGGTCGATTCTTTGTACAAGTAAACTTGCATTGAGCCCTGCATGTTGCGCTTACTTAGCACTTATGCACGCAAATGATAATTTCATGAACTTCCCCTTTTGGAGTGTTGATCTTGACACGTGTAAGGCTGAGCATTGCCTATCTTAATTGATTAACTTTATTAAAACTATTACATGGCTTCCAAGATTTACTTATTTGTCATTGGAAACAATTTCATGGAAAAATCCATTAAGCACCAGATTTGGCACTGGTTTTATTGAAATAACACCACTATTTTGCTACGGCGCTATTAGAACATTTCTGGCACCAGGCGAACTTCAGAAACACCAGATCTGGTGCTAAAAACACCAAATTGGCAACACTGCTAGCAATCGCAGCAAGGTCGCGTATGCTTGCCCATAACTAAGGAAGTGGCACGCGCACGGACCCCTGTGGAGCACCCATCTTGACCCCTGTAGCGTGGCCATCATGAACCTTCATTACCCCATCCTCAAACACCCACATACCCTCACAGACATAACCCGATTTAAGGACGCCGCCCTCTCCCAAACACCCCCATCTCACAACTACCCTCTTGCCAAGCACCTGTAAGCCTACCGGAGAGGGTAGTGACCTAAACAATATTATTAGGGAACGTATTCTAAGATTTTT
The DNA here is from genome assembly GCA_946902985.2 of Meconema thalassinum. NCBI lineage: Eukaryota > Metazoa > Arthropoda > Insecta > Orthoptera > Tettigoniidae > Meconema > Meconema thalassinum. Next base: position 1,904,951,260 of record OX336388.2, on the reverse strand, counting down.
ACGTATACTTTTCCTTACAAAAATACTTTACTACCTTTCGAATCACACTCAAAAGAGCAATATTCATAAATTCTGTAGTACGGTACCTAAAAAAACAAGATGTTCAGTAAAGAACATATAGCCTACTTTCTCCTAAATGCATGGGTATTGTTATAACTCTTTGTCCTTTTCAAGGAGTATGATTGAATGTTGGTTGTAGTAGCTTGTTGAAATACAACGTGCTATAGGGAAATTAAACATGAATATGAGGTGCCCTTTGCTAGTGCTACCTCTGTACCAAATTTCGTTCAATTCGGTTGCACCGTGTTTGAATTGATAGGGGGAATTGATTTGCACACATACTGGGCCACCATCTGCAAACTATTGGGCTGATGTTCTTGCTGTTTGGTCTGAATATGTTTCACACATAAAGATATGGTGTTGCAAAATTTGGTAGAGACTAGATTATTAGGTTGGTCGTAATTACATTTTAGCTTTTAACATTTGGGTGGCCGCGATTACGTTTCCGTCAAGATAGCGGTGATATAAAACATGACACTGAGGTGCCCTTTGCCAGTGCTACCTCTGTACCAAATTTCGTTCCATTCGGTTTCACCGTGTTCGAATTGATAAGGGGAATCGATTTTCACACAAAGATGGCCGCCATCCGCAAAATGTTAGGCTGATGACCTATTAGTTTGGTCAAAGGATGCTCCCTCCATAAAGGTATGTTGTTGCTAAATTTGCTAGAGATCGGATGATTAGGCTAATCGTAATTTGATTTAAGTTTTGAACATTTGTGTGGCCGCCATTACGTTTCTGTCAATATGGCGGCGATATAAATCATGACACTGAGATGCCCTTTGCTAGTGCTATCTCTGTACCAAATTTCGTTCCATTCGGTTTCACCGTGTTTGAATTAATAGGGAGAATCGATTTTGACACAAAGATGGCCACCATCCGCAAACTATTAGGCGAATAACCTATTAGATTGGTCAAAGGATGCTCCCTCCATACATGTATGTAGTTGCAAAATTTGGTAGAGATCGGATGATTAGGTTAATCGTAATTTGATTTAAGCTTTGAACATTCGTGTGGCCGCCATTACGTTTCAGTCAAGATGGTGGCGATATAAAACATGACACTGAGGTGCCCTTTGCTAGTGCTACCTCTGTACCAAATTTCGTTCCTTTCGGTTCCACCGTGTTCGAATTAATAGGGGGAATCAATTTTGACATAAAGATGGCCGCCACCCGCATACTATTAGGCTAATAACCTATTAGATTGGTCAAAGGATGCTCCCTCCATAAAGGTATGTAGTTGCAAAATTTGGTAGAGATCGGATGATTAGGTTAATGGTAATTTGATTTAAGCTTTGAACATTCGTGTGGCCGCCATTACGTTTCTGTCAAGATGGCGGCGATATAAAACATGACACTGAGGTGCCCTTTGCTAGTGCTACCTCTGTACCAAATTTCGTTCATTCGGTTCCACTGTGTTCGAATTAATAGGGGGAATCAATTTTGACATAAAGATGGCCGCCATCCGCAAACTATTAGGCTAATGACCTAGTCATTTGGTCAAAGGATGCTTCCTCTATAAAGGTATGTTGTTGCAAAATATGGTAGAGATCGGATGATTAGGTTAATCGTAATTTGATTTAAGCTTTGAACATTTGTGTGGCCGCCATTACGTTTCCGTCAAGATGGCGGCGATATAAAACATAACACTGAGGTGTCCTTTGCTAGTGCTACCTTTGTACCAAATTTCGTTCAATTCGCATTCACCGTGTTTGAATTGATAGGGGGGGACAGACATTCAGAGTACACACACTCACACACACACACACACACACACACACAGACACACAGACACACACACACACAGACTCACACACACACATACACACACACACAGACAGACACACTTTTTTCGCCCTGTGTTGATCTCATAAGTCTACTTTCATTTTTTGCAAAAATCGAAAGTAGGCTAAACAAGTAGTTCCGTGAAGAACTATACAGCCTATTTTCATATATCCTACTTATGTTATGTTATACACAATTTCAGTTTGATTGCTATAATAGATTCGTAGATATTGAGAACCGACTTAATATTTCGGATGGTCGCCATGTTGGATTTTATGTATGTAGGTCCTAGAGTTATGTACTGTTACATGCAGATTATTGTGTACGTGTAGCATTCAGACTTCAATCGCATAATTAGGACACAAGAAAAAACAAGGAGATTTAAAAATTTTCACAGCTGCCATCTTGAGGTTATGGAAACAATTGAAATAAATTAGATGCCAGTGGATTAACATTCGGATAAAGATTTACTGTACCAAGTTTCACTGCACGCGGATGGTTAAATTGCGAGAAACGTCCATGTGAATATTTATAATTCGCGTCACCGCCATGTTGGATTTGTGATCACCAGGTTATTTAAAGTCCTATAGGTGAACTTAAGTTCATAGCCCCTATGAACATTAAAAAATGCAGTTTGATTGTTAAATAGATTCATCGTCTAAATATTTCGGATGGTCGCCATGTTGGATTGTTAAATGTATAGGCCATAGAGTCATGTACCATTAAAGGAAAATTATTGCGTAGGTTCATTATTCAAACTTTCACTTCGATCGCATGACTACATCACAAGAAATAAAAACTTAATTTTAAAATTCGCACTGCCGCCATCTTGAGGTTATGTAAACAATTGAACTAAATTAGATACCAGTGGATTACAATGTGTATAAATATTTCCTGTACCAGGTTTCAGTGCGCTGGGAACATTAATTCGCGAGAAAGGTCTATTTAAAATGTTCAAATTCGCTTGGCCGCCATGTTCGTTTTGTAGTTAACCGGTTTTTGAAAATCTTATAGATGGACTTCCAGTAGTGCCCTTTATCTCCGTACAAAATTTTAGGGAGATACCGCTAATAGTTTCAGAGATATAGAATGCCGGTGAAATATTTCGCACCTCCGCCATCTTGTGATTATGTAAACAATTGAACGAAGTTAGATGTCGGTGCATTACAATGTATATAAACATATACTGTACCAAGTTTCATTGCGTTTGGTTGGTCAAATCGCGAGAAACGTCTATTTAAAAGTCGCAAATTCGCTTGGCCGCCATGTTGGTTTTGTAGTTACCATGTTTTCAAAAGGCACATAAGTGAACTTATAGTAGTTCCCTCTATCACCATAGAAAATCTCAGGGTAATATCGGTAATAGTTTCGGAGATATTGAATGCTGGTGAAATATTTCACACAGCCGCCATGTTGGATTGGTGAGTCGTAACAAAATTTGAACGGAACGGTCGAGGTTGCCGGGAATAGTGCTATGAACTTTCCGAGTTTCATTGAAATCGCTCCTGCCGTTTAGATTTTATTAGGGGGGGGGACACACACACGAATCACACACACACACACACACACGCACACACACACACGGACAAAAGGTGATCTCATAAGCCTATTTTTTTCAAAATTGAAAATAGGCTAAAAATGATATGCGAGTACATACAAATACCTAATTGCAGTTGTGTTCCATTTATTGTAGTATATTAGAATTTTCGCCCATAATTGTTTTATATAAACCACAAAACAGGGTTTATTCCTAGCTCTATTTGTTTGAGAGAAATCCTACTTGCCAGAAAATTCAAATACTTTCAGCACTTTTCAGCTTATATCTTATTGTTTGGTTATTTATCGTCCGGAAAGTTGGGATAAATCCCTTATTGTTTCCAAGTTCCCTATATTCTAAATTAAAAAAATAAATAAACGGGGTGGATTGTGAAAATCACCTCTGGCATCCCTGGTTTAATGTAAGAAACATAATTTTTGTTCAATAAGAAATGAAGGAGGATTTCAAACAGGTTCTTGGTTCCTTGGAATTTAATGTTAAAACTGAAAATTGAAATAAAAAAGAATGATGTTAAAAATAATACCAATTAAGAAACTTCTAGATGTATTTTATCTCGATGAGCACATTGCAGGAAAGAATGAGGTATTGCTTTTAAATCGCAGCAGAATTAATGACTTGTCTCTGAAAGTGTGTTATTTATGAATTATTTTCCAACAGTCTGCATGACCACTGAAAATGGCTTGGCTTTCTTGGCAAATTGTTCAGGAAATGGTTTGACACTAAGAGGGTTAAAATTGAGGTGCTGGACGCTTCATCTGCAGCAGCACTTCTATCGAGCTTTGCCGTGCACATTTTACGAGTCGTGGAACTTGTTCACAAGTTTACCGTACTCTTACAGTTGTGTGTGATTGGTCCCCTGTCAGGACTCTTCGGGCACTTGTCGCTGATTCAGCACAAACAAGCAGAATGAGTTCCTCCTTAGTTAAGAGCCTTATTCACTTTCTTGGAAAGGCACAGCAGCTGAGCTGGGCGCATAGAGTCACTCCACAAGACTGTAATGGGGAGCTGAAGCTCACAGCGGCCATCCTGGGTGTGCTTAATCTCTGTTTTTCTTTCCACACTCGCCCTAGGAAAATGCTCGGATTGTACCTTATTTCCAATCCAGATCCCAACAGCTGCAGTTGTTGTTGTTGTTGATGATGATCTTTTATTAAGGTCTTTGCCACATTGTGGTCCTGTAACCCCACATATTTGTGTGTGTGGAATTTATCTGATAATAATAATAATAATATAATATCGTATGGCCTCGGTTGCCGGGTGCAAGCTTTGTAATTTGACACCCAGAGGGTTGCTTGTATGTCGAATTTCGTTGTTCCTTGATAACCTGTGTCATTGTGATGGTTGACGTTGTGTGTGTATTTGGAATTGAGGCTAGGATTTCGAAGGATGTGGCCGTAGCCTTAAGTTGGGAACCATCCATACAAGGTAAACTACGCAAATCCACTTCCAGTAAAGCAGAGGTGGGAATCGAACTCATTACTTCTCAGTTCTGTCTCACGAGGCTGAGTAGGCCTATACCCCCATTCCATTCCAAAAAACAGAATTACATATCTTTGCAGAGCCGGGAATCCAATAAAGGACCCCTGGATCCAGTGTCTTACTGCGTACCCCATAATGTGATTACACAGCCACAGGCTAAAAGGCAAATATTAACACACACATTATGTACACGAGGTTAATATGGAAATATTTCCAAGCCCCTAATCGAAGCAAAAATTAAAAGATTTCCTGAACAGACACTAAAATTTAAACAAGTAGTTTCGTGAAGAACTAAATAGCCTATTTTCATATTTCCTGAAGGTCTTACTTAGGACACGATACACGAAAACCAGATTTAAAAAAATGCACAGCCACCATTTTTAAGTTCTCATAAAATTTCATTAAATTAGAAGTCAGTATATTATGAATTGTATGAAGATATACCCTGCCAAGTTTCACAGTGCTCGGATGAAAAAGTCGCGAGAAAAATCCATTTAAATATTTATATTTCGCGTTGCCGCCATGTTGGTTTTTTGATCACCAGGTTATTTAATGATCCATATGTGAACTTATGTTAACATTTGATGTACCAAGGTTCACTGCGCTAGGAGGTCAAATCGCGAGAAACGTCTATTTAAATGTTTCTACATAGCTTGGCCGCCATGTTCGTTTTGCACTTAACAGGTTTATGAAAGTTACATAGATGAACTTCTAGTAGTGCCCTTTATAACAGTACAAAATGTCAGGGTGATATCTGTTACTGTTGCGGAGATATTGAATGCCAGTGAAATATTTCGCGCGGTTGCCATGTTGGATTGGTGAAATGTGTATTACAATTTGAAAGGTACGGTAGAGGTCGGACACGGTATGCAAATATCGAGTTCCATTGAAATCGCTTCGGCCGTTTAGATTGTATTAGGGGACACACACACACGGACAAACGGTGATCTCATAAGCCTATTTCTTTCATAAATGAAAATAGCCTGAAATGGAAGAATTTCCCGCGATTTCATATTTTTGTGGCTGTAGAGAAGCCATCTTGCTCTCCCTGATTGTATTCACTGTGGAGGTTGTTGTATGCTGTTTCATGGAATATAGAGGTTTTGCTTAGGCTGAGCCGTGGAACATTGTGGTCATCAGCTCAGTGCATTTACTTGGACATGTGGAAACTATGAAGCTGTGCGAAACTTCAGTATTGTAGGCGCCCATGCCCATACGGTCATTCTCATCCCAGCGTTTTCATGTATTACCACTTCTAGGATGGCCGAGTGTGGGATATGAATACATTAAAATTTCTCTACTGTTCATAAGAGGTTGGTGAAGCCAGTTCATACCCTCATGCCAGAAATGAAATCGACCACTACATTTTCTGTGGTGGAACCCAGGTTCTCTTTGCGGAGAGCTACTGCTGGACGTCGATGACGCTTATGAATATTTGGGCCCCCACTTTCAGATGCCATGGCTATGCGTATGATTGAAGGCACTGACTCTGTGGGGTTGATTGAGAGCGCGACGTTAGGAAGTCCCCCTTTAATTTCTGTGGATCGTGATGCCCTGGGGTCCTAAAATAAATTTTGCACTGAAAGGGATCCTTAACCTACTAGTCAATTTATTTCCACGAAGTTGTAACAATGAAGAGAAAAATCGAAAATGAAGGACTTTCCTGTGATTTCATACTGTTTAGTCAGTTTAGATACACTACTGCTCGAGTCTAAGCTGCGTGGACCTGAGAGGAATGTGCATCGCAGACTATGAGTAGTGGTGGTGACGAGTGATACGGTTTCTCGGTCCTTGCGTAGTAACAGAAGCATATACATTAGTCGGTGACTCACCCTCTCATTCGCAACGCCACACTGGTTTCAGAAAAGACCCATGTTAGCAGTATTGGAGTAGACGAGAATGTCAGGTAACATGGCGGGCTGTCGACAGGCTTCTCAATTCTCGTCTGCTCCTACCCTGCCTCTGTCCTTCATCCCGCAAGTTCACAGAGCTTGGAACCGAGCAGTAAATGGTAAGTGGCATAGAAGCAATACTGTCCATTTTGCTTATATTCCCTCTGGAGAATCGAGTTTGGTGGAGACTTCAATTGAAGGGCTCATTCCAAAAACCAGACAGGTCCAAAAATTGACTTTCTGAGATAAATTACATCTTCTTCCTCGTCATGGCCAACTCAACGTTTAGATATTATTGTTCTCTTCAAAAAGCAGATAGGTTGGGTTATATACAAGTGTGAAATATTGGGGATTTTACAAAAATAAGACAACTCCAATGCTTTTCCAATGCTTTTCTAAGATAATTAGTTACTTGGAAGGTTTGGCATTCAATAATGATTTGTACATTATTAGGATTTACATAATAAATAAACGTATTTGAGCATAAAATATTTTTCATTTTTGTGTTCTACTAAGATTTAGGCAAAAAACAGACTAGTCCAAAGGTTTTCTTTAGGTTTCCTCAACTATCCTCATAACAATAGATTTGGTTTACGTGCAATGTATAGCTGTTAGTAAGACAATAGTAGGTCTAAAAGTAAATTTTATTCCATTCATCACAAATGAAGATATACTTTTTTTTTTAAGTTTATGAACATTTAATTGTTGGACTCGTCTGGTTCTTTGAATTAACCCTTCAATTTTACGTTTTGAATGCAAAGCTAAACCAACTGTGCCACTCAGCCCATCAACATAGGTGTTGAAATGGATCTCATCACAGGATCTTCGTGACCCTTCGCGTTGTTTCCAGTCCTATATTGAGATCACAGCACATCAGCACGCACTTAGCTCAGCGTAGAAACGTTCATAATGGCCACTCTGTCTTCACCCACTGTATCAAGAGCCACCTCACGCTTTAATAGTGAGTTAATAACCCTTCGAAGGGAAACATAAATTAGTCTTGTTTTTGCAATTTTCCTTCCTCTCGCTTGATTGTACCGCACGTCACAAGAACTAAATATATTGCCCCACTAATGGGGTAACTTGCCCGTCTTATCACGCTATCTCAGAAGTATCTTTTCTGCACCTAATAAGTTCATGGCCCTCTATATCTACCACCCGGCTGTATGGGATGGTTGGTAATACTGAGTCCAAGGCTTCGAGGTAGAAATCCGGAGCAGTCTATTGGCTTTTGAGGGTGTTCTGCTTCTTTAAAGCAGCTACAATTGAACGGATATTATTATTATTATTATTATTATTATTATTATTATTATTATTATTATTATTATTATTATTATTATGCGTTTGGCTCTCGAAGGAGCACGTAGAACACCAATAGTTAGCATTGATCTTCTCGTTTTTCTTATCTTCCCAAAATTTCCTCATCCTTTCGCGAAGTGTCTGTCTTCTTACTTTTGTGCATGCATCTATGAGTTCCCAATTCTTTGCCGTCAGAAACTTGGGTAGAAACTTATACGAGAGGTGGCTTTGTTGCGTAGTTGGTAGCATGCTGAGCTTCTATGTCCAAGTTGCGGTTTCAAACCCGGCCGAAGTCGTCAGATTTTTTAAGAGCGTTAAATATCCCTCAGTATGCCTTCCTTCGTAGGGAAAGTAAAGCCGGGGATCCCAAGTCATAGATTTATGGCATGTAAAAGAACCTTCCTCTAATCACACTTGTGTGAAGCTAAATTATAGGTTATATTTGACTAACGCTCTTAGATTCCAACGTTCGTCGCCAGGAGACGACTGCGGTGGCATCTAGTAACCAAGCTCAGAGCTAATTGTCGTTGACGATGGCGTTTGGTAGCAAAAGTAGGAACTACTTGAAAATTGAATGTCTGCAGTCCTTTCTTGAATTAAACACAGATAGCACACACTAATACCGCTATCACAATTAACACCGGTTATCAGACAGATTCTACACGCACCCTAAGTACACGGGGCTACATGACCACGTTGTCGTAGCCCCAAAACTGAGGAACCAACCAACCAAACTTATACGAGTTTATTTCCTGTATATACAGAGTGGGTGAACTTATATCCGTTATCCGAGAACATACGACTTGCCAGGTTGGGAAGCACCGAAAGACGTGAAAAACGTATAGTAAAAGGGGTGTGGTTTAGGAGAAAACAGAAGCAAAATTCCGTCACTCTTCGCAACACTGCTTGCTACTGTGTACAAGACCGGATCGAGGAAGTGCCACTTGAATGACAGATCAGCCGGCATTCACTGGGGTAGGTCTCGCAGACAACTCATAAGTGAAGGTCAGTTTTACGGAGGGGAGGTAACTTACCCAACCAGTTCCCCCAGACAAGGAAAAACATAGTTCCGAATATGCTTCCCTTCCCTCTAAGATAAGACATGTACAAGCGACAGTTGATGCGATGTTGCCGGCCTGGACATGGCAAATAGCCTTCCCGAATATGATTGTCGTAATATGGAATTGTTTGAGAACCACTCGCTTTATGCAGATCCGCCCCAGACATTATTTCTTCGATTTTTTTATACTGCACAGCATGATGCAATCCCAAGGTCATAGGACCAACGATTCACCTGCTATACATGTTAAAAAATGTCACTAAACCATTTTTTCCCCGCTAAACCATGCACCTTTCACTAAACGTTCTTCACATCTTTCGACGCGTCCTGACTAGGGAATGATACATTCCCGGCTGTCCAGTTAAACTCCACCTACCTTGTATAGAGCCCGTGCCGTTAGCGGGTCGATATTGATTTCTGTGTGGTCCTCCTGGTTGTCTGCTAGCCAACGTACTTTGGTTTTTCGGGTTCCGTTTATTATGAGGAAGATTTTCTTGGTCAGTCAAGAATTGTCCATTCGTGCTATATGTCCGTAGAATTTCTTCTTCTTCTTCTTCTTATTATTATTATTATTATTATTATTATTATTATTATTATTATTATTATTATTATTATTATTATTATTATTATTATTGATGTGTAACATCATTCCATTCGGTTGCTGGATATGTTTGTGGGAGTGATTTTGAAAAATGGGACGGAAGTGGATCGGACGGCAGTGTGTAAGACGCACTGCTAGCAGTGGTAAGAGGAAACAATGAGCGCACAGTGTTGGAGATTGGTACCATGACGCACAGCCAGCCATGTGGAATCTATATCACATATGGATTACTTCAAGGTTTGAAGGCGCCATTAAGAATATTCCTACTGTAAATCATCTTCAAGCTGTCGTTCATGGGTGTAAAAATATTCATTATATCATATGTGCTGAAAACAATTATGATTTATTAAGTCTCTTTTCCAATCTCTGGATAAAAGTAATGGTTACTCCCCGAGTAACTTTGGATCAACACTTTCTTACTGAACGGTAAAAGCTCATGCGAACTCTGATGTCAACTGATTGAAACGCAAACCACATGATCAAAATCTTCATATCAGTATTTAAATATAATATGCTTTAATAATGAAACATTGTAAATAGTCGGCAAAGCCAGTAGGCCTATTATGTTTCTGCACAATGGCTATTCAGATATTAACCCACATTGTGGTAATATAGTGATCAATATAATATATATATATCGATTTTTTATACGGGAACTGGGCTAGCCTTTCATAGGAATTCTCTTTTCTGTCAAGTAGGCGTATTCATAACTAATTTAAAATTCAATTTCACGCAGGAACATTATCGAACAAAAGCCAAATATTAATGGAGCATAAAAGATTACTTCCATATTATTACTGGCACGTGAAAATAAGTAACTGTCTTGTACTCTAAATATCTGTGGTTGTAATAGCTGTGTGGCTAGCCTCTTGGTCTGCGAATCATGAGGTCTTGGGTTCGAACTCCAGTCCCGGCAAATGTTTCTGCTACCAGATTATCGATTAAAACGATATCTATCATAACAGTATGCGTCATTTTAACAGAATCTACATGAAATTTCGATTTATCTAATTTTAATTACAATAGTTTGCACCAAGCAGGAGTTGGAAAATTTGATTGTATTGAACATTATTTCTAGTAGTCTATAGATAGGTTGGAGACTATGGTTTCATTCCAACCCTTAATTTGTTCAAACAAGTGTGACAGTAGCATATCTCCAATTCAATCTATACATTCATCATAGTACCAGTATGAAAACGGAGCGAAAATTAACATTTTAAGAATGTCCAAGCTGTGTAGTATACGAGTAAGATAACATGTCAGTTGACTTCACATACATTTTTCTCAATTTCATAGTAGGATAACATGTTACTCATCATATGCGACTACTGTAAGGCTCGTATCTTTTTTAGCCTATTTTCAATTTTGAAAAAATAGGCTTATGAGATCACATTTTGTCCGTGTGTGTCCCCCTAATAACTTCTAAACGGCCGGAGCGATTTGAATGAAACTCGGTAAGTTCATAGCACTATTCCGGACGACCCCGACCGTGCCCTTCAAATTTTGTTACGTCTCACCAATCCAACATGGCGGCTGTGCGAAATATTTCACCAGCATTCAATATCTCCGAAACTGTTCCAGATATCACCCTGGAATTTTTTTACGGCGATAAAGGGAACTACTGGAAGTTCACCTATGTGACGTTTGAAAAACTGGTAACTACAAAACCAACATGGCGGCCACGCGAATTTGCGACATTTAAATAGACGTTTCTCGCGGTTTAACCAACCAAACGCAATAAAACTTGGTACAGTATATGTTTATACACATTGTAATGCACCGACATCTAACTTGGTTCAATTGTTTGCATAACCAATAGATGGCGGATGTGCGAAATATTTCACCGGCATTCTATATCTCTGAAACTATTAGCGATATCACCCTGCAATTGTGTACGGAGATAGAGGTCAATACTGTAAGTTCATCTATAAGACTTTCAAAAACCGGTTAACTACAAAACGAACATGGCGGCCAAGCGAATTTGATAATTTTAAATAGACCTTTCTCGCGATTTAATGTTCCAAACGCAATGAAATCTGGTACAGGAAATGTTTATACACATTGTAATGCATAGGTATCTAATTTAGTTCAATTGTTTACATAACCTCAAGATGGCGGCTGTGCGAATTTTAAAATTACGTTTTTATTTCTTGTGTCGTAGTCATGCGATCGAAGTGAAAGTTTGAATAATGAACCTACGCTATAATTTTCTTTTAATGGTACATGACTCTATGGCCTATACATTTATCCATCCAACATGGCGACTATCCGAAATATTTAGACGGCTCTGAATATCCACGAATCTATTATAGTAATCAAACTGATTTTTTTAATGTTTATAGGGGATATGAACTTAAGTTCACCTATAGGACTTAAAATAACCTGGTGATCACAAATCCAACATGGCGGCGACGCGAAGTATAAATATTCACATGGACGTTTCTCGCAATTTAACCATCCGAGTGCAGTGAAACTGGTACAGTAAATTCTTATACGAATGTTAATCCACTGGCATCTAATTTATTTCAATTGCTTCTATAACCACAAGATGGCAGCTGTGCGAAATTTTTAAATCTCCTTGTTACTTCTTGAGTCCTAATCATGCGATGGAAGTTTGAATGCTACACGTACACAATAATCTTCATGTAACAGTACATAACTCTAGGACCTAAATATATAAAATCCAACATGGCGACCATCCGAAATATTTAGTCGGTTCTCAGTATCTACGAATCTATTACAGCAATCAAACTGAAATATCGTGTGTTGAGAGTGGCAATTAACATAAGCAGGATATATGAAAATAGGCTGTACAGTTCTTCACGGAACTACTCGTTGTTGTTATTATTATTATTACTTAGGTACCATTTTCACGCCATAGCCAATAGTGGTCCAACGAGCCTACGACTTAATTATCAAGTTATCTTCGCTCTATTCTAGTTCTGTGTTCATGAAGTATGCGTTCAAATATATCCTTCTTGTTTTCAAATGTTCGTAGATGAGGAAGTTTCTGTCTTTTGAGACTTTCTAGAAGTTGTTTTGGGATCACTACTGTGGCCGATATGACCAATGGAAAGATCTGCACCGAGTTCTGCTCCATTTTACTTCGCCAAGCTTCTAGCTCCATGTATCCATCAGGTGTGGATGTTCCAAACAGCTAGATCTACCAGAAAGGATACTTTCTTAGATTAATTTGTCATGGCGATATCCGGTGTATTGTGAGGTACTGTTTGTTCTCTTCGAATATAACGTAATTTGAAATGTTGTTCTCTTTAATATGTTGGCTGGTATGTAAGATAGTTATAATACGGTGACAAATCCTGAGTTAACTGGCTCTGTAGAGCTGGATTCTGGTGAGTAATTTTTGTCAATAGGTCATGCAATAATAATAATAATAGCTTACCTGCCGGACAAAGTGAAGGATTGCCTACGCACATGCCGGCAGCTGATACTTGGTTCGGGAGGGAGCCACGTCTGGTACTCTTCCTATGTCCAGAACGACGCCGAGACAATCCGACAGTGCACGAAAGAAAGCACTGCATTTTGTGCTTGCGGGACGTAAGCCCTGAACTACTCTTCCCTGATTTGCAAGCAGTTGTTGTGTCGTGAATTACACAATGCTCACTGATGACTTGTGTTATTGTCATGACTGTACTTGAGTAGGGTGTACAGGGTGTATCCGTGATGATTTTACAAACTTTCTGGGGTGATGGAGGAGGGCAAATGGACCCATTTGAGATCAGGATTCATCGACCGGGAACGAACGAGTCAACAGCTATTAATAATCGCAGTAGTTTAACGTCCGTCCTCAATTCTAGTTCTTGACAGACGCCGGGGTGCGGAGTTTCGTCCCGCAGGCGTTCTTTAACGTGCCGGAAGTGAGCGACTTGGGGTTGGCACGTGCAAACACCTGTAAACGCCACCAACCACAGTCGGGTTTGACCCCGCTAACTTGAGATTAGTAGACCAAACTCACCTCACTTAGGGCGGAGGGTTCGTGAACATCTGGATCAGACAATCCCTGCAAAGTGGATAGGAAGACGGGGTCCTGCGTCATGGCCATCTCATTCACCTGATCTCACCCAACTGGATTTCTTCTTGTGGGGCCATGCGAATTGTCAGGCGTATGAGACACCTGTCGAGACTGAAGAGGATCTCCTGGCAAGAATTCTCGTTGCCTGCGACGCTGTTCAACCGACACCGGGGATATTCTAACGGGTAGAACAGAACTTTGTGCGACGATGATATGCCTGGATTGATGAAGGGGGACGCCATTTTGAACAGTTGTTGTAAATGTAGCAGCTTGTGAAACGTGAGCAGGTGACCGGCATTAATTGAGTAGCATTTTGCTTATAACTTGAGATTCGAACGTTTCCGTAGTATAGTTCTTTATATCACATTGATCCATTTGCCTTCCCCCATCAACCCTGAAAGTTTGTAAAATCATCACAGATACCCCCTTATAACTGGCATTTTAATATTAGGGTTATAATTCAGAGTAGGTGTCCTACGAATTAAAATGAAGTACCATCCCGGCATTCTCCTGATGTGCGTACAGGGGAGGGTGCTACTTACTTTACTTTCCGTGTCCGGGAGACACACTAAATTCTTCCTTTCCAGAACTCTGCAGCTCTTATCCCTCGGTATGTGGCCAACATAAGGTACATATCAGATGACCAATGTCAGTGCCAGGATTACTCCATGCACGCGTGAAGCGTGCCTTAGGTTTCATGGCTATAGACTACTGGTGGGTTACATCTACTTGCTGGTTTTGATGACGTAGAAAATTCGATTTCCATGCCGAATGATTTGAACTTTTCCACGCAATGTACGTTGTCCGCTAGCTTATTGTTCCAATTAGAGCCTCGCAACGCATGTTGGTAGAAATGGCAATTACAGGCGATGTGTTCATCAAGTGTAAATAGGAGGATAAACGAATATCAATGCTTATGTGCCAATTACAGCCAACTAAAATGAGTCAATTAAAATTAATGAAAGGTAAATAATACTACCAAAAACATCGGACACATATAAACAATATAACCGACTACGCGAACGAGACCAATATTGCATCGCGGCAAGAAAAGTGGTATTGCGTTATTCTTATAAACGTAACTCTCTCTCAGTCTGCTTAGTCCTGGTACTAAAAAACTTTCTTCGGTTTTTCCCAATTAACTGGGGTCACCAGAGCCAACCAGGCTCATTTTGGTTTTGGCCGGGGATTTAAGGCCGGATGCCCTTCCTGACGCCACGTGATATTTCAGGTGAAAATTCCACCCTGCTGTCACCGGGATTCGAACCCCGTCCGTCCGGGTGAAAGACGAGCAGCTATGCCACTGCGCCATCACACTCCCCTTTCTGAGCCATCGGCACGTTGTATTCCCAAGCGGTCACCCATCCAAAGTACTGACTACGCCCAATGTTGCTTAACTGCGGTGATCGGACGAGAACCAGTGTATTCAACATGGTATGGCCGTTGGCTGCTTAGTCCTGGCACTACGGAAGCTAATCTACCAAATGTGAGACTGGTGTTTTCAGCCTACTTTGTGAGATCAATCCGGGGAGAGTGGTGGATTGAAAAAAAAAACTAAACCGACTTTGACCATATTTTGTACGGATGACATTCCTAATGCCATTATCTGACTTTCACAATAAGAATTGATTGCAGCTAATGGCACTAATAATACAATATTAGGTTAAAGACAATTTCGTTAGTCCAATCTGTCTCTTTGATACCTGTCACAAGTCTTTTTGCACAATACACAAATATAGTTTGTACTCGGCGTGTGAAACACTTTGATGATACACATTCGGTGATGAAGACCGCGTGTTGCTAATCTAGTTACTATGTGTCTAAGTTCATAATCTGACTTTTTTAATTCCGAGTTAGTTATAGCCTCCGCTTTATATACATTTTCCCATATTTCTCTTCTTGGTTTTGAAGCTGTTTTCAGTTGAGAAAATGCAGCTGTAAGAGGTAAGATCAGGTAATGGAGTTCTTCTATGTAGAAATGTTGTCTTGTTAACTCATTCTGTTCATAATCGAGAAAATAGATACACAAAATTAGCACTCCAGATTCCTATCCACCGAACTATGAAGTTCAATAAATATTTTGTTTGCACCACATCACGCCTCTTCAACACTTTCCATTTATGTAAGATCGTCAACATTGCAAGAATTGCTGCTCTCAAAAGTTGTCATTCAACCTGCGGGTTCAAACCCGGACGAAGCCGTCGGAATTTTAAGAGCGTTAAAAATCCCTCAGTATGCCTTCCTTCGGAGGGGAAGTAAAGTCGGCGGTCCCATGTCATAGATTTATGGAATGTTAATGAACCTTCCACTAATTGCACCTGTGTGAAGCTAAATTGGATAGGTTAAGAATGTAAACAACGCCCTTAGGTTTCTACGCTCGTTGCCAAGAGCTGACTGCAGTGGCGTCTAGTAGCTAAGTCCTGAACTTGGCCTGGTAGTCGTTGACGGTGGCGCTTGTCGGCAAAAGTAGGAACTATTTGAAAAATTCTATGTTGCAGTACTTAAATTAAAAAACAGATAACACACACTAATACAGTCATCACAATTAACACCGGTTATCAGACAGATTCTACACACACCCTAAGTACACGGGGCTACATGACCGCGTTGTCGCAGCCCCTAAACTTAAGAACCAACCAACCAACCAACCTGCTTCTTGGAGCAGTGTACCTCTTACATCTGATTACTGCATTATGTTAAAATGCTAGTTTTTAGTTTAATTATAACATTGGGACACTTAGCTGACAACCTACCTACGTTAATATCCAGGGTGTAATTGATATAATGGAAGTCCGTTACACTGAGGAAATAGGAGACTATTCTAAGCAAACATCTTCATGAAATTTAGTCGTATCCGAATTAGTGTAAGTGAAATGAAATCACAAAAACCGTGGGTTAGGGTTTTGGAAAAGCAAATATGCTGGGTTCCCCTCAGCAATACAGCTGACTTCTCCTCGTCAGCCTTCCCTCCAACGCTGAGGAATGCTGACAAGGGTCTGAAGTTGAGTGACCTCATCGCATTGTCAGCCAAGCTGATTCACACTTTCATGGGGAGTGGCTACATAACTAGTGATGGTGGATCTGTTAAGGATTCAGTCATCCTCATGGCCTGACACAACTTATTGGTCTACGGTATAGTACATACATTAGAAAATGGAAATCCTAAAAATTTGGTAAATTAATTAAAAGAACTTGTGTAAAAGTGCAACAACTGTAATAAAATTATTATTATTATTATTATTATTATTATAGTGAAGCCTCCGTGGCTTAGGCGGCAGCGCGCCGGCCTCTTACCGCTGGGTCCGTAGTTCAAATCCCGGTCACTCCATGTGAGATCTGTGCTGGACAAAACGGAGGCAGACAGGTTTTTCTCCGGGTACTCCGGTTTTCCCTGTCAACATTTCATTCCAGCAACACTCTCCACTATCATTTCATTTCATTTCATCTGTCATTCATTTAATCATTGCCCCAGAGGAGTGCGTCAGGCCTCGCAGCCGGCACAGTTCCTATCCTCGCCGCTAGATGGGGGATTCATTCATTCCATTCCTGACCCGGTCGGAGACTGGAAGCAGGCTGTGGATTTTCATTATTATAGTACTACTACTACTAATAATAATCATAATAATAATAGATTTTTAGACACACTAAATTCTATTTATGATTTTTGGGGGTGATGTCAAGTAGCTGGACATTTATGTACGCAGAATTTCTTGTATGTGCCATGGCATGCATGGACATGAGCGTATTAGATCACATTCATTTACTACATGACTGAACGTAGATCGCACCCTCAGGAAGATTAGCACTCTACTACCTGAGCTACAAAGCCTCGCTATCATTAAATTATTATTATGTACGGCCGGCCCCGTGGTGTTGGATTAGCGTGCCTACCTCTCACCTGGAGGCCCCGGGTTCGATCCCCGGCTCCGTCAGGGTTTTTAAAACTGACGTGAGGGTTGGAACGGGGTGCACTCAGCCTCGTGAGGACAATTGAATAGCTGTCTGACAGTGAGACTGCGCCCCGATCACGAAAACCAAGATAAACGGCCGAGGGGACCCGACGCGCTGATCACGCTCCACCCCAATATCTGCAGGCCGAATGGCTGGGCAGCGGTCGCTTGGTCGGCCTTAGCCCGTCATGGGCTATATTGTGCCAGCGGTTGACTTGACTATTATTATGTACATGTGGAACAGTACTAGTATTAAATCTTGCATGTAGTTTTCCATGGTTTTCCACTTCTACCCCAGGCAAATGCCGGGATGGTTCCTAACTTAAGGTCACGGCCGCCTTCTTCCCGATCCTCACGTGGATTACAAATATCCACAATACTACTGAAACCACAAAAACGCAGGTTATCAGACAAATTTTACACACACCCAACTTCATGGGGCTAAATTACCACAATCGCCAAGCCTCTCAAAAAACAAAAACAAAAATAACATCAAGTATTTTACGTCCGTCTTAAAGGCTAGTTCTGCACAGAAGACAGGATGTCGGAATTTTGTCCCGGAAGCCAACAACACACCGGGGCTTCTTATCGAAGTTATATTATCCTTCACATAAACATCAATCAATGACTTCCACACTTACAAAGTAGGCTACACAATATTACCGGTCCTAACGTCCCATGCAATATACATAACAGCAATATACATGTTCCTACGTAGGGAATTTACGAGACGAGTATTACCCATTTAAGATTTGATTGCCGCTGGGCGTGGCAGCGCCGGTGTTTGTTGTTTACTATAGCAGCTGCCCCACACAGTGTAGCGGGGAACATAGCGATGCCAGAATGCATTCTACACATACGTCAAGCAGCATTGCGCGTCACAGGAGCTCATATCACCATGGACAGTTAAACGATGACTGAGGCTATTGGAACTGAGTCATATCCTGCTCGCGCAACTGTACCTGTCAATTAAGCAGTCTGACGTGTGACACAAGTAAACTAAGAATAGTTCCCATCTCGACCGTCGGCAATCAATTCGTCAAAGGGTACGCTATCCTCATGCCTGCTGAGGTGTCCGGACATAACGTGCCACGGACAAAACGTACCACTTGATTTTCGAGGACATAACGTACCACCTAGGTCGTTATCTACCTAAGAACGGTATTTCCGTAATCCCCAAATATTTACGCTAAGACATAACGTACCACTCGATGTCAGACGGGCATTCTAGTTACAGGTTCATTACCACATAAACATCAGAGGCGATCACACTGAGCGGCTTTAAACATTTTGGTATTGTAATATGGAGTTGTGTACAACGAATAAGGCCGGTTTATGTGCGCACTTCGACGGATGAAGTACGAATTGTACGTTGAAAGTTCAAAGAGAAAGAAGAAATATGTCAAGTATGATGAACGGCTTGACTGAATAATGAATGGGTATGAAGAGAATGAAAACTTGAAATCTTGCTTGAGAGCTCTCTCATATTCACAGAACTTTGAATGAAACTTCACATGGCGAACTTGCTATTCACTTTGAATGAAACATCCTATGACGAACTTGCTATTCGCTAGGATATAAAACCCACAAAAACAATTTAATTTTTTTAAATAAAAAAACATAGTAAAGAAAACGAAAAATGACCAGAGCTTAATCACAGCTGATTTTAAACATGCCAAAATGTTTATAAACATTTTGCCAGTCCAAAGCCTGGATAAAGTGTGATGGGAATACAAAAACTTTCATATTTTATATTAGTTTATGTTATGTTATTGCCCATGTATTTATTACCAGGATTATGCCCATGTATTTATTACCAGGATTAATTGAGCAATACCGAGCAAGTGGCCGTGCGGTTAGGGTTTCATGCACCATAAATACTTCCCACTCTTTCAAGTGGTACGTTACGTCCTCTCCTAAATATTTAAGAGTCATTAGCTGACTCTTCGCAGGCAATCAGCCGGCCAAGTGGTACGTTATGTCCGGTGGTAAGTTATGTCCGTGGTACGTTAAGTCCTATAACCGCCTGCTGATACCACCCGCACCTCAACAGGTAAGGTCAATGTTCTGATTACGCAACAATTCCACCTCACCGCCTCGCCACACCTCTTTTCTCCCAGACTCATTTTCCACCTTCTGCTTGAAGAGTTTCTGAAAAATCTACGAACATTGACTTTTTAATGTTTAATTTTCAATTTAAAGATAGGTGACATACTTTTTACCCAGGAAGCTTAGAACAGTCTCTTCTATCACCAGTGTAACGGACTTCATGTATATAAATATTACACCGTTTATTTTGTGTGTTTGATTTTCAGGCTGATATTGTGTGTTTGCACTCTTTTGTATATAATTTCCATTAATAATTGCAAACTGATTTATTTTTAAGCCCTAATCTTATTGTATGTAGGGTGCTATTGTAAAGGAGCTCTTAAGCTCTAAGTGTAGCCGTGGAATTACATAAATCAAATCAATCATAGTGTTGACGGGGTAAATTTGGACAACCATAGTAATCTTTTCAATATTCGACCTAAATGCATCTAGTAGACGTTAGCGCTGTCAATCGTAAATAGAAGTTAACACCAAGTTTATAAACGCAACTGAATAACTTCCTAGCGCTCAAATTATTATACGAAACAACACAAACACTCTAACAAATGACTCAACATGCAATGAAGAATTATTTTGAAAGAATATACTGGTATCAGTGTTGACACGTTTTAGCAAAGTGGGTTCAAACTTTCTAAAATTAATTAATTGTAACATCAAAGGAATAACATGAAAATTCAAACACATAGATCGCATATTAATTTAAGGGTAATAGAGCTTAATTTCACAAACATTACATAGACATTCTTGAATATGTAGAATACTAGCTGTAATACCCGTGCTTCACTACAGATGAGAAGAGGGCAACTGTTCATTTTGTAATCTTTAACGACAATTGAACTTGGCCTACATCACATAACCGTACACAATTTCACGTGTCTATCACATGTAATCGTGTCCTAAAATTTGGCGTATGTCGCTGGGTGACCCCAATGACCGTAACAAACATATCCACTTCAAGATGCTGGAACATCTGACCGTGCCCATACAATGCAGCGGATACTACCACTATTTTACCATCCATTACTTTTCATCCCTTAGGAATAAAATTCTGTAAAAATCTTCTTATTTCTTGCCTAAAAATTAAAGGATCCACCAAACAGGTTTCTTGTTGTGCACAATACTCGAAGGGGCTCTAAGAAATGTAATTCCAAATTTGGTGGGCTTTATATTGATTGCCCTTTGCCAATTATTGTGGTACTTGTTGGAAAGACATGAGCAAGTTCAGTAGAAAACTACTTTTAATGGCTGAAAATTGAAAATCGTGAGCTATATCAAAATATGAATATAATTATGTGATAACCGACCAAAACTAAGCTAGACTTAACTTATGCAAAACTTCAGCTCAATCGGTAAGTAGGATTTTTGTGTGTGCGAAAGGAACTGAGATGCATTTTTTTTTGAAAAAAAAATCGAGTTGTGAACATCATGGTTAGGACGTTTTTGTGGCAGAAAATTGATTTTACCCGGGTTTTTCCACACTCCATCCAGGCAAATACTGGGGTGTACCTTACTTCAAGTCCCGGGGCAAGTCCCTGATACAGTTACACACGCTACTGCAGTCATGACACAAATACAGGTTATCAGAAAAATTAAACACACACCCAACTACACGGGGCTGATAACCAAGGTCTTCCAAGGCCCTAAAATGAGTTAACAACAACCAGCTTTACCTCGTTATTACTTTTGTTGTTTAACAAGTCTCGAATATTTCACGTTTTCATGCATTGTTTGATGTACTGTAATTATCCAATTGCAATTTGTCCATTATAATTAAAAACTGTAAAACGATTCTCAACATGAGCTAGCGTTTAATTCTTCGCCATATTTTGCAATATTATCTTCTCGTATGCATTTTTGATTCATCTAAACCGAACCTACAATTAATTATTGGAAACCTGTCACTCTTGGAATGAATAAGAAAGGGCGTAATTAGTGCTTATACTCACCACTGCTACACGGATTTACCACTGATATCTCTTAATGTGTGAGTGAGGTTTGCCGGGTATCACTCGAACGAAATATCACGAACACTGCATGGGGCATACAAGAGCATTATAAGAACAGAGGAGGAAGTCTCTGCGAAGAGAGATGGAACAGTGATGTCGTAGTGTTTGGGTACGAATGCCGCGCACATGAAGTATTCCAACGTCACCTAGATCAGCGTTTCCCAAACTGTAGTACGCGTACCACTGTTGGTACGCAGGGATGTTACGAAAAACATAAAAAATATTAGATACGTTACAAAAAATATTAAAAAATCAAATTTAAAAATATAACAAGAAGTTCCGTGAAGAACTATACAGCCTACTTTTCATGCCAATGATTATTCTACAGTATATGAACCTATCTAGAATAATGACGAAATTAAGTTGGTAATATCGAAATATCCAATTAGTTCAAAATATACCTGGTATAATGTAGCCTAATAGAGCACTACAGTTGGCAGCCCTGGTGACTGAATATATTCTTAGTTCCATCTCTTAAGGTACAGAATACAAAATTAGGTTGAAGTCCAATGGACGTTACATGCAGTTAGACACTGGATCTATCAGCACGCGTAAAAGCATGTTGCCAACAATACCATGCGTGTGCTGGTCAGAAATAATCTGAAATATTATGATATCTTCTTGTGCCAATTTTGGATGAAATCCATTTGTTAGTATAGAAGTTACATGCATTTTAAAATTGGACATATCAGCAGGCATAGAATCATGTTGGCAGCACTGCCTTGTATTAATTACTCCAAATTAATCTACAATGTCAGGTGCTATACGTGTGCATAGTGCTGTTGGCTTGCATACTTTCTGATATATTGATATTAGGGTAAAAAAATATCGACAGCATTTATTAACAGTTGGCAGCCCTGATTGCTCTTAACAATACTTACAGTCATATCTGTTATGGTACACATAGCACATACGAAATTTGGTTGAAATCCAACTGATAGTATAAAAGTTACATGTATTTAAAAATTGGTACTATCAGCAGGCTTATAATCATGTTGGTAGAACTGACGTATATAAGTTACTCAAAATTAATTTAAAATGTCAGAATATACGTGTGCATAGTTCAAAGCTGTTGGCTTGCATACTTTCTGATACATTGGTATTTGGATAAAAAAAATAGAGAGGGCAATTATTAACAGTTGGCAGCCCTGGTGGCTCTTAAGAATACGCTCAATCATATCTGTTTATGTACAGATATTACATACAAAATTTGGTTGAAATCCAATTGATAGTGTAGAAGTTATATGCATTTAAACATTGGACCTATCAGAAGGCTTAAAATTATTTTGGCAACAATGTCATTGATGGCCTCCTGGAAATTAAACTTAGATAGTATTATCTGCATGTGTACCAATTTTGGAATAGCTCCCATGCATACCTTGCGAGATATCCAACATGGAGCTCAAATTTCTAGTGCGTTTTTTCAGCAGTTGGTAGCACTAACATCATTTTCAAATATGGACGTGAGATATTCCGGTGCACATTTTTACTCATACTAAATTTGGTTTTGATTGCTGCAGCCGTTTAGGAGTTGATAGGGGGACACACACACACAGCCAGCCAGCCAAACAGACAGACAGACAAACAGACAGACACACATTTTCCCGGATCGATCTCATAAGTCTACTTTTTCCTCAATTTTGCAAAATGTGAAAAGTAGGCTAAAAATATTGATATGTTACCGGAGGACTTTAAGGCCAAAGATAAGGAGCAGTTTTATGATTTGAATTGTGATTCAGAACTAAGGCAAACTTTTCCAAAAATGGCTCTTGTGAACTTTTGGGTTGAGACGCATGCAGACTATGCAGACATAGCTGACAAAGCGGTTAGATTTTTACTGCCTTTCACTACTTCGTACTTGTGTGAGACTGCGTTTTCTTCACTTGTTTATTTCGAACGGAATAGGCTCCTTACAGTAGAAAACGATCTTCGTTTGAGACTCAGCAGTCTTAAACCAGACATTTCTAAGTTGGCTTCTAATCTTCAAGCTCACCCAAAACATTGAAGTTGTTAGTTGAATTTTGGTTTTTATGTTTAATTATAAAGAGTTCTTTATTAATATTATCTGTACAATTTCATTTCTGAATGTTTCAATTGAATAATTATTGTATATATACACCGCGGACAGGCCAACAAGGACCACGCAAATATCACTTCTTTATAGGTCTAGTTTCCTTCTTTCTCTTCCAGAATATAATTTATTGTAATAAATAACAAATATTAAAACAACTGGACACACTTCCTATTATTTGAACTTTAACTCGAACAGTCTACCTCTAACAAACACAATTTACCATCCATCTTTTGGTCTGCTACGTAGAGGTAGTGGGGCGGGGGGAAGGTATAGTTACTATATCTCCCAATCATTAGGTGGTACGCGAGAGATTCTCATCTCTAAAAGTGGTACACACATGAAAATGTTTGGGAATCACTGACCTAGATGACAATACATGGAAGTAAAGAATATATTGAACCCTTATCATTGTGTCCAATAATAATGTTTCATATTTATTAAAAACGCTGGAAATACTAAATTCATGATATGCTGGATATTTGAGTAAAATTGATGTAGCAAGCAAACTGGACTTGGTAAGACGGGCTACGTGCTGGCTGGAAGCTACCGACAGTTTCACAACCAATGCTATACTTATTCTTCTGAGAAAATCAGGTATGATGCTGAGGCGTACGTGACCATCGACAGGCCACGATGTTGGGTCCACAGCAAGGAGTGAGAGAGAGGAGAAGTGTCGTGACGTCAAAATAAGGGCGGGATTTGTAAGGTGAGAACTCCGACGCCAACTTAACTGACCAATGAGAGGATAGGACGCCAGAACATAGCATCAGTGTTTTTTTGCGCGCCAATCGGTTATAAAAAGATCTAGCGATCGGTTTGCATGTTCGGCGGCAGATTCGCGACCTGTGAGAAATTACAAGATTTTTGAGAGGTCACACATAATTATAGGCCCATTATTTAAAATATTGAGGAGCTGTTTCCTCCCTCCATGGGAACTTTTAGGCTTTCTGTATATAAACAAATGTCTGAGATGAACCGGGGCACTCCTAATTATTCTTCGACAGTCAATTTAAGACGTCCTTAAGACGGTATGGTTTTAACATTCTAGTTGTGTGTCGACAACGAAGTTATAAATTTCATAAATTGTGAGATGGCAATTAGCCATAGAATAGGGAAAGTCTACGATTCTGCATAGGACTATATGAGGAAATGAAATACTCATAAAGCAGATAGAACAGTTTTAAAACCTTAATTTAATTGTGTTTTAACAGCAGCAAGATGACGACCATGGAAAGAAGACAACAAGTTTCATCCTCCATTACCATGAGTGTTATGGGCTAAAAGGCCTAATGGTGGGAGATGACGAGGCGGGAGGCCTCTGGAAAGCGGTTTAAGTGATGAGTAAAAAATTGATTTATTGATTTTGGACGAGGGGAATCGCGAGAGATGTGTGGAACTTTGTACAGATTTTATTTGTGTGGTTTAATATAAATTTAGGGTTTGATTTCTTAACTGACATGCGTGTAGTAAAAATTTGGCATTGCGTGACAATTATGTTGTACAATAATTTTGTAACTTAAATGTTGTCTTTATGTATACGTAATTCTTATAGCGAAATGGCCGCATATGATTAACGTATCAATAAAAAGTGTAGCCATAAATGAGAACCTAGGAACGACAATGATAAATGGACTGAATTAATGATATGTAAAACTAAAACTCGACGTGGGGGGGGGGAAATTAGTGTTTTAGTTGCTTTGATAACTCGGGCTAATTCTGATTCAAGTATTAATTCTTTATTGTCATTTGGACATGTTGTGTGTCATTTATCTGAGGGGTGTGCTGGTTCATATGCTGCGACGAGATCTTCGAGAAAGTGCCACGTGTTTTTGGCTGTAAGTGTGACGATGAGGAAAGATAAAGCCTGTCCTTGACTGCGACATCATTCCGGCAAATTAGTTACCCTTGGGGGTAAGTTTGACCTGGAGATGTGTTCATAAAAATCCCTGAGAGGATGTTTTGAGATAATGTGATATTTTGTTTGTACGCGTTTAACAGGTGGCGATTAGCAAAGCTCGCTGGACGCTGGCTATGGGCCAGAATCTATATTTAGCGTGGCACTCATTACTACGTTGGGGGAAGAAATCAGTCACTTACTCAGATATGCGATAACAGACCCGGCTGTCCCCAGCTCTGTTATGACACGTAAATGTTTGCTTTAAAGCCTAATGAGTTAAGGTTATTTTATTTGGTTTAATTTGGGGTTTTGCCATGTTGTCGATCCAAGGTTTTTTTAAATCATGACTACGACTTATTTGTTCATTGTTTAAAACGCCAAATTTTCTAGCGTGAATTTTAAAATTTGTATTTTGTTGTTGTTGGCTCTTATTTCTAAGGCCATTGTATTCATTATAAATATAATTTTGCAACCGGCCAAACTTGTTCATCTCATGTTATGCTTTCCTAGTGTTTAAGGTATAAGACGGTAATTCCGCAGCCCTTATTTTAAATAATACACACGTGTATTTGGTTGTGGTAATCTAAGGTTAGAGCATGTCAGTAGTGTATTTAAATATGTAATTGTTGTTCCCACATTTCCGTAATTCGTCTTCGCAGTACGGAGTTCGTTCCCGAACCGACTGTTTTGGTCGGAAACGAGCACCCGTCAAAGTGCTCATTACTTGAACTAGTCTTAAAACGCGTGTCGCTCATAAATATTACATTCTTATACTATTTTTATTTGTTTGTTATTTTTGGATCTTGTGATCCGTTTTCTTTTGTTACTTTGAATTAAGTGACATTGTAGTCACAACGCTTGTTTGCCAGCTGCCATGCCGTGTTATCATGGTACGTCAGGCTGGTCAGTGTTAGATCTGTTCACGTGCGAGTGAACTAATTAAGGGTGGTTTATTGTTAAGTGTTTTATGTTTGATTCAGTTATTACATTTCATTTGTTTGTAGATCCTGTTGTTTTCTTGGCTTTGTAATAATTAGTTAACCTTATGAACCCTGGAAGTTATATTGATAGCATAAAATCTCTAAATCACATTCACAAGAATCCATTACGACCCCGAAATTTTGAATCTTGTCTACATGCTATTTTCCAAGGGTATAATATGTAACCAATGGATCTACGAGGGATTTGCCGACTATGAGTGCCAACTTATGTAATGGAAGTGAAGTAATAGACGTGATCTATCACGAACATAGATAATTATTTATTGTATTGAACAACGGATTTGTGTATTTAACAAGGAAAAATTACAGATTCTGTAATCTGTTCACTAGTACAGGGCGCCAGGGAATGTTCTCCGCAGTGCTTACTTGCTACAGCGAGATATAGAGTCACCAGTTACGTTGGCAGCACGGCTGTTGCTTGTATCAAAACAAACAAGTAGTTCCGTGAAGAACTAAATAGCCTATTTTCATATGTCCTACGAATATTAATTGCCTCTATGAACATACAAATTATCAGTTTGATTGCTGTAACAGATTCGTAGATACTGAGAACCGTCTAAATATTTTGGATGGTCACCATGTTGGATTTTTTATATTATAGGCCTTAGATTTGTGTACTATTACATGAAGATTATTGTGTAGGTGTTTTATTCAAACTTCAATCGCATGATTAGGACACAAGAAATAAAAGCGGGATTTTAAAATTTCGCTCAGCCGCCATTTTGTGGTTATGAAAATAATTTAAATGAATTAGATGCCAGTCGATTAAAATTTGTATAAGCATATACCGTATCAAGTTTCACTGCGCTCGGATGGTTAAAACGCAAGAAACGCCCATTTGAATATTTGAATTTCGCGTCGCCACCATACTGGATTTGTGCTCGCCAGGTTATTGAACGTCCCACAGGTGAACTTATGCGTATAGCCTCTATACACTTACAAAATTTCAGTTTGATTGCTGTAGATTAATAGATATCGAGAACCGTGTAAATGTTTCGGATAGTCGCCATGTTGGATTTTAATATATGTAGGCCATAGAGTTATGTACTACTTGATGATAAATATTGCCTACGTTCACTATGCAAATGTTGATTTCGATCGCATGATTAGAACACAAGAACAATTGAACTAAATTAGATACCAGTGCATTACAATGTGTATAAACATTTGCTGTACTAAGTTTCATTGCGTTTGGATCATTAAATCGCGAGATGGTCTATTTAAAACTTTCAACTTCGCTTGGCCACCATGTTCGTTTTGTATTTAAACGGTTTTTGAAAGTCTCATAGATGAACTTCCAGTAGTGGCCTTGATCTCCGTACAAAATTTCATGGTGATACCGGTAATAGTTTCAGAAATAGCCATCTTGAGCTTATGTAAACAATTGAATGAAGTTAGATGTCGGTGCATTGGAATGTGTATAAACATATACTGTACCAAGTTTCATTGCGTTTGGTTGGTTAAATCGCGAGAAACGTCTATTTAAAAGTCGCAGCTTCGCTTGGCCACCATGTTGGTTTTGTAGTTACCAGGTTTTCAAAAGTCGCATAGGTGAACTTCTAGTAGTTTCCTTTATCATCGTACAAAATTCCAGGGTGATATCGGTAGTAGTTTCGGAGATATTGAATGCTGGTGAAATATTTCGCACAGCCGCCATGTTGGATTGGTGAGACGTAACAAAATTTGAAGGGCACTTTCAGGGTCGCCCGGAATAGTGCTATGAACTTACCGAGTTTCATTGAAATCACTCCAGCCGTTTAGAAGTTATTAGGGGGGACACAAAAATCCATCACACATACAGACAGACAAACGGACAAAAGGTGATCTCATAAGCCTATTTTTGTCATAAATGAAAATAGGCTAAAAATCAGTAAACTTTGTACTATCCTACCAGGGAATTGTTACCGCTAGACGTGGAGCGGAGCTGTTGTGTATATATTACGTCAGCTCACCACGTTATGGCTGCCGCGGGTGGATGCGGAGCAAGAGGGGGAACGCATGTATAGTCATACAATGAGAACACACCGCACGATCAGCACGAACTATGCACACACACACATGTGATGAGGTTTCGCTGGCGACGACTGCAGGTGTGTGGCTGGGTGGAGCGCATTAGTTCCAATTTCCGCCACCGGTAACAATTCGCTGGTAGGGTGCTTCTCAGCACATCCATTCATAACATACTGTTGCACTCTTCTAATAATCTAACTATATGCACTGACGATTTCGACAGCCAACAGCCCACACATGTGGCCTTCACCCTGTCAAGGACACTGTGCTGCCAACTAAACTGATGACGCAACCCTCGCAGCTGCACGTAGCCGCTGCGGAGAACATTTCCTGGCGCCCTGTAGTTTTGTTCCACAATATTGGTAACATTGCTAATTTAGATGGATCAGTCGCGGTTTTATTTACCAATTTTTAAGTTATAGACAGGGTGGGAGTACAGGAGAATTGTTCTTTGTAATGTCCCAACTTTAATAATAAAATGTGCATTATGACGCTATTCGTAACATTGTGGAACCATTACCTCCAATGTTCACCCCCCTCCCCCACCAACCCTTTTGCCAAGAGTATCAGTAGGGCTTGTACTGCACATTGTTTTGCATTGCTTATATGCAGTTAAGTAGCTTTCTGTGGTACAATGAACTGCGAAGGAGTCACCAGAGCATCAATTTCATCCATAGCATGGAAATATGGGATGTAGATAACATTCATCAGAATCACAGTATGATTTAATTTGAACAACGACATTACATAAAGAAGTAAATCTGTGAAAAACTAAATAGACTATTTTCATATATCCCACGGGCCTTACTTAGGACACGAGAAATAAGAACGAGCTTTAAATAAAATAGTGCACAGCCGCCATTTCTAAGTTTCCATAAAATTCCATTAAATTAGACGTCAGTTTATTAAGGCCTGTGTACCGTGCCAAGTTTCACAGCGCTCTGATGAAAAGTCACGAGACAAATCCATTTGAATATTTAAATTACGTGTCGCCGCCATGTTGGTTTTGTGCTCACCAGATTATTGAATGATTCATGGGTGAACTTATGTTAATAGCATCTATCAACATACGAAATTTCAGTTTGATTGCTGTAATAGATTCATACATATTGAGAAATGTCTAATTATTTCGTATGGTCGTCATGCTGGTTTATTATATGTGTAAGCCATAGAGTTATGTACCATTAGGCGAAGATTATTGCGTAGGTTCATTAGGACACAAGAAATATAAACTTATTTTAAAAAATTCGCACAGCTGCCATCCTGAGGCTATGAAAACAATTGAACTAAATTAGATGTCAGTACATTATAATGTCTATAAAGATTTGCTGTACAACGTTTCACTGCGCACAGATGATCAAATCGCGAGAAGATTCTATTTAAATGTTTCAAATTCGCCTAGCCACCATGTTGGTATTGTACTTAACAGGTTTATGAAAATTACCTAGTTAAATTTCTTGTAGTACTCTTTTGTCACCGTAAAACATTTCAGGGTGATAAATGTTACCGTTGCGGAGATGTTGAATGCCAGTGAAATATTTCGCGCGGCCGCCATGTTTGATTGATGAAACGAATTAAAATTTGAAAGGAAAGGTCGAGGTCGGACGAGGTTCTTGTATGCACTTACCGGGTTTCATTGAAATCGCTTCGGCCATTTAGATTTTATAAGGGGGGACACACACAAACACACACACACACATGCGGACACACCCAAACACACACTCACACACGGACAAAAGGTGATGTCAGAAGCCTGCTTTGTCATAAATGAAAATAGGCTAAATATTATCCCTCAACTAGCTACACACACAAATGCAATTGTACCTAATTTAAATAATAACAATAATGTTATTGGGAAAAGATCTATGACCACGTTACAAGATGTTTCTCTATTTATTGTCGAATAAGCCGCTAGTCAACTTTAGTATTTTTTCGTTAGTAGAATTTTGGTATTTAATTTTTAGTAGAAGGTTAGTATTTATGTTAGTAGAATTGCTCTATTACTTATTCTGAAAGGGAGTAGCAGCCACTCAGAATAAATAAATTCTTTACTAGTCTAATAGACGGTTAAGGTATTGATAATATAAGCCAACCAATGGCTACACTGCGTTCTGCTACACGGCTGAAAGCAACGGGAAACTACAGCCGTAATGCTCTTCCCGAGGATATATACCTCTCTATGCATAATTACATGTGATGATGACCTCCTCCCTTGTACAATTCCAATCCGGTGGTAAACTAGTCCCCCGTTCGGATCTCCGGGTGGGGACTACTCGAGAGGGGGATAACATCACAGAAGTGACAAAGAGGAAATCTGACATTCTACGGATAGGAGCGTGGAATGTTAGAAGTCTGCTGGGAAGTGGAAGGTTAGAAAACTTAGAAAGGGAAATGGATAACTTTGACTATAGGTGCAGCAGAAAAGAGGAGAATTGAAGCGTTTGAAATGTGGTGTTACAGGAGAATGAAGATCATCAGATGGGTAGATAGAGTTACAAACGAAGAGGTATTGAGACTAGTGGGAGAGGAGAGATGTTTCTGGCGACTGCTAATGAAGGGAAGAGATAGGTTGGTAGGACACATACTAAGACACCCAGGAATAGCAAGCTTAGTTATGGAAGGAAGGATTGAGGACAAGAATTGTAGGGGTAGACCAAGGTTAGAATATGTTAAACAGATTGCCTCGGATGTAGGGTTTGGTAGCTATGTAGATATGAAACGATTAGCTCAGGACAGGGAGCCATGGAGTGCTGCATCAAACCAGTCAAAAGATTGAAGACTCAAGCAACACAACAAGCCGCTAGTCATTTGTTTCTGTGCAGAGCCTACACACTAGACACTACTGTCACTTGATATGGTTGGCAATTATGAGCCTCCACCATGGAGGAAAGAAAGCAAGGAGATGCCTTCGCTGCGCTGCCTAGTGCAAGCTGTTGAAGCCAAACAGCACGCCCTCTCTGGGGAGCAAGAAAATGGCTGTTCCTATGCTTAAAGCCGTGAACCACTCCGAATAGTGTTGAATTTTAGTGACATAAAACTGCAATGACAAGTCAAGGATTTTTTTCTTGGATAGGCAGAATACACTCTGTACATCGCGGTACTTGGCACAAATAAGCTGCGTTATCGTTTTAAAAGCCAATTTAACTAGAAATATGAGAGCACCTATGCGAGGCTAGGTTTGTAAGAAAGACACGGCAAAACGTAATAATACGCTGACACACTGATTAAATTGAATACAGGTGTCTGACGGTGCGAGTTATACCAAAGAAGGAACTATCATAATTATGTCGAAATAATCACGGTATTTACACCAAATTGATTTTTGAGTTCTTATCGGTGTTGAGATATTCATCAGTTTTTAGGCCTAATTTCGAGCACGGCCACTTTCACTCATTGTTCGTACACACTTTGATATTCAATAATGCGAACCTTAAAATTAATAAACGGAACACTTAGTCGATTCGAACAACCATATGCAAGTCACGGAACACCGAATACAAGTTAAGGTTACGCCCACTTTGGACGCAGCGCTTGGCTTCACTCAAACGAGCTCAGGGCATCTCCTCTTATTCTTTCCACCATGCCTCCACGTGCTTACTGCGCCTTTCAATTGATTTGCTGATAGCCATTAGCTGTCGCTTAGAAAACATCATCCTTGGCTTCGTACCCAAACAGGAAATGATGATCGCCACGTGCTCGTTTGACACTTATTACGCCTGAGAGCATGGGTATTTGTGAATGGACCTTAATGAAATCAATTAATCAATACTTAATGATCCACGGGAATACGGAGAGTCTCTTTATCCCAGTATCTTCCCCTCCATCTCACATTGCTAATATGGAGAGTGGATTCAAATAATTAGGATGTTATCAAAACGTGACTCATTTCAATAATAGCGCTTTCATGTGGCACGTCATGTGTGTAACATATACTTTAGGGGGAGCCGTGGTATACTCAGGTAATATTCACGATTGATTTCCTGATATCCAACAACACACATACTAGAAGCAGAAGTCAGATGGGTGAATTTTCTCGACCTTGAGAGGGTGGATAACAACAATTACATTTCTACCGAACATAATATAACGCCGGCTTATGTTGTGAGAGCAAATTCGATCTGAAAATACAGTATCTTTGTTTTAAATCTGTAGCATAAGCCTGCTAGATGGAACAGAGATAATTGTAATGGGTGAGTTATTATGGAGGTGCGTGCCATTTAAATATACGATGTGTTCTGTCAACAGGTAGTTAGTCTACCTCCACGCATAGAAGTAGCAATTAAATGGCGCCACACTCAGAGCTGCCAACTTATCTCGTGTGGCTCAGAATGCAATGCTCTTGGGCATTCATTTAACAAGTGTTTCAGGTTTGGAAGTATTCAATCATGCGAAACATGAAGTGAAGTGTTTATCATACTCAAAGAATGTTCATTTAGGTAGAATAATAGTACATTTTGCAACGAGCCTATAATGGCAATATTTAAGACACGAGTATGTTTATAAAATGAGCGAAGCGAGTTTTATGATATCCATACGAGTGTCTTAATTATCATTATAGGCGAGTTGCATAGACTGTTTATGTTCGACGATAATTCTAACTTTAATATATGTTCTAATATAAATATTCATAAATATCTGTCAAGATTCTGTCGGTTGACTTCTTCTTCTTGGGAATTGTGTGGGCTCAGCATTTGATCTCTACCCAATAACGAATTCCAAAGCTTTGAAACATTGTTTATCCTGAAGTAGCACCAACACATAGCGCACAGGTACAATGTTGGATCATTTTGTTATTTTGGTCAAATAACACAAAATACTGTTACGTGCCACCCCCCTAGTGGCACTTTTGTTAACTGGATTACGGTGGGTAGAAAACACAATACCAATCACTGCTTTAAAGAGACGTTAGCTTTATTGCTTGCAGGAAGATACAGCACTCATCAGTAAATACAAGCAATTATTACCTTACTCCAGTTTCCTCAAGTCTCTTCCTTGAGCGCTCTTGGCCCTTTCACTTTTTTTTTTCATTCATTCATTCATTCGTTTATTTGCAATTGGGGGTGTGTCCCCCGGTGGCAAATTAGATATACATAACAAATAAATAATTGTACATAACAATTCACTAACAATTAAACTGGAGTATTTACACAAATAGTCAGTCTTTTCTTAAACACACCTATATGTTTGGGAAAAGGCTCTGAGACTGCGGCAGGTAGAGAGTTCCAATTATCAATGGCACGGTTTACGAAAGAATATTTACCATAATTTGTTCGCTGTGGTCGGCCCTTAACTTTGAAAGGGTGATCGCTCCTACCCATGTAAGTAGGCTTTTCCATGCGTTGATTTGTATACGTGTTGTACATAGCGCAGAGTCTAGATTTCATTCTTCTAGCCTCAAGTGATTCCCACCCAAGTTTCTTTAACATACGGCTCACACTGCTCCTGGGATTAAAGTCACTGAGCACAAATA
The DNA here is from genome assembly GCA_946902985.2 of Meconema thalassinum. Lineage (NCBI taxonomy): Eukaryota > Metazoa > Arthropoda > Insecta > Orthoptera > Tettigoniidae > Meconema > Meconema thalassinum. The sequence continues at coordinate 1,904,916,977 of OX336388.2, read as the reverse complement.
TAGCGGCCTTTCTTTGTACCATTTCCAACTCATTTATAAGCCCTACTTGATATGGATCCCAAACCGCCGAGGCGTATTCCAGAATAGGTCTTACAAGTGACAAATATCCTAATTCTTTAGCAGAGGTACCACTTCCTTTTAATACCCTCATTACAAAGTGCAGGGATTTGTAAGCTTTAGAAACTACACATCCTATATGACTACTCCATTTCATATCATTTCTTACGTGAACGCCCAAATATTTGCAAGAATCTTCTTCTACAAGGTATTTCCGAGACAATGTTATATTGAAAATCTTGCCTTCGCACTTTCCCTATTTTTATTAGACTACATTTTCTTGTGTTTATTTTCATTTTATTTTCAATCGCCCACTTATAGACCAGGTTCAGGTCATCTTGAAGTACTGAATTGTCTTGTAAGTCATGTATCTTTCGATATATTACACAATCATCCGCAAACAATCGACAGTCACTGCGAATCCCATTTGGTAAGTCATTTATAAACGCCAAAAATAACAAAGTTCCGATTACGCTGCCCTGAGGGATACCCGACGTTACGGTAATTTCATTAGAGAATCGGCCTTCAACTTTCACTTTCTGGGAACGACCCGTCAAAAATTCTTGGATCCATAAAATTACTCTTCTATCAATCTTCGTCGAAGCTAATTTATGGAGTAGTATGTCATGCGGCACGACATCAAATGCCTTCGCAAAATCTATAACTACGGCGTCGACTGAAACTCCATCGTCTAACGATTCGCTAATATCTTGAAAAAGTGATAGCATCTGACTCTCGCATGAGTAACCTTTCCGAAATCCATGTTGCCTATCATTAAACCATGATAATGTTTCCCACTGTTCCCTCAAGTAGTCGCAAATAAGATGCACCATCTGTTTACAAACGATGGACGTAAGACTAACCGGCCTGTAGTTGCCCAATTCAAGTCTGCTCCCTCCCTTAAATATTGGGACTACCGTAGCTCTTTTCCAGTCATCCGGGATTTGCGCATTGTTTATGGACACATTAAACATCACATCTAAGTATCGTGCCACGGCCCTACCTCCTAGTTTAAGTACTTCACTAACAATACTATCAGGACCCTTCGATATATTGTAATGTAATTTTTGTATTAGCTTTACAATTGCTGGCTGGTTTATTTGGAGAAGTGGAGCCCCTGATTCACAGTTAAGGTCCAACACACAGCTATTGGATTTATTGAACACACTACCATAAAATACATTTAATTCATTAGCAATGGCCTGCTTCTCAGTAATTAATCTACCGTCACCGGACATTATCATCGACAAATTATTTGAATTTCCCTTTCTTCTCCTAACATAACTGTAAATTTTTTTCCACCCATCGCCTCCCGAACCAAGTAAACCTTGCATATAATTGTCATGAGCAGCCCTCTTTTTTAAGACGAGCTCTCTTGATAAGGACTTAAATTTCAACATATACTTGTCACTATCATGTCTTTTATTGTATAATTTCCTAATTTTCCGTTTAAGACTCCTGATTTCCCGTGTGTAATACTCAGGATCTGGGTTTTGTTTCAGTAATTTAAATGGAACAAATTTATCAACAGCTCTATTTAAAAATTTCAAAACGTTAGTCCACAGGATATTAATGTGATTTCCTTCCGATGCCCATCCTACAAATAGCTCATTCAAACAGCTTGTCAACAGACCACAGAAGTTAATCCGTCCTAATGAGTACGGTGGCCTTGACAGAAACTACCTGCTCCTCTCCCTTATTGTACACCGACTACAGTTACTTACGATCACTTGCTGCAGGCTGTTCACAAGCTGGGAGAAACAATGTCACTGGATTTCGTAACTCGCACGGCACTTCGTCACCACACTTCTGTCGCACTCGCTCAAAAACACACTCCCACAGAAAAACTCAGTCCCCTCTCTTTGAGGCCGCTTATATAGCAGGCTGGTGACTCAATGAATTCTAGAATCGCCCAGGACACACGGCTTCTAGAGATTTCCCTTTCACTGGCTGGGTCATGAACGTTCTGGACCGTCCCTTTCACTTCGCAGCCCGTTGCGTAACGCGCACGTAATATACTGAGGCAGAGCACACACAGCCTGGAGGCGAGGTGACAAAACAAACTCACAGCCGTAACAATACTCTGTTACAAACGCTTTAAAATTAAAATGTATCGATTTATCAACTAGTTATACTTCAAATTCGATGCGTATAGAATGGCAACGGAAGGCAAATCAATTGAGACCCAAATCGAACAGTTATGACATCTGGCGGAAACGTTTCACATAAGAAATCCATTTACTGAACAGGGAGCTGGATTATAATTTCCGTGGAACTAATATCATACGCATGCTTCCTCCATGACGTTCTGGTATGTGTATGTCAACAACAGCATTCAATAAAATTGTTGGCGAAATCTTAGGAATGTAATGCCCTGTGTAGAAATTGGAGTTGCGGATATTAAGGTACAGTGCAATTTCCTTTGTAATATTGCCCAGTTTAATTATGCAGACATTAGGGACGGTGCACACTCTCCATGTCGGTAATGGCTAGAAGTTTGGTGTTGCAAACTTCTGGACGTAGATTCCTAAATGTATTGCATATATCATAGTATAGTATTTTCTTGTTACCGTAAAGGTTCGTGCTGATTTTGTCTTTGTGTTTGGTATTGTAACTACACAATGGTTGATCCAATATAGGCTACATTGTCAAATTTCAAATCATGTAATTCATGTCCAACATGTTGGATTTTGAGTGCATATGCGAAGCTATCCTTAACTAATTGGACAATGAATGAAAATATTGAGCTATGATTGGTGAGAGAAACTGTATCATAATGAAAAGTAGTACTTTAATGACCCCCATTATGATACAGTTTTCTGATATATAATATTTACATTTCGACATCGTCGAACATAAAAGTGTTTTTACATTTAAGTCAAGAACTCAAACGACATCGTAAGCCAGGCCCGTGATCACTTAAGCTGTTAACTTTGTTTGTGTTGCAAATCCAAATTCACCGATTGTTGTTATTCGATCATTTTTGGGGTTTGGAACATCATGGTCTAGAGTCCCGTATAGTAGGGTGCGTGTGGAACTTGTCTGATAGCCTGTATTTATGTGATGACTGTAGTAGTGTGTGTAACTAACTGCATTAGGGATACGGATGGGGTAGGTGCCCCGAGACCGTAAGTAAGGTATAGGTAGTTTTAAAACTGTTGTATGGTTTCATCCGTGCTTTCTATGAGTCTTTCTATGATAGTGGCTGACGGCAACGAGCCCGAGGACTCGGAAAGGCAAACACCACCCTGCCGGTTCGTACTCTTTTAGCTTACCCTGTATAATCCTGAGTGTGGTTTATTTCCTCACTCGTTCCAGGCAAGAAGAGAGGAAAAGGTCATCATTGCTATTCTAGTCTTCGAGTCTGCCACACGGAAAAGGATTGTTGTGCTCATCTCAAACCAGTCCCTGAGGTTCTTCAGCCACAAAATTCTCCTTAAACAGGGTCCCCGCTCTACTGACATAATCCGCTAAATTGCTAACTGTAGGATCCTGTATTGTTCATTCTGCATCACGTCTCCGAAATATTTGATTTTCCGCTATCTGTCTTCTTCTTTAATCTTCCCATCACCTCAGTATTCTTCATTCATTCACTCCACAAGATACGAACATCCACTGATACATCCACACTTTGATGGCGTCCAGCTTCTTGCATAAGGCTAGGGTTAGACTCTAACCCTTCCATTCCATACAATAGTGCACGTGGTGCACCCTGCTTAAGACTGACGAGGCTCTGACGACCGAGTGACCTCCGGTATAAGAGGTCCTCCTCTACCAAGTGCCAACGGTTTCCTTGGAAGGCGGATGAGCGGGTAGAGGTTTAGGGCACTCTGTTGTCCTAGGGATGAGAAATTATCCCTGAAGGCGGAGGAACCATGATTGGTCAACGGCATCAGAATGGGGAAGGCAACGGGAAACCACCACATTAAATATTCCAAGAAAACCCCATGGCTTTGCTCAATTTAAAATGTTCTGGAGTTTCAAGTTCCCCAATCGGATCCCGGGGGGAACTTGGTTGAGAGGGGCTTTAAGAAGAGTGCAACGCTGCAAGGAACAGTACTGTTTAGGAACATGGAATGTGAGATCCATGTATCAAGGGAAACTAGATGTAGTCAAAAGAGAAATGGAGAGAATCGGCATCGACATATTGGGAATAAGTGAAATGAGGTGGTCTGGAATGGGAGAGTTTATTTCGGATGACTACACAGTATACTTTTCTGGACAAGACAACAACAAAAGTAATGGAGTAGCCTTCATAGTTAGTAACAGAGTAGGTAAAACTGTGATGGGTTGCAACTATAAAAATGATAGAATGATATCCATCAGATTTCAAGGCCAACCTTTCAATGTTACAGTCATTCAAGTTTATGCACCAACCATTGATGCTGAAGAGGACGTAGTTCACCAATTTTATGGAGATTTACAAGAACTACTACGGTCGACACCAAACAAGGATATCGTGTTCATAATTGGAGATTGGAATGCTAAAGTGGGAAATCAAATAGTAAATGGTGTAACAGGACAATTTGGTCTTGGTACAACAAATGAAGCAGGACAGAGACTCATAGAATTCTGCCTAGATAATTCACTGATTATTACCAACACACTATTCCAGTTACCCAAATGACGTCTATACACTTGGACTTCACCAGATGGCCAATACCGGAATCAAATTGATTACATAATTTGTAATAGTAGGTGGAAAAGTGCTATTCAATCTACTACAACATGACCAGGCGCTGACTGCGGATCAGATCATGAATTATTAATTGCAAAATTCCGGTTGAAGTTGAGGAAAACGGCTAGAACTGCCTCCTCATACAGATTTGACCTGGGAAGAATTCCTTGTGATTATAGAGTAGAAGTCAGGAACAGATTTAATACATTACAGATTGGAGACAAAACCCCTGAAGAGTTGTGGACAGAAGTATCTGCTGCTGTTAAGCAGGAAGCAGAAAAATACATTCCCAAGGAAAAGAATATGAAGAAGGCCAAATGGTTATCGGATGAGGCACTGCAAATTGCAGAAGAACGAAGGAATGCAAAAATTAAAGGGGATAGATCAGCAATGTTTGAGTTTAATGCAGAGTTTAGAAGATTAGCTAGAAGAGATAAGAATATTTTTATAACTAATCAATGTAAGGAAGTTGAGGAAAATAACAGAATGGGCAAGACGAGGGAACTTTACAAGAAAATTAAGGATATCAAAGGAAAATTTCAGGCAAAATTTGGGATGGTAAAAGATAAAAATGGCAAAGATCTAACAGAAGCAGAGGACATTAAGGAAAGATGGATGGAATATGTAGAAGATCTGTATAAGAAAGAACCATAAGAAAGAAGAATGGTACAAAGAAAGGCCGCTAGATTTGTGCTCAGTGACTTTAATCCCAGGAGCAGTGTGAGCCGTATGTTAAAGAAACTTGGGTGGGAATCACTGGAGGCTAGGAGGATGAAATCTAGACTCTGCGCTATGTACAACACGTATACAAATCAACCAGCATGGGGTGAGCTTAGCAAACGATTGGGAAAGCCCACTTACATGGGTAGGAGCGATCATCCTTTCAAAGTTAAGGGCCGACCACAGCGAACAAATTATGGTAAATATTCTTTTGTAAACCGTGCCATTGATAACTGGAACTCTCTACCTGCCGCAGTCTTAGAGCCTTTTCCCAAACATATAGGTGTGTTTAAGAAAAGACTGACTATTTGTGTAAATACTCCAGTTTAATTGTTGTATAATTGTTATTGAATTGTTATGTATAATTATGTATTGTTATGTATAATTATGTATTTGTTATGTATATCCAATTTGCCACCGGGGGACACACCCCCCATTGCAAATAAATGAATGAATGAATGAATGTATTATGGATAATGACGTTCATGTGCCCTTCGAACCAGAACCAGATATTTTGGAAACTGAGGTCAAATGGGCCCAAGAGAATATTGCTAAAAACAAAGCAAGTGGGCATGATGGAATTTCAATAGAAATGTTCAAAGAAGTTGGAGATAATGCAGTGAAAATTTTACATTCCATATGTCAGCAAATATGGAAAACCCAACAATGGCCAAAAGACTGGAAAAGTTCAGTATTCATCCCAATTCCTAAGAAGGGAAATTCTAAAGAATGCACGAATCACCAAACAATAGCACTTATCTCACATGCTAGCAAAGTCATGCTTAAAATCCTACAAAATAGACTACGCCAGTATGTAGACCGAGAGCTACCTGAAGAACAAGCTGGATTTCGTAAAGGAAGAGGGACCAGAGATCAAATCGCCAGCGTACGATGGATAATGGAGAAGGCAAGAGAGTTCCAGAAAGATGTATATTTTTGTTTTATTGATTATGCTAAAGCTTTTGACTGTGTTGATCATAATGAGTTATGGAAAGTACTAAAATACATGGGAGTACCAGAACATATCATTAACCTCATCCGGAACTTATACTCTGATCAAGAAGATACAGTGAGAACCATATATGGAACAACTAAATGGGTTAAGATTCAAAAAGGAGTACGGCAAGGCTGTATATTGTCACCTTACCTTTTCAATCCGTATGCAGAACACATTATGAGGAATGTGGGGTTAGATTAAGAAGGAACAGGAATCAAAATAGCTGGGTTAAATATTAACAACCTGAGATATGCAGATGATACAATCCTGATGGCTGAAACTAAAGAAGATTTAAAAAACCTCTTACTGAAAGTGAAAGAGGAAAGTTCAAAGGCTGGACTAATGTTGAATGTCAAGAAAACAAAAATTATGACAACTACAACTGTCAATTCATGGCAAGTAGGAGGAGAAAAATGGAGATAGTCTCTGTTTTTAACTATCTTGGCTCACAGATTTCTGCCGATGGTGAGATCAAAAGGCGATTGCTACTTGGTAGACAGGCATTTTCAAATCTGGACAATGTCTTAAGGAGTAGAGACCTAACCTTAACAACAAAGATCCGTATAGTAAGGGCTGTGGTTTTTCCAGTTGTGATGTACGGATGTGAGACCTGGACCATAACAAAAGCTGAACGCCGTAGAATAGCTTCCTTTGAATTATGGTGTTGGAGAAAAGTTCTTAAGAGTTCCATGGACTGCGAAGAGAACCAATAAGTCAGTTTTACAGCAAATTAAACCAGTGTGTTCCTTGGAGGGCTTAATCCTGAAACAAAAACTGGGCTACTTTGGACACATCATGAGAAGACATGATTCATTAGAGAAGACCTTAATGCTGGGGAAGATTGAAGGCACAAGAAGAAGAGGGAGGCAAAGAATGAGATGGATGGATGGCATAACAGAAGCACTAAATTCCAGCTTGGAAAATCTTCGGGAGGCAGTGCAGGACAGAAGAAATTGGCGTAGTTTAGTACATGGGGTCACGGAGAGTCGGAATCGGCTAAACGAATAAAGAGAGAGAGACCATTTTCAGCCTAAGATTTAGACTTAGACTGCGGTTTTGAGGAGCTTTTACATTTTAATGAAGGTTGTTATTGCATGCTCAATTCTTGCCTTGATCTCTGACTGAGTTCCCATTGTTCATTCATTGTCAGCGCCAGGATTCGAACTTGCAAACTCCGGACTTGCTACAGGTGCTCTTGTGACCGTAGTGTATGATTTAACGAGCAGAACTACACGGCGAGCCAGCGGGCAACGTCTTAAATATTAAAACCAAAGTGTTTGCTTAGAAGGTGTGTTACATTTCATTTTCAGACAAGTTTCATGCTCCTTTGGCTTGGTATATCATTTACCAGGCAACTTATATAGACACCATAACATCACAGTGAAAGAATTCACGAACTTACTTGGTACCTTGGACACACTTTCATGTAATACTCCAGGGGTCTACAACTGTGGGACGTGGGTTGTCGGTGACGGGACCCAGCTGTGCCCGGCATTGCTTCCACTTACTTGTGCCGGGCTCCTCTCTGTCTTCTTTCCTGTCAACCTATCTTGGTCAACTCTTGCTTTCTTCCGACCCCGGCGGTTTTAGGGTAACCGAGGCCAAGGGAGTATTTAAATTTCTCACCTAAATCGAACATTGTCTCATCTTTCGTGATACCCTCATTCTTCGAGGGGTCAAAGCTCTTAAGACATTTCGGCAGTTATGTGGAAAAGTAGTTTAAGGGTTGTAGAATTTTGTGCAAATAAATAATTTTTCTGTATCTGTACACAATTTAATGTTATTACCAAACGGAACTTACTTTCTAGACGTACTTCGTATATTGGTGTCAATCGGTACTGTCTTTGACAGTCTTAGTAGAGCAAACGTGTATGTCACTGCCGGATTATCCCAGGTATTAAAAGCTTTCATAGTATTCCTACAGAACTGTTTTGATATCAGTATTTTTTCGTAAGTTCTCATTACATTCTCCTTTATACTTTTGCTGTGGAATGCTTCGAGCACACAATAGGATAGAGAGTGCGCCCGCTATGCTTCTACCGGCCAACCGTGGTGTAATGTTTTAAAAATTAAATAGATATCTCTAAGAAGATATAATCCGGGAGGGCGCCATTTCATAGGTTATATACGATGAAAAATATTTTAATATGCTGCACGAGAATACTCTTATCCCCAGGCGTGACGTGTCTCCGACACCAACCAGGACACTACAGTAAACAAGGTAGATTAATGTACGAAGTAAAATAACAACAATTCATCGTAATGCCACTTACTATTTTGTAGTACCAAGGGATGTAAATATAAATTGTATCAATAGTGCCGTCACAGCAAGATACAATTTCCGGTTTCATACATCATTCAAATACTCATTTTATTCTGGTTTCCCTTCTTAGAACAATTTATTTTAGAAACTATCGTCATATAACCATTACGATGCAATAAAGAAGACAGAATGATACAATCTATAACTTCCTTCACGTTTATCTTTCATATAATGTTTTTCATACGATAGCTTTCTTTTATCACCGCCAATAACCTCTAACCTCATTGTCTCTCTCTATCTCTGGATTTTTTTTTTAGACTAAGCACTCCTATTCCACCAGTTCAACTTACAACCACACAAGCGCTCCAACCTGCGCTAACCATGTTGCTTCCAAAAACTAGCAATCTAGTTCAACCTTTCACCACAATCGCAAAGAATATGAAGCTAACCAAATACAGATATATCACTGCCTGCACGATTTCAGTAAATATAACATTTAAGTGGGGCCAAAAAAAAATCAGCTGATGTTGGGCAAAAGAAAATTGTCTCCCATAAGAATAGCATTGAAAGTGACTTTAAATCCCGCTTCAAGCGTATTCCTTGTCATTAACTGACTATTTCTGTTGAAGGTGGCGTTAAATACAATTCCTTCTGAATATTGCTGTTTTTTTGTGGATGAAACGCGTGAAATATCATCACTATATGCGATATTTTGGTGAGTTGACATATCAGTGTTGGAATGCATAAAATGGTGAGGTGTGTACATGGTTAGGAAATTATAAGACGGTGAATACAATATTTTACGTGTAATTTTGAACCGTAATAAACTCGACAAAGCATAGGCCTACAACTAGTAACATGAATGACTCTATTATGCTGGTTATGCTTTATAAATCAAGAATGTTGGCCGATAATGACCCGATCGGATCCATTAACCTAATATTATAATTTGCCTTCTTAAAAGAAATTCAGCTTCAATCTCGAAACCAAAGTTTATTGATTGATAAAAATACAAAAGAATATAATAGCTCTTGTGACATGACCTTTGTTTCTCACCAATACCGCAATGTAATTGCTTGTTGCCAAAAGAACAAAAGCCTGATACCTTTTTAAGAAAGGCACAGCCTTGAAGAAATTGACCTAACTTTCTAGTGACTGTACTACAATCTCCCCCGGGAAAATTTGAACATTGGCAATGGGTGGAGATGTAAACGTGTCACAATTTTAATACTTATGATATATAAATTGACATTCGTATTCCCTTAGGAAGGAAGGTCTAATCACACTTCGCCCAGACCGTGTAGTGATATTAGGTGCACGCACCGGCGTGCCTGAACTCTGGACGGCTGAAGCCCTAGGAACAGGTGGGGTCATCTTGTCAAATGGAGCAGTAATCTGGGACTGGGTAGTTGACGGACTGGATGTGACCTCCGGAGTGTTTGGAGTAGGGAGAAATTCATGGGCAGCATCAACCTGCTCAGTTGCTGTTGGGCATTGAGTCAATATAGGAGGTGGAGAAGGAACAACAGATATTGAAATTTGAGGAGGTTGCACTGGAAGTTGGGGTGGTTCTGAATCCGGGCTGACAACAACACCAGCGTGTCTTGGGCGTAGATGTGATGTGGAGATGTGTTTGATTTTGTCCCCCATCATGACCTCATAGGAGACAGATGAGACTCTTCTTGCGATGACGCCAGGGATCCATTTGAATATCTTATGAATGATAGACCGGACCCATACGGTGTCACCCTGTTGATAGGCTGTCACCTTGCCCTTGTTGGTTTCTATCATATTCTCTTGGACCTTCTTCATTTGACTGGACAGTATTGTCGCAGGATGGAGGAGTGATAGGTGATTCCTAAGAGGCCGACCCAGGAACACTTCAGCTGGTTGGGACTTGGTAGAAGTATGGGGTGTTGTTCTGTAATGCATTGAGAAATCATCAATTTTTCTTTGCAGGGGTTTGGTCTTGGTGTCTTGATCTAATAGTTGTTTGAGCAGAGCTGTTTTTGTTGACTTGTCCAAGTTCTCAGCCTGACCATTGGCCTTAGGGTGATATACCCGTGAATGTAGGAGTCTTATGCCTCGTTCCGTTAAGAACTTCTGAAACTCTTGAGAGGCAAAGGGGGGACCATTGTCGGTCATTATTTCTTCCGGCCACCCCCATCGCGCAAAAATAGTAGATAATTTATTACACACTTGTTCCGCTGAGGTGCCATCATGCATAGTTTCAATTTCATGCCATTTAGAATGTGCATCAATGACAATTAGGAGGTGCGTACCTTTGAACTCAGCAAAATCTAGGTGAATTCTTTGTCATTTTCTTGTTGGCCATGGCCAAGGCATGACTTGTTCTGGTGGTATGGCCATATGTAGTGATTGGCATACTGTGCATGTTTGAACGAGTTGATCTATATCGTCGTCCATGCGGGGCCACCACACGTATCCTCGGGCTAGAGTTTTCATACGTGACGTGCCGGGGTGCATTTCGTGCAACATTTGAAGTGCTACAGGTTGTAGCGCAGGCGGAATGAGAACTCTGCATCCCCAGAGTATACAATCTTGCTGGGCGCTAAGCTCTAGGCGGCGGCGGTAAAATGGTTGCAATTCAGCTGACTCTATATTGTCAGGCCAACCTGAGATGATGTAGTGCAGAACTTGTTTTAGGAGAGGGTCTGCTCGAGTCTCTTGAGCAATCTGGATTGCTGACAGAGGTCCAATACTGCTTACATCTACTCGATTTATTGCCGACTCCACTTCTGTTTGGTCTGGGAGTGGGTTGCGGCTGAGATAATCTGCATGGGGTATCTCGTTGGATTTCTTGAGTAAGATCTTGTACCTGTAAGCTGACAGTAGAACGGACCATCTCTGTAAGCGTAAAGCGGTGAACTGTCTCAGGTGTGATTTTGGTCCAAATATTGTGATAAGCTGATAAGCGCCGAGTTGTCTGTATGGAGTTCAAATTCTCGGCCATATAAATACTTATGGAATTTCTTGAGGCCCATCACAATGGCAGCAGCTTCACGCTCATGTTGAGGATATTTATGTTCAGCAGACGAAAATGTCTTCGATGTGAATGCTATGGGACGCTCCTCTCCATTGGGCATCACATGCGATATTACAGCCCCAGCACCATGCTGAGAAGCATCACATGTTAGGCGCAGAGGAAGTTCGAGGCTGTATGGGATCAGAGCACAATCACTGGTAAGTGTATGGATGCATTTGTCATAGGCTTCACTCTGTTCTTCTCCCCATTTCCACTCGGCGTCCTTCTTGACTAATTGGTATATGGGGGGCAAGGACTGTGGATATATTTGGAATGAACTTATGATAAAACGAGACTAGACCAATGAATTGTTGAAGTTCTGTTGGGTTGGATGGAGCTTTGGCTCTGTAAATGGCATCAATCTTCTTGGTATCTGGACGGAGACCTCTATCATCCAAGATGTGTCCGAGGTATTCTAATATATTGACTAGCAGTTCACACTTATCCCAGTTGACGGTTACGTTGTATTCCTGGAATCTTTGAAGCACCTCTTCCATAAGCTTCATACATCCTTCATAGGTTTTGTGAGCTCCCATGACATCATCCTGATAAATAAACACATTCAAGGAGGCAAGTATTTGTGTCATTATATTTTGGAATATAGCGGATGCTGAGGCCAGACCATATGGTAATCGCAGACATTTATAAGATCCATAGGGTGTTGTGAGTACCAAAATGTCTTGGGATGAATCGGCCACTCGGAGTTGCTGATATGCCAGGGAAAGATCAAGCTTAAAAAAGTAATTTCCAGCTACAATAGATAAGTCATCTATGTGAGGAAGTGGGTAGTATTCCATATCCAGCTGGGGATTCACCGTGACACTGAAGTCCCCACCTATGCGAACTGTGTGGTCTGGTTTTGGGACTACAACTACTGGAGTTCCCCATGATTTGGACATGGTTTGCTTGATTTGACCATTCGCCTCCATGGCATCCAGACATTTCTTGGTAGGGAGACGGAATGGTATGGGAATGACCCTTGGTCCATAGAATATAGGAGTAGCACCTTTTTTAAGAAGTACATTTACCTCAAAGTGTTTGATTTCACCTGGTTGTTTTTTGAATACAGAGGAGAATTTATTTTTTAAACCTCTGTATCTTGATTTACCTGGAGTACGGTAAGGCGAGGAAATATTTCCTGCCAATCCAGTGTGAATTGCCAGAGCCAGGGTAGGCCCATCAGTGAGGGAAATTTTCCTTTGGCAACAATTAATGTAAGGGTTGCTTTCTGGCATCTATACTTGACCTGGACCTCCAGTTGTCCAAGTAATTCCAGAAGGTGTCCAGTACATCCACGGAGAGATTTGGTGGGTTTGAGTGAGAGATGCTGAAAGTGTTGCAGGTATAATGGCTCACCAATTAAGCTTACACTTATTGCTGTGTCCACTTCCATCTGTATGGGTACTCCTTCCACCTGCACACATATCGATGTCCTGGAACTGGTGTTACGACTAGATATACTGTATAAGTCTGAGGTAATTAGATAGGTCATGTCACCTGGTGATGGTGTTATCTGGTCGTCTTCGACTGACTTTACCTTACCACTGGAATAATGTTTATTTCTCTCAGATTTCCTTCTACATGCAGCACAGATGTGTCCTTTGATCCCACATGAGTGACATTCAGCCTCTAGGAACGGACATGACTTCCTGGCATGATTACCAAGACAACCAGAACATTGATTGGATTTGTTCTTGTTGCTGGATGTTGACTGTCAGTTGTTGGATGCAGTGTGTTTGGTATTCTTGAACGCTCCTGATTTGCTTGATTTGTGGTATTGAATAGCGTTGACACTGGAAACAGTTGGCACACTTTCATATCTTTGAGCAATGGTAAGCATGGCATTAAAATTACCTTCCACATCCTTTATTCGGTCCCGTGTAGTTTCACTGGTGATGCCTGAGTAGAATTGGGTCTTCAGAGCTGAATCCAGGTATGTACCAAAATCACAAGTTGCTGCTAGGTGTCTCAGGGCTATGGCATAGTCTGCTTACGATTTCCTTTGAGCAGGACGGCGATTGTGGAATTTGATTCGTTCCTCAAATACGGAACGCGATGTTGCGTAGTGATTTTCCAACTTGTCTCGAAGTTGTTGGAAAGTACAATTTCCCGGACGATGAGGCGAACAGAGGTCTAGTAATATTTGGAATGTTCTAGGACCCACACTGCGTAGCAAGAAAGCTTTGCATATTTGCATATCTTCAATTTCCTCCGTCTCAAAAAAATATGTGAGGCATTGAAAGTAAGATTTGATATCTTCAACCCGTGGGTCGAATGGACGAAAGTCTTTCGGCATTTTGCCAAAAATATATTGACAGTACTTACTGGCCGCAAGTTGTCTTGGAGATTACAATCTAGGCCACAGGGAACTCACTATTGTCCGCGAGTTATTTCGTGTAAGTTCGTTTCTAAACTTCTCGTCGCCATTTATTATAATTTGCCTTCTTAAAAGAAATTCAGCTTCAATCTCGAAACCAAAGTTTATTGATTGATAAAAATGCTAAAGAATATAATAGCTCTTGTGACATGACCTTTGTTTCTCGCTAATACCGCAATGTAATTGCTTGTTGCCAAAAGAACAAAAGCCTGATACCTTTTTAAGGAAGACACAGCCTTGAAGAAGTTGACCTAACTTTCTAGTGGCTGTACTACACCTAATTATAACTATCATCAATGAAAATTTCAAAACACGATCATTTTATGCAGCTGATAACCTTTGTGGCCTGCCCTACACTTACACTTACGATATAAATTTCACAGACCTGCACAGTTAGTTTATACATTATTACAGTTATGAATGATCATGATGATTGTTTTAAGGGGCCTAACATCTACATTATCAGTCACTATCATACACTCGTCACAAATTGTTAAACATGTCTAAGTGTTCAGACTATATCAAACTATAATAAATGTGTTAATGAAGCCTAACGAGTAGTACCAGACAGCAAATTATCCAGAATTACATATATTTCCATGCTTAGAATATATTCGACCAATGATATGACGAATAAATTGACTTCACATATATTTCATCTCAATTTCATAATAGGGTAACATGTCAGATGTTACACATCATATGCGACTACTCTAAGGCTCGTATCAATTTTTTTATTTTTTTTTATTTTTTTATCGTATGGCTTTTAGTGCCGGGAGTGACCGAGGACATGTTCGGCTCGCCAGAGTCTGTAGCTGCTTCCAGCTGACACGCACAGGGTGAGCTACAAGTTCCGTTCAATTTCAAGTAGTTCCAACTTTCGCTACCAGATGTCAATGATACCTAGTGGTGAACGTTGGAACTTTGATAGAGTGTTCTGACGAAATCTAACCTATAAATTTAGCTCCACACATGTTTAGTCTGTGGAAGGATCTTTTACATGCCATAAATCTATGACATGGGACCGCCGGCTTTACTTCCCCTCCGAAGGAAGACATACTGAAGGATTTTTAACGCTCTTAAAAAATCCGACGACTTCGGCCGGGTTTGAACCCACTATCTTGGGCACAGCAGTTCAGCATGCTACCAACTACACCACCTAGATGTTAGGCCCATTAAAACAACAATTATCATCATCATCAACTTCCATGTAATGCGCACAAGAACAGCCATGTGCAGGATTTCAACTAGTTTCCCTGTGGTTTTCATGTTGAGTCAGACAGTAAAGGAGTTGCATCATGGTACTTGTGCGATTCTCAAGAGTGCTGTTCAAATACTGGACGATAATATAGTTTGGAACGGTAGAACTCCTCACAAATAACAAATATCTCATGCTTTGAAGTTTCAGATGAAACTTGTTAACGATGTTCACCGCAATTCGCTAAGGTGCCCCTGTTTAATTACTTGGAATGGTCTGTACAAGTCCTCTCTCTGGACACCAATAAGCCTGCCCTCCGTGAATACTAGCCATGGTAGCAACTTAATAGAATTCGGTTTCTTCATTTTATGGACGTGTTTCTCCAGTAGCCTACATGGCATGCATGGCTAGATTCATGAGCACAGCATTAACCTAATAGGAACTTTCTGTATATAACTTTCATTGCCTTAACTTAGATTACAATAATTCATTCTAGACGCAACAGACAAATGTTTGATTGATTGCTTCCATTCATTACAATCGAGTACTGACGAATATTATGTGTGCAATCAAAGGATGGCGAGTTAGGCTTCAAATCAGTTCGAGCCATCTAGGACATTATTTAAATTATCTTGTTGGAAGCAATTTTTAGCCCACTTTTCACATTTTGCAAAAATGAGGAAAACGTAGACTTATTAGTTCGATCCGGGCAAATGTGTGTCTGTCTGTCTAGCTGTGTGTGTGTTCCCCCCCCCCCCCCTATCAACTCCTAAACGGCTGCTGCAATCGAAACAAAATATGGTAGGAGTAAAGATCTATACCTGAATATCTCAATGCCGTATTTGAAAATGATGTCAGTGCTACAAACTGCTAAAAAATTGCAGTTGAAATTTGAGCTCCATGTTGGATATCTTGGAAGGTATGAATGGGAGCTATTTCAAAATTGGCACACGTAGAGATAATACTATTTCAATTTAATTTCCAGGAGGCCATACATGGGAGTGTTGCCAAAATGATTCTAAGCCTGCTGATATGTCCAATGTTTAAATGCATATAACTTCTACACTATCTATTGGAATTCAACCAACTTTGTATGTGCTATGTTTACATAAACAGATATGACTGAGCGTATTCTTAGGATCCACCAGGGCTGAAAACTGTTAATAAATGCTCACAATTTATTTTATCCAAATACCAATATATCAGAAAGTATGCAAGCCGACAGCTTTAAACTATGCACACGTATAGTACCTGACATTCTATATTAATATGGAGTAACTTATATACGTCAGTGCTACCAACATGATTCTAAGCCTGCTGAGAGGTCCAACTTCAACTACATGTAACGTCTATACTATCATTCGGATTTCAACCAAATTTCGTATGTGCTATGTGTATAATAACAGATATGACTATGTGTATTCTTAAGAGCAACCTGGGCTGCCAAATGTTAATAAATGCTGTCATTATCTTTGTTACCCTAATATCAATATATCAGAAAGTATGCAAGCCAATAGCTCTAAACTTTGCACACGTATAGTACCTGGCATTTTAGATTAATTTGGAGTAACTAATATACGTCAGTACTGCCAACATGATGCTAAGCCTGCTGATAAGTCCAATTTTAAAATGCATATAACTTCTATACTAACTAATGGATTTCATTCAAAATTGGCACAACAATAGATCGTATTATTTCAGATTATTTCTGACCATTACATGCATGACATTGTTGCCAACATGATTTTACGCGCGCTGTTAGATCCAATGTTTAACTGCATGTAACGTCCATGCTATCCATTGGACCTCAACCTAATTTTGTATTCTGTACCTTAAGAGAAGGAACTAAGAATAAATTCAGTCACCAGAGCGGCCAACTGTAGTGTTCTATTAGGCTACATTAGGCTACAATATGCCAGGTATACAGTATTTCAAACTAATTTGAAATTTCTATATCACCAACTTAATTTCGTCATTATTCTAGATAGATTCATATAGATTAATCATTGGCGTGAATCTAAAATTTTAAGAAAAGTAGGCTCTTTAGTTCGTCACGGAACTTCTTGTTCAGTATTGCCTTAGTAATCGGAATTTAATGGTTTTCCGTCGGTCAACATAATTGTACTCCAATTGAAATGGCTTAAAAACATTCCTTTTTGACATTCTGTTAAAGGTTAACTATCGCACCATTAGAGCAAGAACTGAAGAAATACATTGGAAACGTGTGCACATTTAGTAGAATCGCTATCTATATTTCAGTGACAGATAACCACTCACAGACCTCAAGCCTGAGGGAAAAGTTCTCTTAGTTTCTACCTAGATATAATCTTAATACTTCTATTTCGTGACGTAGTGATTAACATTCTTGGCTGTCACCGTGGAGGTCCGGATTTGATTACAGGCTCTACCACAAAATATAGTTCTGGTTAGAGGGCTGGTGGTGGTGAAGGTCTTAAATCAAGTAATATCCCGGCACATATCTGGAGAATTGAAGAATCACGGAGAACAACTAGTAATAGGATGGCTGAGTAGGTGATTGATCCCTCCTCTTTTTGGTTATTCTCAAGAGATAAATTCCTCTTCTCAGGACCAGAATAAATCCCCTGTAAGATACAGAATCGCAGTAAGTATTAATTTTGTTATTTATATGTTAGTTAAGGGAGCCTCCGTGGCTTAGGCGGCAGCACGCCGGCCTCTCACCGCTGGGTCCGTGGTTCAAATCCCGGTCACTCCATGTGAGATCTGTGCTGGACAGAACGGAGGCAGACAGGTTTTTCTCCGGGTACTCCGGTTTTCCCTGTCAAAAATTTCATTCCAGCAACACTCTCCACTATCATTTCATTTCATCAGTCATTCATTTAATCATTGCCCCAGAGGAGTGCGTCAGGCCTCGGCAGCCGGCACAGTTCATATCCTCGCCGCTAGATGGGGGCTTCATTCATTCCATTCCTGACCCGGTCGGAGACTGGAAGCAGGCTGTGGATTTTCATTCATATGTTAGTTAAGGTTAAGTCATACATGACACTAGTGAAACCGGTTCTGTTATATGGATGCGAGTCATGGGCGACCCCACAAACACTGGAAGAGCGCAATTGTGCATTTGAGAGGAAATTGCTGGGAAAGATATATGGACCTATTTTCAATAGGGAAGAAGGAAGATTTTTTTTTCGTGTGGTCTCCTGAGAGGCCTATCTATATTTCAGTGACAGATAACCACTCACAGACCTCAAACCAGAGGGAAAAGTTCTCTTAGTTCCTACCTAGATATAATCTTAATACTTCTATTTCGTGACGTAGTGATTAACATTCTTGGCTGTCACCGTGGAGGGAAAAAGAGGACTTATACCAACGTTTTGGGAAAGCAGATGTGGGTAGGATCATCAGAGGAAGACGACTCCAGTGGATGGGACATATCGTAAGAGCTGTGGAATCTATCCCTAACAGAGTGTTCAATGCTCAGCTGATTGGCAAACGTCCAAGAGGCCGTCCAAGGACGAGATGGAAGGATAGGGTGATGAGAACGTTACAGCAGGTGAAACCAACATCAGTTCTGGATGATGCAATGGAAAGAGAAAAATGGAACGGCATTTGTAACAAATTCTTGAGATTGTGATCGGGATAATGCCTCTTGTATGATTGATTACGATAGTGTTATGTAATATTGTATATATGTTATGTTTCTTTGTGTTCTGTCATGGTCCTCAATGGCCTGATATGTACAATAAATGATGATGATATGTTAGTTTATGATGCAGAATCATAACGAAAATATACCGTATGGTTACAATTACACAATATCTAAGATTACATACATCATGCTAAACGGTCAATTTTGTGAAGTCCATCTAAAAACGAGTGTTCTCTGTGGTTATACTTTGATCTTCAATTTGGTACACCAATCCTTCAAGGGAAATCGAACCTTCCCAAGCGTCGCTTTAAAAAGTATCGGCTTGCAGAAATTAGCTATTATGGCCGTATCAATAGCTTGGATAAGCTGAGTGCAATGATGGGCGCTCTCTGACGCAGCCTCCATTAAGGCCTTATTAACAGCGTACGAGGCTGGATGGGCTGTTATTGCGGTGACTATACTAGAGTACTTGTGACTAGGAGGCTAATACTGGAAAAAGGGTGAACATGGTATTCCGGCATTTGCTTCAACTGAAGTAAACCACCAAACCGACTCTAGGGTCAACCAGAGCTACTTGTCTCTGATTGGTTCCTCAGTTTAGGGGTCGTGAGAACGCGGTCATGTAGCCCCGTGTACTCTGGGTGTGTGTAGAATCTGTCTGATAACCGGTGTTAATTGTGATGGCTGTATTAGTGTGTGCTATCTGTAATCCAGGTAAGGACTGCAGACGATCAATTGTAAGTAGTTCCCACTTTTGCTACCAAATGCTACCACCAATGACTCCTAGCCGCGAACTTGGCCACTAGATGCCACTGCGACTGGGGCCTGGCGGTGACCATTTGAACTAATAGAGCGTTAATCAAATATAACCTACACATTTACCTTCACACAATATTAGTTAGTGGAAGGTTCTTTTGCATGACATAAATCTCTGACATGGGCCCACCGGCTACTTGTCTTTACGATTATCCGTACGTGTAAGATGTTGTCAATTCATTTTGGGGGCTTGGGGCACCCTGGTGATCAGCCTCGTGTAGGTTACATGGATGTGTGTTGAATTTGTATGTTAACCTGTTTTTCATAGTTGACTGTAGTCGTGCGTGTAACTGTAATTATTAGAATCGGATATAAAGGAAGAACGCCAGGGGCTTGATATAAGGAACAAACCTGATATCCAATCCTCATACCAATATTTATTTATTTTTTATTTATTTGTGTATTTTTTATTAATTTGTTATTTAGTTATGTAGTTATTTATTTATTTATTTATTTATTTATTCCTTCATTTTAAACCTAATGTATTCGGATGAGCGAGCAAGAGCTGATCAATGGAGATCGATAGGAAAGGTGTGTGTGTGTGTGTGTGTGTGTGTGAGAGAGAGAGAGGGACTGAGAGAGAGAGCAAGCAAGCATACGAATTGAATTAAGTTGTTGAATTTAAGACTAAGTACATCACGGTCATCAGCCTTGTGTTCTTGGGAGTGTCACATGGAACTGCGTTTCTGTTGTAGAGTATGTAACAATATTGATTAATCTTTAGGATTCGGTTATGTGCCCCGGGACTCTAAATAAGGTACTATCCGGACAATTACCTACAAAGAATGTGGAAACACCCGGAGTAATTCCGAAATCCCGATATCAGTCATCAACATAGGGATTAGAACCGTTTATCTCAAGACTTTAAATTTTCCTTTGATGGGCTAGTACTTGATTTTACGCACATATCTACGCTGCGGGCTAGTGGTCGTCAATATTGGCCAAGTGTAGTTCACACGTATCAAATAAGCGGAAGCAATGTCAGACTCATTCGCGGCCCTAGATCACCAACCCAAGTCCTAATAGTTATGTTGGACCTGGAGCTGGAGTTCAACCGTATTCCTCTCTAGGTTTAACTTACTAATTGCATGTCGTGTCTTCGCTGATTTGAACGAGATCCTCTGAATTACATAAACAAGGCTCGTATTCAGGAGTAATCCGTGTTGACGCTGGTTCTGAATTCAAGCTGCGTTCACCTTACGGGGCAAAGACAAGGCTTCCACCCCGTATTAATCAACTGCAGCCAAACAGAGTGACTGTCTTCAGTGTCAATACAGTGTAGACAGGACAATCAAAGTACACCTCTGCTGAGACTACATTGACGATTGCTGAATCTAACTGCGTTCAGCAAGTCGACTCTACCCTCCTCATTTTTGATGTGTAACGTCTTTCCACTCGGTTGCTGTATATTTTTTGTGGGGGTGATTTTGAAGCAATGAAACGGAAATGGGACGGAAATGAAACGGAAACAAAGAGCGCGCCCGGTGGCGGAGATTGGTACTGCTGTATATATTTTGTGGGCGTGATTTTGAAGAAATGAAACGGAAATGGTACGGAAATGCAACGGAAACAATGAGCGCGCGTGGTGGCGGAGATTGGTACCACGACGTACTGTTGGCCATGTGGCTATATGGAATGAATATCGCATACGGTTTACTTCAAGGTATGGAGGCCCCATTAAAGATATCCCTACAATAAATCATCTTCAAATTGTCATTCTTTATGTGAAAATATTCATTATATCATATTATTTTGCTGGAGGGATTTGGCACTGGAGTTTTACAAGTTGTTATTTCAATCACCAACAGGGTTCACTGTTAACAAGGGATTTGCGCTCCCGGCAGGGCCCTATGTGGAATGTATATCGCATATGGTTTACTACAAGATTGGAATCCCCATTCAAGATATTACTACAATAAATCATCTTCAACTTGTCGTTCTTTGGTGTGAACATATTCATTGTATCATATTTGCTGAAAACAATTATGATTTTTTAAATCTTCATACTTTTGCTGCATTCTTATTTAATGTAAGCACTCGAGATACTGTCGACCAAAATACAGCACTATGTGGAATGTATATCGCATACTTCAAGGTTTGGAGGCCCCATTAAATATATTCCTACAAGAAATCATCAAGTTGTTGTTCTATGGTGTGAAAATATTCAATATATCATATTAGCTGAAAGGATTTGGCACTGGAATTGTACAAGTAGTTATTTCAATGACCAACAGAGTTCACTGTTAAGAAGATTCCCTATGTGGAATGTAGGATAACATGTCGCATGTTATCTCTATATATATAAAAATGAAAGTTTGTCTGTTTTTTCTGAATTTCCACGGAAATTTGCGATATTTGCGCGTTTCAGACTGTTTTATGATGGATTCGTGCAAAAATATTTTTTGTCTGTCTGTCTGTTTGTTTGTCTGTGGACAATTTTTTTGTGTCCTTATAACTCGAGAACGGCTGAGTGGATCAACGTAAAATTTGATACAGATATCCTTCAGAGGCACGACACTAATCGTTGATGTAACTTTTCTCCGTACCTCTCATAAAAGGGGCCCTATCCCCTTAAAATTCATGCTGAAATAGGCGTAGAAGGGTGAAACAAAGCTCATTTTCAGCCCCTCAGTGTGAGAAACGAAACTCGGGGTAGGGCCCCGAAAACCACATTTTAAGGCCCTAAAACCAACAGTTTATGAGATATTCCCCGAAAACTAATTTCACTTAATAAATTAATGAAAGAATGCATGCCGGTAACCATGGCAACTGAATCTCGGAGGTCCACCTATTTCTGTAAGATGCAATGCAATTCCATTTATTACATTACTGTGAAGGTTTGCACACGGCTATAAGGTTATAACGGATCCAAATTAAGCTGAAATATTCATCAATACATACAATGCGCTTAAGGGGTCGAGGGGTACTCTAGAATTTTATCCCTCAATTTACACGTGCGGGTGTGGTACGGAAGGTCTATAATATATCCCTTCTCTATTATATAAAAATGAATGTTAGTCTGTTTTTTCTGCATTTCCACGGAAATTTGACATATTTGCCAGTTTCAGACTGTTTTGTGACGGAGGCACGCAAAAAAAAAAAAAATGTCTGTCTGTCTGTGGACAATTTTTTGTGTCCTTATAACTCGAGAACGGCTGAGTGGATTAACGTAAAATTTGATGCAGATATCCATCAGAGGCACGACACTAATCATTGATGTAACTCTTCTCCGTACCTCTCATAACAGGGGGCCTACCCCATTAAAATACATGCTGAAATAAGCGTAGAAGGGTGAGACAAAGCTCATTTTCAGCCAATCAGTGTGAGAAACGAAACTCGGGGGCCCTAAAAGGACCCCGAAAACCACATTTTAAGGCCCTAAAACCAACAGTTTTTGAGATATTCACAAAAACTAATTTCACTTAATAAATTAATGAAGGAATGCATGCCGGTAACAATGGCAACAGGATCTCAGAGGTCCATCTATTTCTGTAAGACGCAATGCAATTCCATTTATTACTGTGAAGGTTTGCAAACGGCAATAAGGTTATAACGGATCCAAATTAAGCTGAAATATTCATCAATACATATAATGCGCTTAAGGGGTCAAGGGGTAATCTAGAATTTTTTAACGCAATTTACACGTGCGGGTATGGTACGGAAGGTCTATTATATCCCTAACCCTATATTGTTATATTATTATTATTATTACTATTTTTTTAATTATTATCATTGTTATGGCGTATAACGACGAGACAAAGCTCATTTTCAATCCCTTGGTGACAGAAACAAAACTCGGGGCCCCTCAAGAGCCGTAAAGGGTCCCCAAAAACTATATTTTAAGGCTCTAAACCCAACAGTTTCTTATATATTCCCAGAAAACTAATTTCATTTAATAAACTAAAGAAGGAATGCAAGCCACTTACCATAACAACAGTATCTCAAGAGGTGGCATCCAACTTTCCATCTATTTCTGGTAACAATGGCAACAGTAATGATACTCCATTTATTACATTTCTGTGAAAGGTTGCAAATGGCTATAAGGTTATCACGGAACCAACTAAATCTGTAAAATTCATCAATGCGCTTAAGGGGTTCAAGGAGTACCCTAGATTTTTTTCACACGACTTACACGTGCGATATGTCGTACAGAAGGTCTATTATATCTCCAAACAGCAACATTATTTTCAAAAATTCCTGATTTGAAATAGTAGACTGTTTTTTGCTGATTTTAGGAATTTGGGCCATTGGAGGCTAAAAAAAAACTGAATGTTCATGCACCACAAGCCTTTATCTATATATATAAAAATCAATCTTACGTGATAGTTTGTCTGTGGGTGTGTGTGTATGTCTCCTATGCATTCATATACCACTCAACCGATTGCGATGAAACTTGGGTGAGATGTTGAGTACACTCTAAGGAAGGTTTCTGACTTAGTAAATCCATTTTACAATAGGTAGCGCACGCGTAGATTCAACAAATGAGTGACGATGCGCGAAGCGTTTCAAACAAGTCCCGTATGTGTTCATATACCATTCGTCCGATAGCTATGAAACTTGCGTAAAATGTTGTGTACACTGCAGGGAAATTTTCTGGCTTAGTACATCCACTTTACAATAGGCAGCGCACGAGTAGATTCAACAAATGAGCTACGACGCGCGAAGCATTTCAACAAAGTCACGTTTGCGTTCATATAGCATTCGTCCGATAGCGATGAAACTAGGCTGAGATTTTGTGTGCACTCCAGGGAAGGTTTCTAGCTTAGTAAATCCCTTTAAAATAGGTAGAGCACGAGTAGAATCAACAAATGAGCAACGGCGCGCGAAGCGTTTCAACAAAGTGCCATATAATTTCATATACCATTCATTCGATAGCGATGAAACTTGGGTGAGATGTTGTGTACACTCCAGGAAAGGTTTCTGGCTAAGTAAATCCATTTTACAATACGAAGCGCACGTTTATATTCAACAAATGAGTGACTACGCGCGAAGCGTTTCGACAACGTCCCGTATACGTTCACATACCATTCATCCGGTTGCGATGAAACTTGGGTGAGATGTTGTGTACACTCCAGGGAAGGTTTCTGGCTGAGTACATCCATATTACAATATGTAGCGCAAGAGTAGAATCAACAAATGAGCGACGACACGCGAAGCGTTTCAACCAAATTCCGTATGCATTCATGTACCATTCGTCCGTAGCTATGAAACTTGGGTGAGATGTTGTGTACACGTCATGGAAAATTTCTGGCTTAGTAAATCCACTATACAATATGCAGCGCACAAGTTGATTCAACAAATGAGGGACGACGCGCGAAGCGTTTCAGCAAAGTCCCGTATAAGGTCATATACCATTCTGCTGTTAGCGGTGAAACTTGGGTGAAATATGGTGGACACTCCAAGGAAGGTTTCTGGCTTAGTAAATACATTTCACAGTAGGTAGCACACGAGTAGATTCGACAAATGAACGACGACATGCGGAGCGTCTCAATACAGTCCCCTATGTCTTCATATCCCATTAGTCCGATAGCGATGAAACTTGGGTGAGATGTTGTGGACACTTACGTGACGGTTTCTAACTTAGTAAATACATTTTACAGTAGGTAGCGCACGAGTAGATTCAACAAATGAGTGACGGAGCGCGAATCGTTTAAACAAAATCAGGTATGCGTTCATATAATACTATTCATCCGATTGCGATGAAACATTGATCAGTTATTGTGTACCCGCCAGGGAAGGGGACTTAGTAAATCCATTTCACAATAAGTAGCGCAAGAGTAGATGCAACAAATGGGTGACGACGCGCGAAGCGTTTCAACAAAATCCCCTATTGCATTCATATAACATTCTTCGATTGCGATGAAACCTTGATGAGTTATTGTGTACACGCCAGGGAAGGGCTTCGACTTAGTAATACATTTCTCAATAGGTAGCGCACGAGTAGATTCAACAAATGAGTGACAGCGCACGAATCGTTTAAACAAAACCCCGTATACGTGCATATACAATTCATCCGATTGCGATGAATCATTAATGAGTTATTGTGTACACGCCAGGGAAGGGTTTCGACTTAGTAAATCCATTTCACAACAGGTAGCGTTCGAGTAGATTCAACAAATGAGTGACAGCGATGAAACTTTTGAAAGTTGTTGTGCACGCTTCCACGAATGGTTCTAAATTAGAAAATCCATTTTACGATAGCTTAGAGGCAGTTAACATGTTGTGTATCCAAAAGCACTTCAAGAAACAGAATTTCAACGCCAACACTTTCTTTGATTGGCATTGCAACGCATGCCGGGTACAGCTTGTAATTTATAAAAGGGGTCTTCATGTAGTTGGGGACCTCACACAACGGTTAGGGTCAGTTCGTATGTGACGTGTATTGCGATTCGTCTACGAGGTTTTTAATTTTATTTTCACGCCAGGAAGAACACGTTAGGTAAATTTAGTTTGAGAGCACATTTTAACTAATAATTTTTATTTGCTAACAAACAGGTTCCAAGACCCTAAACATTGTAACAGTAGCTCAATTGATAACATCTGGTTATTAATACCGAAGACCGTTCGAAGAATGGGTACTTCTGCTAGTACATCATATGCGTCTACTGTAAGGTTCGTTTTTTTAAATAATTTGATCTGGTTTGGCGTACCCATTATTGATATTGCAACTTTTCAGTCGGTCTGCACCAGTAGTTCTCAACCTAGTCCTCGCGAGTACCACGGTGCTCTTAAAATGAAATTTGGTGCTCTCGTCATACGAGCTAAAAAGTGCTCTCTAGCATTATCTCCCCTGAGATCCATTCTTCAATTCAAATTTTGTTGCACGAACCGGGATAATAATGTTTTCATTAAACGTTTTGACAGATATTCTATCATTTTGTGAAATAGTATCTTGTATTCTACAGTAAAGATAATTGGACGTCGCTGTTGTATGACTAACACGACAGATGCTGATCGACTCGACTGTCCACACGGAAATATATCTTACCTACATGAATTATACAAGCAGTTGCAGCATGCCTGGTGAGCGGTGAAACTGTAGGTTTGTTAACAATTCAGTGGGAGATTTGATTCATTTATTTATTTCCACGGCTACACATAGAGCTTAAGAGCTCCTTTACAGTAGCACCCTACATACAATAAGATTATGGCTTATAAAAATAGGCGGCTTTGGTGGGGGTAGTAGGTAGCATGCTGAGCATCTATGTCCAACATTGCAGGTTCAAACCCGGCTGAAGTCGTCGGATATTTTAAGAGCGTTAGACGTTCCTTCGGAGGTGAAGTTAAGTCGACGGGCCTATGTAATAGATTTATGGCATGCAAAAGAACCTTCTACTAATTACACTTGTGTGAAGCTGTATTATAGATTTGACTAACGCTCTTAGGTTCCAATTTTCGTCACCAGGAGCCGACTGTGGTTGCATTTAGTAACCAAGTTCACAAACTAGTTGTCGTTGAAGTTATCATTTGTTAGTAAAGTAGGAACTACTTGAAAATTGAATGTCTGCAGTCCTCACCTGAATTACAGATAACACACACTAATACAGCCATCACTATTAACGCCGATTATCAGACATATTCTACACACACCCAAAGTACACGGGGCTACATGACCGCGTTGTTGCAGCCCCTAAACTGAGGAACCAACGAACCTTATTAAAATAAAATATTTTGCTAACATTTACAATAGAGAGAGATAAGATAAGAAAGGAGAGGCGTGTTGTTGTTCTTCTTGATATAATTGTGAGGTTTGAAGCCATTTTTCAGTGTTGCCTAAGTAAACAAAAGTTTGGTGCTTTTCAGTCGGTCAACAAGAATGTACCCATATAGAGCTGGGTTATGCCCTAATCCTGAAATAAATTACATGAGATTATTAGATACACTAGGAGGACCAGTTTCGATCGTCAAGCGATCATCATCAGATCCATTACACTTAGGCTATAACATCTAGGTTTGAGAATACAGGTGAAACATATATACAATATGTACAATTATTTAGTTGCAGTAATGGTAATGCAACTGTCGGTGTATGCTAAATGTAGTATATCTAATGTTAGGTGAAATTCTAAAATGGTGATAAAAATCCGGAATTTGTCTATTTGGGGTGATTATATGGTAATATCAAATCAACTATGGTTATACTGTAAATTATTAAAGTACTAGCAGGTACCCGCGGCTTCGCTCGCGATCAAGACAATGGGGACGATGCATTAATTGGTCTATTCTATTACAGCAATCGCGGCTACAGATGGGTCAATTCTAATTCTGAAAATTCTGATACATACAGTACAGTATATTGATATGAGCCGAAAAGTGGGATTTTTTTAGAGTTGTCAAAATCTGCAGGGTACAATGTTACATTATATGAACACATTTTAAAATTACGTTTTTGGTTTTGCCATCTTCTGCTGAGACATAACGATTTTGTTGTCCGGATACTCGCGAGCACGCCACATACAGTTGCCCATGGGAAAAAAAAAGTTTTGTCTAAATGTACACCTGCTGCTGTTAAGTGTGTGTGTCATTGCGCTTTGTTAATAGAAATTGCGAATATAGTTTGAAGAGGGAACTGCACTCTTGCACACTGGAATGGCAAATCTATCGGAATATGGGGAATTAAAAGTATTTTTCCTTAAGCTATTCTGGGTGTAATTTTGCCACACTTTTGATGATTTGAACGTCAACATGTCGCTATTAATAGACCTATAGTAAAATATATTTCACCTTGGCCGCTGAAGTACTCGTACATTATGCAGTCTCTTCCAGTGTTACGTCCCAGGGATTGAAATTCTCCAAAAACCCTTTTGCCTCACATGCCTCTCTAAATAATTAAAATTCCTCATTGTTGTTGTTGTTGCTTGATTCTTCAGTTTTTTTTACTGGTTTGATGCAGCCCACCATGCCCCCTCTCCTGAGCTAATCGTTTCATCTCTACACAGCAACCACACCCTACATCCGAGGCAATCTGTTTAACCCTGGTCTACGCCTACAGTTCTTTTCCTCGACCCTCCCTTCCATAACTAAGCTTGCTATTCCTGGGTGTCTTATTTATGTGTCCTACCAACCTATATCTTCCCTTCATTAGCAGTCGCCAGAAACAACTCTCCTCTCCCACTCGTCTTAATACCTCTTCATTTGTTACCCTATCTACCCATCTGATCTTCATCATTCTCCTGTAACACCACATTTCAAACGCTTCAATTCTCCTCTTTTCTGCTGCACCATTAGTCCAAGTTTGACTTCCTTATAATGTCACGTTCCAGACAAAAGCTTTCAAAAATGACTTCCTAATACCTAAATGTATATTCGATGTCAACAGATTCCCTTTCTGTAGAAATGCTTTCCTTGCCTGAGCCAACCTGCTTTTAATATCCTCTTTGCTTCGTCCATCACTGGATATTTTGCTTCCTAAGTAACAGAAGTATCCTACTTCCTGTAGCGTTTCACCAGCCAATTTGAGGTCCATAGAGGTTTCTGATTTATTTCGGCTGCATTCCAATAATATTGTTTTACATTTATTGATTTTCATCATGAATTCATTCCTCAAGACGGAGTCCATACCATTCAAAAACTCGTTCAAATCCTCTGGCATATCGGCCAAGACGACGATGTTATCAGCAAATCTCAAAGATGAAATTATTTATCCTTGAATCTTCGCTCCCACTTTAAATTTTTCTCCAATTTCCTGATTATTGTGGTATTAGAGATCTTTGAAATGCGTTGTCCTCGCACATGGTGTAGATGCATTGTCAAAGGATAACATTCCATGTTACGAACATGGGCCGCATAACCTGCACAGAAAGCCTATTCTGGACAGCAGTTCCTTGAACTCAGATTTGCCAACATTTTATTGTATATTTCCATGTGGTATATCTCTGTACCTCAACATACAGAAGAGTGCTTTAAAAATCATGTCTTGTGTACATTTTGGAAAAGGTGGTGAGTGTGGTTTTTGCCTGAGAGGATACTCGCACGTAGAAATTATTTTCAGTAAATAGACTGGTTCACAATTTTGTAAGTGCACATTGATGTATGTGACGGCGAGATGCCTTAAGTGTTACGGAAACGGCAATAGCCGCCACAGAGCTTCGTTGCTACTGAAATAACGACCAGACTGATATTTGTACTTAACTATTCGGGATTTGTAAGCCCAATGTTTATGAAATTGAACGCAGGTATATCGCTAACTTTATTGAATAGCCGCTAGTGTAGTGTTTAAAATTTAAAAGTGGTATTAGAAGGCGCTATCCCTAATTTTGTTACCCCTGTCACTACAGACCACGAAGGGCCTAGGCCTATCATGCGACCGCTTCCCAGCCATTTGGCCTGCAGATATTGTGGTGACGCGTGGTCAGTGCATCGTGATCGCTTGGCCGTTTATCTTGTTCTTCGTGACCGGGGCACTGCCTCTCTATCAGACAGCTACTCAATTGTCCTCACGAAGCTGAGTGCACTCCGTTGCAGCCCTCACGCCAGTGTCTAAAATCTCTGACGGGGCCGGGAATCGAACCCGGGGCCTCCGGATGGGAGGCAGGCACGCTACCCTGTTCTTGTGTTTATATATCTCTTGAAAAAGATAATAAATGGATTGGCACTGCCTCCTACAGGGATATATAGAAAATCGGATGTCATACCTTGAGGTTCAGTTGCCATGGAAACGGACTTGCCATTAGTTCATCAGTTTACCAGGGTGAAGATAGTTTTCTGCGAATATCTTTGAAACTGTTGGTTTTAGGGCCTTAAAATGTGGTTTTCGGTGTCCCGTAGGGACCTACCGAGTATTGTTTCTCGCATCGAGGGGCGTAAAATGAGCTTTGTCCGGTCCATATGCGACAACTTCGATATTTTGTCCCGGCTGAGTTTTTTTGGTGACTTTTCAGTTATGTTGCCCGTTCGACGGGAACAATGATTTATTTCCGTATGAAAGGCAGCCTATATGTTATCCTAGGGTATAAGCTGTCTCCATTTCAAATTTCATCCAAATACGTCCAGCCGTTTTAGTGTCAAGAGGTAACAAACTAACACACAAACGGACACACAGATTTTCACAATTATAATATACTAGCTGAAGTACCCGTGCTTCGCTACGCGTCATAAATAAATTAAAATGTGAAGGTGACAGTTAAAACAGGGGATAGGCGAGGTGCTGCGCAGAGGGAGATTAAGGATGGAACATTTTGTCCAACTACACCGCTCGGTGTTGACCGTGTTTTATAGCACAAGTTTAGGTTTTACTCGCTAACAGTTGCAGATACCTTTCGGATAGAAAATGTAATTTTAAACCTCGCATATGCCATCAAAAGTTTGCTATTTCTTAGCGTTCTCTTTTTATTTGAAATGGAAATATGAAAGTTTGAAACCAAAGGGTGTAGTGACGTCACTAAAATGGTCGCAATTTTAAATAGTGCAAAGTATTGAAATCAAAAGTAACCTATATGTTAACCAGGTAAATCAGCTACTTCCATGTAAAATTCACGTAAATCGGACCAGTGGTACTTGCGAGATTGAGTAATACAAAGACACACACCATCTCAATTTTAGTCTCGCATCGCTCGCGTCATAGTCGTATCATATTGTTTTTCAATGAAATGCAGGTTTAACCCCGTTAACACCACTTTAGAACCTGAATACCCAAAAATCCCTCCGTAGTAGACGTTTTCGACACACAACAAACAAACATATCCCCAAAATATAATTCTTCTAACTTTAATAGTTTTGGTTGGTCGATGAGAGCAAACATCCAAAAATCCTTCCTTAGTGGACGTTTTTCTTCCAGAAAATCACCCCTCCCCATATGCCCCTTAAATTGCATTTATGAAAACACGGTCGAACACCTATTTATTTTATTTATTTATTCATTTGTTTATTTATTTATTTATTTTTAAGCTGATAGATTTCCTCCGAGTTTCAGACTCCTCCCTATGTCGTTTAAGAGATACACGCTCAGTTAGGAATCTTTCAACCCCCACTTTTCATCCCTTTCACCTCATAATATACACTACATCGAAAAACCATTAGACATGTGTCAGCTTATTTTTAATGATTAGTATATGTGCCAAGTATCACATCCCCAAATGAAACCACTCGTGAGATATTGTTATTCAATGGAAAGCACGTTTACCCCCTTAACACCTCTTTAGAACCTGAATATCCAAAACTCTTTCCTTAGTGGACGTTTTCGACATACAACGAACATATCCCCAAAATTTCATGTTTCTAACTTCAATAATTTTGTCTCGGCGATGAAGAGTGAGTGAGTCAGTCAGGACATTTTCTTTCATTTATTTTTGATAATTTCACCCCTCCCTATGAACCCCTTAAATTGGATTTATGAAACAAACGGTCAAACACCTATTTACTTATTTAAAGCTGTTTTCCCCCTGAGTTTGATGAGTGAGTAAGTGAGTCAATCAGTTAGGACACTTTCTTTCCTGTTTTTTTTCCCCCCAGAATTTCACCCCTCTCCAAGGGCCCCTTAAATTGGATTCATGAAAAAACGTTCGAACACCTATTTACCTGTATTTTAAACTGTTTTTTCCCACCGAATTTCAAACTTCACGCCTATGTCGTTTCAGAGATACACGCTCCGTCAAGAATCCCTCAACCCCCAATTTTCACCCCATTCACCTCATAATATACACCACATCGATAAACCCTTAGACATATGTCTGATTATTTTTAATGATTAGTTTATATACCGAATATCACATCCCCAAACAAACAACTCATGAGATATCGTTATTCAATGAAATGCACGTCTACCCCCTTGACACGTCTCTAAAACCCGAATAAACAAAAATCATTCCT
This sequence comes from Meconema thalassinum, assembly GCA_946902985.2. Lineage (NCBI taxonomy): Eukaryota > Metazoa > Arthropoda > Insecta > Orthoptera > Tettigoniidae > Meconema > Meconema thalassinum. Next base: position 1,904,884,390 of record OX336388.2, on the reverse strand, counting down.
TAGTTAACGTTTTCGACATACAGCGAACATCTTCCCAAAATTTCATGTTTCCAACTTGAATAGTTTTCGCTGGGCGTGATGAGTGAGTGAGTCAGACAGGACATTTTCTTTCATTTATTTTACCAGAATTTCACCCCTCCCCATGGGCCCATTACATTGGATTGAATAAAAAACGCTTGAACACCTATTAACTTATTTCTTAAGCTGTCTTTTTACCCTGAGTCAGTCGGTTAGGACACTTTCTCTCCTTTTTTTCCCCCAGAATTTCACCCCACCCCAGTGGCCCCTTAAATTAATTTATGAAAAAACAGTCGAAAACCGATTTACTTACTTTTTAAGCTGATTTTTTTTCGCTGAGTTTCAAATTTCTCGCCTCTGTCGTTTAAGAGATAGGCCTACACGCTCCATTAGGAATCCTTCAACCCCCACTTTTCAGCCCTTTCACCTCATAATAATACACCACATCGAAAAACGCTTAAACACATGTCTGCGTATTTTTAATGATTAGTTTATATGCCGAGTATCACATCCACAAATGAAACCACTCGTGAGATATTGATATTCAATGAAATGCAGGTTTAACCCCCTTAAGACCCCTTTAGAACCCGAATATCCAAAAAACCTCCCTTAGTGTACGGTTTTGACATACAACGAACATATCCCCGAAATGTCATGTTTCCAACTTCAATATTTTTGGCTGGGCGATGATTAGTGAGTGAATGAGTCAGGACATTTCCTTTCAATTTTTTTTCTTCAGAATTTCACCCCTCCCGATGAACCCCTTCAATTTGATTGAAAAACAAACTGTCGAAAATCTATTTACTTACTTTAAAGCAGTTTTTTCCTGTGAGTTTGATGAGTGAGTCAGTCAGTCAATCAGTTAGGACACTTTCTTTCCTGTCCCTCCCCCCGAATTTCACCCCTCCCCATGGGCCCCTTAAATTGGATTTATGGAAAAGCGGTCAAACACATATTTACTTATTTTTATGCTGATTTTTTTTTCGCTGAGTTTCAAACTCCTCGCCTATGTCGTTTAAGAGATACACGCTCCGTTAGGAATCTTTCAATCCCCACTTTTCACCCCTTTAACCTCATAAACACATCGAAAAACCCTCAGACACGTGTCTTGTTACTTTTTAATGATAAGTTTATATGACGTGTATCACATCCCCCAATGAAACCAATCGGGAGATATAGTTATTCAATAAAATGCAGGTTTAACCCCCTTAAGACCCCTTTAGAACCTGAATATCCGAAAATCCTCCCTTAGTAGACGGTTTTGACATACAATGAACATATCCCCAAACTGTCATGTTTCTAACTTCAATAATTTTGGCTAGGCGATGATGAGTGAGTAAGTGAGTGAGTCTGGACATTTTCTTTCAATTTTCTTTTTTCAGAATTTCACCCCTCCCCATGAACCCCTTAAATTTGATTTATGAAAAAAAAACTGTCGAACATCTATTTACTTACTTTAAAGCAGTTTCCCCCCCCTGAGTTTGATGAGTGAGCCAGTCAGTCAATCAGTTAGGACACTTTCTTTCCTGTTCCCCCCCCCCCAGAATTTCATCTCTCCCCATGGGCCCCTTTAATTGGATTTATGAAAAAACTGTCAAACACATATTTACTTCTTTTTTATGTTGATTTTTTTTCGCTGTGTTTCAAACTCCTCGCATATGTCGTTTAAGAGACACACGCTCCGTTAAGAATCTTTTAATCCCCACTTTTCACCCCTTTCACCTCATAATATACACCACATCGAAAAACCCTCAGACACATGTCTTCTTATTTTTAATGATGAGTTTATATGCCGAGTATCACATCCCCCCATGAAACCAATCGGGAGATATTGCTATTCAATTAAATGCAGGTCTACCCCATTAACACCCCTTTAGAACCTGAATAGCCAAAATTTCTCTCTTAGTGGGCATTTGCGGCCCTTGAGGAAGCTGTATACCAGATTTCATTCCAATCCGTTCGGTGGTTTCTGAGATTTCGTGATGAATAAATGAATGAGTGAGTGAGTGAGTGGTATTTGAAAAATATATAGTAGAAAGAAGATAGTGTCAAGTCTTCGTTGTGCTAAACTCGGTTGACAGTGCTGTGTGAGCAGCTGAGTAACTAACGGGATTTCAAGTAAAGATCCTCATTTTCTATACCGGTAGTGCTGAGCGCAATTGGCATCAAGTCGGCCGTGTCTCGACTTGAGCTATGTTGCCATGGAAACTATCTGCCTTGCCATTCCTTCATGAGTATATTTTATGATTTGATTAGCCTGTTTTTGAGTGAAAAAGGGCCAAAATCAGAAGAATGAGAAAGACTATCGAAAATACATGTAGCCAGCGGTTCCTTCTGGGTCCTAAACTATGTGTATGCAAAATATGGTTGAGATTGGTGGAACGGTGTAGATTTGTATACGGAACCAACATATATACATACATACATACATACAGACTTTCACTTTTATATATTAGATATAGGGATTAAAGGTGCCAGGACGTCTTCAATGGTCCGTGTACCGCTTAGTTTGAATGGCTTTTTAGTCCACGCGTGGCGAAGACAGTTCCACGGTCTTTGATAGTTGTAGATCTTCCTGTATTCAATAACATACATTCTTATCTAGATTTGGCAATGTCATACAAATAAACATGGCACTGACCTCAGAAAGACCATAGGAACAAACGGGGGAGTAAGGGAAAAAGCAGTTCCGCCCCGTTAACACCCGGGTTAGTCGACCATAACTGAGCCAGAGTGAACACGAAACTGCTTGATGTTCCAGTTAGGGAGACAACCAGATAAGTATCAGCCTGTATTATTACAGTATAACCATAGTTGATTTTGTATAACCATATAATCACCTCAAATAGACAAATTCCGGATTTTAATCACCATTTTAGAATTGCACCTAACATTAGATATACTACATTTAGCATACACCGACAGCTGCATTACCAATAATGAAACTAAATAATTGTACATATTGTAAATATTTTTCACCTGTATTCTCAAACATAGATGTTATAGCCCAAATGTAATGGATCTGATGATGATCGCTTGACGATCGAAACTGGTCATTCTAGTGTATCTATTAATCGCATGTAATTAGTTTCAGGATTAGGGCATAACCCAGCTCTATTTGGGTACATTCGTGTTGACCGACTGAAAAGCACCAAACTTTTGTTTGCTTCTTGATATAATGATATTATATTTAATGGTGGTTGGGCACTTGGTATGGCATGAAGGTGGTGCTCACAGTTTCAAAACGATTGAGAACGCCTGGTCTACACAATATTGTGTCGATCAACTGAAAGGTTGTAATATCAAATATTGTTAAAAAGACAACATTGTAAAATGCCTTCAAAGCCAGGAAAACATCACGAAACATTAAATGAAAACTTCCGAGCATAATTTTGTATCAAGTGGAAACACTGGATTGCTGCTCTTTGGTCTTGTTTGGACGGATTCTGAATCGCACCAGCCAACTACATGTACTGCACGTCTTTATAAACGAAGCAAAGCGCAAGTTCTCTACCACACCACTTGCGCATGCGTATTTCCAACCTCAAACAACAACACATCACGTAGTATATTTTAAAAAGGTTTCGATTGAACGTACCTCGTATTTCCTTCAATTTTCGGATTCGTTTGAGTCCTTCCCTGTAAGTCAGCTATAGCTCTAGATCTGGAACGTGACTGTGGCGCCCCCCTACTTGATATTAAGTGGGCTCTCTCTACTCTTTTCCTGATATATTTGGTTAAGAATAAGAAGTAGTTGACATTGGTTTTAAATTTGTAAATATCCTGAAATTCGTAAGCGGTTGAAGTGGTAATCAACGACGAATCATTTCTAGGATACTTCAGAGTGGAATTGTAATGCACTACTTTTAATTGTTCATATGAAGCTGACAAGACGTGTTTTGTCTAGGCGCGGTGGGATAAGGGAATTAATTACTGAGGATTTAACATGCACGCCATATATGATTTAAGGAAACTACATACACATTACACATTGTAATACATAACATGATATCGGTTCGGTATCCAGAATTTACGGGATCGGATAACAATGTGGAATGTTTGAGTGATTCAATTTTGGAGAATTTACGCGTACGCCATATATTATTTATGAGACATGTAATAAATAAATGTAAGTTAAACCAGTCCACCATGGAAGTTTCATTGAGATTGTTCGAGTAGGAAACGAGATCAAACAAATAACGTTTTGAGTATTTATGTGCCCTTCACCTTGATTTAAAATAATACAATTTTACATTGTACGCTAATATATTTGAACTCATATACACCACGTTTCATGACGATTAGGTCACCAGGAAGATCAATTAATATTTAAGATATAGCGTAAGGGTGGTTTACCACACTTTCTCAATGAAAGCGCTGGGATTGAACCTTTACACTAATTGAGTCAGCACAGAGGCACAGGTTAACAGATAATTTTCATACTGGGCTGATGACCAAGTTGCGACGACAAATACAATTTAGTCAACGCATCTTGACTGGCCGGGAAAAATTTACTTCGTCGTACGTGTGACGTGTACATTTAAACAGCAATTGGGGACAAACTCACTCTGATACGTCCATATGTACTGAGTGCAACTAATTAGGCACATATTTCTGTGATGAGAACCAATATAGAACTTATATAATCACATACACAAACAAACTACAACATGTGTGCGTCCATTAGCGTACGTGATTGGGTCCCGAGCATGCAGTAATTACACATGGCACGGAGTACTTCAAACGAATACAAGTTAGCTTGGGTGAGTTGCTCTTTTGATAAACAAATACATTAAATTTACCATGGCTTCTGTGTTCAACAAGACAAAAGAAATGCATGCCATTCAGAACTGGGAGTCTGACCTCCACAGACTAATACAAAATGTTGTACACTCCATTAATTGTTTCTGATATTCGAGCATTAGGTTTGTCGAAACCGGATTTAGATTCATAGAAATTACTTAAAAAGAAGAATCGGTCACACCTGTTGAGTTTGACAACGGAACACTGAGGTCTCGGGTTGCTATCAAGGGTATCTCGTCGATTGTAGTGTAGAACGCCTTATTGTAACTAATCTTCTTCAGTAGGCATATAACATTATGTATATTATGATAACATGAGAGACGTTTTCTTTATTGCACTCAGGTCAGTGGAAAATCAACTCCCTCAACTCGTTGATCAACTTCTAATATTTCCATGGCCTTCTAATCAGACCTCAACATTACAAAATCAACTCCCTCAACTCGTTAATCAATTTCTACACACTCCATGGCCTTCTAAATTGAGCTATTGACCACTAAATCAAATAACTCAACTCGTTAATGAATTTATCCTCTCTTAATTGCCCTCTAAACCGACCTCAACATTACTAAATCAACTCTCTCAACTCATCAATCAACTTCTATTCTCTCCAAGGCCTTCTATATGGAGCTCTAAACCACTGATATAACTAACTCAATCTTTGTCTTCCCTTGCAGTTCTTGTTATCCAACCTTTCTTCCATAACTAAGTTTGCTAATGCTGGGTGTCTTAGGTCAAGTCCTACCAACCTATCTCTAAACTATTCATGCGTATTTATTATCATATTTTATAATTTCAAGATGACCGCTGCACGCTCTGTTCATTGTGAAATTCTTGTAACTTATGTCAGTAAGGTCCCATATATCGTTCTTGTGTCTTAATGTTTCGTCTTAATTGCTCAACTACACCCAAAATAATCGTGTTTTTAATTTCAGTATGCCCAGCCACCACTTAAATGTATAGAATGGCTATCCTTGTGCCTTCAGCATACTAAGCCACATACACGGTTCTTCTTTATTGCTGACTTTCACCATTGTAGCTCTACGTTTTTGCAATACCACAGATTTTCGTACTCATAGCTGTAAAATACTGAGAGTTATTAATTTAATTAGACATTTCAAAATGGCCGGTGTTCTCCACATAATTCCCTGTTATAATATTATGACTAACGCCAGTAAATTCTCATCGGTTTTTAAGATTCGTCTTTATTGTACAATTACATTCTGAGTTGTTAAATTTAATGTTTTAGTAATTCAGTCAGCCACCATCTTGAATGTATGGAGTCGCTGTTCTTTTATGTTGGGCATATAAATCCACATAATAAGGTCTTACAATGTCACTCATTTTCTTCACTGTAACTGTTATGTGTTAGTATTAATTTATTTTTATATTTCATAATTTCAAGATGGCGGTTGAGCGTACTATTCAACGTCATAAAGTTAGGGACTCAGATGTTTCCAATATGATAGGTTTTTCTTCAAACTTTGATAGAGATCGGATGATTGATTTAGTTGGTACTTAATTTAGGCCTTGAACACTCGGGTGACCGAAATGTTGTTTTCCCCAAGACGGTATAATATAAAATACTGGTATTAATAACCAGACGTTAAAAATTGAGCAACTGTTGCAATAGTTAAGGGCTTATCATTCCTTCATAAGTTTATCAGAGCGAAGTTAGTTTTCTGAGAATATCACAGACACTGTTAATTTAATGGCATTAAAATGTGCTTTTCGGAGACGCTATGTAGACTCCCGAATTTTGTGTCTCACATTGAGAAGCTTAACATATGCTTTGGTCGTCCTCCTAGGATAACTTTTACATTTCACCTATTTTAGCATGTACAGTATTTTGAAAAGTAGTTCCCTATACCCACCCATCTATGAGAAGGACGGTCAAGAGTTTTATAAATGATTGGTGTATTGACTGTCATGGATACCATACCTAATTTTACGATGCTCCAAGCATCCGAACACGATTTGTAGGCGTACATACAATTAGAAAGAAAGCCAGACAGGCAAATCCACCTTTTGCTTGCATCCGTCAAAAATCATACCAAAACGCGTAAAAGATATAAAATTGAGTAAAGAAACGATCATATATTTATATATAGGTGTATTTAGTATATATATGCGAGAGCAAAGGCACCTAGTGGCCACGAGGAAAATTAACTCTATTGACTACAATACACCAATATCACCAAATGTCCAAATATGGATATCAACCACACAGTATGAAACAAAATCATCCTTACGATGAACCAGTGTGTCAACAAAAATAAATGATTAGTCAAAATGTGCTCTCAAACTAAATGCAAATAACGTGGATTTCCTGACGTGAAAATAAAATTGAAAATCTCATAGACGAAACAAAATACACGTCACATAAAGACTGACCCTCACCGTTGTATAAAGTTCCCATCCACAGGAAGACCCCTTTAATAAGGCTTGTAGTGCATACAAATTAAGGTTTCTTAGTCTCCAATGGCCCAAATTCCAAAAGAGGCAAGAAATCTGTTTCAATTCAGGAGTTTTTGAAAATAATGTTTCTATCTGGAGATGTAATCGACCTTCTGTACGACATATTACACGTGTAATAAAAAAATATAGGGTACCCCATGATCCCCTTAAGCGCATTGATGAATTTTAAAGTCTTAGTTGGTTCCGTGATAACCTTATAGCCATTTGCATACTTTCACAGAATTGTCATAAATGGGGTGGCATTGCTTCTTACAGAAATGATTATATGGAAAGTTGGATGCCAACTCTTGATGTACGGTACCGGTACTGTAGTGATGGTTATAGGCTTGCATTCCTTCATTAGTTTATTAAATGAAATTAGTTTTCTGGGAATATCTCAGAAACTGTTTGTTTTAGAGCCTTAAAATATAGTTTTCGTGGACTCTTTGGGACCCCATAGGGCCCCCCGGGTTTTGTTCCTGACACCAGGGGGCTGAAAATGAGCTTTTCCTCGTCATTGTACGCCATAATATAATAATAATAATAATAATAATAATAATAATAATAATAATAATAATAATAAAGACAGAGAAGGAACAGATGAATTTTGGGAAAAACTGGAGGATATAATGGCTAAAATTCCGGACAACCATATGATTATCTTGCTTGGTGATTTCAATGTTCAACTTGGCCGTGAAAGAAAATTCCGAAACATTGTAGGAAGTTACCCAGCTCATTACAGAACCAACCGCAATGGAGAGAGACTTCTGGAGCTCTGTAAGGCATTCAACCTTGTTATGAAATCTACTGCTTTCAAACACCTGCCGAGAAAGCAGAAAACGTGGACTTCTCCGAATCCAAAACTTGGTGAATTCCAAATCGATCATGTCGCTATTTCACGCAAGGCACACCGAGAGATCCAGAATGTTAAAGCCCTGAGGAGTGTAAATCTTGATTCTGATCATTACCTTTCCTTGGCAGTTGGCAGTCAAAGTGAAAGGTTGTGTTTTTCCCGAGCTCTCAGGTGTGCTGAAATGGGTTGTTCTCTGGAGTGTTATCGCGCGAGGATCGGATTGTGGTATGTGAAGGGTAGTCGGGATTTCCGGTGTTTGTGTGTGCGTACGGGACCTAGTAACTTGTGGTTCATAGCCCTAGTGATAGCTGCATTGCTAGTTATTGGTGGAGTGGAAGTGAATCCAGGCCCTGTTACTCCAGATGTGAATCAGGCAAATGATCCAGTGGCACCTTTAAAGTGTTCGACGTGCAGTAAAACATTGAAGAACGGTGTTCAGTGTGGACTATGTGAGAAATGGTTTCACATCGGCTGTATTAAGGTCAAGAAGGAGGATTGTGATGTCGGGAATTGGTTTGGTAAAGTATGTGATACGCCGGACTGTTTGAGGGTGCAAATTAAAGCAAGGGATCAGATAATACAGGAACTTAGAACAAAGCTTCGTAAATCAGAGGAAACGGTGAAGGATGTGACTGAACGGCTTTCTACTGGGATCAGTGTGGAAGAGGGAGTGCAGGAGCAAACTGAGGATGACGTTAACATAATGGGTGATTCTATGATACGATGGAGTGCGAATATCTCGAGGAAATCAGGTGCGAAAGTGTGGTGTTATCCGGGGATTAAAATCGACCAGCTTGCCCATTAAGTGGAAGAAGCAAATGTAGAGGACTGTGACAAAGATAAAGTGTTGTTGCTCCATGTTGGGACGAACGATTTGAAGAAGAGGGCTACAGCTGATTATATCATGGGGGAGCTCTACGAACTAGGCAGAAAAGCTAAAAGCAAGTTTGGAAATGCAAAAATATAATGAGTGGCATTGTTCGGCGGGGAGATGTTCCGTTAAGGCAAGTTAAGACTGTAAATGACCGCATGGACTGGGTTTGTGCACAACTGGGATTAGTGTACGTAGATGCTGACTGCTGGATTGCTGGCCGTGACTTCGCCCGTGACGGGCTGCATTTAAATCGACGGAGCGCTTCTAACCTAGGGAGCCTACATGACAGGGTCATCGGTTCGTGCCGGCCATTGTGAGGAGGAGCAGGTCCAGAGGTTGCCAGCCGACGGGAAGAGAAGGAGCTACTTCGGGATATTTGCTGCGGAGGTAAGACTCTAAGATTACTGCAGGTTAATTGTCAGAGTTTAGGAAATAAATTAATTGAATTTTGGAATCTTGTAGAGACGTATTCTCTGGACATTGTCATTGCTACTGAATCTTGGTTATATGAGAATATAAATGGTAATGAAATAATTCAATGGACCTACGAAATGTACAGAAGGGATCGGGGGAAGCGAGGCGGTGGGCTATTTATTTGTGTGCGCAAAAATATAGCTTGTTTCTTAATGTGGGCTGATACGGATCATGAAATGTTATGTGTACAAATTTCTGATAAAGGGAATAAATTCACTCTCCAGATGATAGGGGCGTATAGAGCACCGAAAGATAACTTTTTAAACCTCCCCAAAGTAGACTGGTCTGGTGAGTCAACTAGCTGTGGTCAAGCTCAGATCGCTGCAAACAAATTCTTAAGGGAGGGGGGATTTTCCCAAGTAGTTGACTTCCCAACTAGAGGCAATAATACCTTAAATGTTTATCTCGTAAGGCCTGTAGAGCTGAAAGTACCAGGAATTAGTGACCATTCTGGGGTTGAATTAAATATTAGATACGGTGACATTACAAAATTAGACTCTGATGTAGCAAATAAGATCATATTCCAGTATCGCAGGGCGGATCAGGGCAAATTTCAGGGGTATTTGAATGAGCTATTTGTAGGATGGGCATCGGAAGGAAATCACATTAATATCCTGTGGACTAACTTTTTGAAAATTTTAAATAGCGCTATTGATAAATTTGTTCCATTTAAATTACTGAAACAAAACCCAGATCCTGAGTATTTCACACGGGAAATCAGGAGTCTTAAACGGAAAATTAGGAAATTATACACTAAAGACATGATAGTGACAAGTATATGTTGAAATTTAAGTCCTTATCAAGAGAACTCGTCTTAAAAAAGAGGGCTGCTCATGACAATTACATGCAAGGTTTACTTGGTCCGGGAGGCGATGGGTGGAAAAATTTGTACAGTTATGTTAGGAGAAGAAAGGGAAATTCAAATAATTTGTCGATGACAATGTCCGGTGACGGTAAATTAATTGCTGAGAAGCAAGCCATTGCTAATGAATTAAATGTATTTTATGGTAGTATGTTCAATAAATGCAATAGCGCTATTGATAAATTTGTTCCATTTAAATTACTGAAACAAAACCCTTAACGGTGAATCAGGGGCTCCACTTATCCAAATAAACCAGTCAGCAATTGTAAAGCTAATACAAAAATTACGTTACAATATATCGAAGGGTCCTGATAATATTGGTAGTGAAGTACTTAAACTAGGAGGTAGGGCCGTGGCACGATACTTAGAGGTGACTTTTAATGTGTCCATAAACAATGCGCAAATCCCCGATGACTGGAAAAGAGCTACGGTAGTCCCCATATTTAAGGGAGGGAGCAGACTTGAATTGGGCAACTACAGGCCGGTTAGTCTTACGTCCATCGTTTGTAAACAGATGGGGCATCTCATTTGCGACTACGTGAGGGAACAGTGGGTAACATTATCATGGTTTAATGATAGGCAACATGGATTTCGGAAAGGATACTCATGCGAGAGTCAGATGCTATCACTTTTTCAAGGTATTAGCGAATCGTTAGACGATGGAGTTTCAGTCGACGCCGTAGTTATAGATTTTGCGAAGGCATATGATGTCGTGCCGCATGACATGCTACTCCATAAATTAGCTTCGACGAAGATTGATAGAAGAGTAATTTTATGGATCCAAGAATTTTTGACGGGTCGTTCCCAGAAAGTGAAAGTAGAAGGCCGATTCTCGGATGAAATTTCCGTAACGACGGGTATCCCTCAGGGCAGCGTAATCGGAACTTTGTTATTTTTGGCGTTTATAAATGACTTACCAAATGGGATTCGCAGTGACTGTCGATTGTTTGCGGATGATTGTGTAATATATCGAAAGATACATGACTCACAAGACAATGCAGTACTTCAAGATGACCTGAACCTGGTCTTTAAGAGGGCGATTGAAAATAAAATGAAAATAAACACAAGAAAATGTAGTCTAATAAAAATAGGGAAAGTGCGAAGGCAAGATTTTCAATATAACATTGGCTCGGAAATACTTGTAGAAGAAGATTCTTGCAAATATTTGGGCGTTCACGTAAGAAATGATATGAAATGGAGTAGTCATATAGGGTGTGTAGTTTCTAATGCTTACAAATACCTGCACTTTGTAATGAGGGTATTAAAAGGAAGTAGTACCTCTGCTAAAGAATTAGGATATTTGTCACTTGTAAGACCTATTCTGGAATACGCCTCGGCGGTTTGGGATCCATATCAAGTAGGGCTCATAAATGAGTTGGAAATGGTACAAAGAAAGGCCGCTAGATTTGTGCTCGGTGACTTTAATCCCAGGAGCAGTGTGAGCCGTATGTTAAAGAAACTTGGGTGGGAATCACTTGAGGCTAGGAGGATGAAATCTAGACTCTGCGCTATGTACAATGCGTATACAAATCAACCAGCATGGGGTGAGCTTAGCAAACGTATGGAAAAGCCTACTTACATGGGTAGGAGCGATCACCCTTTCAAAGTTGAGGGCCGACCACAGCGAACAAATTATGGTAAATATTCTTTCGTAAACCGTGCCATTGATAATTGGAACTCTCTACCTGCCGCAGTCTTAGAGCCTTTTTCCAAACATATAGGTGTCTTTAAGAAAAGACTGACTATTTGTGTAAATATTCCAGTCTAATTGTTAGTGAATTGTTATGTACAATTATTTATTTGTTATGTATATCTAATTTTCCACCGGGGGACACACCCCCAATTGCAAATAAATGAATGAATGAATGAATGAATGAATGAATGAATGAATGAATGAATGAATGAAAATCAAGGTTAAGCTTCTTCCAAGAAATACCAGGAGGGTCTGCCGAAGAGAGATCAACAGGTTTGACACAGAGAAGCTACACTTGATTCATGGGTTTACTGAGAAGCTTGAAACTTTGGATCCACAGAATTGGGAACAACTACGAGATGGCATGGTGAGAACAGCTAAAGAGATAGTCCCGCGAACAAAAAGAAGGAAACATCTCTGGTGGACCAGTGAATGTGAAGCAGCAATAGGGCAGATACAACTAGCATGGCAGAGATGGAACTCTCAGAAGAATTCAGATAACTGGGAGAGTTTTCTGTTAGTGAGGAGACATGCTGCAAAAAACATACGTGGGGTAAAACGTGCATACGACAAAAGTCAGTTGGAAAAGATTCAACAAGACTTCAAGAAGAACAACACTCGAGATTTCTACAGAACCTTCAGACAGAATCTCACTAAATACACTCCCCCTAGCCTACACTTCAAAGATCCTGAGGGAAAAACAGCCTATAATGACAAGGACAACTGCACTATCCTGGCAAATTATCTTGAGACTCTCCTTAACTCTGAAAGCCTAGGATCCTCATTCTCATTTGAAGACAATCCAAATACAAACCCGGACTCTACACCACCAACCAAAGAAGAAGTTATGCAGATCATTCAGTCACTTAAAAACAATAAGGCACCAGGCGAGGATTCAATAATCGCCGAATTTTGGAAGCATGCTGGCGACGTAGCTATCGATAAACTAACATAAATAATTAGTGAGATATGGGAAAAGGAGGAACTCCCTATTGATCGGACATCAGCTCTGCTTCACCCTCTTCACAAGAAATGTGATAGAACGAATGTGAACAATTACCGTGGCATCTCCCTCCTTGCAATAACATACAAAATCCTTTCAAAAGCCCTTCAAACTAGAGCAGAGGAACAGTTGGACCCACACTTAGGGGAATATCAAGGGGGATTTCGGAAGGGACGATCATGTGCCGAACAGATTTTGAACCTTAAATCCTCTCTTTTATATCTGAAGAGTAGAAACAAACAGTTTGTTGTGACCTTCATTGACTTCAAAAAGGATTATGACTCTGTCGATCGACCCACCCTATTTGAAATACTGAAAGAACTGGGACTGGACAACAAAACAAGAGCCATTATTCAGAAAACCTTAACCAACACTGCGTCCAAAGTGAAATTCAGGGGAGAAATTTCAGAGCCCTTCGAAATCAAGACTGGTGCAAGACAGGGAGATGGACTATCACCTTTGCTCTTCAACTGTGTGCTCGAAAAAGTCATCCGGCAGTGGCGAAAAGTAACGAACATTAACAAGTCTGAAAATGGAGTCAGATTGGGCTACAAAAAACAGAACCTGATAGTTGACTGCCTAGCATTCGCAGATGACCTCGCAATGTTTTCAGATTCCCTCGATGCAGCCGCAGCGCAAATTAATGAACTCCAGATTCAAGCTGCAAAAACGGGCCTTAAGATCTCCTTTGAAAAAAAAAAACAGAATTCATCACTAATATCAAGCTAGCGCCAAAAGAGCTGGATGTAGGACAGGGGAAAATCAAGCAAACGAAAGCGTTCAAATATTTGGGTGAGTGGAGAGACCCCAATCTCTCCGAGAAGGTAGCTTTCGAGTCACGAATCAGGAAATGGAAATGGCATAAGTTATAATCTAACAAAGGCCATTTACAACAAGAAATCCATATCAACAAATGCCAAGTTAAGACACTACCAAACAGTTATCCGCCCAGAGGCTTTGTATGCTGCAGAGTACCTTGCAATGCATCTCAAGGGACTAACAGAGAATCTGGAAGTGAAAGAAAGAAACATTCTAAGAAAAATCTTGGGTCCGGTAAAAGAAAATGGGGAATATAGGAGACGGCACAACCACGAATTTACACCCACGTGGAAAAAATAACTGATGACATGAGGAAACGGAGAATTGCCTTTTACTGTCATATAACAAGAATGAACCCAGCACGATTGACAAATAGAATTTTCACCTAATTCCTCAAAAAAAAAACCAAGGGAGCTTGGTTCACAGAGGTGGACAAAGATTTACAAGAATTGGGAATTACAGGCAACGATATTTGGGAACGTGTCACACTTAAACAAAAACTGACAGCACACCGATGTTTCCAAGAAAAGTCAAGAAATGGACTGCAGAAAGGAAACAACAGCATCGAGAACTAATGCGAAAGTACTGGGAGGATGTTAAAGCTCGATGCAGCAAGAAGCAGTTGAAATGACGTGTTCCTTAGATGGCCGTATCGAAAGAATAATAATAATATCATACAGGGATAGGGATATATTAGACCTTCCGTACCACACCCGCACGTGTAAATTGTGTGAAAACATTGTAGAGTACTCCTTGACCCCCTTAAGTGCATTATATGTATTGATGAATTTCACAGCTTAATTTGGTTCCGCGATTACCTTATAGCCGTTTGCAAACTTTTGCATTGCGTCTTACAGAAATATGGGTACCAACCACACAGTATCAAACAAAATCACCCTTACTATGAATCCGTTTGTCGACAAAACAAGTAGTTCTGTGAAGAACTAAAGCCTATTGTCATATATCCTACTTATGTTAATTGCCACTATCAACTTACAAAATCTCAGTTTGATTTCTGTAATAGATTCGTAGATATTGAGAATCGACTAAATATTGCGGATGGTCGCCATGTTGGATTTTTATATAAGTACAGGTGTAATGGGGCGTATTGAGAGATATGTGGGAAATAAATTAACATAAAATGATGAATGAAATGAAAATGAGACACAATTAAAATATGCACTTTTGGTTTGTACTTACCTTGAATTGTACACTAAAAATGATATGATTTGATATGGGCGCCAGACTAATTAGATAGTCAAAAGAAGGGGATTGCACAGCTACTCATTGGCAGAAAACACGATATCTTACCCCCGGTCGAAGTGAAACCGAAGTACTCAAACCAATTCAGCATTATGAAGGATAGTTGGGTTTGCCTTATATAATATTACTAACTACTATAAATGTGGGTCCTGACATTGACTTAAATGAATTTAATGAATCTAGGTAACAAATATAAAAAGAAAAACACAATAAGAATAGTTACAAATTTGAATTTAAAGAAAATTTACTGCGGCTCAACAGATAAAGGATAATGAATGGATTTAACTAAAAATGAACACAAGCTTGATTTTACATGGCCTGAGAGACGTGAGATAAATCATGATCTTCGCTCACCTCTTGAAGTATTGTCATATATATAGATAATATGACTGATGTCCTCGTTGATCCGTCCCGTAGTTGACATGTTGTAGTACTTCAGCATGATGCCTCGCTAATATTTTCCTCTGAATGTATAAAGTTGGATGGTCGATGCTCAGGGAACGACGGCTTGATGGCGACTCCCCACTCACGTTAAACTGACTCCCAGTACGTAGGACTACTGGAGTGACTGAATGAATAATAGTAAGTGTTCCTCCTCTGGCTTGAGCTCCTGTATTTATATCATCTTCAAGTTTTTGTCGATAATATGGTTCTTAAAGCCCACCCTTTCAATTAGACACAGTCTATAAGTCACTTCTCCTTCACGAACAATACTCATCAGGAATACTGACATTTCCATTATAGAATATGCCATGTCTTCAGTTATTTCTACACAGCTGCCAGGGTTTCTTACATTCATTTGGGGTTGAGAATGTTTCTTAAAGTCCAACCCTTTCAATTAGACACAGTCTATAAGTCACTGCTCCTTAACGAACAATACTCATCTGAACTACTGACATTTCCATTATTGAATAATGTCATTTCTTAAGTTATTTCTCCACAGCAGAAAGGGTTCCTTACATTCATTTGGGGTAGAGAATAGATTTACCAATACCGGCACTAATAGTGACCGGACACCGCATCGCCTGCCTTTGTCACGCGCTAGGACCTTCTTTAGGACATAACATCAATTGTAGAAATGTAAGCGAACCTGTCACTTCCCACGTCTCTCTGACAACTAACCTTACAACCATTCGTAAATGGAAATCTGTTCAGAATGATTTGAGCTGCTTACAGACAGATAAAATCTTGTAGCATGGAATACTACTTAATAAAAAATTAATATATATATATGTAAATAAAACGAAAAAGATTAATTATTATAAATATAAAAGCTTGGGGATCGAATCGTTACAAATCGCCCCTTGAAATAAATGATTTTACATGAAATGACAACATTATTTCTTTCAATGCACTCTGCCAAAAAAATATCTAAATACGTTACACTCAAAATAAAAATACACAAATACACTTCAGAATGACAACATAAAGAAAAATCTCCACCATCACAATATACAATTACACTACCACAAAATTATACATATAAACAAAATATACCCTTCATTTTATATTTGCGTTCCCCATTTCTCACCTTCTCAAGTGTTCATATAGTCTTTGGTTTTATTTAAAGGAATTCCTGAAAGAAAGAGACATTGATGTACCCTTCACTTTCGCATTAGACGTAATTCGTCTTCGTTGCACTTTAATAACTGAGATATCGTATGCATATCATACGTGTTAGCTTTATAACTAATGAGCGTAGAATTTTTCTGTCAGCCTAGTGTAGGAATACATAGTAGTTGTACTACTGACAATATCACTCGATACACATCACTGCACACGATTACTTTCACGAATTACATAATTTATCTTTCGTCTCTTTAAAAGAATTACGAAGTTGCAATGAATCAATCTGGTGATGCTTAATATGTAAATGTAGAAACAAGGAACAATTAGCAATACTCATAAAACAACCCAACTCATGAAATTACCCCACATACACATGAAATTTCCGTCAATTGATATTATATTTACCCAAGTATTCTACTTGCTCTTATCCGGACACATAATAACACAGGTTATTAATAACTCTTTCTCTCGTACAATTATACATAGGACCCTCACTTACCTTTACCTGTTTTATCCGTAGTTACCTGCATTAATACTCTTTAATTATTATCCTTCCGCGAAATCCGCCTGATAACATGAGATTTTAATTTCTCCTCTAAAGAAATGACTTACCTTTAAATCCCGAGTACCGTGATTACCTCACTATCAATAAATGTAGCACCGCGCACCCCTTATCCCTTTAACTGATTTAAAATTATTAATAAATGGTTCCTCCGAAATCTCTTCTGACAATAAGTCTCAATGCTTTCTCACCCAATAAACTACCAGTAAACCGCCACTTCATTTTAAATTTCACATGAATTAGTCCCACTTTGCATACATTAACTTCTTCTCCGAATACTTCAACCATTCAAGCAATTATTTTTGAATTATAACAAATTCCTTTCAATAACTTCCGAATATTATGTCAACCAAATTATAATTATTATTATTATTATTATTATTATTATTATTATTATTATTTTTACTTTTAAACTTGCGTCGAACAATAACACAATATACCATTAATTCCTTCTCGCTCATCATCAGCAATTTATGTTAGAAGTGGTTCAACTAGGTATTAAGCTTTGTAATCTATTTGGATGTGTTCATAAATTAAGTACAGTATAACGATCTATATCAAAAACTTGGACCAACTCTCATCTGTATTCCCTTGCATACAACAGCGCTTCTTCCTATTCCAAAAACTCCCAGCATCACCTCCACGTGTTCCTTAAACACCATAAAAAAAACTCTTGCTCAGAGATACCAATCTACTCTGGCACGCTTATTTCTTCAACTCTCACTTCAATAAACTCATTTGGCCAACTACCAAATCTTAAACCCCAAATGCTCAATGGCACTAAACATCACTAGCCTACTTCCTCCTTACACCATTTATGTGACCTTACACATCCACATATATTCTTCTCCACGTATCCGACGTCCTATTAGTCCAATACTCTCTTTTCTCCACCAGATGTTGGTTAATTCACTATGCGTTACCTTCGTTAACTTTAAACCACTTCTACATTTCTCCACTTATAGTACCTGATTATCTCGATGTCCTCAACTGAAACTACATTACTGTATATCAATATTTACTTAATCCACTTATTAATTTTATTCTCACTGTACCACCTCAACGTAAATCAATTAACCATCTCTACTTTATTATTATTATTATTATTATTATTATTATTATTATAATACTTCTTCGTATTATTATTACTCCCATTATTATGGTTGGCATAATAGTTATTACTTTCAATATAGTCTAATCATTTCTGTTTTAATACACTTAAATACTTCTTCCAACTACGCACATATTAATAGAAGCTACCTATCGTTAAGCGGTTCACAATGTTTACCTATCCCACTGTCAAGAAGCACAGGTATGTGCGCCCCTCGCACTCTAAATTCTACGACTGAGTTGAATTTATTACTAATTGGTTCCTCTGGTACTTCACATAAATCAAATAGTAATTCATCACGAATATTAATGTCCTACGGATAATTAACACATGGTACTACACTTAGATAACTACTCTCTCGGTTATTTTAACGTTCTCACCACTTTCTTCTTCGATTCTACCTTTCTTACTAGTTATACATCCTTCTCTCTTTATCACAATAGATTCTATCTCCTCATTACAATACATCGCTGCAGTGAAGCTACCCTTAACCTCTCCTCCTAACTTTTCGCCTAATATCTCTACTTCTAGCCTCCATTCCAAATAGTAATCTTCATTCTTATTTTTAAATATCTTTCTAATCTCATCTAACAATGTGACCTGGATTTTCCGCTTTGACCTACTCCTAGAGACTTTAACTCCTATCATCTGCATTCCTCGTTCACTGTAATCTGCCTCCTGCTGACCTTGTTCGATAACCATGTCTTTATGACTGTTACTTAACGCACGCCTCTCTGCCTCTAATAATTTTATATTAATTTCCTCTATACCAATTTGGAAATCTTCCCTTGTCTGCCTCTTCTCTTCATATATGTTTTTCTGCATTTCTATTTCTTGAGTGCTTAGTACTTTCTTTATTTTACCTACTTCCCTTGCTATATTTTCTTTACACTTCTCCCCTATCTCATTACGTTCTATAATCTCTTCTACATCTATCCTGCTTTCACCTATTACCTCCGCTATCTCCGCTGACTGTTGTTCCTCACCTACGCTACTTTCTTCTACGTCTACCGTTCCTACCATTTCCACCTTTTCTTGGAAATTACTTTCTTTATTCATTAGTTCCCTTCTCAATACCTTCTGTTTCTCTTGAATCTCTTGATAATTCTCGGTATTTTTCAAGTGATTTTCCTCTACCTTCCTATGAAATTCAGACTCGACTCTCTCAATCTTGTCCCCCAGCTCTATTCTCACCTGCCTAGTTTCTGCTTCTACTAATTTGCTAACAATCTCAACTTGAGTTGCTATTTTTTCCTCAATTTGTTTAACTATTTTCTTTTCAATCTTACTTTCTACTGCTTCTAATTGTTTATCCATTTTCTCTATGATATATTTAGCCTTCACTTCTATCATCTCATTAATTTCACCTCTGATTTCCTGTTTCATCCCCTCAATACTCTTCTGCAATATACCATATTTCCTATTTAATTCTTCATTATTAAGTTCAATTTTAGCATTAATGGCTTCTAACTTATTACTCAGATCCTGATTATTACTCTTTATGTTCTGCTCGAATTTATCTTCCGGAATATCTGGAGATTTCTTTTTCTCCTTGCCACCACTAGTCTCATGATTCGATTCATGACTAGTTTCAGGATTCGTCTCTAGATTCGCTTCCAAACTTATCTCGGGGTTATTTTCAGGATTTACGTCTAACATAGTAGTGCTGTACTCTATACTGCTAGCCTCGCTGCTAACATCTTCCAACTCTGTATAGTTAACTTTCTCACATTTCTTTCTACTTCTCAGTCTCCTCTGTTCCTCCTCCGACATTTTGAAATATATCGTTTATAAATTGCCCTTCCAAAATCACTTCACTCCCCCAAAATCACACTTGCACTGACATTTATACCCTCCTTTCATAAATACTGAACAGGTTTTCGAGCGCCACGTTAAGGTGCCATAATGTAATGGGGCGTTATGAGAGATATGTGGGAAATAAATTAACATAAAATGATGAATGAAATGAAAATGAGACACAATTAAAATATGCACTTTTGTTTTGTACTTACCTTGAATTGTACACTAAAAATGATATGATTTGGTATGGGCGCCAGACTAATTAGATAGTCAAAAGAAGGGGATTGCACAGCTACTCATTGGCAGAAAACACGATATCTTACCCCCGGTCGAAGTGAAACCGAAGTACTCAAACCGATTCAGCATTATGAAGGATAGTTGGGTTTGCCTTATATAATATTACTAACTACTATAAATGAGGGTCCTGACATTGACTTAAATGAATTTAATGAATCTTGGTAACAAATATAAAAAGAAAAACACAATAAGAATAGTTACAAATTTGAATTTAAAGAAAATTTACTGCGGCTCAACAGATAAAGGATAATGAATGGATTTAACTAAAATGAATACAAGCTTGATTTTACATGGCCTGAGGGACGTGAGATAAATCATGATCTTCGCTCACCTCTTGAAGTATTGTCATATATATAGATAATATGACTGATGTCCTCGTTGATCCGTCCCGTAGTTGACATGTTGTAGTACTTCCTTCATGATGCCTCGCTAATATTTTCCTCTGAATGTATAATGTTGGATGGTCGATGTTCAGGGAACGACGGTTTGATGGCGACTCCCAACTCACGTTAAACTGACTCCCAGTACGTAGGACTACTGGCGTGACTGAATGAATAATAGTAAGTGTTCTTCCTCTGGCTTGGGCTACCATATTTATAGTATTTTCAAGTTTTTGTCGATAATATGGATCTTAAAGTCCACCCTTTCAATTAGACACAGTCTATAAGTCACTGCTCCTTCACGAACAATACTCATCAGGAATATTGACATTTCCATTATAGAATATGCCATGTCTTCAGTTATTTCTACACAGCTGCCAGTTTTTCTTACATTCATTTGGGGTTGAGAATGTTTCTTAAAGTCCAACCCTTTCAATTAGACACAGTCTATAAGTCACTGCTCCTTAACGAACAATACTCATCAGAAATATTGACATTTCCATTATAGAATAATGTCATTTCTTCAGTTATTTCGACACAGCTGCCAGGGTTTCTTACATTCATTTGGGGTAGAGAATAGATTTACCACTACCGGCACTAATAGTGACCAGAAACCGCATCGTCTTTGTCACGCGTTAGGACCTTCTTTAGGACATAACATCAATTGTAGAAATGTAAGCGAACCTGTCACTTCCCACGTCTCTCTGACAACTAACCTTACAACCATTCGTAAATGGAAATCTGTTCAGAATGATTTGAGCTGCTTACAGACAGATAAAATCTTGTAGCATGGAATACTACTTAATAAAAAATTAATATATATATATAAATAAAACGAAAAAGATTAATTATTATAAATATAAAAGCTTGGGGATCGAATCGTTACAAATATAAGTACAGGGTAGGTCTTAGAGTTATGTACTGATGATGATGATAATTGTTGTTTTAAGGGGCCTAACATCTAGGTTATCGGTCCCTAATGATCTGGGTGATAGTGAAAATGATAATGAAATGGAAACTAGAACGAAAATTAAGTGAGACGGAAAATACTTACAAAAAGGAACTCAGATTGTAACAACTCACAAAATGTTCTTACAAAAGGGAATTTTGAACGAAAAGATTCACAAAAAGAATAGATTGAAAAACACCCACAAAATGTAGGCTAGGTTCAAAATACGTACAAAATGCAATGTAGCGTCGAAATACTTACAAAATGCAACTGAAATTCAAAATACTTACAAAATGCAAATGAGATCGAAAAAACGTACAAAATACAATTGAGGTTCAAAATACTTACAAAAGGCAATTGAAATTTAAAATACAGAATGCAATTCAGATTAAAAGATACCATTTCCAATCCAAATTATTCACAAAGTGCAATTGAAATTCAAAATACTTACAAAATGCAATTCAATTGAAAATGCGTACAAAATGTACGGTAGATTCAGACGACTCATGTGGATTGACAATCCTTACAAAATGCAATTTAGATTGAAAATACTTGACAAAATGTAATTTAGATTCAAAATACCCACACTATGCAATTGAGAATAAAAATATTTGCAAAATGTCCACCAAACAAAATGCAATTTAGATGTAAAATTCTTGCGAATTGAGGTTTTGGTTGAAAATACTTTCAAAATGCAATTGAAATTCAAAAAACTCACTAAAATGCCCTGAAACCTACATTGAAAGACTTACTAAAAAGAAATTTAGATTGCCAATCTTTACAGAATGCAATTGAGGTTGAAAATAATCGCGATATGTAATTTAGAACGAAAAAACTTACAAAATGCAACGTAGAGTAAAAATAACTACAAAAAAATCGCTAGACGGGAATTTAGATACACGGGGAACCAAGTAACAAATACAGGGCAGGAATCTTAAAGAGAAAAGGAAATATAATGAAAAGAGGAAAGGAGAGGAGAGGGGAGAGAGGAGAGGGTCCGCCCCAAAGGTAAGGGACAAAAGGGGAAAACGGGGCCAGTTCAGGAATCCCTCGGGGTTGCCAACTCCCGAACTCACCAGCCGTGAGTCCCTGAGGGTGTAGCATTATCTAGGGTGCACCAGAAGTAGTGGGGCTACATACACCCTGCCTCCTTAAGGGCCTTGAGCACAAGGCAGGAGGTAAAAGGAAAAAAAAAAGAAGGCTGACCCCTCGCAGAAGGAGGGTATCAGAAAAGACGAGACAAGGGCCAATTAAGGCGGGAAAGGAAGAGACTCCCTAGGCCTCGGATACCCTAATACCGTCGGGGTTGGAAGAGAACAAGAGTTGACCAAGTGAGGTCGACAGGAAAGAAGACGGAGAGGAGCCCGGCACAAGTAAGTGGAAGCAATGCCGGACTCAGCTAGGGCCCTGTGGTCGCCAACCCACGTCCCACTAGATGTAATCCCCTGGGGGGTAGAGTTATGTACTGCTACATGAAGATTATTGTGTATGTGTAGTATTCAAACTTCAATCGCATGATTAGGACAAAAGAAGTGAAAATCGTGATTTTAAAATTTCGCACAGCTGCCATCTTGTGGTTATGGAAACAATTGACATAAATTTCATGCCAGTGGATTAACATTTGTATAAGGATTTACTGTACCAAGTTTCACTGCACTCGGATGGTTAAAATGCGAGTAACGTCCATGTGAATATTTATACTTCTCGTCCCCGTCATGTTGGATTTGTGATCACCAGGTTATTGAAACTCCTATTGATGAACTTATGTTCATAGCCCCTATGAACATTAAAAAATTCAGTTGGATTGCTGTATATGATTCGTAGATATAGAGAACCGTATAAATATTTCCGATGGTCGCCATGTTGGATTGTTATATGTATAGGCCATAGATTCATGTAGGCCTACCATTAAAGGGAAATTATTGCGTAGGTTCATTATTCAAACTTTCACTTCGATCGCATGATTACGACACAAGAAATGAAAACTTAATTTTAAAATTTGCACAGCCGCCATCTTAAGGTTATGTAAACAATTGAACTAAATTAGATACCAGTGCGTTACAATGTGTATAAACATTTGCTGAACAAAGTTTCATTGCTTTTGGATCATTAAATCGCGAGAAAGGTCTATTTAAAACTTTCAACTTCGCTTGGCCGCCATGTTCGTTTTTGTTATTGAACGAAGTTAGATGTCGGTGCATTACAATTTGTATAAACATATACTGTACCAAGTTTTATTGCGTTTTGTTGTTTAAATCGCGCGAAACGTCTATTTAAAAGTCGCAACTTCGATTGGCCACCATGTTGGTTTTCAAAAGTCACATAGGTGAACTTTTAGTAATTCCCTTTATCATCGTACAAAATTCCAGGGTGATATCGGTAAAAGTTTCGCAGATATTGAATGCTGGTGAAATATTTCGCACAGCCGCCATACTGGATTGGTGAGACGTAACAAAATTTAAAGGGCACAGTCGGAATCATCCGGAATAGTGCTATGAACTTACCGAGTTTCATTGAAATGACTCTAGCCGTTTAGATTTTATTAGAGGGGACACACACACACGAATCACACACGCACACACAGACAGACACACGGACAAAAGGTGATCTCATAAGCCTATTTGTTTTTCATAAATGAAAATGGGCTAAAAAAGGATGATTAGTCAAAAAGAGCTCTCAAATTAAATTCACCTGTTGCCATTGTTACCGGCTTGCATTCTTCCATTAGTTTATTAAATGAAATTAGTTTTCTAGGAATATCTCTAAAACTGTTGGTTTTAGGGCCTTAAAATGTGTTTTTTGGGGTCCCTTAGGGTCTCCCAGTTTTGTTTCTCCCATTGACGGGCTGAAAATTAGCTTTGTCTCGCCCTTCTATGCCTATTTTAGCGTGCACGTTATTTTAAGGGTTAGGTCCCCTTTTATGAGAGGTACGGAGAAGAGTTACAGCAATGATAGGTTTCATGCCTCTGATGGATATCTGAACCTCATTTTACGTTGATCCACCAAGCAGTTCTCGAGTTATGAGGGAACAACGTAGTCCACAGACGAACAGATAGACAGACAGACAAAAAAAAATATTTTCGCGCGCATCCTTCATAAAACAGTCTGAAACGAGTTAATAACGCAAATTTTTCGTAGAAATTCAGAAAGAAAGACAAACTTTCATTTATATATATACGATACAAGTATATAGGGATGACATAGAGATGCCATTCACTAGCGCTACGTCTTAGTAAAATTTGATCGAGTTCGGTTTCGTTGTTAGAGAATTGATTGGGACTACAGACCTCCCACACACAAACACACGGGCATTCGATCTTTGTAGATCTTATAAGTCTGATGATGATGATGATAATTGTTGTTTTAAGGGGCCTAACATCCAGGTTGTCAGCCCCAAATGGTCTGTGTGATAGCGAAAATGTCAAGGAAGTGGAAACCAGAACGAAAAGTTAGTGAGCAGGAAAATACTTACAAAAAGGAACTCAGATTGAAACTACTCACAAAATGGAGAGCGGTAATACGTACATAAGGGAATTTCGAACGAAAAAACACACACAAAAGGAATAGAGCGAAAAATACGCACAAAATGTAGGTGAAGTTCAAAATACGTACAATTTGCAACGTACAGTCGAAATACTTACAAAATGCAAGGGAAATCAAAATACTTACAGAATGCAAATGTGATTGAAAATACGCACAAAATGTAATGTAGATTCAAATTACCCACAAAATGTAATTGAGAATTAACTACTTGAACAAAGCGGGGTAGTTTGAAAATACAAAATGCAATTGAAATTGCTTACAACATGTATGGTAGATTCAAACTTCTCATTTGGATGGACAATACTTACAAAATGCAATTTAGATTGAAAATACTTACAAAATGTAATTTAGATTCAAAATACCCACTAAAATGCAATTGAGACTTAACTACTTGAACAAAGCGGGGTAGGTTGAAAATACAAAATGCAATTGAAATTCAAAATACTCACAAAAGGACCCCCACGGTATTGAAAGACTTACTAAAAAGCAATTTAGATTGTCAATACTTACAAAATGCAATCGAGGTTGAAAAACACTCACAAAAGGCAACGTAGATCGAAAAGACTTACAAAATGCAACGGAGATTGAAAACACCCACAAAAGGGAGTGGAGATGCAAAAATAACAGTGCGGGAATCTTAAAGGGAAAAGGAAATATAATGAAAAGAAAAACAACAGGAAAGTGAAAGAGGAGAGGGCCCGTCCCACAGGTAAGGGACAAAAGGGGTAAACTGGACCCAGCTCAGGAATCCTTCGGGGTCGCCAACTCCCGAACTCACCAGCCGTGAGCCCCTGAGGGTGTAGCATCATCTAGGGTGCACCAAAAGTGGAGGGGCTACATACACCCGGCCTCCTTGAGGGCCTAGAGCAGAAGGCAGGAGATAACATGAAAAGAAAAAGAAGGCTGACCCCTCCCAGAAGGAGGGAATCAGAAAAGATGAGACAAGGGCCAAGGCGGGAAAGGAAGAGACTCCCTAGGCCTCAGATACCCTAATACCGTCGGGGTCGGAAGAGAACAAGAGTTGGCCAAGTGAGGCCGACTGGAAAGAAAACAGAGAGGAGCCCGGCACAAGTAAGTGGAAGCAATGCCGGACTCAGCTGGGGCCCCGTGGTCACCAACCCACGTCCCACTAGATGTGAGCCCCTGGGGGACAGAAAAGATGAGACAAGGGCCAATTAAGGCGGGAAATGAAATGACTCCCTAGGCCTCGGATACCCTAATACCGTCGGGGTCGGAAGAGAACAAGAGTAGACCAAGTGAGGTCGACAGGAAAGAAGACGGAGAGGAGCCGGCACAAGTAAGTGGAAGCAATTCCGGACTCAGCTGAGGCCCCGTGGTCGCCAACCCACGTCCCACAAGACGTGAGCTCCTGGAGGGCTTATAAGTCTACATACATTAATAAAAAGTGGCTACAAATAGTGTTTCACCTGGCCCCGTGGTATTGGGGTAGCCCTGCATGGGCTGTGGTGCCACGGGGTTTTGAAAGATAGTTTCTTCTTCTGGCCAGGAATAATATTCCATTTAAAGGAGCACACTTGTACCCTTCTCACCCTCTTTCATGTTATGCTCCGCCCATCTGTGAGCTATTTGTTCCATCGCAGACTGCATAATGTGATTTGAATTCCCAGTTTCAACAAGTGAACAAATAACATATTGACTCTTTGAGTGAATCACAGTCCTTATTGACCAAACATTCCCTAGAGCGGCGTTCAGAAAGCTCGACCACTATTGTTTGCAGCAGTAATGTCCATTCGCATCACCAGCTAAGCCACGTTTACACAGAGGGAGCTATGCAATACATTTTATTGAACAGAACAAGCATTATTAAATTCAGTGTGCTATATCTCTTTCTCAAAGTAAAGCTTTTTTATATGCAGGACTAATCAATTACATACATCAAATAATTACAAAATCCCCTTTGATGTGGGTAAATAACATGTGGCAGATAGTGATGTAATTGGGCAACAGATAGGAAATAATTATTGTTCGTTTGTGTTGATGGTAGTTAGGACCAAAGATCAAGATAAATCAAAATGAGAATCTTTTATAATGTTAGCCCTAATGCTTTCAGTAAGAGATAGTGTAATGAGACGCAGTGAAACATTCACCACATACAGATTTTTCAGTTCCTTATTTCTGACCATATTATTCATAATGAACGCATTACAATTTACTACTCAGAAGAACCGAAGAATGACGTGTACGTTCCCTATGCCGATGTTAAATAGTTGGAATCCACGATACGATGACTTTTGAAACTAAGTATCTCCTACTGACATCATAACACAAGTTATCAGACAAATTCTACATGCACACACACACACACACACACAAGTACACGGAGCTGAAATGTCTACAATGTCCAAGCCCTGAATTTATAAAAACAACAACAACAACAACAACCAAACCCAGTGTATTTGTCCAGGCGAGACTGTGAGCCTCACCTTCATGCCATACCAAGTACCGGAGTACTATTAAATCGAATAATAATAATAATAATAATAATAATAATAATAATCAAAGTTTGATGTTTTTCAGCACGATTGTACCCATTTGTGGAGGGTTGTTTCCTAAGCCTGAAAAAGAAATGCACGAGATTAATAAGTACACTAGGATGACCAGTTTCGATCGTCAAGCGATCATCATCAGATCCTTTACACTTAGGCTATGTCTGAAAGTATGGGTGAATTTATTCACAATGTGTACATACATGTAAATGCATTGAGCCATTTTTATGAGATATATAAGTTACTCCTTTGTGCCATTTTTATCTGACGTGATCAATGCACGCCTTTGTGAAACCTTGGCTGTGAAGCTATTAATAGCCCTCTGATGTCTTAATACCATATATGGACATATCTGCATCTTGTCCCCTTATTGGCCAGTGATTTATATTTTGGAAGGGGTCGTGACCAATCAAATTTTAGCACGCAGTTACCTTTGTTTTGCGTCGTCATTTGCTTTGTTTTCGAGGCATTTCTTCCTTGCAGCCAAGTAGGCTAGACGTATTCCGATATTCTAGGGAAAGTGCCCGCGTTCAAGGTGAAACCATGGCGAGGTGTCTGTATGTCGTAATCAGTAATTGCTTTACTGTAGTTCTGTTTCATATTTCGGTAATTTAAAACTCTTTTTCTGTGTTATTTTTCTTTTGGTCGCGTGTACTTGTCCCCTCCCGATATTTTCCCTCCGCCCTTTGTGTGCGTGTAATTGCTGGTGAGTTTTTGTTTTGTATGATAGTGTTATTTTCATTTATTTTGATAACGTAGTTTTTGTACTTTAAGGGTTGAAAGTCATGTATGTGGGCTTGTCTTCGCTTTACTCTGGTGTGCTTGACGGTGGGTTTGCCTACCTTGTAGGGGACATCTTTGGGTCTGTCATCCAGAGTGTATCTTATCGTAGAACAACATAACGGGATTGGAGATTATTTTTCTTGCTTCCCGTAATGCTTTGTTCTTTATCTTAAAGAGTTCACAAAAGGAGGTCTCGCCTTTGCTATTTTGCTGGTGACCTAACCTGTGATATTCTTGTGTCTGTGAATGCCCATATTTTGCGCATCACATATTTTCGTCGTCTTTGTGTGCCCTTATCTCCTACGCATACTTTCAATTTTTAAAGTATATTTTTGGCTTTGCCGATAACTTAATGTAATTTTTCCTTTTGTCTAAATTCCTATTTTTCTCGTAACTCACTAGATCTTGCATGTGCCTCCGCGTCTTTCTTCCTCATTCCTCCCCTCCCTCTCACCCCTCTCCACCCCGTTCTGAACCATTGCACCCCCCTCCTATTTTGTTCATCCCTTTTGACACGCTTTGTCTAAATTGGTAGAACGTATCTTGACTTCGTAGAGTGTAGTCATTTCTGAGTTTTGTCTTTTTTTTATTTAATTGCGACATACTTACATTTAGTCATCGTTTCATCTTGCCTTGAACACGTTACCTTAACTTATCTTATTTTATTTCATTTTAATATAATTTAATTTAGTATATTTTCGATTTTCTTCCTAATTTGTATTTTTTTTTTTTGCGGTAAATTAATTTTGTGTTTAATTTGTTGGTCATTTCTCTTCTTGCTTTTAATATCTCTGGGATCGTTGTACATTGTGGTTCTTATTTAAATACATTTTATCTTTGCCTAAGTATCTCTGCTTTTGCGTCACGTCTTATTTTAATTTTAGTAACCTTCTTCGAGTTTTGTCTGGTTTTTGCTATATTTCGGTTTGTCGGTCTTATTAGCGTACTTGTGACGTTAATACGACCTACACGGCCTTTGATTTAAATTTGTTCATCTTTGGATTTTACCGTAGTTTAATTTTAATTAGCTTTCCCCCTTCCTTTTGGGATTGCTTTCTGGTTTGCCTTTTAAAATTTGGGCCCAGCGAAAGCCAAGCAAGACTGCGATCTCCCCGTTTTTCTTTCTTCTATTTTATTTTATTTTATATTTCTTCGGGGATAGGGGAAGAGCTTCAGCTACGTTTCCACTGACGTCTGCTGCGTACGTAAGTATATGTTTATTTCTATTACTTCATCTTAAGTTGCGTACAAATGGATTTCAGAGCGTGGTTTTGAGACAAAATCACCTGTCTAATTTAACAATTTTTTTCCAGCTGATCGTTCCTGAGACTTCGAGCTGAATTGCATTGTGAAACGTTTCCATCCTTTTCGTACCTATAGTATAATGTTGTCTTTCTGAGTTTTAAGGTGCTGAGAATTTCATGAAAGAAGGGAAAGGTCTGGTATGGTCTATCAACATTTGAAAAACACACAGCCGCAAACAGTATGTTTCGTGTGAGGATGACGACTTGGTGCCCGTGAGTAAATTACCACGTGGGAAAGCAACATCTTACGGTAATGTGATGTGCACTTATTTATTTCTTCTCGTAATACTGTTTAGATACCTTTTATATTTTTGAAATAGTTTGAAATTAGTAGTCTTTGTAGTCCTTTTTCTTATCTCGTTGGTGTGTACCGTGCTGTGTTTTTAATATTTTTCGTCATGGATAAATCTATTAAGCAGGAAGTTCGTTTACCGTCCTATAATTTTGAGTCGTTGACTGCACCTATTTCTTCAAGTAAGGCTATTCCAGAACCCCAATTTTTTAGTGTACCGAAGGACTTACTTATGTTTGACCCGTTGTCTAGTGGCTACGTTTCTAATCCTACCAGTGGTGGTCATTCTGACAACGTTGCATCCATTGTGAGCAGGTGGAATCTTACTTTTTCCGGGGAAAATAACACATCTTCAGTTTTTTGGTTCATTCAGAGGATTGAGGAACTGTGTCAGTGCCATGACATAAGT
Source organism: Meconema thalassinum (assembly GCA_946902985.2). Lineage (NCBI taxonomy): Eukaryota > Metazoa > Arthropoda > Insecta > Orthoptera > Tettigoniidae > Meconema > Meconema thalassinum. The sequence goes on along the minus strand of OX336388.2, from coordinate 1,904,853,768 downwards.
CCCGATAAGATAGTTCGTTGCCTACCAATTTTACTTTCTGGTAAAGCGTTGCAGTGGTACAGGGTGTCACCATTCCATTACACTTCATGGAACGAATTTGTGTGCAACATAAAAGCCCGTTTCACTCCCCAAGATTTCGCGTATGCTTTGTAACAGGAAATCTACGCTCGAACTCAGGGCCCCTCCGAGAACATTGACGATTATGTCACGGCTGTACGCCTCCTCACAGCCAATTTGCCTCAGCCATTCCACCCACAGGAACTTTTCGAAATTATTTATAGGAATTTAAATCCTATATATAAGTACTTCATACGTCGCATTTCGGTACGCTGTATTGAGGACATAATTCTACATGGACGCGAATATGAGAACAATTCTCGGTCGAGTTTGAGTTATGTTCCACCCCCTATTTCCCACGAAGTCATGTTTCCTGAACTAGCTTGTGCGACTAGCACACAGCATGCATTTACTTCTGTGGCCCATCCCGTTATCTCAAACAAGACTGTCTCTTTTAATCTCCCCTCTCGTCCTCCCATAAATCACGTCCAAAGTGATAGTCACGCTGCCAGCCAAACTCATTCTACCTCCCGTGTCCACAATAATCCTCCAGATACCAAACGTGTCTCCGCAAATATCTTATGTTGGAATTGCAACAATTACGGTCATAACTTCCGTGAATGTGCCGCTAGATCCCGTAAGTTCTGCTACGGTTGTGGGATGTCAGATGTGACTAAATTGACCTGTCCAAATTGTAATTTCAACCAGGAAAACTGTTGAAGTGCTGTCCTGAGTTCGACCCGTCGGGCAGCCCTAAAAGCAGGTATCGCGATCCTTATCTTTGTTTTGCTTCTGTATCGCAACCTTGGGTCACATTATCTTTTCATCATGTCACAACTCAAGCCATTTTGGATTCTGGAGCCACGGAGAGCTTTATCCTTCGCTCTGTGGCGGAACAAATTCCAGCGCTGCGCATCTGTCCTCACGAGGATGGACGTGAGCGAAAGTTCGTGTCAGCTGGTTCATCTACTTTCAACGTTACCGGTACTGTTTTATGTCATCTCAAGATCCATGGTTTTTCATGGGATCACCAGTTCCACGTAGTTGATAATTTATCCACCCAAGTCCTTTTAGGGACAGATTTCATGCGCAAAACAGGTTTACAATTAGATTTTGCGAGTAATTCATTTAGCTTTCTGTTTCATTCCAACAAACAATTCCCGTTCGAAGAATGCACCTCTCGTGTTAGTGAAGTGTCCACAGTGCATTCTGTCCAGCTGCCTCTGTCGTTATTTTCGGAAGAGCGTGATGTGCTGAGTGATTTGGTGAACGAATTCTCGGATGTCCTCACAGATAAATTAGGTTCAGCGGTAGGTCACGAATGTCATATCGATCTCACAGATAATGTCCCGGTTCGATCCCCGCCATTTGCATGTTCACCTCCAAAGCTGTTGGCTATGAGAAAATATGTCAAAGAGCTACAAGATAAAGGAGTAGTCGTTCCTTCCAAGTCGGCGTATGGTTCTCCAGCTTTTCTGATTCCCAAGAAAGACGGCGAATATAGATTAGTTGTCGACTACAGGAAGCTGAATAAGAAGGTTGTTTTTGACAATTTTCCGTTACCTACACTCGACAGCGCTTTTCAGCATTTTCATGGAGCTAACTATTATTCTATTATTGATCTCAATTCCGCATATCATCAAATTCCGTTGGACGCCGAGAGCCGTGATTTTACCGCCTTTTCCACACCTTTTGGGTTATTCACATTCAATAGATTGCCTATGGGTATCGCTGTCGGAGCACAAATTCTTAGTCGTGTGTTAGATGATCTCTTGGGTGACTTGAAATTTAAGTTTGTCTTCAATTATTTAGATGACCTTGTTGTTTATAGCAAATCTTTCGAGGAGCACGTAACTCATCTCCGTGAAGTTTTCTCTCGCCTCAGAAAAGCGGGACTCACTATCAATCCCGAAAAGACCTCTTTGGCCCGCACGCAGATCAAGTTTTTAGGACATGTGCTGTCGACTAACGGTATTAGCGTCATGCCTGATAGAGTTGAATGTATTAAGAATCTACCGGTGCCTACCTCTGTGAAAGCTCTACGCCGTGCCATGGGCATGTTTGGGTTTTATTCCAGGTTTATCAGACATTTCTCAGATATTTCGGCTCCATTGAATGCCCTCAAAAAGAAGAACGCTAAATTTATATGGGGTCCAGAGCAAGATAAAGCTTTTAACACTTTAAAAGAGAGTCTTATATCTGCCCCTGTGTTGCAAGCTCCAGATTTCGAGTCTAGGTTCTTCCTCCATTGCGACGCTAGTGATCTAGCTGTGTCAAGCGTTTTAAGTCAACACGTGGACGGGAAGTTTGCGCCTGTAGCTTTTGCTAGTCGCATGCTTAATGAACATGAACGTCGCTATTCCATCTTTGAAAAAGAGTCCCTTGCTGTTGTCTTTGGCTGCGAGAAATTCAGGAGTTTCCTAGAACATCGCCATTTCACGGTCTACACCGATAATGAAGCTCTGAAATGGAGCATGTCACATGTAAAGAAACTTGGTCGTATCAATCGGTGGATTTTGAGACTATCGTCGTTCAAGTTCGACATTGTACACGTGAAAGGTAGTGAAAACTCTGTGGCTGATTGTCTCTCGCGCATGTTCGAGGATTCCACTATTTCCGCTCCTAGTCAGATTGTTCCTCCTTCTGTCGAAACTTCACCTCAGGAAATGCCTGAAAATGTGTTTTTATTACAGTTTAGTCCATGGTCCTTCGTAGATATACGTAAGTTTCAGGCAGATGATCTTTATTGTCGTGAACTCCGTGAGAAAATTGCCAACAAGGACCCCACTGTGAGTGAATTTTGTGTCCGTAATGATGTAATTGGCCGTCTCCTCCCTGGTTCAAACTCCTTCAGAATTTTCGCCCCTGAGAATGTTCGTAATATGCTCTTAACATACTATCATTCTTCGGCTATAGGCTTACACGTTGGAATGTACCGTACTTTACGCAAAATTGATTCTGAATTCTATTGGCCTACGATCAAACCAGACGTGTTTGATTTTGTAAAAAAATGTCACACCTGTCAACGCTCTAAACCAGCGCAAAATACGCAGATAGGTTTGCATAGTGCTCATATTGTTACTCGTCCTGGAGAACGGTTATTTATTGACATATTCGGTCCTATGACACGTTCTAGGTCTGGTCATCAGGCGATTTTGACAGTGATCGACGGTTTTTCTAAGTTTGTCTGGCTCTTTCCTGTTAAGGACATTTCTGCAAAAGGGACGGTCCATTTATTATGTAAGCATATTTTTGCTATATTTGGCCCGCCCAAGTTCCTTGTTACCGATAATGCTACCATCTTCAAGTCCAAAACTTTCAAATCTATGACCTTCAGTTGGGGCATTAATCACGTGTTATTGGCGCCATTCAGACCACAAGGCAATCAGGTAGAGAGATTTCATCGTAATCTGAAAGCTTGTCTAACCGCCTTCCATAATGTGGAACAATCCAATTGGGATGTTAACTTGCATTATTTTACCTTAGGTTTTAATACCTCGTTTCATTCGTCTATTCAAACCACACCTGCGGAATTGTTTATAGGCCGTAAACTTGTTGATCCCCTGATGCTCCGTTGGAATATCGAGTATTTGTCTATCCCGTCTCGAACCGTCTCTACTCAAGAGAAATGGGATTCCGCCGTCGCTAGCCTTAAGCGGGCTAGACAGAAGGTCTCAGCACGGTATAACCAGCGTAGAAAACCTGTTCATTTTCAGATAGGAAATAGGGTTTTGGTACGACTACACCCTATTAGTAACGCAGCTTCCGGCATCTCCAGTAAACTGTGTTTGCGGTGGTCCGAACCAAGGACCATAACCAGATTCCTGAACAACGTGACTGTGGAAATGATTTCTAATGACGATCCTCAACTAATTTCTGTTTCTCATGTAGCAAATCTTAAGAAATACCATGAATGATGTGGTGTCTGTGTAATTATTTGTTTATCTAGAGTATGTATTTCTTTCAGTGTTTTGACGCGGCGATCCCAGTGTTGTATGTTTTTACAGGATCCCTGCCTGTTTATTTTAGTTTAGTGTGTCCATGATTGTTTTCAGTATCTCTTAACCGTCCGCGAGTGTTATCGCGCGCTGTTTTCTTTCTCTCTCCCTTAGACCACACCGCATCCAAGTAGTGTAATATCATTTTATCAATGGTTGTGACGACAGAACATTCCATTGGAAATACAGGGTGCTCCACAGATTAAGTTTTATTAACCATTTATACCACAATGTAACTGTTTTGTTTTTTTCTATATTAGGAATATTGGGAGGAAGGAAAATCTCTGCAGCCTTGACGTCAACTGCAATGGTCCTGGGTTCCCCCTTGTTCATCTTCAGGCCTTTGGATTACAACTTCTCGTTATTCTTCGGAAATTTCAAAAACAGAAAAATGTTATTCCTTGTGAGATAACTCATAACTTATATGTTAATATTTTTTTTCTCCCTAGTCAAAATTTGCTGCCAACGTGTTTAGTGGATTGAGTGTTTTGTGTGATAAGGTCGGTACCACCTTCTCTCATGGGACGCTGCTTCGCTGGCATTTTGGGCAGCGGATTTTGTATTCGTTGCGTTTTTGCACCTAAATTTCATTTTTCTAGGTTTACTTAGCCAAAATTCCCCTCACTCATTTAACTGCTTGTGCGTTTGATGTATACTTCAAAGAGATGGACTTGTGCTATACCAAGCCTCTGTGAAAGGCAAAGAGTTTGGAACTCTAATGTGAGCTACTCCGTGTGTTTGTGTGATATGAGACTCTCTCCTTGCGAGCCATTTTATGAATGAAACAAGAGTGCATCTTATACCATATATACAAAAAAAAAATTTTTTTGTGTATGTATTTTTGTAAACATTTTTTTTTTCAAGGAAGTGGGGGAATTTTGAGCCATTTTTATGAGATATATAAGTTACTCCTTTGTGCCATTTTTATCTGACGTGATCAATGCACGCCTTTGTGAAACCTTGGCTGTGAAGCTATTAATAGCCCTCTGATGTCTTAATACCATATATGGACATATCTGCATCTTGTCCCCTTATTGGCCAGTGATTTATATTTTGGAAGGGGTCGTGACCAATCAAATTTTAGCACGCAGTTACCTTTGTTTTGCGTCGTCATTTGCTTTGTTTTCGAGGCATTTCTTCCTTGCAGCCAAGTAGGCTAGACGTATTCCGATATTCTAGGGAAAGTGCCCGCGTTCAAGGTGAAACCATGGCGAGGTGTCTGTATGTCGTAATCAGTAATTGCTTTACTGTAGTTCTGTTTCATATTTCGGTAATTTAAAACTCTTTTTCTGTGTTATTTTTCTTTTGGTCGCGTGTACTTGTCCCCTCCCGATATTTTCCCTCCGCCCTTTGTGTGCGTGTAATTGCTGGTGAGTTTTTGTTTTGTATGATAGTGTTATTTTCATTTATTTTGATAACGTAGTTTTTGTACTTTAAGGGTTGAAAGTCATGTATGTGGGCTTGTCTTCGCTTTACTCTGGTGTGCTTGACGGTGGGTTTGCCTACCTTGTAGGGGACATCTTTGGGTCTGTCATCCAGAGTGTATCTTATCGTAGAACAACATAACGGGATTGGAGATTATTTTTCTTGCTTCCCGTAATGCTTTGTTCTTTATCTTAAAGAGTTCACAAAAGGAGGTCTCGCCTTTGCTATTTTGCTGGTGACCTAACCTGTGATATTCTTGTGTCTGTGAATGCCCATATTTTGCGCATCACATATTTTCGTCGTCTTTGTGTGCCCTTATCTCCTACGCATACTTTCAATTTTTAAAGTATATTTTTGGCTTTGCCGATAACTTAATGTAATTTTTCCTTTTGTCTAAATTCCTATTTTTCTCGTAACTCACTAGATCTTGCATGTGCCTCCGCGTCTTTCTTCCTCATTCCTCCCCTCCCTCTCACCCCTCTCCACCCCGTTCTGAACCATTGCACCCCCCTCCTATTTTGTTCATCCCTTTTGACACGCTTTGTCTAAATTGGTAGAACGTATCTTGACTTCGTAGAGTGTAGTCATTTCTGAGTTTTGTCTTTTTTTTATTTAATTGCGACATACTTACATTTAGTCATCGTTTCATCTTGCCTTGAACACGTTACCTTAACTTATCTTATTTTATTTCATTTTAATATAATTTAATTTAGTATATTTTCGATTTTCTTCCTAATTTGTATTTTTTTTTTTGCGGTAAATTAATTTTGTGTTTAATTTGTTGGTCATTTCTCTTCTTGCTTTTAATATCTCTGGGATCGTTGTACATTGTGGTTCTTATTTAAATACATTTTATCTTTGCCTAAGTATCTCTGCTTTTGCGTCACGTCTTATTTTAATTTTAGTAACCTTCTTCGAGTTTTGTCTGGTTTTTGCTATATTTCGGTTTGTCGGTCTTATTAGCGTACTTGTGACGTTAATACGACCTACACGGCCTCTGATTTAAATTTGTTCATCTTTGGATTTTACCGTAGTTTAATTTTAATTAGCTTTCCCCCTTCCTTTTGGGATTGCTTTCTGGTTTGCCTTTTAAAATTTGGGCCCAGCGAAAGCCAAGCAAGACTGCGATCTCCCCGTTTTTCTTTCTTCTATTTTATTTTATTTTATATTTCTTCGGGGATAGGGGAAGAGCTTCAGCTACGTTTCCACTGACGTCTGCTGCGTACGTAAGTATATGTTTATTTCTATTACTTCATCTTAAGTTGCGTACAGCATGTAAATAATTTCACCCATACTTTCAAACACAGATTTCATAGCCTAAATGTAATAGATCTGATGATGATCGCTTAACGATTCAAACTGGTCCTCCAAGTGTAGGCCAATTTTTAGCCTACTTTCGATTTTTGCAAAAAATGAAAGTAGACTTATGAGATCAACACAGGGCGAAAAAAGTGTGTCTGTCTGTGTGTGTGTATGTGTGTGTGTGAGTGTGTGTGTGTGTGAATGTGTGTGTGTGAGTCTGTGTGTGTGTGTCTGTGTGTGTGTGAGTGTGTGTAATCTGAATGTCTGTCCCCCCCTATCAATTCGAACACAGTGAAACAGAATTGAACGAAATTTGGTACAGAGGTAGAACAAGAAAAGGGCACCTCAGTGTCATGTTTTATATCGCCGCCATCTTTACTGAAACTGAATGGCGGCCACTCAAACGTTCAAAACGTAAAATCAAATAACGACTAACCAAATCATCCTATCTCTACCAAATTTGGTAACAACATACCTTCGTATAGGATGCGTCTTGTGACCAAACTACAAGGTCGTCCGCCATACCATTTCAGGATGGCGGCCGTGCGAATTATGCAAACTTTACAATCCATATCATGGGACCCACCAGTTCCGATTATCGAGCCGAGAATCGTTTTAACTGTTCTAAAGGTAGAGGCACGTTCGAAATTAAAAGTTTATTTTGTAATACTATAGTGCAGACGTGATTTTAAAAAGCTGAGCCGATTCAGTAATAAGACAAGATGGCAGCGGATATCTTGTGCCTGACTTATATTTCACTAATTTGAGTATTGCATGCAATATAGCGTACTGATACAAAATAAATAAACTTTGTATGAAATGCTTTATATATAAATAATATACTCCAGTGATGAAATCGTTTAGTATAAATCATTATTTGCTAACAAGTTCTATGTAAGTCATTTTATATAGAACGATATTCGTTGACACAATTAGCTCAGTGGTAGAGCGTTAGCCTATCGGTCAAATCCCTATGGTTCAAACCCGGTCAGAACTAGGTTTTTTGCTTGAAATGTTATATGTTTATTGTTTTGTAATGACTCAGACGTTTTAAAATTAAGCGTTATTTTGTGCATATTATGGTGTAAAATATATATTTAATTAAAACATAATTCGCCAGCAGATTTACTCGAGACATCTAGCTGCCAAAAAGGTAACTGCACGCCGACCTACTTATTAACTTCCAGATTTTATTGAAAAGTTTCTTCTTCTGGCCGCTAGAATGCGCTCGCTCTGTTAGGATTATATTGTTCGATATTTCACCACTAGATGTCACGACTAGTCTACGTGGGGCTCCATTGATTACTATACCATTGGCATTCTATGCGCATCGAATTTGAAGAATGACAAGATGATACTACGATACATTTTTACTTTTTATTTTAAAGGGTTTGTAACAGCCTATTTTGCGTTACTTGAAAATGTTATTTGAAGTAAAGAACAAAACGATTTCACATAGTAACTGAATTCAAGCCGTTGGTGTTAGTTCAGGTTATTAATTACTACTTTTATTTCAGGCAAATAGCAATCGAAAATATCCACATAGTTTGTATACACACGTCTCTGTAGGGTCATGGAAAGATTTGTTAATTCAATTAGGGTTGTGAAAGCCATGCACAACCAGACGTGTAAAGACATGCCTCAACTCAAAGTTGGATGTTGCCCACGGCAGGTCGTATATGTAATAATAATAATAATAATAATAATAATAATAATAATAATAATAATAATAATAATAATAATAATAATGTTATTGGTTTTACATCCCTTTTAACTACTGCTGCTTTTAGAGACACCGGGGTACCGGAATTTTGGCCCGAAGGGGATCTTTAACGTGCCAGTAAATGTACTGACACGGCTCCCTCGCATTTGTGCACCCTCAAATGCCAGCTGACTGCGCCAGGATACGAACCTGCAACCTAGGGTCCGGCAAGCGAGAACGTTACCGCTGAGCCACGCAGCCAGTCCGGTCGATTATGTCTCCAGATCCATAACATTCTTGATATACTTCTTATCTTTCTTTCTTCAATGATGGTAGCAGTTTTTATCTAGGTTGTGGCGTTTGGTAGAGGTAAATCGTTTCTAAGGTCTTCAACAAAGAATAGTTCTATTATACTCTTTGATAATAACAACGAGTTATAACTATACTCATACATTTAGGAGAAAGTAGGCTATATGTTCTTTACTGAACATCTTGTTTAATCCCATGCAATTTTTTTCCAGGATTAGTGAGCAAGCCACCACAAAAGGGTACAATCGTGTTGACCGACTGAAAAACATCAAGCTTCGATTATTACTATTATTATTATTATCATTATACAATCGTGTTGACTGACTGAAAGATGTCAAACTTCGTTTACTAAGGCCGCACTGAAAAATAATAATCATGCTAATAATAACAAGAATTTCCGTGAAGAACTATACAGCCTACTTTTCAGGCCAATGATTATTCTACAGTATATGAACCTATCAAGAATTATGACGAAATTAAGTTGGTAATATCGAAATATCTAATTAGTTCAAAATATACCTGGTATAATGTAGCCTAATAGAGCACTACAGATGGCAGCCCTGGTGACTGAATATATTCTTAGTTCAATCTCATAAGGTACAGAATACAAAATTTGGTTGAAGTCCAATGGACGTTACATGCAGTTAGACACTGGATCTATCAGCACGCGTAAAAGCATGTTGCCAACAATACCATGCGTGTGCTGGTCAGAAATAATCTGAATTATTATGATATCTTGTTGTGCCAATTTTGGATGAAATCCATTTGTTAGTATAGAAGTTACTTGTATTTTAAAATTGGACATATCAGCAGGCATAGAATCATGTTGGCAGCACTGCCTTATATTAATTACTCCAAACTAATCTAGAATGTCAGGTGCTATTCGTGTGCAAAGTATAGAGCTGTTGGCTTGCATACTTTCTGATATATTGATATTAGGGTAAAAAATATAGACAGCATTTATTAACAGTTGGCAGCCCTGATTGCTCTTAACAATACTTATAGTCATATATGTTATGGTACACATAGCACATACGAAATTTGGTTGAAATCCACCTGATAGTATAGAAGTTAGATGTATTTAAAAATTGGTATTATCAGCAGGCTTATAATCATGTTGGTAGAACTGACGTATATAAGTTACTCCAAATTAATCTAAACTATCAGAATATACGTGTGCATAGTTTAAAGCTATTGGCTTGCATACTTTCTGATATATTGGTATTTGGATAAAAAATATAGAGGGCAATTATTAACAGTTGGCAGCCCTGGTGGCTCTTAAGAATACGCTCAGTCATATCTGTTTATGTACAGATATTAGTAGGTAATAAAGAGCGGTTCTGGGACAGGGGCTAATGGGCAAGATGGCCGCCGCGCGCAACTGCCCTGTGTTATTCTTATGGAGAGGTCAGTCATAGCTGGGTCAGGGGCTAATGGGCAATATGGCTGCCACGCCCTGAGACATTGCATGACGTCACAGAGAGAGGTTGACAGTGTAACGTTGCTAAATGGAATATTTATTATTATTATTATTATTATTATTATTATTATTATTATTAGGTAATCATGCATTGATCACGTACAATCAAGACCAGTCTTATATTGCCCCACTTTATGGTGTAGTGGCTAGCATTTTAGCTGTTACTTTAGAGACCCGGGTTTGAGTCCTGGCTCTGTCAAGAAATGTAATTCTAGGCTGAGGGTTGGAATGGTGTACACTCAAACTTGTGAGGCAAAAAAAATCAGAGCAGCTATGTTTAATTCATACCTCAGCCATTCTGCCAAACCGAACTGAACCTAACCTAACCTAACTTGAAAGTAAAAAGAAAAAAAAACTGAGAGCAAAAAATTTAATCAGAAAGTAACAGCAAATGTAAGAGCACATATAATAAACTTAGTTAAAACCTAACCTAACCTAAACTAACTTCACCTAACCTAACCTAACCCAACTTAACCTAACCTAACCTAACTTCAAAGTGCAAGCAAAAAAAGTGAGAGCAAAAATTGTAATGAAAAAATTAAGAGCAAATGTAAGAACACAAATAATAAACTTAGTTATAACCTACCCTAACCTAACCTAACCTAACCTAACCAAGCATTTCCTCACCTAATTTCACCTAACCTAACTTCAAAATAAATGCAAATATAAGAGCAAAAAATGACAGCAAAAAGTGAGATCAAATAGTGTATGCAAGAAAGTAAGAGCAAATGAGAGAGCACAAATAATAAACTTAGTTATAACCTAACCTAACCTAACCTAACCCACAGAAACCTCATTTTAAGATTTTAGATTTTACATTTTAACATTTTACATTTTAACATTATAGATTTTTGATTTTTTTCATTTTACTTTTTTAGATTTTACATTTTTGATTTTTTGTATTTCAGTTTTAGTTTTTTTTTAGATTTTACATTTTAAATTTAATATTTTTTGATTTTAGATTTAACAATTTCCATTTTCCGAAAAGAGTCACTTACCTAACCTCACCAAACCTAACTTTACCAAACCTAACTTAAGCTAATCCAAAGGGCTAATGCACATACACAAAGTATATAAGGACACATGCAACTCTCCTTATGCTAGTCTTATTGGCTACTGTACAACATGATCACTACCCCAACCGTCTTTTTTTTTTCATTTTGTTGTTTACTCATTTGTCAATTTTCCAATTTCCCATTTTCAGTTTTTTTAAATGTCAGTTTTAAGTTTTTTTAATTTCATAATATGGAAACATGGATTTTGCATTTTGTTGTTTACACATTTGTCAATTTTCCAATTTCCCATTTTCAGTTTTTTTAATGTCAATTTTAAGTTTTTAAATTTCATGATATGGAAACATGGATTTTTGCATTTTGTTGTTTACACATTTGTCAATTTACCAAATTCCCATTTACAGTTTTTAAAATTTTAGTTCAATGTTTTTTCTATTTTGTCAATATGGAAACATAGATTTTCCAATTTGTGTGTTTTACATGTTCATTTGGCATTAGGAGTGGAGAGAGGTGGGTAGTAATTAAAAATGTACAAGCAGTGTCCATACAATATTTTTTATTTTAAATACATGTACACTATTTACACTTAAATACATTTTTATATATAGTCTATTTTTTGTTATAAATTGTACAGTTGTTTTTATTTTTGTTTTCTATTTTATTTATTTTTGATTATGAATACTATTTTTTTATTTGTATAGTGCCATGGTTTTATTTACTAAATAGTTTTGTTTTATGTATTTGCTAGTTGCAGGCAGAAGATTTTGATATTCATAACTTAACTCTTTAAGCATGGTCAATGATTGAGTAATGACCATAGGCATGTGTACCTATACCATTAGCATCAATCACTCTTTTATCATCACCAGGACACAAAGCAATTTTGTTTAGCCTTATAGATGATATGTCATGTTGTTTAGAAGCGATAATGTTCATGGGTATTCTTTTTACATTGTTTTTCATGACACAATCCTTATAATCTTGAAAGCTTATACAATTTTTGACAACACCTCTGCTAATACCTTTAATCTTTTTGATTTCTTTACCATTTATGTCTAAAGCATACATTTTAGCTCTAAGTCCAACAAATGCTTTTATAATTTGTCCACAAGCCTCGTCTTTAAATTTCCCCAACGTTTTCTTGTTTGATGTAGAGTAACATATGTGATTAGTAGGATAATCTGATGTGTCCAGGTGTTGTAGGAAATCCAACTTGTCTTGATATACATCTGGGGTGTTAACCAAATATATGAACGAGTCAGTATCCATATACATGAGTTTAAGATTGTCCATGCCATAATAAGGTAGCAGGACATCATAGTGGTGGGAATACATGAGAGTTTTTGAAATATCCAGTATACACATTCCAATATATATAGGCTTATTGAATACAATGTTACGTTTAGCCATGTGGAAAGCAGCTAGGTTAGGGCCATAAATTGTTCTGTCGATAAATGTCGGCTTTGCTATTAGCTTTTCTGCCTTTTTGCTGTCAGTCACAAGACGTATGTCTATTCTTTTACGGATATTTTCCATTGTTTTCCCAAAAATGGCATTGTTGAATAATTTGTATAGATTTTTCTCAAAATCATTTTTGGCTTGTTTTCGAAGGTTGTTATTAAAATCAACGTATGCCTTTAACCAAGGTCTTTGTTTAAACTTTAACACACGATGAATTTTTATCAATTTTATTCCATGATCTAAAGCCTGTTTTAATGCCATGTAGTGAACAACATATCGCCTTCGATTTCCAAGATGAGGAATTAGTTTTTTCAGAGACGAATCCTTAGGTTGTGTACACTCTGGTAGGAAAGGTAAATCGTTGTGTAGATCATGAAGGTCAGATGGGTAATCAACATCAACGTCTAGAATGTATCCCACAGGATCGTCTTTCTTTAGTTTTTCTAGATCAACAGTATCTGGAGAAACCCACTGAAATCCACCATAAGGAAGGGAGTGGCACATAGCCCACCCGTATTGGTTGTTGGCATCATCATAGGTAATAAACTGCGATGGTTTCTCAGAATCATAGGTTTCCATGTATTTATTGTTAGCTTCAGCATACCGATGAGACACTTGGCATATGCCTCCACGTATTCCAGACTCGATTAGAAGAATCTGATCGTAATCCTGTAGCAATTCCAGTTCAATTCCTGTGTAAAGGAGCATTGCCTCAAAACTTAAACCAGGCGAAGTAAAAAAGTGTGCAGCATCCACTCGGTGTGTTTCTAGTGTTTTGTTTCTAAACGTTTCAAAGCTGTCTGCTAGAAGGAGTACATCTGAAGTTAGGTAGAGGTCACAATATTCCCCTAGAGTTTTAATGTTGAACTGATTCCACACATTTTTGGCATGTTCATAGTCTTCTTGACTAACATCTTCTTGACTTAATTTCTTAAAGAATGCCTCTTTTGGAGGTAAACACGTTTCACTTAACTTTTCCCAAGAGTCAATGTAGTCATAACAAAATACCCCTTTACGAGTCATGAGCATTGCATTTTCTTTTCCAAAGTACTTGTCTGTTTCAGGGTATGATGTTAAGTTGGAAACTAAGTTTTCCAAACTACTCGGCATTAACCGAAACGTGTCCACAAATCTAAGCTTAACATTTCCTACATATTTGGTAAAGGAAATGTACTTTTCTTTGGAGTTAGCGATAACATCCACTCTCTCAGTAGTACATCCCAATTGCTTTACAATGAAATTTGCGTCGTAGCCACTCATATTATGTAGAAACACAGGAACGGGGTTACGTGTTTTACACCTCAAATTACAGTTATTGTGAGCACTTCCACGGTATTCCCCTGTAATATGGCAGTGGTCTCGAACTTTCCAGTCCTGTTGGGTAAATGGTTTTTGACACAAATAACAGGTTTCAGAACATTGGAACTCTACTTCTTGATCCTCAGTTAAAGCCTTCGGAACATTTAAGCTGTAAAGGCGATCGATTTCATTAGCTATTGAAATCAAACAGTCCATAAACTTTTCTGCAGCGTCAGGTCCACGATAAATAAGAGGTCGGCTTGGAAGGTTTGTCTTTATGTGTTCCACAGCAGGTGAGAGTTTAACGTATATACCAAAGCTCATAGGAACATGACTCTGGTATGGCACTGTATAACTTGCTTCAGGATTGGGTAGACATGTTTGATAGGGTAACAGTATACTTTCAAAATCAGCATAGATAACGTAAGGTATTCTCAGCATTTTTTCCACGTTTAAAAATTTAACAATGGAGTTTTTAATAGGCATTTCAACCCTAGCAATGTCATGCTGGACACACAAAGCTCTATGTTCTTTCAATTTTTCCATTCCTTGTTGTCCATATCGATTATCAAAGTGTGTAAAACACCGTTTACACGTATATATCTTATGTTCATAGCGGGTAATCTGATGTCTTACTAGTTTATCAAAATCTTTGATAAAGACGTAGTGGTTCTGAGCGGATGATGAACTTAACAGGAGGAGGTCGCGATGGTCTTGGAGCTCTTGATCCACAATCTTTAGAGGAAACACTTTGTTGTCTTTTTCCAGTCCAAATACATTAATGGATATATCGTTGGCTTTTTCAAATTTGGGAATGTCAGCTAGTAATGTAGGAAATGATATTACAGAAAAATCATACTTGTTGTCCAGGTCCTTGTATTTACTAACGCGTTCAGCTTTCGTTTTAACCAGTTTTGCTAAAATGGCATACATAAAACACTTTTCATCCTTTAAGTTTTGAGGATTAATGCAGGCTTTTCTTGCTTGTATAGCTGCTGGTAATGGAATATATGTGCTGCCACGCAAGGGATTATACTTATTTATTTTCAATCGTACTCCTTCCACTGCTAACAAAGCCCAATTACTACCTTTTAGCTCAGATTCCTCCATTTCCGTAGTTAACTTTGTAAATTGTGTTTCCAAGAAACTACTTAAGTCCGTTTCCAAAAATAGGGCCTGATTTCGTGTTTTAAAAGCACGATCTGTAATTTCATTGGTAGATGTATGAATGAATCTACATTCAGCCACAAGATTAACTTTTATCGACTTGTGCATTGCTAGTTCTTTCTGCATAGCTTGTATTATTTGCTGTTTGGACTCTTTAAGGTATGAATTTAAATCCTTGCACGTATCGCAACGAATGAAATAGGATTTAAGTCGACCTTCAAAAGATGTCTCATATTCAATAAGTCCATTTTTGTCAGGGACCAATGACAGTAGGTAATGTTTTGTAGGCTCTGCTTTTTGTCTTTTAGCTGCCGACACAACATTACAACATTCTTCATGACGACGTCCGTTGTAGGCATTGTTGAATGTACAGCCACACGTTTTACACTCATGAAATTCCCCACACGAAACTTCATGACGCTTCCTATGATAGTCCCGAAGAAAAGTCTTTCCACACTCTTTACACATATAGCTAGGAATGGGTTCTTCCATCACGAATGTTGATTTCTGCAAACAGCTGCTTACTGCGTATCACAAGGCTAGAGGTTGGTCGGAGAGACGGTCTTTCACGATGTGAACACCATGAGAGGTAGTAGTCAACTGGTGATATTCTTGTGAAGGGTCCTCTAATATACCCCTAGTCTAGACCAACAACTCTTTACAGCGTATGACAAGGCTGTAGACTGGACAGTGAGACGGTATTTCACGATGTGAACACTGTAACAAGTAGTAGTCAACTGATTATATACTTGCTAAGGGTTCTCTAATATACAATAGTCAAGACCAACAGCTACTTACTGAGTAGTACAAGGCTGTACAATAGTTGTTTTGACAGTCTTTCACGATGTGGTCACTGTGAATAATGGTAGTCAACTGATGATATTCTTGATAAGGGTCCTCTAATATACCCCTGGTTAAGGGTAACAGCTGTTCACTGCTTATGACAAGGCTAAAGACTGGTTGCTTCAACGGTCTTTCACAATGTAAACACTGTGACAGGTAGTAGTCAACTGAAAATATTCTTATGGCCTACTCAAGGTTATCAGGTACTTACTGCATATCAAAAGGCTGTACACTCATGTGTGTTAGGCACTCTTTTTTGCTAAGGACCCCAATATTCCCTACACAAGGCTATACATGTTAGTTCTAAACACTTAGTGGTTAATTGTATATTCAATTTTTGTACAAAGCTTATACAAGCACGTTTTATGAGGTAAAACTTTGTTAAATAACTGCATGCGACACGCAAAGTATGTTTCCGCTATCTAGCGGTGACTATGAGTACTACTTGAACGACCAGCATGCTAACTAGCGCTCCATTTCAACACTCGCTCACTGAACGATCAGCATGCTATCTAGCGGTCGATAGCAATACTCCTCAACTACCAGCCTGCTATCTATCGGTCAATATGACAACTCACTCAACTACCGACATGCTACATGGCTCTTTTGGTCAGTTTTTTGTTGGCTTTTTTTTGGTCAGTTTTTGTTGGCTTTTTTGTTGGCCTTTGTTGGCTTTTGTTGGCTTTTGTTGGCTTTTTTGTTGGCTTTTGTTGGCTGTTGTTGGCTTTTGTTGGCTTTTGTATTAGCTCTTTCATATTTGCTCTTGCTTGTGGGGGCTTATTATTTGGTCTTGGAAAGTATGTCAGTCCTTTTTTTATGGCTGCAAAATGCTTACAGCCATGTTTGTAAGCAGCAACAACAACAACACACAAAATTAAAAAAAAATCCAAAGTACTCTAAGGTTTATCAATGACTCTCAACTCTTACACTTACCTCTATCCCATGCCTAGTCAAAAAAGTAGTGTATTTTTCAAATTTTTCAAAAAAATATTTGGAAAGTAGGCTATATCATTAAACTAAAAATCCTGAAAAGACATATGTTAACTCCAACACCTACCTCTATACCACTCTCAGTCCAAAAATAATGTATTTTTCAAATTTTCCAAAACATATTTCCGAAAATGGGTTATATTTCCGAAATTAAAAAGTTAACAAAAAATGTTTGTTTGACATAAATGAATGGCCTTTGCCTCCTCTACCACTGTACCAAGTCCCAGGTCTCCAGGACAAAAAAAATAAAATTTTTAAAAAGGGTTTTATTTCCAAAATTAGGAATTTTACAAAAAAGTTTGTTTGACATAAATGAATGGCCTTTACCCCCTCTACCCCCACACTAAGTCTCATGTCTCTAGGACAACAAAAATAAAATTTTCAAAATGGGCTTATATTTCCAAAATTAGGAATTCTACAAAAAAGTTTGTTTGACTTAAATCAATGGTCTTTACCCCCCTCTATTCCAACACCAAGTCTCAGGTCTCTAGGTCAACAAAAATAAAATTTGGAAAAAATGGTCACTATTTTGGAAACTAGGAATTCTACAAAAAAGTTTGTTTAACATAAATGAAAGGTCTCTATCCCCTCTACTTGTAAACCAAGTTCCAGGTATGTGAGACAAAAATGAAAAAAGTTCAATTGGGAAAGTAGGCGATTTTTCATATAACCAAACATTCAAAAATGTGTTCATTGGGCTGCAAATAATGGCCTCTATGTCCTTTATTTTTATAATAAAACGTTTTTATTTTTTACATTTTTTTGAAAAAAGTTCAATTTTGAAATTTTTATAATTTAGAAACTAAAGAGTTTTCAAAATATTTTGTTTGACATAAATGAATGGTCTTGACCCCCTCTACCCCCAAAATAAATTTCAAGTCTCTAGGACAAGAAATAACAGTAGTGGAGTAGGGGGGGTTCTGCTTTACTTGGCGTGGCCGCCATCTTGGTTTGTTGGGCACAGGAGTGTCAAGTGAAGCAGAACCCGTACTACTCCACTACTGTTATTTCTTGTCCTAGAGACTTGAAATTTATTTTGGGGGTAGAGGGGGTCAAGACCATTCATTTATGTCAAACAAAATTTTTTGAAAACTCTTTAGTTTCTAAATTATAAAAATTTCAAAATTGAACTTTTTTCAAAAAAATGTAAAAAATAAAAACGTTTTATTATAAAAATAAAGGACATAGAGGCCATTATTTGCAGCCCAATGAACACATTTTTGAATGTTTGGTTATATGAAAAATCGCCTACTTTCCCAATTGAACTTTTTTCATTTTTGTCTCACATACCTGGAACTTGGTTTACAAGTAGAGGGGATAGAGACCTTTCATTTATGTTAAACAAACTTTTTTGTAGAATTCCTAGTTTCCAAAATAGTGACCATTTTTTCCAAATTTTATTTTTGTTGACCTAGAGACCTGAGACTTGGTGTTGGAATAGAGGGGGGTAAAGACCATTGATTTAAGTCAAACAAACTTTTTTGTAGAATTCCTAATTTTGGAAATATAAGCCCATTTTGAAAATTTTATTTTTGTTGTCCTAGAGACATGAGACTTAGTGTGGGGGTAGAGGGGGTAAAGGCCATTCATTTATGTCAAACAAACTTTTTTGTAAAATTCCTAATTTTGGAAATAAAACCCTTTTTAAAAATTTTATTTTTTTTGTCCTGGAGACCTGGGACTTGGTACAGTGGTAGAGGAGGCAAAGGCCATTCATTTATGTCAAACAAACATTTTTTGTTAACTTTTTAATTTCGGAAATATAACCCATTTTCGGAAATATGTTTTGGAAAATTTGAAAAATACATTATTTTTGGACTGAGAGTGGTATAGAGGTAGGTGTTGGAGTTAACATATGTCTTTTCAGGATTTTTAGTTTAATGATATAGCCTACTTTCCAAATATTTTTTTGAAAAATTTGAAAAATACACTACTTTTTTGACTAGGCATGGGATAGAGGTAAGTGTAAGAGTTGAGAGTCATTGATAAACCTTAGAGTACTTTGGATTTTTTTTTAATTTTGTGTGTTGTTGTTGTTGCTGCTTACAAACATGGCTGTAAGCATTTTGCAGCCATAAAAAAAGGACTGACATACTTTCCAAGACCAAATAATAAGCCCCCACAAGCAAGAGCAAATATGAAAGAGCTAATACAAAAGCCAACAAAAGCCAACAACAGCCAACAAAAGCCAACAAAAAAGCCAACAAAAGCCAACAAAAGCCAACAAAGGCCAACAAAAAAGCCAACAAAAACTGACCAAAAAAAAGCCAACAAAAAACTGACCAAAAGAGCCATGTAGCATGTCGGTAGTTGAGTGAGTTGTCATATTGACCGATAGATAGCAGGCTGGTAGTTGAGGAGTATTGCTATCGACCGCTAGATAGCATGCTGATCGTTCAGTGAGCGAGTGTTGAAATGGAGCGCTAGTTAGCATGCTGGTCGTTCAAGTAGTACTCATAGTCACCGCTAGATAGCGGAAACATACTTTGCGTGTCGCATGCAGTTATTTAACAAAGTTTTACCTCATAAAACGTGCTTGTATAAGCTTTGTACAAAAATTGAATATACAATTAACCACTAAGTGTTTAGAACTAACATGTATAGCCTTGTGTAGGGAATATTGGGGTCCTTAGCAAAAAAGAGTGCCTAACACACATGAGTGTACAGCCTTTTGATATGCAGTAAGTACCTGATAACCTTGAGTAGGCCATAAGAATATTTTCAGTTGACTACTACCTGTCACAGTGTTTACATTGTGAAAGACCGTTGAAGCAACCAGTCTTTAGCCTTGTCATAAGCAGTGAACAGCTGTTACCCTTAACCAGGGGTATATTAGAGGACCCTTATCAAGAATATCATCAGTTGACTACCATTATTCACAGTGACCACATCGTGAAAGACTGTCAAAACAACTATTGTACAGCCTTGTACTACTCAGTAAGTAGCTGTTGGTCTTGACTATTGTATATTAGAGAACCCTTAGCAAGTATATAATCAGTTGACTACTACTTGTTACAGTGTTCACATCGTGAAATACCGTCTCACTGTCCAGTCTACAGCCTTGTCATACGCTGTAAAGAGTTGTTGGTCTAGACTAGGGGTATATTAGAGGACCCTTCACAAGAATATCACCAGTTGACTACTACCTCTCATGGTGTTCACATCGTGAAAGACCGTCTCTCCGACCAACCTCTAGCCTTGTGATACGCAGTAAGCAGCTGTTTGCAGAAATCAACATTCGTGATGGAAGAACCCATTCCTAGCTATATGTGTAAAGAGTGTGGAAAGACTTTTCTTCGGGACTATCATAGGAAGCGTCATGAAGTTTCGTGTGGGGAATTTCATGAGTGTAAAACGTGTGGCTGTACATTCAACAATGCCTACAACGGACGTCGTCATGAAGAATGTTGTAATGTTGTGTCGGCAGCTAAAAGACAAAAAGCAGAGCCTACAAAACATTACCTACTGTCATTGGTCCCTGACAAAAATGGACTTATTGAATATGAGACATCTTTTGAAGGTCGACTTAAATCCTATTTCATTCGTTGCGATACGTGCAAGGATTTAAATTCATACCTTAAAGAGTCCAAACAGCAAATAATACAAGCTATGCAGAAAGAACTAGCAATGCACAAGTCGATAAAAGTTAATCTTGTGGCTGAATGTAGATTCATTCATACATCTACCAATGAAATTACAGATCGTGCTTTTAAAACACGAAATCAGGCCCTATTTTTGGAAACGGACTTAAGTAGTTTCTTGGAAACACAATTTACAAAGTTAACTACGGAAATGGAGGAATCTGAGCTAAAAGGTAGTAATTGGGCTTTGTTAGCAGTGGAAGGAGTACGATTGAAAATAAATAAGTATAATCCCTTGCGTGGCAGCACATATATTCCATTACCAGCAGCTATACAAGCAAGAAAAGCCTGCATTAATCCTCAAAACTTAAAGGATGAAAAGTGTTTTATGTATGCCATTTTAGCAAAACTGGTTAAAACGAAAGCTGAACGCGTTAGTAAATACAAGGACCTGGACAACAAGTATGATTTTTCTGTAATATCATTTCCTACATTACTAGCTGACATTCCCAAATTTGAAAAAGCCAACGATATATCCATTAATGTATTTGGACTGGAAAAAGACAACAAAGTGTTTCCTCTAAAGATTGTGGATCAAGAGCTCCAAGACCATCGCGACCTCCTCCTGTTAAGTTCATCATCCGCTCAGAACCACTACGTCTTTATCAAAGATTTTGATAAACTAGTAAGACATCAGATTACCCGCTATGAACATAAGATATATACGTGTAAACGGTGTTTTACACACTTTGATAATCGATATGGACAACAAGGAATGGAAAAATTGAAAGAACATAGAGCTTTGTGTGTCCAGCATGACATTGCTAGGGTTGAAATGCCTATTAAAAACTCCATTGTTAAATTTTTAAACGTGGAAAAAATGCTGAGAATACCTTACGTTATCTATGCTGATTTTGAAAGTATACTGTTACCCTATCAAACATGTCTACCCAATCCTGAAGCAAGTTATACAGTGCCATACCAGAGTCATGTTCCTATGAGCTTTGGTATATACGTTAAACTCTCACCTGCTGTGGAACACATAAAGACAAACCTTCCAAGCCGACCTCTTATTTATCGTGGACCTGACGCTGCAGAAAAGTTTATGGACTGTTTGATTTCAATAGCTAATGAAATCGATCGCCTTTACAGCTTAAATGTTCCGAAGGCTTTAACTGAGGATCAAGAAGTAGAGTTCCAATGTTCTGAAACCTGTTATTTGTGTCAAAAACCATTTACCCAACAGGACTGGAAAGTTCGAGACCACTGCCATATTACAGGGGAATACCGTGGAAGTGCTCACAATAACTGTAATTTGAGGTGTAAAACACGTAACCCCGTTCCTGTGTTTCTACATAATATGAGTGGCTACGACGCAAATTTCATTGTAAAGCAATTGGGATGTACTACTGAGAGAGTGGATGTTATCGCTAACTCCAAAGAAAAGTACATTTCCTTTACCAAATATGTAGGAAATGTTAAGCTTAGATTTGTGGACACGTTTCGGTTAATGCCGAGTAGTTTGGAAAACTTAGTTTCCAACTTAACATCATACCCTGAAACAGACAAGTACTTTGGAAAAGAAAATGCAATGCTCATGACTCGTAAAGGGGTATTTTGTTATGACTACATTGACTCTTGGGAAAAGTTAAGTGAAACGTGTTTACCTCCAAAAGAGGCATTCTTTAAGAAATTAAGTCAAGAAGATGTTAGTCAAGAAGACTATGAACATGCCAAAAATGTGTGGAATCAGTTCAACATTAAAACTCTAGGGGAATATTGTGACCTCTACCTAACTTCAGATGTACTCCTTCTAGCAGACAGCTTTGAAACGTTTAGAAACAAAACACTAGAAACACACCGAGTGGATGCTGCACACTTTTTTACTTCGCCTGGTTTAAGTTTTGAGGCAATGCTCCTTTACACAGGAATTGAACTGGAATTGCTACAGGATTACGATCAGATTCTTCTAATCGAGTCTGGAATACGTGGAGGCATATGCCAAGTGTCTCATCGGTATGCTGAAGCTAACAATAAATACATGGAAACCTATGATTCTGAGAAACCATCGCAGTTTATTACCTATGATGATGCCAACAACCAATACGGGTGGGCTATGTGCCACTCCCTTCCTTATGGTGGATTTCAGTGGGTTTCTCCAGATACTGTTGATCTAGAAAAACTAAAGAAAGACGATCCTGTGGGATACATTCTAGACGTTGATGTTGATTACCCATCTGACCTTCATGATCTACACAACGATTTACCTTTCCTACCAGAGTGTACACAACCTAAGGATTCGTCTCTGAAAAAACTAATTCCTCATCTTGGAAATCGAAGGCGATATGTTGTTCACTACATGGCATTAAAACAGGCTTTAGATCATGGAATAAAATTGATAAAAATTCATCGTGTGTTAAAGTTTAAACAAAGACCTTGGTTAAAGGCATACGTTGATTTTAATAACAACCTTCGAAAACAAGCCAAAAATGATTTTGAGAAAAATCTATACAAATTATTCAACAATGCCATTTTTGGGAAAACAATGGAAAATATCCGTAAAAGAATAGACATACGTCTTGTGACTGACAGCAAAAAGGCAGAAAAGCTAATAGCAAAGCCGACATTTATCGACAGAACAATTTATGGCCCTAACCTAGCTGCTTTCCACATGGCTAAACGTAACATTGTATTCAATAAGCCTATATATATTGGAATGTGTATACTGGATATTTCAAAAACTCTCATGTATTCCCACCACTATGATGTCCTGCTACCTTATTATGGCATGGACAATCTTAAACTCATGTATATGGATACTGACTCGTTCATATATTTGGTTAACACCCCAGATGTATATCAAGACAAGTTGGATTTCCTACAACACCTGGACACATCAGATTATCCTACTAATCACATATGTTACTCTACATCAAACAAGAAAACGTTGGGGAAATTTAAAGACGAGGCTTGTGGACAAATTATAAAAGCATTTGTTGGACTTAGAGCTAAAATGTATGCTTTAGACATAAATGGTAAAGAAATCAAAAAGATTAAAGGTATTAGCAGAGGTGTTGTCAAAAATTGTATAAGCTTTCAAGATTATAAGGATTGTGTCATGAAAAACAATGTAAAAAGAATACCCATGAACATTATCGCTTCTAAACAACATGACATATCATCTATAAGGCTAAACAAAATTGCTTTGTGTCCTGGTGATGATAAAAGAGTGATTGATGCTAATGGTATAGGTACACATGCCTATGGTCATTACTCAATCATTGACCATGCTTAAAGAGTTAAGTTATGAATATCAAAATCTTCTGCCTGCAACTAGCAAATACATAAAACAAAACTATTTAGTAAATAAAACCATGGCACTATACAAATAAAAAAATAGTATTCATAATCAAAAATAAATAAAATAGAAAACAAAAATAAAAACAACTGTACAATTTATAACAAAAAATAGACTATATATAAAAATGTATTTAAGTGTAAATAGTGTACATGTATTTAAAATAAAAAATATTGTATGGACACTGCTTGTACATTTTTAATTACTACCCACCTCTCTCCACTCCTAATGCCAAATGAACATGTAAAACACACAAATTGGAAAATCTATGTTTCCATATTGACAAAATAGAAAAAACATTGAACTAAAATTTTAAAAACTGTAAATGGGAATTTGGTAAATTGACAAATGTGTAAACAACAAAATGCAAAAATCCATGTTTCCATATCATGAAATTTAAAAACTTAAAATTGACATTAAAAAAACTGAAAATGGGAAATTGGAAAATTGACAAATGTGTAAACAACAAAATGCAAAATCCATGTTTCCATATTATGAAATTAAAAAAACTTAAAACTGACATTTAAAAAAACTGAAAATGGGAAATTGGAAAATTGACAAATGAGTAAACAACAAAATGAAAAAAAAAAGACGGTTGGGGTAGTGATCATGTTGTACAGTAGCCAATAAGACTAGCATAAGGAGAGTTGCATGTGTCCTTATATACTTTGTGTATGTGCATTAGCCCTTTGGATTAGCTTAAGTTAGGTTTGGTAAAGTTAGGTTTGGTGAGGTTAGGTAAGTGACTCTTTTCGGAAAATGGAAATTGTTAAATCTAAAATCAAAAAATATTAAATTTAAAATGTAAAATCTAAAAAAAAACTAAAACTGAAATACAAAAAATCAAAAATGTAAAATCTAAAAAAGTAAAATGAAAAAAATCAAAAATCTATAATGTTAAAATGTAAAATGTTAAAATGTAAAATCTAAAATCTTAAAATGAGGTTTCTGTGGGTTAGGTTAGGTTAGGTTAGGTTATAACTAAGTTTATTATTTGTGCTCTCTCATTTGCTCTTACTTTCTTGCATACACTATTTGATCTCACTTTTTGCTGTCATTTTTTGCTCTTATATTTGCATTTACTTTGAAGTTAGGTTAGGTGAAATTAGGTGAGGAAATGCTTGGTTAGGTTAGGTTAGGTTAGGTTAGGGTAGGTTATAACTAAGTTTATTATTTGTGTTCTTACATTTGCTCTTAATTTTTTCATTACAATTTTTGCTCTCACTTTTTTTGCTTGCACTTTGAAGTTAGGTTAGGTTAGGTTAAGTTGGGTTAGGTTAGGTTAGGTGAAGTTAGTTTAGGTTAGGTTAGGTTTTAACTAAGTTTATTATATGTGCTCTTACATTTGCTGTTACTTTCTGATTAAATTTTTTGCTCTCAGTTTTTTTTTCTTTTTACTTTCAAGTTAGGTTAGGTTAGGTTCAGTTCGGTTTGGCAGAATGGCTGAGGTATGAATTAAACATAGCTGCTCTGATTTTTTTTGCCTCACAAGTTTGAGTGTACACCATTCCAACCCTCAGCCTAGAATTACATTTCTTGACAGAGCCAGGACTCAAACCCGGGTCTCTAAAGTAACAGCTAAAATGCTAGCCACTACACCATAAAGTGGGGCAATATAAGACTGGTCTTGATTGTACGTGATCAATGCATGATTACCTAATAATAATAATAATAATAATAATAATAATAATAAATATTCCATTTAGCAACGTTACACTGTCAACCTCTCTCTGTGACGTCATGCAATGTCTCAGGGCGTGGCAGCCATATTGCCCATTAGCCCCTGACCCAGCTATGACTGACCTCTCCATAAGAATAACACAGGGCAGTTGCGCGCGGCGGCCATCTTGCCCATTAGCCCCTGTCCCAGAACCGCTCTTTATTACCTACTGATATTACATACAAAATTTGGTTGAAATCCAATTGATAGTGTAGAAGTTATATGCATTTAAACATTGGACCTATCAGAAGGCTTAAAATTATTTTGGCAACACTGTCATGGTTGGCCTCCTGGAACTTAAACTGAAATAATATTATCTACATGTGTGCCAATTTTGGAATAGCTCCCATGCATACCTTGCAAGATATCCAACACTGAGCTCAAATTTCTAGTGCGTTTTTTCAGCAGTTGGTAGCACTGACATCATTTTCAAATATGGACGTGAGATATTCCGGTGCACATCTTTACTCATACTAAATTTGGTTTTGATTGCTGCAGCCGTTTAGGAGTTGATAGGGGGGGACACACAAACAGCCAGCCAGCCAGACAGACAGACAGACAGACAGACAGACACACATTTTCCCGGATCGATCTCATAAGTCTACTTTTTCCTCATTTTTGCAAAATGTGAAAAGTAGGCTAAAAAATTACGAGCCTTACAGTAGTCGCATATGATGTGTAACATCCGACATGTTATTCAAACCTTGTGCCAGCAAACATGAAAGGATTCTCCAATGCATCTGCAGAAGTGACATATACCTGCAACTGTATGCGGGAGCAATCCACTGCCGACTTGATGCGAGCAGCGCTTTATACCGGCCAGTTAGTGAACCATGCCAGCGGTGTTATTGAAAATGGTCTCTTATTTCCGATATAGCGAACTGCCAAGTATAGGCGCGATTAAAATTAGATGTGCAGTAGGTATATTAAATGCGTTTCTCCCAGTGATACGTTTAGACCAACGAAGTTTCAATTATTGTTAGTAGTCGTTGTTAATATAGGCTACTGAATTCCTATGTTGTTTGGAGTGTTGGTTGATGCGATATAGCACTCGAGGTATCTAGTGCTTACATTAAATAAGAATACAGCAGAAGTGTGAAGATTTAATAAATCGTATTTGTTTTCAGCAAATATGATATAATGAATATTTTCACACCAAAGAACGACAACTAGAAGATGATATATTGTAGGAATTTCTTGAATGGGACCTCCAAACAAAATTTTCAGATACCGAGTGGAAAGATGTTACACATCAATAATAGACTAATAATAATAATAATAATAATAATAATAATAATAATAATAATAATAATAATAATAATGCAACGGATTAACAAAATGGAAATGGCTTACCATTTAACTAAAGACATTTACAAAACACGATCTATGTCCTTCAAGGCCAAACTGAGGCACTACGTTACCGGTAACGCATTTAATATACCTACTGCACATCTAATTTTAATCGCGCCTATACTTGGCAGTTCGCTATATCGGAAATAAGAGACCATTTTCAATAACACCGCTGGCATGGTTCACTAACTGGCCGGTATAAAGCGCTGCTCGCATCAAGTCGGCAGTGGATTGCTCCCGCATACAGTTGCAGGTATATGTCACTACTGCAGATGCATTGGAGAATCCTTTCATGTTTGCTGGCACAAGGTTTGAATAACATGTCGGATGTTACACATCATATGCGACTACTGTAAGGCTCGTAATTTTTTAGCCTACTTTTCACATTTTGCAAAAATGAGGAAAAAGTAGACTTATGAGATCGATCCGGGAAAATGTGTGTCTGTCTGTCTGTCTGTCTGTCTGGCTGGCTGGCTGGCTGTTTGTGTGTCCCCCCCTATCAACTCCTAAACGGCTGCAGCAATCAAAACCAAATTTAGTATGAGTAAAGATGTGCACCGGAATATCTCACGTCCATATTTGAAAATGATGTCAGTGCTACCAACTGCTGAAAAAACGCACTAGAAATTTGAGCTCAGTGTTGGATATCTTGCAAGGTATGCATGGGAGCTATTCCAAAATTGGCACACATGTAGATAATATTATTTCAGTTTAAGTTCCAGGAGGCCAACCATGACAGTGTTGCCAAAATAATTTTAAGCCTTCTGATAGGTCCAATGTTTAAATGCATATAACTTCTACACTATCAATTGGATTTCAACCAAATTTTGTATGTAATATCTGTACATAAACAGATATGACTGAGCGTATTCTTAAGAGCCACCAGGGCTGCCAACTTTTGATAATTGCTCTCTCATATTTTTTAAATCCAAGTATAGTAACTGGCATTTTAGATTAATTTGGAGTAATTTATATACGTCAGTTCTACCAACATGATTCTAAGCCTGCAGATAGGACCTATTTTAAAATACATTTAACTTCTGTACTATCAGTTGGATTTCAACCAAATTTCGTATGTGCTATGTGTAACATAACAGATATGACTTTAAGTATTCTAAAGAGCAATCAATGCTGTCTATATTTTTAGCCTAGTTTCGATTTTTGCAAAAAATGAAAGTAGACTTATGAGATCACTACAGGGCGAAAAAAAAGTGTGTCTGTCTGTGTGTGTGTATGTGTGTGAGTCTGTGTGTGTGTGTGTGTGTGTGTGAGAGAGTGTGTGTACTCTGAATGTCTGTCCCCCCTATCAATTCGAACACGGATAAACCGAATTGAACGAAATTTGGTACAGAGGTAGCACTGGCAAAGGGCACCTCAGTGTCATGTTTTATATTGCCGCCATCTTTACCAAAAGGTAATGGCGGCCAATCGAATGGTCAAAACTTAATAATGCATTACGACCAAACTAATCATCGGATCTTTACCAAATTTGGTAACAACCTACCTTCATATGGGACGCGTCTTGTGCCCAAACTACAAGGTCATCAAACGTACCATTTCAGGATGGTGGCCGTGTGTATTATGCAAAATTTATAATCCATAACATGGGACCCACCAGTTCCGATTATCGAACCAAGAATCGTTTAATCTGTTCTAAGCGACGTGGTTCGTTCGAAATTAAAAGTTTATATTGTAATATTATTATCTAGAAGTGACTTTAAAAATCTGAATCGTCTCGGCTATTTGACAAGATGGCAGCTGATCTCTCGTTCTGACCTATATTTTACTAATTTCAGTATGTTGCATGCAATATAACCTACTGATAAAAATTATATGAACTTAATATGAAATGAACTCGGTTTGAAATATACTCCAGTGAAGAAATCTTCAGTCCAAGTGATTATTTGCTAATACAGTACGTTATATGTATTTAATCGATAACGCGTGAGTTATGAGTGTACGATTGGCTGTGTGGTTAGAGCTCCCGTCTCTCATGTGGCTGGCCGGGGTTCAAATCCTATCAGAGTAGAACTTTTTTGCTTGATTTTTTTTATTTATTGTTTCTTGAGTACTGAGACGTTATAAAATAAAGCGTTATATGGTGCGTTTTGCAATGGAAATTATATATAAAAAAACGACATTCTCCACCGGAGGGACATCTACCAGCCTTCAGTTGTACTATGCAGAAACTATAGATTCGAGCAGCGCTCTATACCGGCCAGTTAGTGAACCCAGTCTTAACGACTGCTAGGAGTAATAATACAGTAACATTCGTTTATTCCTTGTGCACATCGAACCAAGAATCGTTTAATCTGTTCTAAGCGACGTGGTTCGTTCGAAATTAAAAGTTTATATTGTAATATTATAATCTAGAAGTGACTTTAAAAATCTGAATCGTCTCGGCTATTTGACAAGATGGCAGCTGATCTCTCGTTCTGACCTACATTTACTAATTTCAGTATGTTGCATGCAATATAACCTACTGATAAAAATTATATGAACTTAATATGAAATGAACTCGGTTTGAAATACACTCCAGTGAAGAAATCTTCAGTCCAAGTGATTATTTGCTAATACAGTACGTTATATGTATTTGATCGATAACGCGTGAGTTATGAGTGTACGATTGGCTGTGTGGTTAGAGCTCCCGTCTCTCATGTGGCTGGGCGGGGTTCAAATCCTATCAGAGTAGAACTTTTTTGCTTGTTTCTTTTTATATTCATTGTTTCTTGAGTACGGAGACGTTATAAAATAAAGCGTTATATGGTGCTTTTTGCAATGGAAATTATATATAAAAAAAAAACGACATTCTCCACCGGAGTGACATCTACCAGCCTTCAGTTGTACTATGCAGAAACTATAGATTCGAGCAGCGCTCTATACCGGCCAGTTAGTGAACCCAGTCTTAACGACTGCTAGGAGTAATAATACAGTAACATTCGTTTATTCCTTGTGCACAGAGGCGTTGTTGATAACCTCAAAACTTGCAATATGGATGATTTGGAGATGGATTATTTTGTTATACCGTGTATTTAAGATTAGCCTATAAATTAACGGATTGCGAAGTTACTTCACTTAGTCCTATATCATTCGTATACGACACAGAACAACAACGTGACGTCAGTTTCTGATCTGCTCTGATTGGCTATTACATTGCTGCAGTCGGGTAGTTGGCAGTCAAGGATAAAATTCGCGACTGCCAACTGCCAGCTACCAACTGCAACTTCATGTTGTGTTTGGTGCCTATAGTATACACGGAGTCGATCGCGACTGCCGACCGAGGACTACCTACTACGGACTGCCGACTGCGCATTGTAGATGGGCCTTATTAGAGCAACGAAGTTTCAATTATTGTAAGTAGTCGGTGTTTGGAGTGTTTGCTGATGAAATTGCAAAATGCTGGGGTAAATTATAAACTATGGTTTGAACGCCACTGTTCAAATCCTGTGTGCCAATTTGCACTTCAAATAGGAAGAAATTAGGAGATGATAAGGACAGAGAGTTATAACTATACCATTACATTTAGGAGAAAGTAGGCTATATGTTCTTTCCCGAACATCGTGTTTACCCTAATATCAATATATCAGAAAGTTTGCAAGACAACAGCTCTATAGTTTGCACACGTATAGCACCTGACATTCTAGATTAATTTGGAATAATTAATATAAGTCAGTGCTGCCAACATGATTCTATGCCATCTGAATGGTCCAATTTTAAAATACATGTAACTTATTTAGTAACAAATGGATTTCATCCAAAATTGGCACAACACTATATCATAATATTTCAGATTATTCCTGACCAGCGCACGCATGTCATTGTTGCCAACATGCTTTTACGCGTGCTGATAGATCCAATGTCTAACTGCATGTAACGTCCATTGGACTTCAATCAAATTTTGTATTCTGTACCTTAAGAGATGGAACTATGAATATATTCAGTCACCAGGGCAACCAACTGTAGTGCTCTATTAGGCTACATTATACCAGGTATTTTTCGAACTAATTAGACATTTCGATATTACCAACTTAATTTCGTTATTATTCTGGATAGGTTCATATACTGTAGATTAGTCATTGGCATGAATCTTAATTTTAAGAAAAGTTCGCTCTTTAGTTCGTCACGGAACTTCATGTTAGTTCACGTGCGGAGTCATCCATACGACTACAGGAGTATGCACAGAACGCCGCAATCTTCAGACAGTACTTACGAGGAAGTTCCAGCAATCATCAAAAAGTATGGTCTCCTTATGGCTCCTTGCCATGTCTGTTTATGAGTGATTCTTATCTTGAAATATTTCGAGGGGCGAATGGCTGATTTAACTGCACGGTCTTACAACATACTCTTCCGAGGATTTGCAGCAAAATGATGATTGATCACCAACGATCTTTTCCATACAATTTCGTCTCTTTCGTTGATTTCTTGAAGGTCAGGCTCGATTATCCAGCTATTCTCAACTTTTAATGAGGAAGCGCACTAAATATCCTTTTGTAATTCTTTCATCGTTCATTATTTGAATACATATCCATAAAATTTAAATAGTCTTTTTCTAATATTTTCCACACTCTCTCTATGTACACTGGGCCAAAGGCTTTCCTAAGGATTTTCCTTCAGGTCTGTTTATGAGTGAATCTTATCTCGCGAAATATCTAGAGGGGCGCATCGCTGATTTAACTGCACGGTGTTACAGCCCGTAATATCCCTTATTCGCACAACATTTCATGTCTTTCAATTATTTTTCTCGAAACCAAACCTGAATGGTCAACATTCGTAATTATGACTATTGTCTATCTTATCGGCCCCCTAATAAGGATTATTTTTATCATTAGCCTACTTTCGATTTTTGCAAAAAATGAAAGTAGACTTATGAGATCAACACAGGGCGAAAAAAAAGTGTGTCTGTCTGTGTGTATGTGTGTGTGTGTGTAAGTCTGTGTGTGCGTGAGTGTATGTACTCTGAATGCCTGTCCCCCCCTATCAATTCGAATACGTGAACGTGAATTGAACGAAATTTCGTACGAAGGTAGCACTAGCAAAGAACACCTCAGTGTCATGTTTTATATCGCCGCCATCTTGACGGAAACGTAATGGGGGCCACACAAATGTTCAAACCTTAAATCATCCAATCTCTATCAAATTTTTCAACAACATACCTTTATGGCGAGAGCATCCTTTGACCAAACTAATAGGTCATCAGCCTAATAGTTTGCGGATGGCGGCCATCTTTGTGTGAAAATCGATTCCCCCTATTAATTCGAACACGGTGAAACCGAATGAAACGAAATTTGGTACAGAGGTAGTACTGGCAAAGGGCACCTCAGTGTCATGTTTTATATCGCCGCCATTTTGACGGAAACGTAATGGCGGCCACACAAATGTTCAAAGCTTAAATCAAATTATGACTAACCTAATCATCCGATCTCTACCAAATTTTGCAAAAGCATACCTTTATAGACGAAGCATCCTTTGGCCAAATTAATAGGTCATTAGCCTAATAGTTTGGGGATGGCGGACATCTTTGTGTCAAAATCGATTCCCACTATTAATTCAAACACGGTGAAACCGAATGGAACGAAATTTGGTACAGAGGTAGCACTAGTAAAGGGCACCTCAGTGTCGTGTTTTATATCGCCGCCATCTTGACAGAAACGTAATGGCGGCCACACAAATGTTCAAAGCTTAAATCAAATTACGACTAAAATAATCATCCGATATCTACCAAATATTGCAACAGCGTACCTTTATGGAGGGAGCAATCTAATAGGTCATTAGCCTAATATTTTGCGGATGGCGGCCATCTTTGTGTGAAAATCGATTCCCCCTATCCATTCGAACACGGTGAAACCGAATGGAACGAAATTTCGTACAGAGGTAGCACTAGCAAAGGGAACCTCAGTGTCATGTCTTATATCACCGCCTTCTTGACGGAAACGTAATCGCGGCCACCCAAATGTTAAAAGCTAAAATGTAATTACGACCAACCTAATAATCTAGTTTCTACCAAATTTTTCAACATCATATCTTTATGTGGGAAGCATATTCTGACCAAACTGCATGATCATCAGCCCAATAGTTTGCAGATGGTGGCCAAGTATGTGTGCAAATCAATTCCCCCAATCAATTAAATCACGGTGAAACCGTATTGAACGAAATTTGGTACAGAGGTAGCACTAGCAAAGGGCCCCTCAGTGTCATGTTTTATATCACCGCCATCTTGACGGAAACGGAATGACGGCCACCCAAATGTTAAAAGCTTAAATCAAATTACGACTATCCTAATAATTTGATCTCTACCAGATTTTGCAACAACATGCCTTTTTGTGGAAAGCATCTTATGACTGACTACAAGGTCATCAGCCCAATAGTTTGCAAATAGCGGCCATGTATGTGTGCAAATCAATTCCCTATATCAATTCAAACACGGTGAAACCGAATTGAATGTTTTTGTTTACAGAGGTAGCACTAGCAAAGGGCACCTCATATTCATGTTTAATATCCCTATAGCACGTCGTATTTCAACAAGCTACTACAACCAACATTCAATTATACTCCGCATTTAGGATAAAGTAGGCTATATGTTCATTACTGAACATCTTGTTACAATATAACTATCATTATCAAAAACATATTTTTGCAACTTTATGCCCAACTAAGGAGCGCAATTGAACTTATTAAACAGATGGGTTGGTATTAGATTTCTTCTCTTCCTATAGTTTTGTCTCTCTTCTGTATCCGTAAAAATATTTTGTAAAAATGAGGAAAAAGTAGACTTATGAGATCGGACAAATGTGTGTCTGTCTGTTTGTCTGTCCTTCTGTCTCTCTGTCTGTGTGTGTGTCCCCCCCCCCTATCAACTCCTAAACGGCTGCAGCAATCGAAACAAAATTTGGTAGGAATAAACATCTATACCTGAATATCTCACGGCCATATTTGAAAATGATGTCAGTGCTACCAACTGCTGAGAAATCGCAATTGAAATTTGAGCTCCACGTTGGATATCTTGGAAGGTATGAATGGGAGCTATTTCAAAATTGGCACATGTATAGATAATAATATTGCAGTTTAATTTCCAGGAGGCCATACATGGCAGTGTTGCCAAAATGATTATAAGCCTGCTGATAGGTCCACATTATAAATGCATATAACTTCTACACTATCAATTGGATTTCAATCAAATTTCGTATGTGCTATGTGTACATAAACAGATATTACTGAGCGAATTCTTAAGAGCCACCAGGGCTGCCTACTGTTAATAAATGCTCTCAATGTTTTTATCCAAGTATCCATATATCAGAAAGTATGCAAGCCGACAGCTTTAAACTATGCACACGTATAGTACCTGACATTCTATAATAATTTGGAGTAACTTATGTACGTCAGTGCTACCAACATGATTCTAAGCCTGCTGAGATGTCCAACTTTAAGTACATGTAACTTCTATACTTACTAATGGATTTCATTCAAATTTGACACAACAATAGATCATATTATTTCAGATTATTTCTGACCAATACATGTATGTCATTGTTGCCAACATGATTTTACGCGCTGTTAGATGCAATGTTTAACTGTGTAACGTTCATGCTGTCCATTGGACGTCAACCAAATTTTGTGTTCTGTACCTTAAGAGATGGAACTAAGAATATATTCAGTCTCCAGGGCTGCCAACTGTAGTTCTCTATTAGGCTACATTATGCCAGGTATAGGCTACAGTATTTCGAACTAATTAGACATTTCGATATTACCAACTTAATTTCGTCATTATTCTAGATAGATACATATAGGTTAATCATTGGCATGAATCTTAAATTTTAAGAAAAGTAGGCTCTTTAGTTCGTCACGGAACTTCTTGTCTTAAAATCACATGTAGTTTTCTTCAGGTTGTTTGTCCCAGTAATTGGAATTATTTTGTGTTGACCGACTGAAATGTATGGCCTTGGGTACTGGGTGCAAGCTTTGTTATTTGACACACAGAGGGTAGCTTTCATGTCGAATTTCATTGTTCCTTGAAACACTGTGAAAGTCAAGGAGGTTAGATATCTAAGCTCCTTGAACACCATAGCGCTTTTTAGTAGAGAAATGAGTAACTTTGTGTTGGCGGAAATTCCTGAGATTAATTTTGCCATTATGAACACGGCCTACTGAATTCAAATGGATTCTATGACATGCCAAAATCGTATGACATGCGTGTCGAAATTTTTACCGCCTTTCAAAAATCACGTATTACGGCCAGGAGCGAACCTGCAAGCTTGGGGTTAGTAATCGGACACGATAACCACTCACCCACCATGGCAAGCTAAAAAAGATGATTGATCACCAACGATCTTTTCCATATAATTTCGTCTCTTTCGTTGATATCTTGGAGGTCAGTCTCGATTATCCAGTTATTCTCTACTTTTAATGAGGAAGCGCGCTTGAATATCCTTTTGTAAATCTTTCATCGTCCATTATTTGAATACATATCCATAAAATTTGAATAGTCTTTTTCTAATATTTTCCACACTCTCTCTATGTACACTGGGCCAAAGGCTTTCCTAAGGGGTTTTCTTCAGTTTGAATTGGCGTGTTTTAATTTTGTGTTCCAAAATATGAATTGTTTGTTGTATATGTTCCAGGTGATTCTATAAGCTTTTTTGTAGTTTTGAGATTCTCTCTTTGTTTGCTTCACGATTTAATTCAGACTAGCGGACCCGTGCGAGAACTCTCGTATAATGGGTTGTGTGCGCCCCATGTGTACAGACTACCCGCCTGGCAAAGTTCTATACGGTCCAGACGCGACACAGTACTGCCAGGGACTATCGCCTTTTTATTTGTTTAAAAGCAATTTATAAATAATAAATATTTCCGTTGACTTTTCAAGAAAGGCAAGATATTTCCTGTACTATTGAGACGATTTGGTGGATTTTGGCACAAACCACACCTTTTAAATCCCTCTGGTTTAGGAGCTTGAGTCGTGGTTTCGGTGGCGTAGTTGGTAGCATGCTGAGCTTCTATGCCCAAGATCATGGGTTCAAATCCGGCCGAAGTCGTCGGATTTTTTAAGAGCGTTAAAAATCCCCTGGTATGCCTACATTCGGAGGGGAAGTAAAGCCGGCAGTCCCATGTCATAGAGTTATGATATATAAAAGAACCTTCCACTAATTAAACCTGTGTGAAGCTAAATTGTATATTGGTAAGAATGTAAACAACACTCTTAGGTTCCTACGTTCGTTGCCAAGAGCTGACTGCGGTGGCGTCTGGTAGCTAAGTTCTGAACTAGTAGTCGTAGACGGTGGCGTTTGGCGGCAAAATTAGGAACTATTTGAAAAATTCAAAAGTCTGCCGTCCTAACTTGAATAAAAAAAAAAACAGATAACACACACTAATACAGTCATCACAATTAACACCGGTTATCAGACAGATTCTACACACACCCAAAGTACATGGACTACATGACCGCGTTGTCGCAGCACCTTAACTTAGGAACCAACCAACCAACCAACCAACCAGGAGCTTGAGTTTTGTGAAACATACACCTTAGCGTATTTGTATAATAAGATGGTTGAATGATTTCTCCTAAGTAGGCTATTTGAATTGCGTTACCTGAGGGATTTTTCAAAACTGGGGATTCAAAGGTGGTCTGTCTAAGTATCGAGGTGATCCATGTATCGGGTTTTCTCATGTGAAGACCCCATTGAAAGAACGGGGTAATTCAATTTTTTTCGGAAATGAGTTTATGGCGCATTCTGGTGGCCAGCCATCGTCACTACAGATCAGTTGAAATTAATTTCGAATAAAGCGGAATGTCACCTAGATACCGAGATTTTTATTTTTAGTGAAAACGGAAAGAACGTCCCATATCCTCTCACTTTTTTTCATAATTTAACTTTGGCTGCCATTTGTTTTACATGTACTTCCCTTATAAGAAATAAATTTTGGGAAAAATCTAAAATTGGAGTGTTTTAGCCTAAGTATTTCTTTATAGTGTTGAATGTTTAATTTCACTCTCCAGAAGGAAAAAAAATACAGAAAATTTACCCCGTTTCTTCCGTGAAGTCTTCATATAAAATTTGAAATCCATTTGTGCATTCAATTTAATTAGGATTTTCCAAGCAATAGCCTATTGTTTGATAGAATTACCAGATTACTATTATTATTATATATATATATATAATTCGTTGAGGCCATCTAGGACCATGTTAAGTCTTGCTACACTTGGCAATTTGTTTCGCCTTCCTCTGAGCCCAGAATTCCCTCATTCTCTGTGAGTGGGCCATTTTGCGCTCCGCTGTCCAAGTGGTACCTTGTCTTCTTTTCGGGTTCGATGTCTCGTCTCGGGTTAGCCCATTAGTCAGTATCTTTTTGCGGAAGAGATCTCTATTGAAGGCGTCGTCGGGTTTTAGATGCAGCATTTTGAGGTCGTCTTTGGTATTCATAAACCAGGGCATTGTGGTTTTGGGTTTGGAGTCAAATAAATGAAAAATCTGTTTAGTCAGCCTGTTTCCGTCCATTCGTTTGAGATGACCCTAATACCGTGCCCGCCTTTTACGGATCGATTCTGAAATTTTCTCTATTTCACTGTAGACTTCTTTGTTGGATTTTTTATAGTGGATACCATTCTTGTAATTTGATCCCATTATACCTCTGACGATTTTGCGCTCTTTTTTCTCCAGTTCTTCAAGGAGTCCTTTATTAGCATTTAGGGATAGGGTTTCGGCTGCATACATAACTACTGGTTTCAGAACATTATTATTATTATTATTCACAATGGCATACGAATGTCAGGTTAATTGGTGAGAGCACAAACGTAGCATATCAATGACGCCACCGGTAACTGTTACCAAATGCTCTACTGATAATACCGTAGTCATTGTTCTTCTCGTTTCTTGACAGGTCATGATGGAAGCTGGAACATCAGTTCTCCCAGTTCAAATCTACACGCCAAATTTACTCTAAAATACAATAGATTTTATCGTTTAATTGTTGACACTGTTGGATCTAGTAGTGCATTGTAGAGTTAGTATGAGACAAGAGTTTAGTGCTTTTCATTCGGTCAACACGAATGTACCCAAAAGAGGTGCGTTATGCCCTAATCATGAAATAAATTACATGAGATTAATCAATAGCCTAAGAGTAATGGATCTGATGATGATCGCTTGACGATCAAAACTGGTCATCCTAGTGTATTTATTAATCTCATGTAATTTACTTCAGGATTAGGGCATAACCCAGCTCTTTTGGGTACATTCGCGTTGACCGACTGAAAAGCACTAAACTCTTGTTTATTAAGGCAACACTGAAAAAAAAAAAAAAAAGGCTTCAAACCCCACAACAGACATAGTATGACTTGTAGATTTGAACTTCGAAATCTTGATACTAGGTTGTCGAGCGAAATATGTCATCCTACAGTATTTCTCTCTCTGTCTAGTAGCTAAGTTCTGAACTTGGCCTAGTATACGTTGACGGTGGCGCTTGGTGGCAAAAGTAGGAACTATTTGAAAAATTCTAAGTTGCAGTACTTATATTAAAATACAGATAACACATACTAATACAGTCATCACAATTAACACCGGTTATGAGACAGATTCTACACACACCCAAAGTACACGGGGCTACATGACCACGTTGTCGCAGCCCCTAAACTAAAGAACCAACCAACCTCTCTCTGTATCCGTAATAAATATTTTAATCACATGCATTTTGCTTCAGGTTGTTTGTCCCAGTAATTGGAATTATTTTGTGTTGGCCGACTGCAAAGTTATAATAGACTATCAATTGTCAATAAGGTAACACTGGAAAATAGTTTCAAGGATCTCTACTGTCAAATTCCACACACACCCAAATATACGGGGCTACATTGTCACGATATCGCAAAGCCTCAAATGATTGAACAACAGCAAATGTGTTTAATTCTAAATTAACTACGTGTTTCTTTGAATATCATTTCCAAACTTGAGTATAAGTTATTCTGAGTTTACACTGGAGGTGTCATTTCTAGCGTGATGTGTAGCTCTTCACCTGTCTCCGAGGTGAAGCAATATTGAGGGGAAAGCACAACACGCGACTGTCCACAGAGACTGGTGGCGCCACGCGGGCTGCACGTGGAAACTCAACATACTGTTGTAATTGTTACTTTTACGACCTTAAAGTATATATTATTTGTCATTCGTTTGATTTCTTACGAATGATAAAGGAACATAAGCGTGACTGCTGGGTTTCACACGTTAACGAACACACTCATGTTTACGGGCAATTCGATAGCGGGAGTGTAGTTATTATAGCGAGTGGTAATGGTCGTCAGAACACTCATACCCAATAATAACGAAACGTCCATTTGGAGACCTCATATCGTGACAGAAGTATCAGGTAATTATCACGAATGCTATTGTTACTATTTACGTCTGAATGTACTTTGAACCACGCAGCGTAGCAGTGCGTATTTAATCGATCACCACAACTGTAATGTTGGGAGCTTCAGCAAGTTTGGAGATTGGATAATCGAAATCCTGCGCTGAATGACTGTGGTTTTCCCCGAGGCTTTAAATACTCTCTCGAGGAAAACGTTGGGACAGTACTTTATTAGAAGTCTGGGGCACCTACCATATTGCTGTCCATAATTATTACAGCTACACTCTTAGTACAGTCACCACAGAAATACGAGGCTCCCTCGGCATAGCCGTGCTCGTTATATCGTGCACCGAGACCGCGCGATCAGCTGTAGCAAGTCCTGAGATCTTAGGTTTGAATTCCGGCACTGACAGCGGCTGGGTGTGGTTTTTCCCCGGGGATTCCAACACTCCCTCCAGGCAAATTCCGGGATAGTACCTTATTTCAAGTCCAGAGGCAACTGCTCCATCCATGTCCCTAGTACAACTATGCACGCGACTACAGTAGACTATCATATAAATACAGGTTATCAGACAAGTTGAACACATACTCAACTACACGGGGCTGACGACTAAGATATTGCAAGACCCTAAATTGAATTAACAATAACAACAGAAAGAGACAAGTTCAACACCGACCCAAGTAAACGGGGCTGACGATCAAGATGCCCCAAGCCCATAATGAATGAATAGGAAACAACAACTTGTACTCTGATAAATTTAAGTAATTCACAGCCAAACCTATCTAATACTTCACTAATCTGTTAGTGTTTTGCACTTGTACATCGAGGTTCATAACCAAGATTTTTAAAGCCCTGAAATGAATTATTAACAAGAACACTGGCACTTCTACACACAATTTGAGGCACAAACTCCCTAGATGAGTTTGGCATTGCTTCCACCTGTGTCGAGTTTCTCCCTCTCATCTCCCGTTCTCACTTACCTAGGTCAACAATTGTCACCCTTTTATTACCCTCGTGGTTTTGGGGTATCACTTTTTCGTTTCTAATACTTTCGAGGAATCGACGTCTTCTTTTCCGTTTGGTATTTGGTATTTCCTATCTAACGTAATTGGTTACTAAAAGAAAAGGGTGCGTTTAGTCCACCTCCATTATGATACCCTGGTAAGACTTTACAACTCTCAGAGGATCATGAATGGTGAGTTAGGTGATGGTCCCCATGAATCTTTATTCTTTTTTCAAGTCAATTTAAAGGCGGACTTTCTCCTTCTCTTTTCTGTCTGTCTTTCACAATTCTACTCCATTCTTAATCTCTTATCCTCTCTTTCTTCGAGGGTGGAGAACATGTCTAATCTCTTATTGAAGACGTATTGTCTTATCTACTTCGAGGGGATTGAAGATTGTGTTTATGTTATCTTAGTTTGATCTTTGGTTTTGTTAGAGTTCAGTATCTTTCTCTCAGAAAACCCATATTTGTTACACATTCTTCTAATTTTCAATCATACCCAAATATTGAATACATTTTGAAAAGCCTGTACCTACTTTCCTCGCCTTCCTGTTGGCATGGATCGTGGTGTTGCATTTCTTACATTCCCACCGAAGGTTGGCATTGAAGAACCTGCATTGAGTGTGAAAGTGAACATTGAGGCCTTTCAGCGGGTACTCACCATGATTACAGGTCTGGGATGGTGTCGAGGAGAGCAGGCGGGACGCAGATCAAACTGTGTAATTTGTAAGCATATTATCACAGCTATTACAAATGTGTGTTCTCCTGCTCTCTTTTTTGGTTGGCTAAACACAGCTTGAACCCTGTCATCAGCCAGCTATTTCCTGATCATTCACACTGCATGTTTCACAACGCCTAAATTCCACATTTCAATCGAAACAAAACAACACCTTACAAGGGAGTGAATAAAATAATAATCTGGGGAGAATTTGTGGGTTTATGGAGGTTGAATATTGATAAGAATGGGCCTTCTTTCAATTCTCAAGCCTCAGATGTGTGGAATATCTGAGATGGACACTTTAAAAGACGTTCGACCGTTGATGCAACATACCGTCCTCTGTGGTTCTCTTTTATTATTTTACGTAATATGAAACTATTTTGTGGTAATTTAATTCTTCATTGGAAAATTACTCCTAGTTTAGTACCGCAAAACACTAGAAAAGTCAGAGTAGAAATGAAATACAGAATACTATCGGACTGGAAAAAATGAAT
This sequence comes from Meconema thalassinum, assembly GCA_946902985.2. Taxonomy (NCBI): domain Eukaryota; kingdom Metazoa; phylum Arthropoda; class Insecta; order Orthoptera; family Tettigoniidae; genus Meconema; species Meconema thalassinum. Next base: position 1,904,812,170 of record OX336388.2, on the reverse strand, counting down.
ATTCTCGAGGTATTCTCTGAGTTTGTTGCGGGGTTTTACCAAGGCGTACCAAATTTGTCTCATTAAAAGCTTACTCATGAGATTGAGTGCACACCATTGTAAGGCACAATATCAAATCCGTATCCAAGCCTAATGTTACCATCTGTGTGATCCTGCAAGTATCAAGTTGGCCTAATCTGAGCTGGAATATAACTTATACTGTAGGATCCACGTTCCTGCCATTGCGTGGGGCATATTAGTTGGTAAGGTATGTATGAGGATCACAATATGGGTGTAAGGTACTGGCTTCACGTTTCAGGACACAAATGCCTCAAGTCTCTGAATGAAGGAACATGAACAAGTGCACTGTCTTGAACGGTACCAAACTGAAATGGATTCTATATTTATTGATCGCAGCCAATGGCCATACAAGAAAAGAATGTCTTAAAAATGAAAAGCCTCCCCTCGGTTAAACAGCTGTCATTCCTTTTGCACACAATGTGCATTATTGTCTAGCGTAATCACACAAGGATTTCGATCGATTTTTGCAAAATTGCAAGTGGTATCTGGCACACCGAACATCACACAGTTTACACACACACGAATCACAAGGTTCATGGAATCACTTATTGGTGCAGACCGCATGATGGAAACCATGGCATGCAAACCTGGTGACAACATGTCTCAACTCGTAGTTAGTCTGAGTCCACTGGTTTTCATTACGCGTCATTGATGGGTTTAACTTCCAGGTCATATCCCCATAATTGAAAGAAAGAGAGAATGAAAGAAAAGAAAGAGAGAAAGAAAGATCCAATCATAGAAAACTGGAGAATTGAAAGGTAACTTTCAGTCGGTGAACACGAACATATGCCAAAATAAATTGGGACAATGTGATTCCACCTGAAAACAATTTGCATGTGAATAAATATTATTTGCGATCACAAGCGATTGAGGAAAAGGGGGGGGGGGGGGAAGGGCGGAAGGATGACATGTTTCACTCGTCATGCGAGCATCATCGGATCCCCGACAGTAAAAGAACAAATCCTCAATACAATATTGAACTACTAAACACTACCGAAACCCACAATGCCAACCACGAACAAACGCGACCCTGCAACACCAATCCACCAAAGAGCGACAAAATGTTGTTAATCCATTTAGGGGCTTTGTGACATCGTGGTCATTTAGCCCTGTATACTTGAGTGTATATATTATATATATATATATATATATATATATCATATAACCTGTGTTATTGTGATGTCTGTAGTTGTTGTAGTAGTAGTAGCGTGTGTATTTGCAAGGCTTGTGGGGATTGGGAAGGAGGCGGGCCATACCTTATGACGTAGTTAGGAACCATCCTGGTATTTTTCTGGAGTAGAAGTAGGAAACCACGGAAAACTGAAAACCACTTCCAGCATGACTGGTAGAAATCAAGCTCTTCTCTTTTCAGTTTTGCCTCACGAGGCTGAGTGTACCCCGTTCCAGCCCTCAGACCAGAATTTAATTTCTTGGCACAGCCGGGTATCAAGCTCGGAGCTCCGGAGAGACACCTAAGAATGCTAGCCGCTACACCACGAAGTGGTTGAAGAGAGAAGGAGATCATTCCTTCTCCTAACAGGTGACGAAGTTTAAATAGCGTGCGTATGGACTCACTCTATGGTCCAAGCTGATTGATAGATACACAGGCATGTCAGAAATATGTGCTTCTCGCCTTATAACGCGAGTGGTAGGGATTTGCACATGTCTCCATGCGCGTTCCATGAATCTACATCTGAGCCTACGGCTTCATGTCGAGAAATGGATATAGATTGCGCAATTGCCGTACTGCCGGTATATGAGATTACCTCTTTATTCCCTCACTCCTATGTAGTTTTATTTTAGGGGCACTTTATGCTTAAAATCAAATGTTCATGCCATTCGCCCTATTAGTTTGGAGGCCAACCAATAACAAACTGACAGACAGTCGAATCTCGATATCTGGAATTGATAGGGGATGTCGAAATTAATTCGACTTATCGACAATTCGAGTTATGGAGATACGTAGCAAAAATATTACATTTGTGTTACCGTACAGAGTACACTGACCACAAAATACTGTATGAAGGCTTACACCATAATTGTCTACATCTCTACTTAGTGTAATACAAAGTCCCCAATTCTTGGATGTAACGTGTAATCTCGAGAACCACTGGATGGATTTTGATGCAGTTTTCACCATTTAGTAAACGATTTATCGAGGAAGGTTTGTGTAGAAAAACATTAATTTATGACCAAAGGAAGCCGAGCAGTAACGATTTCAGTGAATCGAGTCGAAGAAAAACCTGCCGTCCGAGCGTCCTTTAACTTTACGCTGGGTACACTGTTAATAATATTTATATACTATGAGTGCAAGAATTGTTCAGCATGAATAGTTCTACAAAAAGTCCAGGACAAGGCCCACTATAAGTGTTTTTACGATTTCTTCGCTTCCAACAATCTCCATTCAGTGGAAATTTAAATTAATAGCTTCGAAGCAAGCCTATCACCCCAGCTTCGGCCAGATTCAAACTGTCGAGTCGTGTCGAGTTAAGACTTCAGGCCTATATGTGATTGGACTTTCCCTGTTCACCTCGGATTTTCTGAATTGTGTTCGAGACCTGCCGTCCGTGCGCCTTTTAAGCTTACGCTGGGAACCCATTAACGATACCGGGCGAAGCCGGGGCGGGTTGCTAATTTATGTAATAAAAAGGATGTCGGTAAATATGGCAGCTTTATTTCATTATCTAAGAAACTTAAATTATAGAAAACAAAATACAGACGGGCCTGTGTCTACTTTTGTCTACTTCTGCTTTATTTTCTGTACGCGGTCTTTCGCCACAAAGTTGACAACCATATTCAGTGACGTATAACGCAAGTTACACTGAAAAAATACGTGAATGTTAGATATAAAAAGAAGTTTAAGTCAGGGATACTATTATGCTTTGAGATTTCGAAAAAAACAGTTAGAGAAAATCAAATTAAAGAGAACATAAGACGTAAGTTATCGGAAGTCTGTACGGGAAATAATAATTACAATGATTTACCAAAACTTCAAGCTATCAAACAATCGAGATATCGAGGTTCAACTTTATTTCATCATTACACACTGTGCCCTTATCTACTAGTCCATATTTGAGATCCCACGTACATATTTGAATTCCAGGCAAAGTTTGAACGGCGCGCGGAATTTGTTCTTGAAGCATTTGGAAAGAATATGCAGGCAACAGAGAGGCATGTGACGCGTAGTACGTCATCACAAGGGCTATATTTTATGATTAAATAGTTCCCGATATTTTGGAAATTTGGAAAGCACATCATTTTTCTGGCACGAAGAAAAGGAGAAGAATGAACTATATTGGAAATAAATCGGATCAATGGAAGCCGAGATATTGGCAATTTTGTATTCAGGAATTCCTTCGCCGTGACGACACAGCTTGTGGCGTGGACTCCAGCATGGAACACCGTGGGAATATAAATTGGGAGCCCGAGCAGAGCTCAATAGCTTACTTCTTCGCAGCGCATGGTCGCTATCACCTCACATCTTCGCAGCGCATGGTCGCTATCACCTCATATCTTCGCAGCGCATGGTCACTATCACCTCACATCTTCGCAGCGCATGGTCGCTATCACCTCATATCTTCGCAGCGCATGGTCACTATCACCTCACATCTTCGCAGCGCATGGTCGCTATCACCTCATATCTTCGCAGCGCATGGTCGCTATCACCTCATATCTTCGCAGCGCATGGTCGCTATCACCTCATATCTTCGCAGCGCATGGTCGCTATCACCTCATATCTTCGCAGCGCATGGTCGCTATCACTTCTTCGCAGCGCATGGTCGCATTATTATCTTCAAGTGTTAGTAAGCAGTTACTCTACGCGAAGTGTTGTAAATATTCGGACCAAGTAGTGGTCAAAGTGTTGGAATATTTCACGCACTGTGAAACTTTGAATATTTTTTGTGAAGCGAATTCAAGTGTTAGACGTCATCATGCAGTTGACACTTAGTCAATTCTTAGTTGCATCGGACATATGGTAGACTTAGTCTACAAGCCATATTTAATTCTACTGGAACATAGTAGTTGTTTCCAATTTCACCAGTGACAAGCTGTTGGCTTGGTAGCTTAAAGATCAACCACGACAACATCACAGTGTTCATCAGATACCAGTCTTACTTGGTCAGTCCACTTAGCCAACGTACGGGACCAATTGTGTCTGACGCAATTTGGGAGATGCATAACCTCACCCGGTAGGATTTTAGAGGGGCAGGAGAAATCCATTTCCCGATATCAGGACTTGGCCTACGATGGACCAGCCGTGTTTGACGCATGTCTGGGAGGTGAATAACCTCGACCCATAGGATTAGTTACGACAGGAACTTCAGGTCTGAACCAAAGTAAGTAAGATTGTCAAATTTTACTGAATGTGTCAAAGTTGTATCGCAGTTACATTTGGTTTATTACCATGGATCTTAGAGATCGAATCCCCTTTATGCTAATAGCAACCGCTATTGAGACTTTCGTCATGAACATTGGAAGTCAAGAGTACTTCAAATCAGCTATGGAGCTAACAGTCATGAGCTGTTATACTAACTACGGGTAGCAATAGTGGCCAATACACGGATTTATGTACGGGTCCGATAAGACTGAAGAATGGAAACAATCTGGAACCAACCAGAGGGTTGACATCATCAAGATCTACAAGAATGTAAGCTACATATTAATTATGTTTATTCTATGGTAATTGGAATTCTCCATTTAAACAGAAATATCAACACACAACTATTTTTTGTATGCTTTGGCAAACTAGGCTACAAGCAATTAAGGCCTATGTCTGAACATTTTCAGTGTTCAGAGGCCCTGATTTACGTTATGAATCTATGGACAACATCATGAGCATCTTAGTTTATTTTTTCTATTTTTTTTAATCGCGGTCATCAGCCGTAGGATCTGTCGATCAAAAGTTTTTATTTTTTAGGAATGGATAGTTTTTTTCATCTACGAAGTCGAGCTTGATTGTTTTCAAGTTGTTTTGTCAAACAAATTCCAGTTTGGAAGATGATGATAATAATGATAAAAAAAATTCAATGATGATAATAATAATAATTTTATTTTCTGATTTATAGATGATAATAAGAATATTTTTGGTAATTTTTAATAATTATGACACGTTATGTGGATAATAAGTTTGGAAGTTAGGAACAGCTTAGTTACTTTGGATAGTTTTTTTTTTTTCGATGACTAGTGGTTATACGCACGCCCACATTCTGTCTGAAGTAATAGAATTAATTTTGAAGCATTTTACAATTGCATTAAGGAATTAAATCATGTTAAGACGCGGAAGGTTATCGAAAAGAGATATAAGAAGCCTGTATCAAATAGGGTTTTCTTGCATTTGTATAAATAATATATTATTTGGGAATGTCACTATATGACAATTGTTGACCAGAGTAGTCACGATCTAAAATGAATCAATGTGATGGTGAAATTTGTAATAAATTTATTGGAGGAGCTAGGAAGCTTCAGGTTGGAAAAACAGGCGGTGGCTTGATAAAAATATTAATGTGTGATAATAATAATAATAATAATAATAATAATAATAATCTGTGGAAAAAAATATGATGTGTAGTAAAAGGTGAATTTTGTCATTCAAATAGTGAAATAATGTCACATGAATGAATAGGCCTAAGGTGTTACGTGAAGCATCAACCGTAGTGATGGTTAGATGGCTTATATAAATATGTTGATAAATATACATGAAAATATAATAATTACGAATCACACTCTCTTTGAAGTAGATAACCCAATGGTTATTTCATGCAACTATCATGGTTAAATTTCACATATGATTTTCTCGTGTTCTACATATATTTCCCTGTATTGAACAACCCGAATTTGTTATAAACAAATATTTAGTTATTGACGAAACCTTACCGTTGGTCGAATATGAATGTGATCACATAATTGTCGACACATTAGTGGAATGGGCTGGTGCTTGAAATAATATTGTCATTGTTATTTAATAAACAGCCACTACCGTCTCACGGATAATTTTCATATTATTGGAGTTCCACATCTTATAAATGTTTAAATTTTGTGAAAGTAAATATTTCTTATTTAAATGAATATTAATAATTTATTGGTGATAATATTTGTTACTGCTGTTATATGATGGAAATAGTCAGATTGATCTTTCCAACGATCTGAACGATGCAGTTTGCAGGCCGGGCGTTTGTTTTAGATGAGTGAAAAATCTTAATGGAAGCCTGAAGGCGAGTTACTACAGTACCTGTGTTGTTATCAGCTGCCCCAAGCAGTCCGATGATTGATAAAGCTGTTTCACACTACTGTTGAAGTACAGTCATTGGCAAATATAATGACGTACGTTCGTAACTACGTAACGTGTACTTCTGCGTCACATAAGACTTCGACGTGGACTGTACTGTCTGCTCAAGTCTGGAATTCCATTACATCAGATCGGTGGTGACGAGTGTGAAGCGATAGGGTGAGAGAGTGAGTGTGTGTAGGCTCACCCGCAGGCTTCAAGGTCAAGGGCAATCGTCTAAAACAAACGTCCGGCCTGTAAATAATTAAATTTGTGATTTAATTGTCAGATGGATAATATGTTTTGGTTAATTGTCCAATTAATGGAATTTATAGATTTGATTCATGTTATTCATGACTGTAATTATCGGATCGAGAACAGATGATATAATAAATATTTCTCATGATCGAAGTTCTTCGAATACATGTTCAAATGTTTTAACAAATGTTATTGTTGATGCTCAGATGTCCGTCAAATGTTTATTGTTGTCTTGTGATGACTCCATGATATGATACTGACCGATTTAATAAGTGAATATTTAGCCTATTTTCAATTTTGAAAAAATAGGCTTATGAGATCACCTTTTGTCCGTGTGTGTGTGTGTGTGTGTGTGTGTGTGTGTGTGTGTGAGAGAGAGAGAGAGAGAGAGATGAGTGTATGTCCCCCTAATAACTTCTAAACGGCTGGAGCGATTTCAATGAAACTCGGTAAGTTCATAGCACTATTCCGGACGATCCCGACTGTGTCCTTCAAATTTTGATATGTCTCACCAATCCAACATGGCGGCTGTGCGAAATATTTCACCAGCATTCAATATCTCCGAAACTATTGCCGATATCACCCTGAAATTTTGTACGGAGATAAAGGGCACTACTAGAAGTTCATCTATAAGACTTTCAAAAACCGGTTAACCACAAAACGAACATGACGGCCAAGCTAATTGGAAAATTTTAAATAGACCTTTCTCGCGATTTAATGTTCCAAACGCAATGAAATCTGGCACAGGAAATGTTTATACACATTGTAATACACTGGTATCTAATTTAGTTCAATTGTTTACATAACGTCAAGATGGCGGCTTTGCGAATTTTAAAATTAAGTTTTTATTTCTTGTGTCGTAATCATGCGATCGATGTGAAAGTTTGAATAATGAACCTAGGCAATAATTTTCCTTTAATGGTACATGACTCTATGGCCTATACATTTAACAATCCAACATGGCGATCATCCGAAATATTTAGACGGCTCTGAATATCTACGAATCTATTACAGCAATCAAACTGAATTTTTTTATGTTCATAGGGGCTATGAATTTAAGTTCACTTATAGGACTTTAAATAGCCTGGTGATCACAAATCCAACATGGCGGCGATGCGAAGTATACATATTCACATGGACGTTTCTCGCAATTTAACCATCCGAGTGCAGTGAAACTTGGTACAGTAAATCCTTATACGAATGTTAATCCACTGGCATCTAATTTATTTCACTTGTTTCCATAACCACAAAATGGCAGCTGTGCGAAATTTTAAAATCTCCTTGTTACTTCTTGTGTCCTAATCATGCGATTGAAGTTTGAATGCTACACGTACACAATAATCTTCATGTAAGAGTACATAACTCTAGGACCTACATATATAAAATCCAACATGGCGACCATCCGAAATATTTAGTCGGTTCTCAATATCTACGAATCTATTACAGCAATCAAACTGAAATTTTGTATGTAGATTGAGGCAATTAACTTAAGTAGGATATATGAAAATAGGCTGTAGAGTTCTTCACGGAACTACTTGTTGATTCTTGGAAAAGTGATAGGAATTTATTTAAACAATTGAACTTATAAAAGCAAGTGAAATTTGATAACAAGTGTCCTAGTTAATCTATGTTAATATTCTAGGAGTGAAAATAGTCAAGTAGGATTCAGGCTGGACGATTAAATTTGCCCTGAACAACCTACAGTTGTAAATGATTTTGATAAAATTTTTGGACAATGCGACAGGACTGATATTTTGGCATTAGTTCAAATTTCATATTGTTTCATATGTGTTGATACTTCTATTTTGTGTGTTATAGGCCTATGTATGAAACCTTTTTCATGCATCCTAATTCTATTTTTGCATTTTTAGCCTACTTTCGATTTTTGCAAAAAATGAAAGTAGACTTATGAGATCAACACAGGGCGAAAAAAGTGTGTCTGTCTGTGTGTGTGTATGTGTGTGTGTGAGTCTGTGTGTGTGTATGTGTGTGTGTGAGTCTGTGTGTGTGTGTGTGAGTGTGTGTACTCTGAATGTCTGTCCCCCCCTATCAATTCGAACACGGTGAATGCGAATTGAACGAAATTTGGTACAAAGGTAGCACTAGCAAAGGACACCTCAGTGTCATGTTTTATATCGCCGCCATCTTTACTGAAACTGAATGGCGGCCACTCAAACGTTCAAAACGTAAAATCAAATAACGACTAACCAAATCATCCAATCTCTACCAAATTTGGTAACAACATACCTTCGTATAGGATGCGTCTTGTGACCAAACTACAAGGTCGTCCGCCATACCATTTCAGGATGGCGGCCGTGCGAATTATGCAAACTTTATAATCCATATCATGGGACCCACCAGTTCCGATTATCGAGCCGAGAATCGTTTTAACTGTTCTAAAGGAAGAGGCACGTACGAAATTAAAAGTTTATTTTGTAATACTATAGTGCAGACGTGATTTTAAAAAGCTCAGCTGATTCATTAATAAGACAAGATGGCAGCGGATATCTTGTGCCTGACTTATATTTCACTAATTTGAGTATTGAATGCAATATAGCGTACTGATAAAAAATAAATAAACTTTGTATGAAATGCTTTATATATAAATAATATACTCCAGTGATGAAATCGTTTAGTATAAATCATTATTTGCTAACAAGTTCTATGTAAGTCATTTTAAATAGAACGATATTCGTTGACACAATTAGCTCAGTGGTAGAGCGATAGCCTGTCGCTCAGATTCCTATGGTTCAAACCCGATCAGAGCTAGTTTTTTTGCTTGAAATGTTATATGTTTATTGTTTTGTAATGACTCAGATGTTTTAAAATTAAGCGTTATATTGTGCAAATTATGGTGTAAAATATATATTTAATTAAAACATAATTCGCCAGCAGATTTACTCGAGACATTTAGCTGCCAAAAAGGTAACTTCCAGATTTTATTGAAAAGTTTCTTCTTCTGGCCGCTAGAATGCACTCGCTCTGTTAGGATTATATTGTTCGATATTTCACCACTAGATGTCCCGACTAGTCTACGTGGGGATCCATTGATTACTATACCATTATCATTCTATGCGCATCGAATTTGAAGAATGACAAGTTGATACTACGATACATTTTAACTTTTTATTTTAAAGGGTTTGTAACAGCCTATTTTGCGTTACTTGAAAATGTTATTAAGCGTTATATTGTCCACATTATGGTGTAAAATATATATTTAATTAAAACATAATTCGCCAGCAGATTTACTCGAGACATCTAGCTGCCAAGAAGGTAACTTCCAGATTTTATTGAAAAGTTTCTTATTCTGGCCGCTAGAATGCACTCGCTCTGTTAGGATTATATTATCGAAAATATCCACATAGTTTGTATACACACGTCTCTGTAGGGTCATGGAAAGATTTGTTAATTCAATTAGGGTTGTGAAAGCCATGCACAACCAGACGTGTAAAGACATGCCTCAACTCAAAGTTGGATGTTGCCCACGGCAGGTCGTAATAATAATAATAATAATGTTATTGGTTTTACATCCCTTTAAACTACTGCTGCTTTTAGAGACACCGGGGTGCCGGAATTTTGGCCCGAAGGGGATCTTTAACGTGCCAGTAAATGTACTGACACGGCTCCCTCGCATTTGTGCACCCTCAAATGCCAGCTGACTGCGCCAAGATACGAACCTGCAACCTAGGGCCCAGCAAGCGAGAACGTTACCGCTGAGCCACGCCGCCAGTCCGGTCGATTATGTCTCCAGATCCATAACATTCTTGATATACTTCTTATCTTTCTTTCTTTCTTTCTTCAATGATGGTAGCAGTTTTTATCTAGGTCGTGGCGTTTGGTAGAGGTAAATCGTTTCTAAGGTCTTCAACAAAGAATAGTTCTATTATACTCTTTGATAATAACAACGAGTTATAACTATACTCATACATTTAGGAGAAAGTAGGCTATATGTTCTTTACTGAACATCTTGTTAAATAGTAAATTTTAACGATAAATAAAATGAGATTTTTTAGAAATTGTGGTATTTTTAAATGTTCCTCCTATCCTTATTGCTGCATCGAGCTGAAAATCAGTGAAGCAAATTATATCTTGTTTTGTTGTTTTATTTTCACCAATATGGCGCCCTGAGATATTTTGAATCTTGTGCTAACTGATCTTCGGTAGCATGCATATGTGGTCGTTGGACTTCGGTCTAAACGGGCACAACACCTCATCCTGGATAAATACGGACATTTAACGGAAAATTACAAAATGTTCAAAGGAAATTTTACCTTCTCAATAGAGGCCTGGCCATGTTGAAACACCGGATCCCATGAGAACTCCGCAGTTAAGCAGCATTGGGCGTGGTTGGACCTTGGATGGAATGCCAGTTCAGTGGGACCACGCGATATTGGCACAAGAAAGGAGGAAATGGAAAGGCCCTGGCCACCCTACCGCACGTAACCTTCAGCTGAGGATAGCCTCTTTGGAGGCACGGACCTGCCTTCGGGCAGAATACCAATAATAATAATAATGAGGTTGATACCAAGACGAACAGAATATTGCTGTATATTGTGTATGCCAATCCCTTTGCTAGTCGTTCATTTGTTGAGGTTAGCTTATAGCAGGTGTTAGGTTCGTGTTGGAACTGTTTCACGCGATGGAGCTGCATGAGTGATTTACCAGTTGAAGGAAAGCATCTATTAGCGTAACCCGAGACTTTACAACGTGTGAACAGCCAGCCACTCGACAGTAGGAATTTCTCACCGGAGTGGAGACAGCTCAGCTTTAAAGTCGATACATCATCGCTTCGTGCTCAAAATACCAAACGAGAGAAATATTAAACATCACATCAGTGAATATAAGTAGCGTAAAATTATCCTTTTGTGAACCAAGTTTGCTGATCTCAATGGATCAGTCTGTGAGAACTTCTAGCTGGAAATACGAAGTTCCCAAGTTCGAGTCATGGTCGCGTTTGGTATTTTAACTATTTGTATGTACTTTGTTTACACAACACGCTCTAATAGCTAAAAAAAAGACGCATTTCGTTTCTTTATACAGTAGTTTATTTTGCCCTTTAGTAGGACAGTACCTTATTTCAAGTTCAACCCCATGCCCGACCCTAATAATTACAACCACACACAGTACTACAGTCACCCGAGAAACACAGGTTATCAGAGAAATTCAACACAAACCCAAGTAATAGCCTTTTAAGATACGAGTGCCGGTGACAAAGGTGGGAACTATTTTTTTTTGTTTTCTTGTGTCACGCTTTCAGCCTGCTTAGATAACCGGTACAGTCATGCGGGTAGGATATGACTCAGCTCCAGTAACCTCAGTCACTATTTTACTCTCCCTGGTGACATGTGCTCCTGTGGCACTTAGCTGTGCTGTTGCGAAACAATTAGAAACGCACCATTCTTAATTCGCCCATTATTTTCGTTTTCCGTTCACTTGCAATGCGCAATGTGCAGGCTGCACTCCGTCATCGTTATATCCCCTTCCTCGTCTTGCAAGGCTCCATTTGCTATGATCAAAAGCAAGTTCAGCGACACTCGTATCTTCAATGGGGCTGATGACCAAATATGTCCCAAGCCTTAACACGAAGTAACAACATGAAATATATTACTGTTGATAATTAACTCAATATAGTGTTTCCTATCGCCGGTTGAACTCAAATATCGTATCTTACATCAATTACGTACTGTACTGCGTAGCTTAGGTGGCAGCACGCCAGCCTCTTACCTATGGGTCCATGGTTCAAATCCCGTTCACTCATGTGCGATCTGTGCTGGACAAAACGGAGGCAGGCAGGTTTTTCTCCGGGTACTCTGACTTTCCCTGTCAAAATTTAATTGCAGCAACACTCTTCACTATCATTTCATCTGTCATTCATTTACAATCATCACCTCAGATGAGTGTGACAGGCTTCGGTAGCCGGCACGATTCATATCCTCGCCGTTAGATGGGGTCTTCATTCATTAAATCCCTGACAGGGTCGGTCGACTGGAAGCAGGCTGTGGATTTTCATTTTCACTGCATGTACAGACAGATGATACGGACCTGCCTTTTAACTCCTCCATGTAATCGTAAAGAGTCGATCGAGGGACGTTAAGCTCAGAAGCTCTTTTGTGAATGGATTTTACGGGGGAGTGCTGAACTGAAGATGTCCCATGGTGTGTCTTTCTTCCCTCACTTCCCGGTCGATCTTTCACACTTTCTGTAATAAACACTTCGCATTCCCAGGAAATTATTGTCTGACTTCTTTTTTTTTGCGCTGGAAGCTTGTTACATCGTTCCCTAAAGTGTTCTCGTTTGTTGAAAAATGTATCTCCAGTATGAGCACGTTCCTGTATCCATACACTCGCGACTTAAGTCACTTCAATAGGAAACTTTTTGTCTATATTTCAACTCACAGAATGACGAATGAGTAGAACTAAGGTCACGCAAAAAATACACCAGAAAGGAAGACAGCTCTAAGAAGAAACTAGAAAGTGTAAGGGTATACGAACTTCCTGGATGCACTACGTATCGATCTGTAGGCCTACATAAGTTTTCATCGCTTAGATAAAATCCTAGATTTTTGTCATAAATGTACACAATATATTCACGAAAATCGTCCTGAAAATTTGGTTATCATATGTAGTGTGTAAATTAAGTAGCGAGACTGGCAGCGTTGTGTGCGATCTGGCAACACTGGTGACGAGGGACTTGGAGGGGAGGCAGGTGCACATGTGATACACCATAAGTGCGAGTTGGACCTTGCTAGAGTCATGATGGTTGTCTAGCGTTTATTTCGGTGACGCAAGTTTTGCTCCTGTGTTGTGACAATGAGTGACACTCTTACGAAGAGGTTCATGAGGGACGTCGCAAAAGGATCATGCGTGTGAGGCCAAACATCCGACAAAATTGGGTGTTTCATCACGACAATGCACCTTGTCACACAGTGATTTTAGTGAACCAGTATTTGGCTATTAAGAACAGCCTCTTTATTAACCCGATTTGAGTCCTTGTGACGTTTGTATCATGCCAATATTGAAAACGCACCTCAAGGGGCACTGGATACCATGGCGGTAACCGACCAGCTAAAGGCGATTCCAGTATCCGTTTTCTAGCACTGCTAAGAGGAATGGCAGAACCACCTTCAGCGCTGTGTGGCTTCCCGTAATGATATTGCAATAAATCCAGGTAAAAAATCTGTCTCAGTGTTTAATTTACACACCTCGTATTATAAATATATATGCTGAAGTCTGGCAATCTCCATGCAATGGCCTTTGCAGATGATATTGTGATCAGGGAAGAAACGGAGGAACAGTTCCATACTAAGCTCGACAAATGGAAAATAAAGTTTCAAAAAATCAACCTTAACAAGTAGTTCTGTGACGAACTTAAGAGCCTACTGTCGCGTAGCCGAGGGTTACCTGGGTAAATGTTTTCAGGTAACAAGCCGTGACAATCAAATCAATTTTGAATTAGTTGCCGAAAGTTGGTTGCCTGGGTTCGAACTCGAGCCTTGGCCCAAGTAAAATAAGAAGAAGATGTTAGCTGCTTATAGCGAAGATAGCTTCTCGAAGTTCTCTTCTGCCGTAGCTGTTATTCTGCAGAGCAGGAGTTTTAAAATAACAAGTCGTCGAGTAGAAGGTAATAGTTGATAGATTTATTTTAAAGATGAAAGTACAGTCCTCCAGTGCATGGATACAGTATGTACCCGCGAAGTGATGATGGTGCACTGACAATCTCATGAGGAAATATCCTCAGTATTTATATTCTCCCAATGGAGAGTTTTGTGCTCTTGGTCACGTACCCTGACCTGTTTCCACAAATATACACATATTGATATCCTGGTGGAAAGCAAGACCTTGCCCAATGAACCTCCCAGAATATTCTACTCATTACTGATAATGACTGTTGGTTGTTGACCGACATACTTGGGCTATGTGTACACAGATAAATATTTGCCCCTTGGTAGTGAATTCTTCTCACAGAAATGGAATCTTAGTAATAATAGGAATATTCCTAAATAGTTATAACGTGTGGTGCGATTATGCCACACCTCCCCCCTTGAGGACAAAAATTATAAGTCTTTAGACTTTTAATTTTTGTACATTGACCAAAGCTCTCTTTTCTTAAGTCTAGCGGACCTCCTTAATTGGTCAGGCTCCAGTTCTGTATCTCTCTCAAGTTCTGATAATACAGGTGCTGAAGGCAATGATCTTACTGATCCCGTTCTTACAGGTTGATTTGACAATCTTGATAATTCCATTAGACTTTGTCTTTCAGCTGGGATATGTTCTAGTGACAAATTAATATTATGTACAGGATTATTTAACACATGAATTTTAGGACATAAGTCTTTTGATTCTTTCCACCATTTCTTTGGCGAACACTGATTAAATAACCAAAAACTCGTTTTTCTACAGCAAGAACAACAACAACAAGCACAAATCCAAATACCAATTAACATTATTACAGATATTACATAGGTGTACCAAGTCTTTTCCATGAGTAATTTCTCTGATCTTCTCTTATTTTTTGTTCTTGTATAAATTTATTAACTTCTTCTATTTTAAGACTAGCAATATTTAAATCATTTATTGATGACATAATATTTGATAATGGTAGTTTCAATGGTGCATTTTTTATATCTTCCTGTTGAGGAAGGGTTAAACAGCAATCTACGTTGATATCTACAAAAGGTAAGATATCATCTTTTGTTAAATTTGTTTCATGATGTGACAATGGAAATAATGTGGTTCTACTACCTAGACCTTTACAATCTTTTCTTAAGGTAAGTATACCTCTACCTTGCAGTCGATTGGAATATTTTTCTCCAGCTTGACATACTGTCGTAAACAATTCCATTTGAGGTGCTATGAACAACCATGAATTACTTCTGTGAAGAGGTATCCACATTACTTGACTCATAGGTAAGTAATTGAAATTACAAGAATCAGGTAACTGAAAAGTATTAGGATGAATTAATGTGGGTACACATTCCACATTAGGTATATAAGTCATAATTGGATTCTTTTCCATACATACGAAATTAAGTTGATTAGGTTGTACACATTTGTCTAGTTCATATTGAGTTATATAACCATATTTTTCATTTAACATGTCAACAAATATATACTCTTTTTTCACATTTAATATTTTTGTTGTCATATTGGATTTCATAATGGCGGGAAAAGGGATTATCTTGTGTAATACAAATTTCATTTCAATTACTAAAGGTATTTTAACAGAATATACTAGATATGGTCCTTGAGTGTAGATTGTTGGTCTAATCAAGGATAGGAGTTCGGATGATGTGAAGGGTGGTAACATTGTAGATTGTGGCATTGGCTGTTGTTCTAGAAGCTCTCTTATTTTTTGTATTGTTATTATCTGAGGTTGGAGAATTCCATCCTGAGCGTGCAAATAAACGTCTATCAATAAATCAAACGTATGCTGACATTCTTCTATTCCTCGCTCAATTTGCTTAATTAACTCATTTAATTTGAGACTAATATCAATCTCCTTCTTTAATTCTGTAGTTTGCATTTTCATTTCTTTATTTAATACCTGTAACGCATTTGATAATTTACGTTCATTTTCTGATACGTCTTTCAAAGTTGTATTCATCGTAACTATCGTTGATTTCAAAACTAGCAATTGTTCTGAAGCGATTCTTAAAAATTCCTTATGATCTCTTTCCATTGCATTTATATGCTCAAAATTATATACTACCTCGTCTTCGGTCGCTGTTCCAAAAAGGAATTTTAATATTTTACCTCCAAAATTAAATAAATCTCGTTTACGCCTGTTTGAATTTTGATCTCTCCCAATTAAATCAATTAATATGTTTTTTAACTTATCAACAATTCGTTTTTTAGATTGGAAATAAGGTGTACTTGGTTTACAGTCTGTATAAGTGAACCACGTCTCATTACTTACTCTGTTACATAAATTATTTAAGGATGTAATTCGATTCTTCGTGTCCTTCCATAAATCTTTAACCGGTCTCAAATCTATATATGTTATAAAACTCCACTCTGTAGGATAAAAGTATATATTTCCTATATGATCGAAATAAACACCTGATTGACTTGTGATCTGGGTGATATATGATCCTTTGCTGAGATCTATTGGTTCCGGCTCTGCTGTCGCCTGATGGATTGTCCACCACCAAATGATTAGTAAGGCTTTCCACATCGTTATGTTTCGTTCTGATCTGAAACATACGGTTTCGTTCTATTAATGTGTGTTTGTATTACTTTTTTACCTGTTGTTCCTACCTTAATTAAAGTTACATTTGTCCCTTTTATTTCCTTGATTTCATATGGACCTTTCCATAACGGATCTAACTTCTTTCTTTGCTCATTATAGACCAATAATAAGTCTCCTACGTTATATTGTTTAATTGCTCTATCTTCATTTACTTTATCACATTGCTTTATCTTTGCTACTTGTAATCTTTCTTTAGCCTGTTGCCATGCTGTTTGGAATTTTTGCTTAATATCATGTACTAAACTTTCATAATTATATAAAGGTTGAGGATTTTGCTGTAATTGTCCTGGTATGCTTGCTTTTCTACCGAACAATAATTCGTAAGGTGTGAACTTTGTAACACTGTGCGGTGAAGTGTTATACGTGAAACAAGCGAATGGAATCCACTGGTCCCAGTCATTCTGTAATTTATTACTAAAACATCGAAGATACTCAACTAACACTTTGTGTGATCGTTCTAGGCTACCATTTGTTTCTGGGTGATACACACTTGTTTTCAGTTTCTTAATTTTTAACAATTTGCAACAGTTTGTGAACACATCACTCATGAACTGTGTCCCACAATCTGTTAAGAGTTGATCGGGTATGCCATATTTTAAGACTATTTCATACACAAATTTATGAGCTATTGTTTCAGCCGTCATATTTTCGATTGGAATACCAATAAGATATTTACTTAAATTATCTTGGCATGTAAGGAGATATTTATTTCCTTTTTCTGAAACTGTAAATGGACCTACGATATCTAAATAGATTTTACTCCAAGGTCTGTCCTGAGTGTCTGTTATTTGTAATTCCGCTTTTACTTTTGGAAGTGTTTGCTTGTTTAATTGGCAAACGGAACATTTTCGGATGTATGATTCTATGTCTCTAAACATATTAGGCCATGAAACATATAATTTTAATCGTTCATATGTTCTCTGTACTCCTTGATGTCCACCTATTGGGCATTCATGCATTTCTTTTAATAATTTTACTTTCCTCTCTTCTGAAATTTCTTGGTTATCAGATTGAATACTATTTATAGTAGGATATCTACTAAGTGCATCAGCATTTACGTTCTTAACACCTGCTTTGTATACTACCTCAAACTGATATTCTTCTAAGAGTAATCGCCATCGTAATAAACGTGAACTGGGATCTTTCACACTGAAAATCCAAGTTAGTGGCTTGTGGTCTGTTACTATCTTAAATGTTCTTCCTAGCAAATAAGGTCGAAAATGTTTACAACTCCATACTAAGCTTAAACATTCTTTTTCAATCGTACTGTAATTAATTTCAGCGTTATTTAAAGTTCTACTTGCAAAAGCTAGTGGTTGATCTTTACCAATTTCTCCCTGACTCAAAATGCTTCCTAAGGCATAATTTGATGCGTCTGTTGTTAATATAAAAGGTTGTGTGAAATCTGGAAATTTAAGAACAGGTGGTTTCGTTATTTTGTCTTTTAGATTTTGAAAACTCTCCTCTTGTTCTCTTTCCCATTTCCAATTTTGATCTTTCTTTAGCAAATCATTTCTATTTTTTATATTAATTACGGATATGTTATCCTTCAAGCTAATGGTTGTTAATTCTGGTACTTGTTCTATTAGAGTCTCTTCCTCGTTACAATTGATTATCAGACAGCAAAACTTACCTTCTTCGCATTGAACTACACTATCTGCACAAATTACATTTTCTCCTATCATTTGTTTTTGACAATATCGTGTTCCCTGTTCTAGTGTTGGAAACTGAACTACTATTTCACTCATTGCAGGCAATTTAACAAAATCCTTCTTCCATGGAATTCTTATTTCACTCTTATGAATTTCTAACCAATCTTGCCCAAGTAGCATGTCAACATTGTGCGGTAAACTCTTTACTACATAGAAAGGTACTTCTTTTTCATTACTTACATTATTAACTCGCAAGTTAACTACACCTTTTACTGGAAATACTTCACCAGTTACACTTTGAAATGATACATTTACAGGCTTTACTCTGATATCTCTTAAACTTTCTTCTCTTACTAAAGAAACTTGTGACCCTGAATCAATTAACGCTTCTCCATAACCTTCCTCAAAATGATCATTCAGTACGTACACTATATATGGATTATCTATCTTTACATTACGTTTGTCAGCTACTTTATTAGAACTATTCTTCATATTTTCATCAATGGCACTTACGGCCTTCCTACTTGCTTCAATGGCACTACCGGCCTTCTTATTCGCTTCAATGGCACTACCGGCCTTCTTATTCGCTTCAATGGCACTACCGGCCTTCTTATTCGCTTCAATGGCACTACCGGCCTTCTTATTCGCTTCAATGGCACTACCGGCCTTCTTATTCGCTTCGAAGCCTTCGTTTGGGTTGCAACCTCTGTCTCTTTGAAATGGACTGTAGCTGGGTCGCTCAGGCAGTCCAGCTGCTAGTTTCCCTGACTGTTAGTACTACGACAGTCCTTAACTACATGACCATTCTTTTGACATCCCACACAGAAAGGTTTGCCTCTGCATTCCCTTGCTATGTGACCTTGCTTCTGACAACGATAGCAAGTTACCGTTGCAGTCGCATTAATTCCGACCTCTCGTCTAACGTGCACAGAAGTACTCGCGCCACCTCCGCTTCGTACATTCTGAGGGGGTTTACTTCCGCTGTACCCCAAAAAGCTATTTTTCTTGTAACTACTGCCATTATATGCCTTAAAGTGATCCCTAGATTTCCTAGCACTCTCTTCCTCAGTTGCAATTTCAATTAGTTGTCTCAAAGGTTTACCTTCTGATTTAATTTTCGTAATTGTTTTCACGGATTCGTCACAAAGCCCTTGGATAAAGCAACACTTGCTTAATAGAGATATTGTTTTATTACCTCCATCCTGCATTTCGTTAGTCCAAGTTATCATTTGCCTAGCAAGCGCCTTGTTTAACTCTGTTGTCATTTTTTCAATTCTATTACCCCACTGAGTAACGTGTTCTGTGTGTTGTTGTTTACTAGTGAAAAGTTTATTGGCGTAAAAATCAAGTGTTCTTTGTACGGAATAATTTAGCTCTAATTTGTCTTTTATTGTTTCCCATGTCTGGTATTCCTCCGGAATAGTGTGAAAATTAAGAACAGTTTTCGCATCACCCGTTATATGGGCTAACACAAACTTTAAGAATGTCGAGTGATCTCTTGGATTTAAAATGCTATATGCGTTCTCAACATTGTCAATGAATTCCTGTAATTCATCGGGTTTACCACTGAAGGTGGTCTTTAATAACTTGACCGCTGTTTCTACTGAGACTACTCTATAGTGAATTGCTGGCTCTTCTGTTGTGCGAACTGAGCTACCTACTGGTTGATCAGGCATTTTAATGCAGTTACTGTTATTTGCAGCTCTTTATAACTTCTAAAACAATGCCACATTCAACAATGCTGAGGACTTACTTGGAAAGATAGAAGGGAGAAGGTCACTCCTCGGAGCTGCCCCTGATGTCGAATACCGCCGCGAAGAGGGATAGATGCAGGCTTGTCGGGTTGCGCAGTGTCCCCTCGAGGACCCCAACTGGTACTCGCTCAGAAGTTGTCACCTTCTCGACGCCAGAAGACGGACGGGCTGCGTCGGCCTCCGGTTAGAGGAAGAAAAGATGTCGCAGTCACTCAGGTGGAAAGTGACCACTGAAGAGGGAGACGATCCAGCACCTCGGTGTAGACCGCCGTGAAGATGAAAGTTGACTTAGTTATTTTTTTACCCAGGTCTTGCAGATTCTTCTTTATCCAAGCCGCTGCCACCAGATTTTTATGTCGCGTAGCCGAGGGTTACCTGGGTAAATGTTTTCAGGTAACAAGCCGTGACAATCAAATCAATTTTGAATTAGTTGCCGAAAGTTGGTTGCCTGGGTTCGAACTCGAGCCTTGGCCCAAGTAAAAGAAGAAGAAGATGTTAGCTGCTTATAGCGAAGATAGCTTCTCGAAGTTCTCTTCTGCCGTAGCTGTTATTCTGCAGAGCAGGAGTTTTAAAATAACAAGTCGTCGAGTAGAAGGTAATAGTTGATAGATTTATTTTAAAGATGAAAGTACAGTCCTCCAGTGCATGGATACAGTATGTACCCGCGAAGTGATGATGGTGCACTGACAATCTCATGAGGAAATATCCTCAGTATTTATATTCTCCCAATGGAGAGTTTTGTGCTCTTGGTCACGTACCCTGACCTGTTTCCACAAATATACACATATTGATATCCTGGTGGAAAGCAAGACCTTGCCCAATGAACCTCCCAGAATATTCTACTCATTACTGATAATGACTGTTGGTTGTTGACCGACATACTTGGGCTATGTGTACACAGATAAATATTTGCCCCTTGGTAGTGAATTCTTCTCACAGAAATGGAATCTTAGTAATAATAGGAATATTCCTAAATAGTTATAACGTGTGGTGCGATTATGCCACACTACCTTTCTTAAAATTTAAGATTCATGCCAATCTATATAGACCTATCTAGAATAATGAATAAATCAAGTTGGTAATACTAACATTTCTAAGTACTACAGTTTGAAATACACCTGAAATAGTGTAGCCTAATTGAGTAACTTACTACATGTGGCAGCCCTGGTGACTCTGAATATGGCCTTAGTTCCATCTCTTAAGGTATAGAATGCACATCCAAAATTTGGTTGAAGTCTAATTATTAGTATGGACGCTACAGCTGTTTGATATTGGATTTATCAGTGCGCGTAAAATCATGTTGGGAACAATGTCAAGTATGTGCTGCTCAGAATTAATCTGAAATATTACGATCTATTATAGAGCCAGTTTTGGATAAAAATCCATTTGTTAATATAGAAGTTACATGAAATTAAATATTGAAACTATCAGAAAGCTTAGGATCATGTTGGTAGCACTGAGGTATGTTAGTTACTCCAAATTAATCTAGACTGTCAGGTACTGTGCGTGTGCAAAGTTTGAGCTGATGGTTTGCATACTTTCTGATATATTGATATTAGGATTAAACAAATAGAGATAGCATTTATTAACAGTTGGCAGCTCCTCTGGTTCTTACGAATACGCAGAGTCATAACTGTTACAGTACACAAAGCATATACAGAATTTGGTTGAAATCCATTTGAAGGTATAGAAGTTATATGCATTTAAATACTGGACTTATCAGCAGGCTTAGAATCGTTTTGACAGCACTGATGTACAGTATATAAGTTACACAAAACTAAGGTTGAATGTCAGGTACTATACGTGTGCAAATTTTAGAGCTGTTGGCTTGCATACTTTCTGATATATTGCTATTAGGGTTAAAACATAGAGAGAGCATTTATTAACAGTTGGCAGCCCTGGTGGCTCTTTAGACTAGGTACAGTCATATCTGTTGTAGTACAAATAGCACATACAAAATTTGGTTGAAAGCCAATCGATAGTATAGAAGTTATATGCATTTAGTAATTGGACCTATCGGCAGGCTTATAATCATGTTGGCAACACCAGCATGTATGGACTTCTGAAAATTAATCTGGAATGTTATGTATATGTGTGCCAATTTTGGAATAGTTCGCATGCATAACTTCTGAGATATCCAACATAGAGCTCAAATTTCAATTGCGATTTTTCCCCACTGACGTAAATTTCAAATATGGCCGTGAGTTATTCAGGTATGGATCTTTACCCTTACCAAATTTGGTTTCGATAGCTGCAGCCGTTTAGGAGATGATAGGGGAACACACACAGCAGACAGACAGACAACCAGGAGGAGGACTGACGGACAGACGGACAGATGACAGACGGACTGACAGACACACATTTTCCCGGATCAATATCATAAGTCTACTTTATCATGAGGAAAGTAGGCTAAAAATAAGAAAAACCAAACCAGTGGAGATGGTGGTCAAAGAGAGGGGCGTTTGCGAACATCATGTCACGGGACTATACCCTGGAGAATGATGAAAACGTTGTATTAAAATAACTTATATCTCGACAGTGTATCATCTCGGAACAATTTAACCACGGAAGTAGTCGCTAATAGGGTGCAAAATATTTCTCAATATTACCAGAAAAGAAGAACACATCTTTGGGACTCCGAAGTGCCAGACATATGTTAGTGATGTTCAACAGATGGTTCCTCCCAATCCAAACTTAGGGAATTGAAAAACGCAATCTCAGCAAAAGAAGATCATCATGCCTACAAGCATCAGAGATGAAGTTCCTGAGGTCCACTGTACAAATCACAGAGTTGGATAAGTTAAAAAATGATGAAGTAAGAAAGGAGGCTGGGATAAAGGAATCACTATTTGACCGATTTATAACATCCAGACCACGATGCTTCGGGCATGTAACGAGGATGGAAGCGACGCGGACAGTACGCATGAGCATGGTGGGAAGAACAAGAACCCGCTGGTTGGACATTGTAAAAGGTGGACATAACAGATAGGGAAGGACACTGGAGGATGTAATGAACACCTGACAGTATCTTACCAGGAGGGAGAGGAAGAGGTTCGTCGGCAGTATCCGGGAAGCAGGAAAGGATGTATCATAATGATAATAACACTGAAGACTAAAGTACGACAATCAGAATACATGTGTTTACAAAAAACAATATAATTTTTGAACTTCAGTTAGAACCAAAGCATATTCAAAGTATTGTGAATGAATTTAAATGACATTATTGGATTTCCATTCTAGTGAAGTGCTATTCCCATTAACGTATGTAAATAACATAGGGCCAGGGATCAAATCAAATCCGAATGAACACTCCACGTGCAAATTGAATTACAGTACAAAGCAATTGCAAGGTGAATATGGTATCTGTTACAAGCAATGTACTATTACAAAGAACAACTAAAATACATTATTGTTCACAGAAATATACGAGCGATGTGGTTAATTTCAGCTGTGAAGCTATAATTTCATGAGCTATGCAATGGAGCGGAGCGAACTGCTGTGCTCGGCATTGAAAATCAATTGCAACTTTGACACTAAAAGGCTATGATTGCCACTAGCGTCAGTACCGAATACAATTATAGCAATAACAAGCTAATCTCGAACCTGCTGACGTCTCGCCCCATCAACGAAAAACCCTTCGATGTTGACAAACGACTTACAACAGTAATTGTAATATTCGTTCAGAATGCAAAGGAAAATAGTTCTGATAACGATGAAAATAGCAGCTATGTAATTAGTATTGGAAAAGTAGTTTGAAAAGGAACTGAGAAAAAAATTTACTAATTATAACAACATACAGGTGCATTTTCTAGGAAGTAATTAGTGCCACATCAAAACTTCTATCTCCAAAACTGGTCATCTGAAAAAATATTTTAAAAATATTGGGAATTATTACATGGAATGCGAGAAATACATCTCTATAACTTTCTCTCAATCTTGCTGTTATACCATTTATTTCTGAAGTACAGCAGAGATGCGATTAAAATGCGATAATATAATAATGTCCATCTTATTTCCGTTTCTTCCAAAATACTCTACAAATAGATCGCTATTTTGACAAAACTGTGATTATCTAAAGTAATGATCAATCGACAAAGGCAACAAAATATTGCTAGTATATATCGTTGAATTGATATCGCAATAGACTAACCTGAAGCCGTTCTATCGATTGATTAAATAACACTACAGAGTACTGTAAACCAGAATTTATTAGCCTACTTTTCACATTTTGCAAACATGAGGAAAAAGTAGACTTATGAGATCGATTCGGGAAAATGTGTGTCTGTCTGTCCTTCTGTCTCTCTATCTGTCTGTCCGTCTGTCTGTCTATCTGAGTGTGTGTCCTCCCTAATCAACTCCTAAACGGCTGCAGCAATCGGAACCAAATTTGGTATGAGTAAAGATCTATACCCAGACATCGCAATGCCAGACTTGAAAATGATGTCAGTGCTACCAACTGCTGAAAAACAGCAATTGAAATTTGAGCTCCATGTTGGATATCTTGGAAGGTATGAATGAGAACTATTCCAAAATTGGCACACATACAGATAATAATTTTTCAGTTAAATTCGTTGGAGGCCATAGATGACAGTGTTGCCAAAATGATTCTATGCCTGCTGATAGGTCCAACATTTAAATGCGTGTAACTTCTATACTAACAGTTGGATTTCAACCAAATTTCGTATGTACTATGTGTATATAAACAGATAT
This sequence comes from Meconema thalassinum, assembly GCA_946902985.2. Lineage (NCBI taxonomy): Eukaryota > Metazoa > Arthropoda > Insecta > Orthoptera > Tettigoniidae > Meconema > Meconema thalassinum. The sequence goes on along the minus strand of OX336388.2, from coordinate 1,904,787,223 downwards.
GACTAAGCATATTCTTAAGAGCAACCAGGGTTGCCAACTGATAATAAGTGCTCTCTCTATTTTTTTAAATCAAAATACTAATATATCAGAAAGTATGCAAGCCAACAGCGTTAAACGTTGCACACGTATAGTAAGTTACCTGTCATTCTAGATTAATTTGGAGTAACTAATGTATATCAGTCCACCAACACGATTCTAACCCTGCTGATAGGACCAATTTTTAAATACATGTAACTTCTATACTATCAATTGAATTTCAACCAAATTCCGTATGTGCTATGTGTACCATACCAGATATGACTATGGGTTTTCTTAAGAGCAAACAGGGCTGCCAACTGTTAATAAATGCTGTCTCTATTTCTTACCCTAATATCAATATGTCAGAAGGTATGTAAGCCAACAGCTCTACACTTTGCACACGTATAGTACCTGACATTGGAGATTAATTTGGAGTAACTAATATACGTCAGTGCTGCCAACATGATTCTAAGCCTGCTAATAGGTCCAATTTTAAAATGCCAGTAACTTCTACACTAACAAATGGATTTCATCCAAAATTGGCACAACAATACATCATAATATTTCAGATTATTTCTGACCATCACATGCATGACTTTGTTGCCAACATGATTTTACGCGTGCTGATACATCAAATGTCTAACCGCACGTAACATCCATGCTATCCATTGGACTTCAACCAAATTTTGTATTCTGTACCTTAAGATATGGAACCAAGAATATACTCAGTAACCAGGGCTGCCAACTGTAGTGCTCTATTAGGCTACATTATGCCAGGTATATTTCGAACTAATTAAAAATGTCGATATTACCAACTTAATTTCGTCATTATTCTAGATAAGACCATATAGATTAATCATTGGCTTGAATCTTAAATTTTAAGAAAGGTAGGCTCTTTAGCTCGTCACGGAACTTCTTTTTTTTTTAATTGCCAGGAGAAAGACGTTTGAAATTAACCCGGCATTAGTCGCGGCTGATCTCACGGATCGGAAAGGAACATTTGTATTAATTGTTTCGTGAAGAGTGGCAGGCCTGTCACTACCCCTCCACTATCTTCGTAGCTTGGCGGTTGGAACCAGTCAGAGTGATTCAAATCCCTCGTCTATCAATAGTATTACGTGCAGAAGCTAGTTTTTATCCCGAGACACTTGCGGTAGTCCTTGCTGATATCATAATGTATTATTGCCACGGTGGGTGAGTGGATAGCGTGTCGGTCTACTAACCCCAAGATTGCAGGTTCGCCCCTGACCGTGGTAAGTGATTTTTGAAAGGCGGCAAAAATACGATACGCATGTCATACGATGTTGGCATGTCAAAGAACCCATTTGAATTCAGTAGGCCGAGTTCATAATGGCAAAATTAATCTCGGGAGTTTCCGCCAGCACAAAGTTCCTCATTTCTCTACTAGAAAGCGCTATTGTGTTCAAGGAGATTAGATATCTAACATCTAACCTCCTTGACTTTCATAGTCAAGGAACTACGAAATTCGACATACAAGCTACCCTCTGGGTGTCAAATAGCAAAGCTTGCACCAGGCACCCGAGGCCATACGATATTATATTATTATTATTATATTATTATTATTATTATTTTCAAATCAGCATAATTGACCTTCCATTAGGTTTGATGTATTGTTGGAATCATAGGCGATAGAATGGATATGTTTACAACAGTCTTACAACATACATCTCTCTCTATATAAGAATGAAATTTGTCTGTTTTTTCCGAATTTTCACGGAAATTTGAGTTATTAACGCGTTTTAGACTGGTTTATGACGGTTACGCGCAAAAACAAAATTTTTGTCTGTCTGTCAGCCTGTCTGTCTGTCTGTTTGTCTGTCTGTGTACAACTTTGCACGCGCATCACTCGAGAACGGCTGAGTAGATCAACGTAAAATTTGGTACAGATGTCCATCAGAGGCACGATAGTAATCATTAATGTAACTCTTCTCCATACGTCTCATAAAAGAGGGCCTACTCCCTTAAAATGCATGCTGAAATGGGCATAGAAAGACGAGACAAAGCTCATTTTCATCGTCTCAATGTGAGAAACAAAACTTAACCGCATTTTAAGGTCCTAAAACCAACAGTTTTTGAGATATTCCCAGGAAACTCATTTCAATTATTAAGCTATTGAAAGAATGCAAACGGTAACCATGGCAACACAATCTCAGAAGGCCATCTATTTCTGTAATACGCAATGCCATTCCATTTATTACATTACTGTGAACGTTCGCGAACGGCTATAAGGTTATCACGGAACCAACTTAAGCTGTAAAATTCATCAAAACGTATATAATGCGCTTGAGGGTGTCGAGGAGTACTCTAGATTTTTTTCACGCGATTTTCACGTGCGGGTGTGGTACTGAAGGTCTATTATAGCCTATCCCTATCCCTGTATTATTAAATTATTATTATGATTATTATAATATTATGGCGTACAAGGATAAAACAAAGTTCATTTTCAGCCCCTCGGTGGCTCGGAGGTTACTACGTCTTAAGGCTCTAAAACCACGTTTCTGACACATTCCCAGAAAACTAATTTCATTTAATAAACTAATAAATAAATGACGAGTACATAAGAACACCAAATCAGGAGCTATATAGATATACTGAGAAAATCAGAGATGTGGCCAGGAAGAGACGTCTGGCTTTCTACGGACATGTCTCATAGATGAACCCAACAAGACTAACCAACCGGCTGGGGGAATAGAAAGAGCGTGACACCGTCGCTAACAGTAGTTAACAAAGATATCCAAGAACTGAAGTTAATGAAAAGTGATATTAGAAGCCGATCACATCTCAGAAAGATACTTAAACAGGAGAGTTTTCAGGACAGACCACCATGTAAGAAAACCGGCATCATCTGGACAAAAGAGAGAAAGGAGAAACATAGCCAGAGAATGCGCGAATATTGGGCAAACATCAAGTCTCTCGCCAAGCTGAAAAGTTGAACGTCGCGGTCCTTAGCTGGCCCATCCGAAAGAAGAAACTAATGAAGTAATGCAAGCCGTTAACCATGACAACAGTATCACAAGAGGTGACATCCAACTTTCCATCTATTTCTGTAAGAAGCAATGCATCTCAATTTATTAAATTTCTGTGAAAGTTTGCAAATGGCTACATGGTTATCGTGGAATCAAACATAGACTGTAAAATTCAACAATGCTATTACGGGGGTTAGGAGAACCTTAGAATTTTTACACGTGACTTACACGTGCGATATGCGATATGTCTATTTTATCTCCAAACAGCAACATTATTTTCAAAAATTCCTGGATTGGAATAGTGGTTTTTGCTGCTTTTGGGAATTTGGGCCATTGGAGGCTAAAAATCCCGAATTTTCATGCACCACAAGCCTTTATAATTTATTAAAGGGGTCTTCCTGGGGATGGGGACTTCCCACAACGGTGAGGGTCAGTTTTAATTTGACATATATTGCGTTCCGTCTACGAGGGTTTCAATATTATTTTCATGTCGGGAAGTACACGTTAGGTGAATTTAGTTTGACGAGCACATTTTAACTAATCATATATTTGTCGACAAACGGGTTCATCGCAGAGATGATTTTGTTTGATACTGTGTGCATGATATATCTTAATGTTTATGTACGCCTATAATTCATGTTCGGGTCCTTGGAGCATCGTAAAATTAGGTATTGAAACCATGAGACAATACACCAATCATTTAGAAAACTATTCAATGTACTTCTCATAGACGGGTGGGTATAAGGAACAACTTTTCAAAGTACATGCTAAAATAGGCGAAAAATAAAAATTATCCTAGAAGGACGACCAAAGCATATGTTGCGCTTCTCAATGTGTGACACAAAACTAGGGAGTCTATAAAGGGTCTCCGAAAACCACATTTTAAGGCCCTTAAATTAACAGTGTCTGCGATATACCCAGAAAACTAACTTCGATCTGATAAACTTATGAAGGAATTACAAACCCCTAACTATTGCAACAGCAGCTCAATTGATAACGTCTGGTTATTAATACCGAAAACCGTTCGAAGAGCGGGTACATCTGCTAGTAAAACATTATTTTGCAAGTGACGCTGGAGAAAGGCAATTCATGTTTAATAACTCTTCCCTCTAAATAGTAGCATATGAATACTTATTTTAAGCTGATCATAATAACAAACTTACCTGGTCTATTTTCTATTTCTTCCATTCACTCTAGATGATACATATAACATATAAGGGCATTTAAACTAATTTTACAACTAGACGATCTAAGAGATCACCGCGAAAAACTTACTCGGTCTAAGATCTGCTACTAATGCCGGGTTAAACTGGGCATTACATGACGTAGCTGGTTAACAATATTTGTTTGGGATGACTCTACGGACATACTGCATACTCAATGGAGGAATCTTCAGAAACACCAGAAGAAAGGCGATTGATGACTCTAGGCGATAGGCCCACTATCAGATATTTCTTTTCACTTCGTATCTCAGGTGTACTTTAGAAATAAATGTTATTACAGGAAGTTTAGGAGAAAGTTATAGAGATCTATTTCTGATATTACCTATATTTATTATTTTCCATCTGCTTTCCCATTCTTTCAAAATTCTTTATAACTCATCGCTATTGCGAAAAAACTATGATGATCTAGAGTTATAGTTTTGACAATATTGTCTACTGGTTCCATCAATAGGTCAATCGTTTTACTTAGCAGAAACAATACCATTCCATTAATCAATTTAGAAAAAATAGTTCATATCGATCACTAATCCGTCAACTAACATTCTTTAATTCTTGAGGAGTGAATCAGTTTATACCTTTGAATTAATGAATGAACTCCGCTTCGTAACGCAAGTTACACGTTTATCAGAACTGTCACTCCCTTGCGCCCGCCCGCTTGTCTTCACTGTGTACTGTACGTTATAGTCTATAGCACGGCGCAAACAAGCTCTATTATTAACCTACTTTCGATTTTTGCAAAAAATGAAAGTAGACTTATGAGATCTACACAGGGCCAAAAATTGTGTGTACGTCTGTGTGTGAGTGTGTGTACTCTGAATGTCTGTCCCCCTATCAATTCGAACACGGTGAAACCGAATTGAGCGAAATTTGGAACAGAAGTATAACTAGCAAAGGGCACCTCAGTGTCATGTTTTATATCGCCGCGATCTTGACGAAAACGTAATGGCGGCCACCCAAATGTTCAACGCTTACATCAAATTACGACCAACCTAATCATCTGACCGCTACCAAATTTTGCAACATTATACCCTTATGTACGAAAAATCTTTTGACCAAACTACAAGGTCATCGACCAAATACATTGAGGATGGCGGCCATGTTTGTGTTCAAATTGATTCCCCCGATCTATTCAAACACGGTGAATCCGAATTGAACAAAATTTGGTACAGAGGTAGTACTAGCAAAGGGCACCTTAGTGTCATGTTTTATATCTTGACGGAAACGGAACGGCGGCCACCCAAATGTTAAAAGCTTAATTCAAATTACGACCAACCTAATCATTTGATCTCTACCAAATTTTGTAGCAACATACCTTTTTGTGGGAAGCATCTTTTGATTGAACTACAAAGTCATCAGCCCAATAGTTTGAAGATAGTGGCCATTTATGTGTGCAAATCGATTCCCCATATCAATTCAAACACGGTGAAACAGAATTGAATGAAATTTTTAACAGAGGTAGCACTAGCAAAGGGTACCTCATATTCATGTTTAATATGCGTATAGCACGTTGTATTTCAACAAGCTACTACAACCAACATTCAATTATACTCCTTGAAAAGGACAAAGAGTTATAACAATACCCATGCATTTAGGAGAAAGTAGGCTATATGTTCTTTACTGAACATCTTGTTTTAGTTGAGAGAACGATCTAAACGTGCACTGGGAGTGTTTATTGCATATGAACTACAACGTTTATATTTCTTATTAAAAACTTCAATAGTCAAGGAAAGGTTATTTGAAGTTTCTCTTCAGTTGTTTTGTCCCATCAACAATCTTTTTTATTTCATGCTTTCTATCCCTGAATACCAGGTTAGTGAACTTCCAACAATGGCTTTGTACATTAGGAAACATGTTTCACTCGTGTCTAGCATTACTAAAATATGATAGTTCCCATGAATTTTCAAATGCAATGTTACCGGTCCTCGATAGGTTTGGAATCTTCTGCATTTATAGCCTACTTTTGACAGCTAAATCATGTCGAGCAGACAGCGGAAAACAGTCCACGTGGATTCCCTCTTGCAGAGCGCTCCTACTGTTTGTGCAGTTTTCCTCTAAAATAAAATAACAATGGCGTAATGTTTACTCTTTAATAAACATAGCATTTTCATCCCTATGTAAATATTTAGATGATCAATTCCTATGTAATTTAAAGGTAACTGTTCAATACTTTGTTGCTCTCTGGATCATATGTGGGGAAAAATCGACCCCTGACTAATTGATCCATTCTGTAAGCCTGATATTTTATGCATACTCTATAAATTTTATAAAGCTTCCCAGTCAGTCAACACAAATTGTGCCTAATTACATTAGGCAGGGACACACGTATTTAAGCACCCTAACCTGAAAGAAATATGCCATGAACGATTAATCACAAAATAACTTATTTGCAAAAAAAAAGGGGGGGGGGGGCTAATTTTGTACATTTGTTGATTTTTAGTAGACTACATAAATCGTTTTTTGTTTTTTTTGTTGCGATAAATCCTCATTTACCACTGAAAAATGGCTTCAGTCTTCAATACCCTGTGTATGGAATTCAAATATTGAAAACTTTTCACTTTGGCAATATTATAAAACATGTTTCGCATGACATTCCTAATATTACAAGTGCAAATACTGAGCTATATAAACCTTTACATAGTACATACAATGTTATCGTGTTGGAAGCCATTTTTCAGTGTTGCCTTAGTAATCGATATTTAATGTTTTTTAGTTGGTCAACACGATTGGAAGTTCCTCTAATCCTGAAAAAATACATGAGATAAATTAATATATTCTACATTTGGATAATTTACAGGAGAATAATAAGTACACTATATTTATTTTTCTCATGTAAAGATTTTTAAGGATGGGAGCAAGCATTATCATTGAGTACAATCATGTTCACCAACTGACAAACATTACATTTCGAGTAAATACTATGTAATTCTGCTGTTGACTGCACCGTCTCCTGCCGGTACTTTTTAGGTACACCTTGGGAGCATCAAATTCTGGCGCATGTACTTTGATACGTAAATTTTCAGTCACGCGGAGAGCTTGACTGTGTCACATAAGTGCTGCGTGTTCTACTGAAAACCAGCAACACGTGCTCTCAGCCTCTCAGTGCCCCCAATGAGAAACTCGCTTCAATGCACGAGCTCTCAAGGACACCGGCAAACATCACAGGGGGAAGCTGTATGTCGAAGCTTACCGTGGATTGCGTTACAGATGCGATAAATGGTGAGAATATTCCATCCCCACTCACTGCAACCCATGCCAGTCCGCTGTTGGTTTGGTGTGCGTAGCTTCGGTTGCTTCGAATTATTTTTGCACTCACCTGAAAAGAAAGATGACAAATATCAAAACAGAGTCATACATGATATCATACACTGCACATCTGATTATAGACATTAGATACCAAATATTGTACAACGCCAACTTTAAAGATCATTAGATATCCAGGCCGCATAACGTGAACTTAAATATCCTTAGTGTTACCCGTAGTACTGTCAAAATCCACTAAAGGCACGGACAATTGTAGGCTCATTGTATAATGCTTTCTTAGGGGGTGTAGGGGAATACATGGGAACCATACCGACTTACAGGAGTTGATGGATCCGGCCAGAAAATCGGAGTGCATAATTATTGCGTTAGTATACTGGTTCAGGCTTCCAAATCCGTCCGTCTCGTGGCGCAATGGCTAGCATACTTGGCTGTCACCCCTGAGTTGCTTTTCAGCCATCCTGGAAAGTGGATGTCCGTGGTTTCACCCACTTCTACTCCAGGCAAATGCTGGGATGGATGCTAACTAAATGCCATGACTGTCTCCTTCCCAACGCCATTCTCAATTTAAAAAGACAAACACTACTGTAGCACAACCATCACAATAACACAGATTATCACACAAATTCCTCACACACCCAAGAATACACGAGGCTATATGACCGCGATGTCGCAGTCCCTAAGCTAAGCAACAACAACAATAACTCTTCTGTATTCCACAACAAATATTTTGTAAATACATGTAGGCTATTTTCTCAGGTTGTTTTGTTCGCATTTTCCAGTTTTTGTTCACCGACTGAAAGTTGCAATATGAATAGAAGAAATCGTTATCTGTGTTCATCTCTTCCTTTTTTCAGTAAGTTTTGGGGCAAGGTTTCTCGTTTTCTCCTCATATATCTGCCTTTCATGGCTCTACTTCTTTGCAAGTCCCTCAATCCTCATTATTCAACGAATGAGGGCATTTCTTTTCCCTTTATGTTTTTCATTTCTTGGTAGTAGTACATGGTCATTATCTAAGTGTGCCCCGATAAACACGGCAAGCTATGCCGGCTGTGACTGGCGCAGATCGTGGGCGTGCGTATCTGGTTCAGCCAGTGGTAGCGCGCACTTTCACACTTTTACCAAACATGTTCAATAATGTGTACTTACAGGGCTCATAGGCGATGCTGAAAATGTCCTCCCCTCTTGTAACACACACCTGACATCTTCCGATGAAGGAATGTCCGTCAACTATTTTATTATTTACGGAGCCTGTTTCCTTGAATCGTTTAGCAAGCCTCCTAATTGTACTGGCATTCGACACAAGTCTTCCTGGAAACTTGATTCAAAATTTTCGTCTCGTTTCAGAACAAGATTTTCTACTTTTCATATAAGAATTATGGATATACACACGTTCGCGCAATGTGAATTGGTGTCTAGGCATGACCAACAAACACAGTAATCACAATACTCACTAAACGTGCAACACTAACACCTAAGCTTTGCAGATACGTCCATATGAATGACAGAACACGTGTGAACCAACGATATGAGTCAGCGGAGCGGGTCAACTACCAGCTGAACCTCGTACGCGTGCCCGCGATCTGCATCAGTCAAAACCGGCTTAGCTTGCCGTGTTTATCGGGGCACACATAGATAGTAGTAGTAGTAGTTGTTGAAGATTAGTATTTAATTTTCATTGTTATCCAATTATTAGGGGGCAGATGACTTAGATGTTTCATCCCTTAAAACAAAAGGCATCACCTCAGTGATGCAAGACAAGCTCGATATCTGATGAATAACAGTATTAGAAGAAGAATTAAACATGCGTGATGCATGTCAGTAGTACGCTTATACAACTAACAAAAGATACATTTGATCCCTTCCGTATAATCCTGACTTAATAATCAACAGGCATATTATACTGGAAATTTAAAGCAGGCTTTAGAAGGGACGCTTAAAGGATGGATTCTGCAGCAAGGTCTCCTAAAATGCTGGACATCGGTCACCCAGTCGTTAACAGTTGCATTACGATTTAAAAGAGTCAAAATATAAAGAGATTTGTACTAATATCGTAGTAAATCCAGGATTTCGTTTTGTAAAAAACATGAAATGCGCTTATTGTGTCATTTAAAATGTTATTTAGTTCATGGAACGAACGAAAACGGAAGCTATTTCTTCGTGTTATTGTATCGACAGGAAATAACGCGGATTAACGTTCGTATTTGTAGAAACATCAAATAAAACCTCATGCAAACGGATTTGTAAAACTAGTGCAAACATGGCTATTTGCATTATGCTGCAAATACAAAATAACAAACAAAACACGATCTCACTAATCACCTCGAACGGATGTGATACAGTCGCTGTCCTTCATTGTCCTGCAATTCGAGTTAACCAAGGATCAACCGTTATACATTGGAAAACAGTGGGCTGTGGCCAGACTGGCGATTATAAGTTGTAGTTTAGTTTAGGGGCTTTGTGACATCGTGGTCATATAGCGCCATGTATAAGGGGTGATCAAAACGTTCACGTTTGAGGGAGTTGCTGCAGCGTAAGTGCAACGTAGGCTTTATGGGTTCCCCAGGCGTTGAATGCTGAGCAAAACGTACACCGGTTGGATGTTAGCCTGCAGAAATGTTAAAGGCAACACGTTCCTGGAGGGCATTGCTGCAGGTGACGAGGTGGTGCTAGAACTGGATTCGAAAGCGTCGATGATGCAGTGGTGACTTCCACCGTCCCCTCGTCCTAAGAAGTTCAAGAGCCAACCATCCGCTGGAAAGGTGATGTTCATTCTGTTCTTTGATTACTGGGGCCTGTTGCTTATTGATTTCAAGAAACCTAGTGTCTCCATAACTGGGGTACGGTACTGCGCAACACTGGCGAAATCCCGGCGTACAATTAATGCGAAACATCCTGGAAGACTGCGACAAGGAGTTCTTCTACTTCATGATAACGCACGTCCCCATACCGCAAGGGTCGTAACGCAGAAGGTATACCAACTGAAGTGGGAGACGTTCGAGCATCCACTCTATAGTTCTGATCTCTCCCCGTGCGATTATCACGCATTTGGTCCTTAAAAAAGGCCATGAAAGGTTGATGATTGCTGTCGGACGAGGATGTGCAGCAGGCTGGTACAGACTTCTTCACGCAGTGGGACACGGGGATATTCAACCTGGTGAGTCGGTAGGATGACTGCCTCAATGCTGACGGCAATTTTGCCTGACTGTCATACCGATTCTGAACTGTACGGTCGTCAATCAGACACATTTGCTCACGCCTTCATTGCTTGTGTGCGTGGAACCTGTGTGATAACCTGTAGCATTCGGATGGCTGTACTCGGCTGTATATTTGAAATTTGGATCAGTATTTGGCTTGGGAGCAACCATGACCTTCATTTAGGTACTACGAGGGCTGTTTTTTAAGTAAGGGCCGTTTTTTTTAACCCAGCAGTTAGTGCGCACGCCGCAACAAACATGCGAGCTACCTCCCGGCATCCTTTGCGAACAAGCAGGCGTCAGTTGCAGCTGTGTAGCTAACCTGTACGCTGAACTGTGCATCTTTACAATGTTCAAGATTATTGATTCGCTCGCCGCGTGTGAGGTACGATCTGTGATACGTTTTTCGAGTGCAAGAAAGATTTCGGCTGCGGACATTCATCGTCAGCTTTGTGAGGTGTATGGTGATAATGCAATGACGGAAGGTAAAGTGCGAAAATGGGTACGCGAGTTCAAAAGATGCCGCGAAAATGTTCATGACGGTGAACGCTCAGGTCTGTGATCACAGATGACTTGGTGATAGCAATTGACACGAAAATTCACAAGGACCGAAGATTCATGATAGCCACTCTATCAATGGATTTTCCTCAAGTATGATTTCTTGGTTGTCAGAGCAGGCGGCAAACTTTTATGCAGAGGGATTTCAGAACTTAGTTTTAAATAAACAAGGCAACTATGTAGAAAAATAGAGGAAGGTATGTAAAACCTAAAAATAAATGTGGTTTCAAAATAAAATGTTCGGTTAATTTAAATAAAAAACGTCTCTTACTTAAAAAACAGCCCTTGTATCTCAGCATTTGCCTGGAGTAACAGTGGTAAACCACAGTGGCTTCGGTGGCGTAGTTGGTAGCTGCTGTTCCCAAGATAGCGGGTTCAAACCCGGCCGAAGTCGTCGGATTTTTAAGAGCGTTAAAATCCTTCAGTATGCCTTCCTTCGGAGGGGAAGTAAAGCCGGCGGTCCCATGTCAGACATTTATGGCATGTAAGAGATCCTTACACAGACTAAACATGTGTGAAGCTAAATTTCTAAGTTAGATTTCGTTGGAACGCTCTATCAAAGTTCCAACGTTCACCACTAGGTATCATTGACATCTGGTAGCGAAAATTGGAACTACTTGAAATTGAACGGAAATTGTACCTCACCCTATGGGTGTCCGCTTAAAGCAGCTACAGCCTCTGGCGAGCCAAACATGCAATCAGACACGCCCGGCACTAAAAGCCATACGTTAAATAAATACATAAATAACAGTAATCTGCTTTGAGGATCGCCGAGGTTGAATTAGACCAAACTTTTTTCTCACTTCTACGTCACGAGACGGAGTGTAACTATCAGAACAGAATTACTTCCGTGGTAACAGTTATCAATGCTAGTCACTATGCCATGAGACGGACAAACTGCTTGCATGATATTAGGGACACTAAACAATGTGCACTATACGAATTGGCTTCCAAGCTCCCCTGATATTAATGCCATAGATCTTCTACGGGATGTTGTGAAGATTAATAAATACACTTGGATGACCAGTTTCGATCGTCAAGCGATCATCATCAGATCCATTACTCTTAGGCTATAAAATCTATGTCTGAAAATATGGGTGAAAATATTTACAATATGTACACTTATTTAGTTGCAGTGTTAGTTGAGATAATGAAACTCAACAGTATTTGTAGTCTATGTGATGTTTTGTTGAGATACTGGAAGTGGTGATTGACCTCCGGAATTTGCCTGTTTGGAGTGAATATGTGGTTGTTTTTTCAGATATAGATTTCATAGCCTAAGTGTAACGGATATGATTTTTTTTTTTAGCGTATGGCTTTTAGTGCCGGGAGTGTCCGAGGACATGTTCGGCTCGCCAGTTTTGTAGCTGCTTCGAGACGGACACCCAATGGGTGAGCTACAAGTACCGTTGGGGAGGGAAGGAGGGAAGTTGGAATGTAAGGACGAGGAGTTGGAAGGTAGCGGCTGTGGCCTATAGTTAGGGACCAACCCCGGCATTTGCCTGGAAGGAAGATGGGAAACCACAGAAGACCATCTTCAAGGTTGCCGGCGGGGGGATTCGAACCTTCTCGCCTCCCGGATGTGAGCGACTGCCATCAGTCATGCCGTAACCACCACGGCTAACTCACCCGGTAACGGATCTGATGATGACGATCGAAACTGGTCATCCAAGAGTATTTATTAATCTCATTAAATTTTTTTCACGCTTAAGGAATACCCCATCTCATTTGAGTACAATCGTGTTGACCGACTGAAAAGCACCAAACTTTTGTTTACTAAGGCAACACTGAAAAAAGGCCTCAAACACCATAACAAATAGCTCTAAAAACACTACTAAACCTACAATGATACCCACAGGCAGTGCCTGCCCTCCAAAAATAAAAACAAACAACCCCTCAAAAACTTAGTAAGTGTGGAAACTATTACTGATACATATGAAGGCATTAAACCCCCGAACAAAGCACTATCTATTGTTGCTAAACTTAAAAAATGACGGTCTCAACGACAAAAGAGTCTTTCTTACCAAACTGAATTGCTGTGATACTCTAGAGTAATAAGCCCTAAACCACTGTAGAAATGTGGAAATGTATTAACTTGGTGGTCGTAACTCAGTCAACATTCAGTGCAGATATGAGGTGAGGTAGAAATTCGCATAGTGAATGGCTTCTTCATTTAGGGAGGGCAGAGAAAGACCTGATCTTGATATACATCACTAAAATGAAATGAGTTCCTTTTTTTCCAGACCATCTCCTTCAGTTCCACAAAAGGGGGAAGGGTAAGAGGGTTCATCAAAACGAACTGCAAGGGGAAGAGGGAGGCAGATTCTTACCATTCGGGATATCTCCCTCGCATTCACCCCTCACGTTTTTATTGCGAAGAACAAATTATAGTCCAGGTCAGGGCAGGCAGGCTATGCACTAACGCTCATTATGCCACGTTTTCAACTGCAAGAATTTTACAAATGTTCCACAACTCCATTCCCCTCTTCCTTAATTGAATCTGATGTCTGGTTGCTAAATAAAACAGCACATGTTCAAATTTTAAATGCACATTCCTGGAATAAATGTTCGCTTCCCCTTTATAATCATTCCCCATAAAGGAAAGACAGATTACAGCCTTGCAAACTGATGAAGGGAATAACAGTATCAAGTTCTAAATGTGTTTTCATAGGCAATGTCACGAGAGATTCTGAGTTTGGTTGGTTGGTTCCTCAGTTTAGGGGCTGCGACAACGCGGCCATGTAGCCCCGTGTACTTTGTGTGTGTGTAGAATCTGTCTGATAACCAGTGTTAATTGTGATGACTGCATTAGGGTGTGTTCTGTAATTTAGGTCAGGACTGCAGACGATCAATTTCAAGTAGTTTCTACTTTTGCTACCAATGCTACCGTCAACGACGCCTAGTCGCAAACTTGGCTACTAGATGTTACCGAGACCGGCACCTGGCGGCGAACGTTGGAACTAATAGAGCGTTAATCAAATCTAACCTACAAATTTTAGCTTCACACAATTGTAGCTAGTGGAAGTTTCTTTTAAATTCCATAAATCTATGACATAACCCGCCGGCTTTATTTCTCCTCCGAAGGAAGGCATACTGTGGGATTTTTAACGCTCTTAAAAATCCGACGGTTATGGCTGGGTTTGAACCCACGACATTGGGCATAGAAGCTCAGCAAGCTACCAACTACGCCACCGAAGTCACTCCAAAACATTGTATCAATACCGATTTGCTGTGGATAATGTTGAAGAACACCAATGTCATCTGCAAGGATATCCTTGACTCAAGCTGTTATCCACTGCAAATATAATATGAGGACTAACTCCCCAACGACCCCCTCGTGGTGTAGTGGTTAGCATTCGTGACTATCACCCCAAAGGTATGGGTTCGATTCACGGCTCTGCCAAGACAGTTAATTCTGGTCTGAGGGCTGGAACGGAGTACACTGAGCCTCGTGAGGCAAAGCTGAGAAGAGGTGAGTTTGATTCCGACATCAGTCTCCCTGGAAGTGTTCATTTTTCCATGATTTCCCACATCTACTCCAGGCAAATGCTAGGATGGTACCTGAGTTAAGGCCACGGCTGCCTCATTCCCATTCCTCACCCGAATTATAAATACACACACTAATACAGAGTTCGCAATTAGACAGGTTATCGGACAGAATATCAACACACAATCATGTTTACGGGGCTAAATGACCACGATGTCCAAGACCCTCAAACGGAATACCTACCAAAAAACCAACCTAACTCTTCAATGATAGGTACATCAGCTAGTCACACATCTAAAAAAGGGATAATTTGTTTAATCTAGATCAACTTTGAAGTATAGACGTCTTTTATCATGAAAGAGCTCGAGTGGAGTGTTTTCACAATTTATCCTTACAGTTTCACTGATACGGGTCACAATAACTGTCCATCCTAAGTGTGAGACAAAGTCAATGTTGTAGAAAGATCAAGTTACATGCTCGATTGGCTTAGGGTGGAGTGACGTCCATCACCATTACCACCACTCGGTAAACCTGAAGGCCCATTGTGTATCTTGAAACTGAGGGCCCATCACTCCTCTCGGAGGTTAAGGGGGTGTAAATGGCTGAGTCCACTCACTCCCCCGCCCCCACAATGTCACTCTCCTGCCTCCGCTCTTAGTGAATTAATAAATAACTGCTCCTTTGGATAGTTTTGCTCTCATGTGATGGTGCAATACACAACGGCGAATGCTTCCTTTATATTTACCTTTTGACCTTCTTTTTTTATTTTTACGTATACAGGGTCTTTCATATAAAGTATGAACGGTGAGCGGCGGCATTGTTATCCGCTGCTTCAGTGGTCTTGGCCGAGCTTGTGGCGTGCCACGGTTCTGCTGTATTATTGAAAGCGCGCGCATAGTATATACTGTACTCGACCTTGTAATAAACGTGCAGGTGTTCAGTCGCCAGTCTGAACCTCAGATGTTAACATGAGACAGTTATCATTAAAACATTGTATTTTTGTATGTAAAACTTATTTTAAGTACGAGTAGGTTCGGTGGGTACGTGATGCATTTGTTCAGTAATTTCCTGATGAAGTGCCACCTTCACTAGCACAGATTCACGTAATTGTAAATAAGTTTGATATTACTGACTCAGTGCTCAATAAAAATAAAAAAAATAAAAAAATCAGAAATAATACAATGGCAGAACTCACTCGCGTCAGCCAGAATGTGGTTACCAGATACAATGCCTGTAATAACTCAGGAAGGACGACACTTCCAGCATCTTTTATAAGGTAATATTTCATACAGGATTGTACACACGCTTAAAGCAGGGGGCCGTGGCGCGCCACAAGCTCGGCCAAGGCCACCGCAGCAGCGAATAACAAAACTGCCGCTTGCCGTCCTTACTTTATATGAAAGACCCTGTACTTTACTTCCGGTACTTATTTATAAAGATAAAACACACAGTCCCCGAGCCAAGGGAGATAGAAACAAGTAGCTCAGTGAAGAATTAAATAGCCTATTTTCATATGTCCTCCTGGTCTTACTTAGGACACGAGAAATTAAAACAACGAGATTTAAAACAAAATTGCACAGCCACCATTTTTAAATTTTCATAAAATTCCATTAAACTAGACGTCAGTATATTAAAGCTTGTATGAAGGATACCGTGGCAAGTTTCACAGCGGTCGGATGAGAAGTCGCGAGAGATATCAATTTAAATATTTAAATTTCGCGTCGCCGCCATGTTGGTTTTGTGATCACCGGGTTATCGAATGATCCATACGTGAACTATCAACATACAGAGTTTGATTGCTGTAATAGATTCGTAGATATTGAGAACCATCTAAATATTTCGGATGGTTGCCATGTTGGATTGTTATATGTGTAGGCCATACAGTTATGTACTATTAGATGAAGATTATTGCGTAGGTTCATTAATCAAATGTTAACTTCGATCGGATGATTAGGACACAATAAATAAAAACTTAGATTTTAAATATCGCATAGCCGCCATCTTGGGGTTATGTAACTAATTGCACTAAATTAGATGTCATTGCATTACAATGTGTATATACATTTTCTGTACCATGTTTTACTGCACTGGGATGATTAAATCGCGAGTAAATTCCATTTGAATGTTTAAACTTTGCTTGGCCGCCATGTTGGTTTAGTAATCACCAGGTTGTTAAAAGTCCCATAGGTGAACTTCTAGTAGTGCCCTAATCGTTCAAAATTTCATGGTGATATCTGTCACTCTTGCGGAGATATAGAATGCCAGTGAAATATTTCGCGCGGCCGCCGTGTTGGATTGGCGACACGTATTAAACTTTTAAAGGCACGGTCGAGGTCGACTCACGACTCGACCGAAAATCGGACTTGGGATAGTTCGGCACAAATTTGTAACGCATACCCTTTTGCAGATGTTGGCGCAGTGGAAACGTGTACCTATTAGTCTTGCACTGGGCCCATGATACACGACTAGGTGTTGAAAGGGTAATAGAATCAGAGGCGGTGAACTGAACGTACATCCACATTGCTGTGAATGCAAGTTCAATTCGAATGCCGTAACTATGAAGAACCATGGGCCCAGCCTAGCCTAGTTGCCTAAAGAATAAAGAACTAAACAACGTACGAAATAAGGTACACTAACACGACGCATGAGTAAAGGAACGGTAATGTATTGTCCAAGGAAATAGTTCTAAGGAATGACGAGGAAGCATTACATGCTAAGGTGTGGTTACGTGGTCGTCAAACATGTGACACAAGGTAAACTAACGATTCAAAGGACCGTGACGTTAAGGTTATGGGCGATAGGAGGTAAAGATAAAAGGGAGGGACATATATGGGAAAAGAATACTCATAAAGAGTAAAATCACATTGGGAAATAAGAAAGATTAAAAGGGCTAGACAAAGGAGTCAGGAAAAGTGGGTCTACCGCCAAAGTAGCGAACGGTAACCCTAATAGCCCTAAAGAATAGAGGAGGCGTTGGATTACGAGAAAGGACGGAGTTTTAATAAAAGCGCGCGTAGATATGACGTAGATAAATAAACATAAAATGAGGGGCAAGTAACCAAAATAAAATAATTACAAGAAACGTATCGTTACACAAAATAAAAGATATCCATCAAAATAAGTTACACTAGAAGGGAATAAGCCATACTCATAGACTTGCGTTGAAAGACGCAATCTTAAGATAAGGGAGGCAACAAAAGGTGAAAGGCGCATGGCATAGGTCTTACTGCGGTGAACGCACCATACAGTAAACCAAACCAAATAACCACACAAAAAGATACGAAGATAGGAAGTTAAAGGTAACGGGAACGAAACAAGCCCAATGGACATAATAAAAAGGCCATACGCCATAGTATTCCATACGATACGCAAATACGCACACACACATACTAGAGGAGTAAGTCGTGACTTACCATGATGGAATCAGTTTAATCCGGCATCACGAAATTACACTAAACAAACTAAATCCACGCCCCTACGCGCACCTTTATAAAAAACACAAGAAAAGGGATAAAAACGGAAAGAAGCACGGCATCTGGAAAACGAGAGCGGGAGCTCAAAATATAAATTCCTACATGGGAGATAAAAACAGAAGACTGCCCAGAGACTAACAAGGGGTTGCCACTGGTGACGGAAAAAGAGAAGATAAAAGGGAAGAGGTGTCACTAATCACGATTCGGCATAGCAAGAAATTACTATAACGAACCTTGATCAGCAATTATAGAAATGCCCATTGATCTGCTTGGTTACTCTGGTCAGTAATAACCAAGAAGACGATTCCGATAATTGGCACGCCGAAGGAAAAAGAAAAAAAAAGGATGTCTACAGGTGGAAGAAAATGACTCAAATTGTAGCATGCTAACCGCTTAGTCACACACATTTAAGAAAAATGCATACTTCCCTAGAAATGTCTGAGACCCTCCTGATCTTCAAATGATCCTGACTTCATTATTGCAGTAGCTGGCCTCTCATTCGACTATCGTCTTCAACCGATAAGCGAGGTGAGTGATCTAAGGCAAGTGTTGTTTTCCACGGGGTTTTGCACAGTCCCTCCTTGATAAAACCGGGATAGTACCTTACATCAAGTCCCTAGATGCGTACCCCATCCCTGTCCCTGCTACATTTACATACACTACTAAAGTAATCACAGTAACATAGGTTATCAGACAAGTTCAACTCACACCCAATTACATGGTGCTGATGACCATGATATCCCAAGCTCCTCAAATGAACTACCAACAACTACAACGATCTAAGACGTGGATGAGAACTGAACGCTTACAAGGGGAGGATACGATGCATGGGTCACCGATTAGAACCACCTTTAGTACACGTGTAGGGCATGACCAGGCGTATACCAGGTGCAAGTAGTAAGGTGCGCTTCGCAGTCGTTTCCGAGAAATTAATTAATTGCACTTGCAGTGTGGTGTCTATATGCGTT
The DNA here is from genome assembly GCA_946902985.2 of Meconema thalassinum. Taxonomy (NCBI): domain Eukaryota; kingdom Metazoa; phylum Arthropoda; class Insecta; order Orthoptera; family Tettigoniidae; genus Meconema; species Meconema thalassinum. The sequence goes on along the minus strand of OX336388.2, from coordinate 1,904,768,054 downwards.
GTACGCTTGCAAGAAGCTAACGAGCGCGTGGTGCAGAGGTTAGAGACCTGCTTCGTAAGCACGGGATCGCCAGTTCAAATACCTTTGGTGATCCTTTGCAGTTTTTTTTGTAACCATTGGCAATTTCTAACCAATACCCATAGCATGAGTCACTGCTCGCCGGGTACGGGGCGGTCTGATGGTTCACAGACGTGTAATGGACGGAACAGACTGGGCCTTCAATGTATAAACGTATACCGTACATATAATAGAATACGCCTGACCGTGTATAATATGTAATATGTACATTATGTAATGTCACAGACGTTCACCCCCACACGATGAATTCAGAATCTCTTTTCCAGCTCAGATATCACGTTATTACAATTGACTGCAAAATAACCTTTATTCACGACACCTACAGTTGCACGAATTGCCAATGATTACAAAGAAGAAACACAACACACTGCAAAACTCACCGGTGGGATTCAAACCAGCGATCCCGCGCTTACGAAGCAAGGTTCTTACCGCTGCACCACGCGCTCGTTGGCTTCTTGCTAGCGTACAACGCACATGGACGCCGCACCGCAATTGCAATTAATTAATTTCTCGGAAACGGCTGAGAAGCGCACCTTACTACTTACACCTGGTATAGGCCTGGTCATGCCCTACACGTACACTAAAGATGGTTCGAATCGGTGACCCATGCATCGTATCCTCCCCTTGTTAGCTCGGTCTACTTATCAATTTGGTAACTTCACTAACGTACTAGGGCATTCGATAGGTAATGGCAACACTGTTGTCAATCAGCTATCCTAATGGTGATTGTTGTAATCTAGTACTGTAGTATATTCTAGATACTACAGTACTTTGGCTTCGAGCCGGTGACCGTCGGTCGTGGTCAAAAAAGAACCAGAGTTGACCAAGTGAGGTCAAAGTTGAAAGAGAGAAGTCTGACACTCGTAAGTGGAAGCAATGCTGGGATCAGCTGAAATCCCGTGGTCGCCAGCTCACATCGCAATAGATATGAGGCACACTGTCCTTCTTACTAGGCAGTGTGACTCTCGCCGGCTCTCTTCCCCTTCCTTGGCCGGAGATCCGGGCTCGATTCCCGGCTCTGCCAAGAAATATTAATTCTGGTTTTAGTGTTGGAACGGGTGGTATTCCGTGGTTTCACACTTCTACTCCAGGCAAATGCAAAGGCCATGGCTGCCTCCTTTCCAATCCTTGCCTGAATTACAAATTCACACACTTCAACAGACACCACAATACGCCATGTTATCAGACAAATACACGGGGCTAAATGACCACGATGTCCAAGCCTCTCAAATGAAACAACAAGAAACAACCTTCTTTGACTCGGAGACGGTACGCGTAACCCAGTACTAGCTGAACAGCCCGCACTATCTGTCGGGACGACAAGATTGTTGAAGGGAAAACAAACACACGAGAGTGAACATGTGTCGCTCCTTCATCCCCCCTTACACAACTGTTTCCATAAGCCCTATATGTCTGCATCCCCCTCCACTGTCGCCCCAGGGGGGAACGATCGAGCAGACGATATCTTGAGTTAAAAGCAATCAATGCATCCACTCGTATCGCCTCCCTGTCCATCCGCAGTGAAGCAATTGTGAAGATTCCTATTATGATTGAAAGGTTTCCAACCTTAAAGCACGAGTATTGCAAATCAAGTTACCGTACCCAATTTGAGGTGTTAAATAATAGTTACAAATTTAACGTTCCTCTTAACTGCTGCGACTTAGATACAATGCGTCGCTCGAATGTTACCAGGAAGGAGATCGATAACCTGCCAATCAATCTACTGACACGTGTCCCAAATGCCTAAGGACTGTGCCAGGATTCGATCCTGCAATCTTGAGTACAACAGACGAAAATGTTATTAATGTGCCACGCAAGCAGTCACATTCAACTTGGGAAGAGAACACCAAACAAGGATTTGCCAGCCTGGATAGGTAGTCGAAATAAAGCAAAGAATGTTTTGAAATGGCAGAAATTTATACATTTTATACACATTATTATTATTATTATTATTATTTTATTTTTATTATTATTATTATTATTATTAGACCTACTATTATTCTCATCATCTGATGTCATGGGTTCGATTTATGGCTCTGTCAAAAGGGAGCCTGGCTGACGTTGGGGAAGGAGCGTTGTCTTGAGGGAAATTAGAAGCTAGTGACAGGTACATGTTTGTCCACAAACGCATCTTTATCGAGAAGTGAAGAACTAATATGCTTACTTGGTCCACCTCGTCAGACAAGAATCACCACCACCAGTATATCTACGTCTTGCTCTTTGCTATTACTTTTGCCCACCCCATGGTTCAGTGGCTAGCATTCTTGGCTGTCACCCTTGAGGTTCGGGTTCAGTTCCCGGCTCTAGAAATACATTTAATTCTGATCCGAGGAACATACCGGGGACCCCTCAGCCTCGGCAACCAAACCTGGGAAGAGGAGGACTCGATTCCCAACACAGACATCCTACGAGTGGTTTTCTGACTTTTCCCGCTTCTACTCTGGATGGTTTATCTTATTCCATGCTCTGAGGCACGTACCTGAACACTAAATACAAATATTACATTTACACTCACTACTACAGGCATCATAATAAAGCACAGGTTATCTGGAAAATACAATACATATCCTAGTACACGGTGGTTATCCAGGTTAACCTACAACAAATATAGTGATTTACAAGTTGGGGCAGTGCGTCCAGAAGGGTGTAACTTAGTGAAATGTGTTTGGGGTTGTGTTCTTAATCCGTGTTGTTGTTGTTGATTCTTTAGGAATTTTGCAATATCGTGGTCATGTAGCCCCATGGGTGTGTGTGGAATTTGTTTTATAACCTGTTTTATTATGATGGCTGTGTTAGTGTGAGCATCTGTAAGACAAGTGACGATTCGGAAGGAGACAGCCGTGGCCTAAAGTTAGGAACCATCCCGGCATTTGCCTGGAGTAGAAGTGGGAGACCACGGAAATCCACTTCCATAATGGCTGAAGTGGGAATCGAACCCAGCTCTTCTCAGTTTTGCTCACGAGACTGTTCCAGCCCTCAGACCAAAATTAAATTACTTGGCAGAGCCGATATCGAACCTGGGTCTCCGCGGTGACTGCAAAGAATGCTAGGCACTGTTCTTATTTTCAGTAGAGTTTAGAGACATCTTGTTCATCAGGCACATGTCCTTGAGTGTTTTGTAAACTTTTCCGATAACCTGCGTTTTCCTAGGCTATATTAGTAGGTGCAGCTGTATCTACAGTATTAGTGTCCAAGTGCACCGGGACTTTATATAAAATGCCAATGTGGCATTTTACTTGAAAGAGTGCAGAAAATAGGAAAGGGGAGGGTGTGGCAAGCACTCAAGGTGCTTACGGTCAGTACAGGGATTTGATCCTCGTATCCCCAAACTTTCCGCAGCTCGCCATTATAGTCCGTGAAGCGTGACTTCGCTAAGGCTAATTTACAGTACGCAACGGTTTGTACTATGCTGATAACTGAGGTGTTAGGCCCTTTGAAACCACAATTATTATCAACATAGTTCACAAAAGTTTGATGCTTTTCAGTCGGTCAACAAGATTTATGTAGGCCTACCCAAAAGAGCTGGGTTATGCTTTAATCCTGAAATAAATTACATGAGATTAATATTTTTTTTTAGCGTATGGCTTTTAGTGCCGGGAGTGTCCGAGGACATGTTCGGCTCGCCAGTTTTGTAGCTGCTTCGAGACGGACACCCAATGGGTGAGCTACAAGTACCGTTGGGGAGGAATGTTGAATGGGAGGGTCGAGGAGTTGGAAGGTAGCGGCTGTGGCCTATAGTTAGGGACCAACCCCGGCATTTGCCTGGAAGGAAGATGGGAAACCACAGAAGACCATCTTCAAGGTTGCCGGCGGGGGGATTCGAACCTCCTCGCCTCCCGGATGTGAGCGACTGCCAACAGTCATGCCGCAACGACCTCGGCTAACTCACCCGGTATGAGATTAATAAATACACTAAGATGACCAGTTTCGATCGTCAAGCGAACATCATCAGATCCATTACACTTAGGCTATAACATCTATGTTTGAGAATATAGGTGAAAAATATTTACAATATGTACAATTATTTATTTGCAGTATTGGTAATGCAACTGTCAGTGTATGCTAAATGTAGTAAATCTGATGTTAGGTGAAATGCTAAAATGGTGATAGAAATCCGGAGTTTGTTTCTTTGGTGTGACTATACGGTTGTAAAAAGTCAACTCTGGTTTTAATGTAATATTACATGTTACTACATATCTGGTTGTCTTTCTGGCTGGAGCTTCGAGCAGTTTCGTGTTCACTCTTCCGCCAGTTGAGGTCGACTGAACCGGGGTGTTAACTGGACGAAACTGGGTTTTCCTTTCCTCCCGCCACCCTTGTTGCTGTGTGCTGTCTGAGGTCAGTGCAATGGGTATGTGTGTGACGTTGCCAAATCTAGATAAGATGTATGATATTGAATACAGGAAGGACTACAACTATTAAAGACCGTGGAACTGTCTTCGCCACGCGTGGACTAAAAAGCCATTCGTACTAAGCGCTGCCTGGTCTTTTGAAGACGTCCCGGCACATTTAATACTGCCGCGAAACCAGCCTTGGTTTATTGCAGAAGAAAGTACATAGTACACCTGATCCAGATAACATTTACCTTTTATCCACCGCTATATCCCCGCTCCCCCCCCCCCCCCCTTTTTTTTTAATCTAGCTTGGCTGTATCGCTAAGTTGTGTCTTGTTTCCGACAGGGTGTGCTTTTTCAGTTCAGTTATTCTCTTGTGTCATTTCTCGGAATAAAGACATAATTCAGTTCTTAAGACAATAACTAGTTTATCCTATCGATTATTATCAGTACCAAACACATATATTTACCCTCTGTCATGATTCGTGGGAAGCAAGATTAATATCGGGGAGGCTTCCAGCTCAGAGAGGCACTCAACATTCAGGACGCAAGGCCATGTCTGACATCAATAATGAGACAGCGTTTTGTTTTTATTAGACATATAGAACTCAATACCCCCCGCAGTGGAAGATAAATGTTCGGGAGCAGGCGCTACGCTGCGCTGGTGAGAGGGTAAGTAGCGGGATCACAGACGACCAATGTCACGGTCTATGGAGTGTGTGAGGAGAGGGAGAGGTGTACGCATGTAGGCAAGAGGTTGGTTGGTTCCTTACTTTAGGGCTGCGACAACGCGGTCATGTAGCCCCGTGTACTTTGGGTGTGTGTAGAATCTGTCTGATAACCGGTGTTAATTGTGATGGCTGTATTAGTGTGTGTTATCTGTTTTAACTCAAGTGAGGACTGCAGACAGTAATTTCAAGTAGTTTCTACTTTTGCTACCAAATGCTACCGTCCACGACACCTAGCTTGCGGACTTGGCTACTAGATGGCATCAGAGTCAGCACCTGGCAGCGAACGTTGGAACTAAGCTACACATTTTGGCTTCACAGAAGTGTAGTTAGTGGAAGGTTCGTTTTCATGCCATAAATCTATGACATGGGATTGCCGGCTTTACTTCCCCTCCGAAGGAAGGCATACTTTGGGATTTTTAACGCTCTTAAAAAATCCGACGGCTTCGGCCGGGTTTGAACCCGCTACCTTGGGCATAGAAGCTCAGCATGCTACCAACTACGCCACCGAAGCCACCTAGGCAAGAGGTACAACTTACCGTCAACTGAGCCGTTACTGGCGGAGTGCGTGAGCGAGAATGTCCTAGCCAAGCAAATAAAAAGAACCTGTAATTATATATCAGCACTGTCGCGCGTCCACTGGGCTATTGCCCGTGTATCGGCCGACCGCAGCTGGTGTAATTGCCGTAATTGCTACGCAGTGATAGATGCAGCTCTCGAGACGAGTGAGCATAGAGATAACAAAGGGAATTACGTAATCCGCGGTCGGCCGATGCACGGGCAACGGCTGAGTGGACGCGCGTCGGTGCTGACCTAAATTAGCTCTGTATAAGGTACCGCCCAGAAATTTGCCTTCAATTGAAAATCGTTAAACCACAAACAACAATTTCCAGGATGGCTGACGTTGAGATTTGAACCCCTCGTCTACAGAGTCCGGAGATAGGCTGGTTCCATGGCCTAACGCCAGTTGTTTTATTGTTCGATTTATAGGAATAGGTCTCCCTGGAAATTTCACTCGAAACTCCTTTTTGTTCTAGCGCACGATTTCCTGCAATGTATGCACGTATTGTGCAGATATAGGCCTACACGTTCAAGTAACGAATATTTCACATAAGGCATTACAACACTATACACAACCACAATAAAACAACAGGCTAAGAGATTCAAACGTACAGGTTCACTAAACGATAAAAATAGACGTAAAGGTCGTTATTTCCTTAGTGAAGCTAAATTAACCGGAATCACTGGAAACTTCATAAGTAGATGCCCATTATGTTTGGCAGCAGATGGGGAACATTTACAGCAACTAATGTAAGCATGGTGAGTAATAATACATTATACTGATTGTAAGCACCCACTCTGCCGTACATTCGCGCGCGTGGCAGCCGGCAACTGAGGCGTCACTGGCGGAGCGCGTGAGCGAGAAAGTCCTAGCCAAGGAAATATAAAGACCCTGTATAAATATAACCTGTATTAGGCTTGGCCACTTCCTTCCAACTGCCAGACCAATTTCATACTTCGTCATTCATTTAGTCTCATTACCTTGTCAAGTACAAAATTCTATATAATATTTTGTTGTCGGTATTGTTTCATTTCAGGGGCTTGGACATTGTAGTCATTTAGGCTCGTGTACATGGGTGTGTGTATATAGAATTTGTCTGATAACCTGTGTTATTGTGATGAATGTGATAGTGTGTGCATTTCTACAGTAATTCTGGTGAGGTTTGGGAAGGAGGCAGCCGTGGCCTTAAGTTAGAAACCCTCTAAGCATTTGCCTGTACACAGTAGAAGTGGGAAACCAGACAATACCATTTCCAGGATGACTGGGGTAGAAACCGATCTACGTCTTCTCTGTTTGCCTCACGAGGCTAGGTGTTCCAGCCCTCAAACCAGAATTAATTCATTGGCAGAGCCTGGAGTCGAACCCGGACCTCCGGGACGACAGCCAATAATATCAGCCGCGGAATATAATGCTTGTTTCAACTAATTTAATACGTACCGGTACCTAATGTTGTATTCAAAATATCTTATCCTCGTTCATAAATTATGTCCATCGAATATTTGTGGTCGCTTGCACTGGAGGACGGACGATATTTCAAAAAATATGTTTCTATCATGTAGGCTTACAGGAATGGCTTATGGATTTTCTTCGTAATAAGGGTATGTTTAATAATAGACTGATTGTACGGATGGTTACAGGTTTTTTTTTCAAACGCATCAAGACATTTAAAACTTAGTTTGTTAGGTTACTAGCAACCCGGCACCATCTTCGCCCGGTATATTTAACGGTTTACCCAGCGTAAGCTATAAAGGGCGCACGGACGGCAGGTCCCAGACGTAATTCAGAAAAGCCGAGGTGAACAGTGAAACTCCAAACAAATATATGTACTTTTCTCTGAAGTCTTAACTCGACACGAGTCGACGCGACAGTTTGATGCTGGCCGAACCTAGGGTGCTAGTCTCACTCACTTGCTCGTGAACTCGCTCCGAAGCTAGTAATTTAAATCTCCACTAAATGGGGATTTTTGGAAGAAATGAAAAGGTAAACACACTTATAGTGGGCGACGTATTAAAGATAGAGATATGCTGTTGGGGACTATTTTGTAGAAATATTCATGCTGAACAATTCTTTGACTCATAGTAGGCCTATATAGGCTAGATATTTTTTACGGTTTACGCAGCGTAACGTTAAAAGGCGAACGGAGGGCAGGTTTTTCTTTGACTTGATTTACTGAAATCGTTATTGCTCGGCTTTCTTTGGTCATAATAAATGAATGTTCTTCTACAGAAACCTTCCTCGGGAAATCCTTTATTTAATGGTGAAAACCGCATCAAAATACATCCAGTGGTACTCGAGATTATTCGTTACATCCAAGAATCGGGGACATTGATACTATGTAGAGATTATTTTAAGTAGCCGATTCTTATTTAATGTAATGCATTCTAATGTTATTTTATGTAATGTATTGTAATATTATTTAATGCAATACTATTTAATGTAAAAGAGCGGACTGCGTGTAACAAATGAAGATTCCTAGCCCTATGTATTATAATCATTAAATGTGCAATCAATCCATCAATCAGGAAAATGCCGGGATAGTACCATATTTCAAATCCTTGGATGCCTTCCCCATCCCTGTCCCTAATACAGCTACATACACTACAGTTCATGCCACGGTTTTTGGCCGGTGAGCCCCGATTAAGCAGTCGTACAAAGGACAGGTGGTGAACCTCAGGAATGTGCAATTGATACGTTTGTTGCTTTCCGCGCAACTAAAAACTCACGTGTCAATTGCACATTCCTGAGGTTCACCACCTGTCCTCTGTACGACTGCGTATTCGTGATTCACCGGCCAAAATCCGTGGCATGAACTGCACTACGACATCAATAAATATAGGTCATCAAACAAATTCAATACACACCCAACTACTTGAAGTTGATAACCAAGATGTCCCAAGCCCCTAAAATGAATTAACACCAACAACAGAAAATATTCTACACCCGAATATTCAGCATTGTTATTTTCAGGTGGAGGAAAATCTGAGTCATCATGCACTTAATCTACGTAAGAACACTCTTAAGTGATATGGTAGAACAGAAAAGCACGTCCACTGAAATTTAATTAATGTATTCTTCTGCATAAATGGAGTGAGTGATTAAATTCCGTGGCTCCCTCTTCCTTCACTAATATAATTAACAGGTTTGATAATTAAAACCATGGAATGTTTAATATTTATAATGTAATTTTTCTCCATTCAAAACACGCATTAGCTTAATTGTAAATTTATGTACACAATCGCCAGCCGTGGTCTGTTCTCATACTGGGCTGTATTCAAATCTGCTTGCACAAACAAACCCGCTTTAAATGCGAGAGAAGAAAACCCATGACATAGCTCGGCCTTAATTATGTATTACTCGTTTGCATGGACTTAGAATTATTAATTTAAACGTCCAAGTTTAAAAAAATTATTGTTTCTGGAACAAACAATTTAATACCACCAACATAAAAGAGTTATTTTTGAATGCAAAAATAAAATTTTAAACTAAAACGAGTTACATTATATTCTTTATTCGACAAAGAAAATCCAGTGGATCTACTGCCCCAGATCTTCCATATTAAAGCACCTGATTTTTGTTTTATTTTAGAAGCTTTAGAGGGAGCAGAAGTTGTCCGAAAACCTGTATTGTTATGATGTTTGTACAGGAGTGTTTCATTGTTATTAGGCCTAAGCTCTGAGAGGCTTCATCATAATTCATCAGAGCAGTTTTTTCCCTTAAAAATCTAAAAATCGTGCTAATAATGACATACAAATCAGACAATCTTCATCATAAAGCTGCCATGGATAGTGCAACTTCCAAACCATAATAGCATATGGTTAGCCTCACCAGACTATCCCTTTTCAGCCCTAAGACAAGAATTAAATTTCCTAGCTGATCTCGGAATCGAACCCGAACTTTCGGGACCACAGCCAAAAATTCTAGCCGCTTCAGCACGAGATGGTCAAGTCAAGGACGTTGCCATTACTACGGAGGTGATTACAATAAATTATAAAATAAGACTTAAATATTATTGTGCGTAATTTTCTAGTCCTCTGGTGGTGGTGATGATTATTATTGTTCTTTTAAGGAACAAACATCGATATCATCAGTCCCAATTTTCTCGTGTGATTATAGTAATTAATGGTACATTCTGGAACATATTTATTTAGTGTTTCGGCCATATGACTCATCTTGACACCTCCGACACGTGTTTTCCTTCGCTGGAGATAGTTGATGGGAGGTGGCAGCTTAGTTAACATGCATAGCCTATGTCTAAGGCTGGGGTACCTCTGTGTTTAGCGTAGACAACATTCCAACACGTAGTTCCGCTCCTTAAAACTACAAAAAGTGACTAACAATCCGACAGTTAGTTTCCATGGTAAGAAGTCATCTAGGCCTCCTATATGGATACCAAGTCAACAAGTATTGTTAATTTTTATGGATTACACAACATTGTTGGTTGGATGGTTGGTTCCCTAGTTTAGGGGCTGCGACAACGCGGTCATGTATCCCCGTGTCTTTTGGGTGTGTGTAGAATCTCTCTGATAACTGTTGTTAATTGTGGTGACTGTATTAGTGTGTGTTATCTGTTTTTAATTGAAGTAAGGACTACAGACGATAATGTCAAGTAGTTCCTACTTTTGCTCTCTAATGCTACGGTCCACGACACCTAGCTGTGAACTTGGCTACCAGATGCCATCGCAACTACTGCATGGTGACGAACGTTGGAACTTAAGAGCATTAATCAAACCTAACCTACACATTTTGCTTCACACAAGTTTAGTTAGTGGAAAGTTTTTTTTACATGCCATAAATCTATGACATGGGCCCTGCGGCTTTTCTTCCCCTCCGAAGGAAGGCATACATTTTATTGACTTACAACATTTTATTATCGTGTTGGAAGCAATTTTTCAGTCTTGCCTAAGCAATCGAAATGTAATGTTTTCAGTCGGTCAACGCGATTGTTTCCAATTGTAATGGGTGTTTCTCTAATTCTGAAAAAGATTACATGAGCTTAATAAGTGCACTTGGATGACCAGTAATCGATCGTCAAGGAATCACCCTAAAAACACAATATTATTATCTTACCATGTTGATTTGTGGTTTCTATTCTAATGCTCACATATTTTGGATATTGAGCTATGCGTTTGAATTTGTTAGCATATGTATTATAATTTAGGTCATAAATCAAAACCTATTTAGTCCATAACACGGAAAGAGTATTTAATTTCAAGGTAGCTCTGTGATGTAAGTGACCAGAGACTGTATCAAAATACGCCATATTAGATCTTCTCGGAACTACTTGTTCAGCCCTTCGGCCAAAAAATTTTGACGATATAATGGTGTTTATAACCTGACACAATTTACTGACTGCTGTGTACATGGCTGTAAAGCGCGTACTGTTGTGAAGGCATCGCTTTGTCATGTGCAGATCAGCCAGAAATCATTCTGACAGTTCCGTTGAATCTATCTACCCCCGGGTAATTAAAAACCAACTACAGTATATCATATTTCGGAATATGATTGACATTTGTTTAATGTCGTGAACTACCACAAAACAGAAAGCTATGATATGAATGACAAATTACTACCGATAACTGAATACAACAGCGAAATGCGATACGAAGTTATTGTTGAAACATTTAGAGGTAGGAATATCGTTGTCATCAGACGTAAGATATAGATTGAACTTTATCAGAAATCAACTCATACAAAAAATTTGCCGAAGCTACGTGACAACTTGAGAAGGATCTGCATGAAACTTGTCCATTTGAAACAAATGGGGGTTTCTTAATCACAATTTCACACTGTTTGCAAAATAAATCCCTTTTTGGTGTTCCGCCTCAGAATTTCTCAAAATTCAAATTGTACGCTATATTTTCGTAACATACTTATATAACTGCTGCAGTCTTAGGGCTTTTCCCCAAACAACTAGGTGTTCTTAAAACATGTCTGACAATTTGTATAAATACTCCATTTGCTATGTATAATTGTAGACCTAATTATCCACTGCGGGGAACACTCTTAATTGCAAATAAATGAATGATTGAATGAATGAATGAATGAATGAATGAATGAATGAATGAAGAATTTCTTTGGGCATGTCATTTGTTAAAATATTAGAAAGGTACAACGGCTTACGTATAATTTTGACTTGATTACTTAAAAGGTGTAAGAATATGTTTCCGTGTGTAATGTATTACGTTAATATTTAATATTTATTAATATCTAATATCACTGCATCGCCCTTACGTATTTTGTAATAAACTACGGGTAAGGCATTCGTCGTTTATTCTTAGTGGTTCGAATCTCTCCGCACCCAACGTAAGTTGAAATCTATAGGCTAATGTTTAATAAACTTTCCCACCTTTTTGTTTTGCTGTATAAGAAAGTTTAGTATATTGCCACGACATCGCTAACATCTTAAAATTTTATAACAAACTATAATTCCAAAGAGTGGAGTTTCTACATAGATTCTTCGTAGGAAAGGAATTAATGGTGTTTTTCTTCATAACGGAAACATTAATATTTCCAACCCTGTAACCACTGTATTTTTGAGTAAACATATGAAAATGTAAAGCTTCTGTTACAAAACAGCAGTACGAAAACCATTTATAGTCTGTTTGTGGAGATTTCTAGATTACTTGGTCCATTACTTGGCCAGCAGGTTGATTCACAAAATGTCCTTGTTTCTTGAGTGAATAAAAAAACAGAGCTAGGTCAGATCACTGGAAATGGCAACAGTGGACACGTAGGACTATTGAACACCGGATGAAAAAATATAAAAAGTGAGCCTCTTACTGATCCCTCAAAAGTATTGTTGCCACTTGTCCATGTGGAAGGATTGATGAAATAATCTGCAAAAACTCAAAAGACGGGTTAAATACGTTTGTGTTAAATTACCTTGAATATCGTATGAAAAAAATAAAGCTAGCATATTTGTTGGTTTATTTGTTCCTTAGTTTAGGGGCTACGACAACGCGGTCATATAGCCCCGTGTATTTTGTGTGTGTATAGAATCTGTCTGATAACCGGTGTCAATTGTGATGGCTATATTAGTGTGTGTTATCTTTAATTCAGGTAAGGACTGCAGACGATCAATTTCAAGTAGTTCCTACTTTTGCTCACTGTCAACGACACCTAGCTGCGAACTTGGTTATTAGATGCCACCGCAACCAGCACCTGGCGATGAACGTTGGAACTTAATAGAGCGTTAATCAAATCTAACCTACAAATTTAGCTCCACACGGTTGTAGTTAGTGGAAGGTTCTTTTACATGCCATTAGTCTATGACATGGGCCCGCCGGCTTTTACTTCCCCTCCGAAGGATGGCATACTGATGGATTTTTAACGCTCTTATAAATCCGACGACTTCGGCTGGGTTTGAACCCGCGATCTTGGGCATAGAAGCTCAGCATGCTACCAACTACGCCGCTGAAGCATATTTGATGGCTCACAAATTGAAAAATTGATGATAGAGAGTTAGTCGAGATTACTATGTATGGAGATGTAGAGGATGCCTGGAAACTTAGTTTTTAATTTTGTTTGAAATCAAAACGACCCAAATTATGCTACAAGGTCTCAAATAGATTGGCAGATACATGAGTTATAAGTGCATTTCCTTCATGACCAGATAGATTGGGTGGGAAGTGACTATTATTTTATCGCCCTGTTATGAAGGAAATGTGTTGTTGCTTTTATTAAGGGCTGCAACATTTTCGTCATATAGCCCCGTGTATTTATTTGAGTGCGGAACGTGTGTTATAACCTGTGTTATTGTGTGTATTTGTGATTAGGATGAAGATTAGGTAGGAAGAGGCCGTGGCCCAACTTAGGAACCATCCCGGCATTTGCTTAGAGTAGAAGTGGGAAACCACGGAAAACCATTTCCAGGATGGCCGAGGTGGGAATAGAAACCACCTCTTCTTTGGTTTGCCTCACGAGGCTGAGTGTACCGCGTTCCAGCCCTCACCGAATTCTAAGTACACATCACAGTGATACAGGTAATCAGAAAAATTTTGCACACACCCAAGTACACGAGGCTAAATGATCACGATGTCGAAGCCTCTGGGCGGGCGTGGTGGGTCAGCGGTCAAGCTGTTGGCCTCTCTTCAAGGTGGACTGGGTTCTATTCCCGGTCAATGCATGTGAGATTTTCAAAGTGAAATGACATATCCTGTGGTTCGGATTCCACGTAAAAAAGGAGGTCCCGTGGCTCATAATCACACGATTCACGGTCACGTTAAAGTACAATCTTCCTTTCCTTTCGAAGCCTCTGAATTGAAATAACTACTACAACTTTGTATGTACTGTTTACATCATATATTGATATACTGATCACGTACAAATATTATCATTTGATCTCATCTACTGTATGTTCTATTTTCAGTCCAACAGTTTCCTTTTCATTTAGAGAGAAGGTGGTGCTGGCACATTTCACACATCTCTCCTCCGCCCGTGTATACGGGTAATCTACTTTGCCCAGCTCTCTGCTCTCAGGTCGTATGAAGCTTCTGTGTTTATGACAGCCATATCCAGCACAGCCACCATTCACCTTCTCTAGAGAAACAAATAGTGGAGTCGTTGCACTCTCACATGACTCCGCTGATACACAACATCATACAAAAGCATTATTCAGAGAGAATTTGATCATTCTGAATAGTTCATCTCCTTCAGTGTTTATGTATGGTTGAATGGTTCCTCAGTTTAGGCGGTGCGACAACGCGCATGTAGCCCCGTGTACTTTGGGAGTGTATAGAATTTGTCTGATTTAATTTTACGTGTCCAGGAAAAATTCAAACTAAAAGGAACAATACAAACAAACTTACAGGCTATAATAAGAAATGAAATGAAATTAAATGGAATGCAAAGACCAGAATTTGGCAGTATTGATGGCCCTGTCATTTGCTCTTCAAAGATCGTCGGTGGTGCAAGTCTCAGGTAGGTTTCTGCATTCCCCCAGGGGCTCATATCTAGTGGAACGTGGGTTGGCGACCACGGGACCCCAGCTGAGTCTGATATTGCTTCCACTTACTTGTGCTGGGCTCCTCTCCGTCTTCCTCCCTATCGAACTTCCATGGTCAACTCTTGCTCTTTTCCGACCCCGACGGTATTAGGGTATCCGAGGCCTAGGGAGTCTTTCACTTTCCCGCCTTAATTGGCCCTTGTGTCATCTTTCCTGATCCCTCCTTCTTCGAGGGGTCAGACCTCTTATTTTCTTTTCATTATATTTCCTTTTCTCTTTAAGATTTACGCACTGTTTTTGTTAATTGGCTCCCCGTGTATCTAAATTCCCTTTAGGGATCTCTTTGCATCTACACTCCATTTCAGTTAGTTAGTTATTGTTGTTTTAAGGGGCGGAACTACGAGGTCATCTGCCCCTACACTCCATTTTGTAGGTATTTTCAATCTACGTTACATTTTGTAAGTCTTTACGGTCTATATTGCATTTTGCGAGTGTTTTCAACCTCAATTACATTTTGTAAGGGTTGACAATCTAAATTGCTTTTAGTAAGTCTTTTAATATAGGGGGTGGGGCTTTAGTGAGTAATTTGAATTTCAATTGCATTTTGTAAGTATTTTCAACCTAAACTGCTTTTTGCAATTATTTTGAATCTAAATTGCATTTTGTATGGTGGGCATTTTGCAAGTATTTTGATTCTCAATTACATTTTGTGTTTTTTTAATGTAAATTACATTATGTAAGTATTTTCAATCTAAATTGCATTTGGTAAGTATTGTCCGTCCAATGGAGTAGTTAGAATCTACCGTACATTTGGTAAGCATTTACAATTTCAATTGCATTTTGTAAGCATTTTGAATTTCAATTACACTTTGTGAGTATTTTGGATCTGAATTGCATGGTGTATTTTCAATTTCAATTGCATTTTGTAAGTATTTTGAACCTCAATTGCATTTTGTAAGCATTTTGAATTTCAATTGCACTTTGTGAGTATTTTAGATCTGATTTGGATGGTGTATTTTCAATCTCATTTGCATTTTGTAAATACTGTATTTTGAATATCAAGCACATTTTGTAAGTATTTCGACTCTACATTGCATTTTGTACGTATTTTGAACCTAGCCTACATTTAGTGCGTATTTTTCAATCTATTCCTTTTGTGAGTATTTTCGTTCTAAATTCCCTTTTGTAAGTATTACCGCTTTCCATTTTGTGAGTAGTTTGAATGTGAGTTCCTTTTTGTAAGTATTTTCCGTCTCACTTAATTTTCGTTCTGGTTTCCACTTCATTGTCATTTTCGCTAGCACACAGACCATTAGGCCTATTAAAACATATTAATCATCATCATCAGGTTTCTGCATACCAGAAGATGTTGTCGGCCCTGCAGTTCCCCACATTCACAAAGTCCGTCTTCAGTGTAGCCCCATGTCTTGAGACTAGCTCTGCATCAAGATACTCTGGTTTTCAGTCTGTTGATTGCCTTCCATATGACATACGGCTGAAAGCGTCCCGCAACTGGTTCTTCCTTGACATTGTTCCAATGAGCTTCGGGTAGTGATGGCTTTATCAGTGTGTGCTATATATAATTCACGTAAGGACTGCAGACTTCCTACATTTGCTACCAGATGCTACCGACAACGACACCTAGCTATGAACTTGGCTACTAGATGCCACCGCAACCGGCACCTGGCGACGAACGTTGGAACTAAATAGAGCGTTAATCAAATCCAACCTACAAATTATAGCTTCACACAATTGTAGTTAGTGGAAGGTTCTTCTACATACCATAAATCTATAGCATAGGCCTGCCAGCTTTACTTCTCCTTTGAAGAAAGGCATACTGGGGGATTTATTATGCTCTTCGGCCGGGTTTGAACCCACGTTCTTGGGCATAGAAGCTCAGCATGCTACCAAATACGCCACCAAAGCCGCCTCAGTGTTTGACTGGATTGATGCAGCACTCCAAGCCTCCCTCTCCTGAGCTAATCCTTCCATATCTACATAGCTACCACACTCTACATCTGAGGCAATCCGTTTAACATAGCTATCATTGGTCAACCCATACAGTTATTGTCCTCGACCCTAACTTCCATAATTAAGTTTGCTATTAATGGGTGTCGCAATGAGTGTCCTACCAACCTATCTTTTCTCTTCCATAACTAAGTTTGCTATTCATGGGTATCTTAGTATGTGTCCTAACAACCTATTTCTTCTCCTCATTACCAGTCGCCAGAAACACCTCTCATCTCCCACTCTTTGGAACTCTATCAACCCATCTGATATTCATCATTCTCCTGTAACACCACATTTCAAACGCTTCTATTCTCCTCTTTTCTGCTGCGCCAACAGTCCAAGTTTCACTTCCATAGAGCGCTAAGCTCCAAACAAAGGTTGCCAAAATTGACTTCCTAGTACCTAAATCTACTGTATATTCGTTGTCAATAGATTCCTTTTCTGTAGAAATGCTTTCCTTGCCTGAGCCAAACTACCTTTTTTATCCTCTTTGCTTCGTCCATCACCGGTTATTTTCCTTCCTAAGTAGTAGAAGTCTCCTTCATCCTTTAGCTGTTCACCTGCTAATTTGATGTCAATAGGGGTTTCTGATTTCATTCAGCTGCAGTCCAATACTTTGTCTTATATTTATTGATTTTCATCATGAAATATATCCTCAAGCCGGAGTCCAAACCATTTAAAAACTCGTTCAAATCCTCTGATAAATCGGCTATAGAGGCTTCGGTGGTGTAGTTGGTTGCATGCTGAGCTTCTATGCCCAAGATCGCGGGTTCAAACCCGGCCGAAGTCGTCGGATTTTTTAAGAACTTTAAAAATCCCTCAGTATGCCTTCCTTCAAAGGGGAAGTAACGCCGGCGGTCCCATGCCATAGACCTTCCACTAATTACACCTGTGTGAAGCTGAATTATATATAGGTTAAACATTTGACTAACGTTCTTAGGTTCCTACGTTCGTCGTCAGGAGCCGACTGCGGTGGCATCTGGTAACTAAGTTCTGAACTAGTTGGTCGTTGACGGTGGCATTTGGCGGCAAAAGTAGGAACTACTTGGAAAAATTGAATGTCTGCAGTCCTTACTTGAATTATAACAGATACACACACTAATACAGCCATCACAATTAACATCATGGTCAGACAGATTCTACACACACCCAAAGTACACGGGGCTATATGACCTCGCTGTCGCAGCCCCTAAACTAAGGAACCAACCAAACAACCAAATCGGCTATGATGACAATCTCATCATCAAATCTCGGAGTTGAAATCATTTTTCCTTTCATCTTAACTCCCACTCTAAATTTGTCTCTAATTTCCGTTATTGCTTGCTCAATGTAGCCTATATATTGAAAAGTATGTGTGATAAGTAACAGTCTTGCATTACACCTTTAAATGGTGACACATAGCATATTATTAGGATCATATCAGTTATTGAAGAGCACAACATAGGCTATAAAGGTAAATGACACATAGCATATTATTAGGATCATATCAGTTATTGAAGAGCACAACATAGGCTATAAAGGTAAAGAAGGGTCACACGATGTTCGAAGCAATTCATACAAGTCCATTTACTTCGTCTTCGTGTTGTTGTTGTTGTTGTTGTTGTTGTTGTTGCTGTTGTTGTTGTTGTTGTTGTTGTTGTTGTTGTTGTTGTTGTTGTTGTTGTCGTTGTCGTTGTCGTTGTCGTTGTCGTTGTCGTTGTCGTTGTCGTTTGTCTGCTGCACCTGCTGTTCACCTCATGGCGTAGTGGCTAGCAATCTTGGCTGTCACCGTGGAGTTCGGGTTCTATTCCAGACTCCACCAAGGAATTTAATTGTGGTCTGAGGGCTGGAACGGTGTTCACTTAGTATCGTGAGACTAAGAAAATGAGGGTTCTATTTCTACCTCAGCCATCAGAGAAGTGGTTTTCCGTGGGTTCCCCTGTTTTCTACACCACGCGAATGCCGGGACGGGATGGTACCTAAAGTTATGCGCACAGACGTGTGAAATATTTCATCGGCATTCTACTGTACATCTCCTAAACACTGTTACTGTTATCACCCTGAAATTATGTACTGTATGTTGACAGAGATTGCTATGCTAAGTGCAAATATGCACCTTATGAAAACCTGCAAAACTACAACGCCAACAAGGCAGCCCAGAGAAGTTAAATATTTAAATGGATTTTACTCGCGATTTAATCATCCGAGCGCAGTGAAACGTGATACGGTAAATGTTTATGCAAGCCCTACTGGCATCTATCTTCTATATATTTAAAACAGTAAGGTGATTTTTGTTATCACGAGATAGAGAGAACGACAGAACCAATTTACTTCGTAGAGCACTCTAACGAAAGCTCTTGGCCTGTAGATTTGCAGAGTGTCTCTAAAATAAACAAATATATTACGGTATATTTTTAAATAAATATAGAAAATAGCAGAATTCCAGCCCCTCGCGCATGCGCACAATCCGACTGGGCTCATGACAAAATGGCGGTGAGAAGTCCATTAAAATGTAAGTTATTTAATAAGCTTCCACGTAATTGAAAACATACATTAACCAAGTTCTGACAATACAATATAATAACAGTATGAACATATACGAATGTATATTGATTTTATTGATAATGAATTGGATTATTTTCTTCAGATAGCGGCTTTTGAAGATAGTAAATGGTTGCGTCTGCATCTAAATGTGAGTGCGCGAGTAGCTATTTGGTTAAGGCGATTGACTATGGATCCAAGGATCGCAGGTTCGATCCCAACTCTCGCCAGTATTTTTTTTTTTTTTGCCACTGAAATATTGTTTTATCAAGGAGTATTAGTAAGGTTTTATGTCAGTTAAAGATACATATTTCTACACATTTTCTCAACACGTTTTATTTCCGTTTTACCATTGCATTACAGCATGTCCTCAATACGTCCTGAATACGTCGTTTGAATATCTGCAATCAGTTCCAGTGACTGACAACAGATGGCAGTACCTCGCCAATATAGTTCCAGTAACTGAGAGCACATTGCGTCGATATATTTAAAACACAAGGCATGGCCTTGATGGCGAGTTTTCGCGTGATAGTTAAATATTGTTTTATCAAGGATTATTAGTAACGTTTTATGTCAGTTAAAGATTCCTACATTCCCTCTCAATAAGTTTTATTTCCGTTTTACCATTGCATTACAGCATGTGGTCAAAAGAGCTAATATCTGCCATCAATTGCAGTAACTGACAACAGATGGCAGTACCTCGCCCATATAGTTTCAGTAACTAACAACAGATGGCAGCACCATTGCATCGATATATTTAAAACACAAAACATGGCGCGTTTTCAAGTGATGGAGAGTTATAGAGGGGAATTTTTAAGAAGGGAAACGTTGAAGAACATTAACTGACAGTTGAGTGTGTAGGCTATGTTGTTTATGTACTTTAATATTGCAATTTCTTCCCAATGCTTCGGTGGTCAAGTTGGTAGCATCCTAGGCTAAAAGTTATAAATTATGCATCGTCGATATACTCTTAAATTATTAGTGAAAAGGTAGTTTTCCAGGCCCTGGCGCGTGTCCACAATTGCTTTCGCCATGAGAGACACTTGGCAAACATAATTCGTTTGAAGGGCTCCGACATCGTTGTCACTCAGCCCCATGTACTTTGGTGTGTAAGTGTAAAATTTTCTCTGATAACCCGTATTATTGTGATAGCTGCATTACTTTGTGTATTTGTAATTAAGGTGGGAAATGGCAAGGTGACGGCCGAGGCCTTAAGTTAGGAACCATCCCGGTATTTGCCTTGAGTGGAAGTGGGAAACCACGGAAAACCACATCTAAGATTGTCGAGGTGGGAATCAAACCTTCCTCTTCTTAGTTATACCTCTAGAGAATGAATGTGCCCCGTTTTTGCCCTCAGACCAGAATTAAATTTCTTGGCAGAGCAGGAAATGTAACCCGGGTCTCCGAGGCGATAGCCAAGAATGGGTGGGCTTCCATGTGTTAATACGATTTTTGACATGCACGGGACATAGAATTCTAAAACAGCCTCCATTAGGGTGACTGCCGAAGTGAGTATTGAGTATATGCCTAAGCTCATTCCAGTAGTTGGCGAAGTTATTCTATGTTCCCCTGCAAAATATACTGCCATAAACTATAACAGGTGATGGAAATAGCTTATTTAGAGCAGTTTTGTACTGTTTATATCAAAATGAAGAACGTCATTCTGCGCTGCGTTTTCAAGCCATTGCCAAACATTTCGCTGGCAGGAACAATTATAAGGAATTTATTGTAAGCGATCAGTCTCATCGCATTCTCCTCACCAACCAACTTGAGTATGAGAGTCTCTGGACGGTCATGTTGAACTTCATTGTATAAGACAGTTGTTTAATGATTATTTGTTTAGAGTACTGAATCTAACTACGCAGTTGATTTCGGCAATGGAAGTATTTTTTGCCAGTTAATATTTAGCGGCTCCGATATTGCAGGTCACTATAGTGTTATCGAATAATACGAAGCCACATTTAAAATCCAATATAAATAGGCCATTTCAGAAACAATTCCAGATGTTATGCAGTACAGTGAAAGGTCTTTGACGATCAAATGTAAACATTGTTCTACATTGTATTTCTCTTGCGTAAAATCTACGCGCGGTTACTTTGGCCTTTACTGTTGTGATGGTAAAATTGATCTGCTGAAATATAAAATATTTGCCAAGCTGCAACAATGCAATGATATTAATTTTAAAGTCATTGAACTTATATCCAGTAGTTCAAACACATACATCAGCGTTAACATATTGGCGAACATAATTCATTTGATGGACTTAGACATCGTCGTCACTCAGCCCCGTCTATTTTGGTGTGTGAGTGTAAACTTTTCTCTGATAACCTGTGTTAATGTGATGGCTGTGTTGATGTGTGCATTTGTAATTAATGTGGGGAATGGGGAGTTAATGACCGAGGCTTTAAGTTAGGAACTATCCCGGTATTTGCCTGGAGTGGAAGTGGGAAACCACGGAAAACCAAATCCAAGATTGTTGAGATGGGAATCTAACTTTGCTCTTCTTAGTTTTGCCTCACGAGTGCGCCCCGTTCCAGTCCTCAGACCAGAATTAAATTTCTTGGCAGAGCGGGGATCGAACCTGGAATCCGGGGCAATAGCTCAGAATGTAGCCTTAAGAATGGGCTTCCCTGTGTTAATACGATCTTTGACAAGCACTGAACATATAATTCTAAAACTCCCTCCATTACTGTGGCTGGCGAAGTGAGTCTATGCTCATTCCAGTAGTGGCGAAGTGATTCTATGCTCCCTTGCATAATTTACTGTCATGGAAATACAAAGTATTGTACCTTCAACAGGTGATGGAAATTCATTATTTACAGCAATTTCATTCTGTTTATTTCAAAACGAAGATCGTCATCCTGAGTTGCGTTTGCAAGCAAATTGCAAAAATTGCAAGGATTTTATTATTGGCGATCAATCTCATCGCATTCTCATCAGCAACCAACTTGAGAATGGAAGTATTCATTGTATATGTGAATATTATTGTTTATTGATTATTTGTTTAGAGTGCATAACAATGGGTCTAACCACGCAGTTGATTTTGGCAATGGAAGTAAGTTATTATTTGCCATTTAATATTTGGCGGCTACGTTGATGCAGGCCACTATAGTGTTATATAAAATGACGTTAATTTGGGCAGAAATGCTGCTATAAATAAACCCATTTGACGAAATAGAACATTAGCCGCAAAAAAGTGGGAAATCGGAGAAAAATACGAAGCCACTTTTAAAATCCAATATAAATATGGCATTTCAGAAACAATTCCAGATACTATGCCGTTACAGTTTAGGGTCCTTGACGAACAAATGTAAACATTGTTCTGCACTGTATTTCTCTTGCGAGAAATCTACACTTGATTACTTTGACCTTTGCTGTTGTAATGGTAAAATTAATCTGAATAAATATAAAATATTTGACAGGCTTTAACAATTATTTTTCACTGGAGATGATATCTCAAGGAATTCCAGAGGGGCTAATCGGCAGTACAATGCTATGTCCTTCGTTTCATGGCGCAGCGGTCAAGCTGTATGCCTCTCACCAAGGCGGATCGGGTTCGATTCCCGGTCAATGCATGTGAGATTTTTGATGTGAAAGGCCATGTCCTGTGGTTCGGATTCCACGTTAAACGGAGGTCCCGTGGCTTATGATCGCGAGATTAACGGTCACGTTAAACTGCAAGCTTCCTTCCATCCTTCGTTTCATTTGGTGCCAATGTTACTGTGCCACACGCACACGGTCCACATTGTTTTAAAATGTGTGGAATTGCACATCATCGCATTTCTTCGTTATATTCCAAAAATATAAGCGATGGTTTGCGGCCAGTTGTATTAGACTCATCAGAGTTCTTGAATTCCTTGGAACTAAACGACTGGCCGCCACATACTCCAAACGCTTGGCCCGTTATGCTGCTTAGAAATCTGAACGGTTCCCAAGGACTCCTAAATGCAACCATATTGCTTGGATTTGGAAATAATAGGTGCAGTTAAAATTAGGCAGAGATGTCTAATCCTTCGACTTGATTTAACACCATCCGATAAAACATTATCATTTTCTTTTAAGAGGCAATATTTTCCAATTCATTTGGCATACTTTATCACAATCAATAAAGCTCAAGGGGAAACTCTGGAACGTATAGGCCTCAATTTGCCCCAACAATTTTTCAGTCATGGCCAGCAGTATTTTGCAATGTTGAGAGTGCAATCTTCTGACGCCCTCATAGTTTCAATAGAGTCAAAAAATAATCGTACAAAGAATGTACAGTAGGCCTATATAAGAAAATTCTTCAGTAAATATTTTTCTATTGACCGTCATGTTTTGACGGGTTTCAACTAGTCTAATTTAATTCACTTGTGCTCATAAACTCAAGATGACGGCTGTGCGAAATTTGAAACATTAAGTTTTTATTTTATGGGTTCTAATCATGCGAACGAATAGAACGTTTGTATAATAGACCAATGCAATAACCTTCTACTGGTACACAACTCTATGACCTGCATATAAAACAATCCAATCGAAATTTTATGTTCTTCAGCCCGGTCAACACGATTCTACCCAATTGTAATGGGTGCTTCCCTAATCCCGAAAAACATTAAATTTAAGGCAATGGTGAAGAAGTAGCTCAGTGAAGAACTATCCATCTATCCTACTGGCCTTTTCAATTAAACTCTTCTGCCTATGCACTAAATAGCTTTTGTTACACGACTTATGTCTCCACCAATACCATTTAATCGAGAAATTATATGCTAAAATACGAAGTACGTCCAGAAAGTAAGTTCCGTTTGGTAATAACATTAAATTGTGTACAGATACAGAAAAAATATTTATTGTACAAAATTCTACAACCCTTAAACTACTTTTCCACATAACTGCCGAAATGTTGCAGGCATTTGTCGTATCGTGGCACGAGTTTTTGTATACCTTCTTCATAGACGTGTGCCGCCTGTGTCTTCAACTAGTTGTACGTTCCGCTGCAGCGCAGTTCCGCATATGCGCGGTAGACGCCCTGTATCAAGGAGAAGAAACGTGCGCCATTTGGAGAGCGCTGTCAGCCACGTACGCGTTGTTGTGCATGTTTACTCGTACAATGTCGGTGTTGATTGAAAATCTCGCCGCTTGTGAAATCAGATCTGTGATTCGTTTTCTGAATGCTAGGAAAGTGAAACCAATTGAAATTTATCGGCAAATTTGCGAAGTGTATGGACAAAATGCGATGAGTGATTCAATGGTGAGAAGATGGGTCCGACAGTTCAATGAAGGACGTAGTGAAGTGCACGATGAAGAACGAAGTGGGCGTCCATCATTGGTTACAGAAGAACTGATTCACGCGATTGATGACAAGATCCGGGAAAACCGCAGGTTTACAATTAGTGCTCTCGCTATGGAATTTCCCCAAATCTCACGATCACTAATTCATGAAATTGTTACCGAAAAACTGAACTTTCGTAAACTTTGCCGACGTTGGGTACCAAAGATTCTTGCGGAGCAACACAAAACAAAACGGATGGGTAGTGCACTTCAGTTTTTGACCCGTTACAATGAAGGCGGCGAAGAATTTCTGACACAGATAGTCACAGGAGATGAAACTTGGGTTTCTTACGACATCCCTGAAAGTAAGTGGCAATCAATGGAATGGAGGCACACTTCATCCCCAGCAAAGGTTAAGCCGAAACAAATCTTGACACCTCGGAAAATGATGTGCACAGTGTTCTGGGACTGGAAAGGCATCTTACTCATTGATTTCTTACCGCGTGGTCAAACAATCAACGCAGATGCTTACTGCGAGACACTTAGGAAATTGCGCCGCGCAATACAGAATAAGCGCCGAGGGTTGCTGTCAAAAGGTGTTGTTTTTCTTCACGACAACGCACTACCACACACTGCAAATGTGATGAAAAAACCTCCTACAGGGATTTGGCTGGGACGTGTTTGATCACCCTCCGTACAGCCCTGACCTCGCTCCTAGCGACTTTCATCTGTTCACACATCTCAAGTCTTTCTTTGGCGGTCAACACTTCAACAATGACGACGAGCTGAAAGAAGATGTTTCCAACTGGTTAAAGACACAGGTGGCAAACTTCTATGAAGAAGGTATCCAAAAACTTGCGCCACGCTTTGACAAATGCCTGCAAAAGGTCGGCAGTTATGTGGAAAAGTATTTTAAGAGGTGTATAATGTTGTGCAATAAATAATTTTTCTGTATCTGTACACAATTTAATGTTATTACCAAACGGAACTTACTTTCTGGACGTGCCTCGTATATAACTTAAAATATCGATGATTAAGACTCCTCCCTCGAGATGGTATATTTTTATAACGAGGCATAGGAGTGTAATACATGAAAAGCCAAATGCACGGTTTCTATGATTTATAAAAAGTGAGGTACAGAGTTTAGTGCCATTAGACTATGATTATTATAATATACCATCATACAAATCTTCTCTTCAGTCGCTTAAATAAGATACGTGAAATAGAAAGAATAAGGTTTCAAATTTTGAAACTGCTCCGATTTGAATTTTTGAAAATATTTGTCTCCATACAAGCTCTGAATAAAGATTCTCTGTGCTTAACTTCATTACTCTCGGGTGATTAGATCGCCAGGAAAGTAATTTTAATTTTTGGAAAATCACTTAGCACAGTGAGTCTTTATATAGATATGTTCAATTCTTTTCAGAAATTGAAGTTTACAATAGTTCGAAAATTTAAAACTATATTATTTTTCTCGTATCCTTTTCAAGCGCTTGAAGAGAAGATTCGTTTGATAGACCATTATAATAATCATTATCTAACGACGCTACGTTCTGTAGCTTACTTTTCGTAAGTCATAGAAGGCATGCATTTGATGTTTCTTAAAATGAACTCCGCGACTCGTTACAGAAAGATTTCATCTCACGAGAGGAGATACTGAAAGCTATAATATTCTAGCACATAATTTCTCAATGTAATGGAGGAGTTGGTGGAGATTGATTTAAGGAGTAGTATAATACGAAGGACATCTACCCCAAATTTATATTGCAGGCATCGTAAATGATGGATTATACGAAGCACATACTCGTATTCTTTTGTGTTCCATTGAACCTGTCTCTCGGTAAGTTGAAAAACCAGTACACAATTCATTTGTGTTGTATTCGTGTATTACAGATAAGTCCCATCGTGTAACATATTTTCCAGTGCTGGAGGTGTGTTGACGTGAGTTACCTTGAGGAGCAACGCAAGCTTTTATTTAAGACATGAACATGCACCAGTACCATAATTAGAGCATTTTGATTTCTTAAAATATTGTTTCTATGTTGTTGTTTTTTGTCTGAAATGACTACAATTTATGGATATTGAGTTTTGAGTTTGAAATTGCTGCTCTATAATTTATCACAGCATAGGTCGTGGACCAAAATATATTTTGTACATCTGGAAAATCCTTTTAATAGGTGAGAGAGTTTTGATTGGAAGAGGCTGATAGGATAAACGATATTAGGATATTTAAACCTTCACGGAAATACATGTTTCATTAGTGTAGAATAGGCTGTTTACCTAACTGTAACGTTAAAAATAAATGTTAGGGATGGCACCACCATAACTTATGGATTGATGTGTTTATCGGATTATTGTATTATTCGGCAGATTTTAGCCTTCATCATCCGACACATAGGATCGATATGACAAGGAATATTTTGTTTACATGTTGTATTTTTCAAAATTATGAGATTTTCGTTTGTGTCATGTACTTAGCATGTTGTTTATTTCGCGTGATAGTACTCTCGAGGGAATTTATAGGACGAATCGGTGGGTGTATTTTTCGTTCGGGTGGGTTTAATTAGATTATTATTATTATTTCTCAAGGGATTGTTGCCACTGAATAAACCACTGAAAGATTATTTTTACTTAATTATCAAGCTTTTCTGTTAGTAGTTTGTAATTTTCCTCGTTGCCGACATGTATTTTGGGCTACACTTACCTTCCAATCCACTACGCCCCAAGCATAATAGTGTCATGCTTGAACTAGTTTAAAAACATGTAAGATCTATGTGTGTTTGTTTGTGATTGGATCTTCCAGTGGTTGATTTCAGCCGTCAGCCGTGTGACATTTTGGACCAAACGGGTACAGTACGTGGTATATTTAAGGTTAAATGTCACGTCTCTCTACGTAAACGGAATTTATTCACCAGGTTGCCTGAATATGAACTCCATTCTGTGCATGCATCGCATGTTGTGGGATTCTCCCAAATGATGTCGGCAGATATAAGTTAACTTAATTCTTGTATGTACTTCATAATCATATTTATCTCTCGTCGTCTCTATATTCTACCAAGGATGCTTATTAGATTTTAATTCAGGGCATATTCAAGTATCAGGACTGCGAATAGATTCAAGGATTTTTCGCTTTAATTCAATGTGTTCTTTGATGCGGTACGCGAGGGAAGCACTTTCCGGAATTGATCTTGGAATAGCTGAGAGCTTATTGAGTTTGGCGAGCGGTATCCTCCCTACCTGCGGATATCAGGTTGCTTTCAAGTGATGGGAGAGAGGAGTCCAACACCGACAGAGAAAAACTTAATTACCTACCAACACAGCCAACAACACGAGGCGCGAGGAGGCAGAAGAACTCGGAAGCATTCATCCAATATCTACAAGTAGCCAACATAAGGGATAGCCTGGATGTTCTGATGAGTTTTAGAACACTTCAAAGTTGAAACTTGCCCGATCCATTGAATTAAATTTAAACCTTAAATTTAAAACATATCTCTTCACTTTTTCAAATCTATCCTTAGCTGAGATCCAGGTTTCATTTAGGCATCGTCAAGAAATTTGATTCTTGTCTGAGGTTTAGAACGGGGAACACACAGCCAAAGCAAAACTGAGATGAAGTGATTTCACTTTCCATCTCACGTAATTTTAGAAATGGTTTTCCGAGATTTCCATGACTACAAGGCAAATATAATCAGTTTGTATATTGAAGCCACTACACCTTGTTATCAAAAGCAATAAAATAAGTCTGAAAAATAATTGTACAAAATGTGAATAATCTAACAAGAAGTTCCTGGAAGAACTAAATTGCCTATTTTCATATATTACACCTGTTTTTTCCATTTAAAAATATCTCCCACCCATTAAACCATGTAACGGTATTCACTGGGGAAAACCTGTGTGAAAATAAATTTAAAATAAAATAAATTAAAAATAAAATGTAAATAATGGATAATTAAAAATTGTAAAATAATAAAGAAAATAAAAAGTAAAAAATAAAGAAAATAAAAATGAAATCAAAAATTAAAAAAAAATGAAATAAAATAAAATTTAATTAAATTAAATTATAAAAACAGTTAATAAATAGAAAGATACATAATAATAACAACATTGTAATATTAGGCCAGAAACCACACTGCTCTGTCCCGAAAGACAGCAATAATCAGTCAGTCAGTCAGTCAGTGGTATTTTGTATAGTACTGCATTAGATATGAATGAGATACCCTGCGTTGATGATTAATTAAATTCATAGGTTTTCCTGCGTTGCTTTTCCTCTTCATTGTGGTTTCATGTTGAAATTTTACTGTAGTATTTGAAGGAATTGTCGCCTCCGTGGTGTAGTGGTCAGCGTGCTTAGCTGCCACCCCGGAGGTCCGAGATACGATTCCCGGCTCTGTCATGAAACGTTAAAAGTGGTACGAGGACTGGAAAGGGGTCTACTCAGCCTCGGGTGGTCTAAATGAGTAGAGGGGGTAAGGCCACGGCCGTCTCCTTCCCTCTTCCTTTCCTATCCCTCCCAATCTTCCCATTCCCCATAAGGCCCCTGTTCGCTTTGCGGTGAGGCCGCCTGGGCGAGGTGCTTGTTCGCCCCCCCAGTTGTATCCCCCGATCCGATGTTTGAAGCTCCAGGACACTGACCTGGAGGGGGAAAAGGTTGGATCCCTCGCTGACTCGAAGGGAAAAGCCAATCATGGAGGGTAAGCCGACCAAATAAATAGCCTTAGGCTAGCAACCATTTATTAATACTTTTTGGCTGGTATTAATGGCCGTTCCATGAACGGGTACTTCGACTAATTATTTCATAATAATTGCTCAAGTAATTACAACAGACATGGTATTTCTTTTTTATGCCTTGGAATGGCACGTCACTCGACCATATTGCCATGAAAGTATGTTCATTCTTGTTCTTCAAAATCGGAGATTCAATAGAGACAGAATGGACAAAAATGGATAACATTGAAAGGAACCACCCATTACAATTGGGTACAATCGTGTTAACAGACTTTAAAATATTAAATTTTTGTTATTAAGGCAACACTGGAAATTGGCTTCCAACACGAGAGATGGTCAAATAATGCCAGACGTCCGGCGTGTGTCACTCTGGAAACAAATAGAACCAGAGGGGTTTAACCTTAAAGAAGAACTGCCTTATATCACCTGGAGGTCCTTAAACCGGATTGAGAACAGGAGTTCGTAAGTGTCTTAGCAACCTTGTGAAGTGCGGTTGGGCAGAAGATCCAAGATGTGACTGTGGAGAAATCCAGACTCCACAACACCTGCTCACGTGCGAAGATCTTAATGACACCTGCAGCCAGGAAGACCTTATGTTCGCCACAGACCGAGGGATAAGAGCTGCAGAGTTCTGGAAAGGAAGAATTTAGTGTGTCTCGCGGACACGGAAAAATGTAATATATGTATATGAAAATATTGAAAATCAACAATTTTGCATGTAAGCCACATTGGTAGTATGGATTTTTTTTCGACTCTTACGCTTCAAATTATAATATTTGTTTGTAACTTCGTGTTATGTCGATGTGATGGGGTAAAGCACGTGATGGGATGGTCCATCGTAGTGCCGCGCCAGAACGCGTGCGTGTAGACGCACACATGCATGCACGCACACACACACACACACACACAGGAGTAGCGTGTCCACATCCAGACTGGAAGACTCCGGGTTCACTCCACATCCTGGTGCCAGCAAGACTACTTTCGTACCTGACATTTAATTGAAATAGCTACTAAAAAATTCATATTTACTCCATTTGGTTCGCGTGTTACCTAAAAACACGGAAAACACAATACAATGAGAAATTCCTTCCTGTTAAGCCAGGATAGATTAGCACGAACCCACTACTCAGAACATAAAAGGAAGCATTATCAGGAGAGCAACCTGAAATTAGTTCATTTATAAATATTCTTGTTTAAAAATGGAAATGAGTGATATGAAATTCCACACTTTTATGGACAGAAACAATGATAAGGAGCAATGCTAACTAGCAGTGTTTAAATCCTCTATTAAAATAATGACGTGATAAACGTGATGTTTGTATTTACCAGTATTTCTGTTAATATTTCAACAAGTGCTCAGGACAGGATACAAATTTCGAATGTTTGATGCTTTTCAGTCGGTCAACACGATTGTACCCAAATATGATGGGTTATTCCCTAATCCTGAAAAAATTACATGAGCAAAATAAATACACTTGGATGACCAGTTTCGATCGTCAAGCGATCATCTTCAGATCCATTACACTTAGGCTACAACATTTTTATGTCTGAAAGTATGGGTGAAAATATATGCACACTTCTTTAGTTGCGGTGTTAGTTGAGGTAGTTCAACACGTCAATATTTGTTTGTTATAGACTATGTGATGTTTTGTTAAAATACTGAAAGTGGTGATCGACCTCCTAACTTGCTTATTTAGAGTGAATATGTGATTGTCGTTAAATGGTTAATTCAGGTTGTAGTATTGTACAGGCTACTTCTCTGATTGAGTCTTGCGTGTCCTGGTAAGAGCAGTTGTCTTCTTCACTATCTACACTCAACTGGAGGAGCATCCTGTGGGCCAGGGTCTCTTATATACCTGGGTATTTCTCCTTTCGCATACCTACGTTTCTGTGTTCGTCGTACAAATGAGACTGTATGTGGCCAAGTCGAGAAGAATGGATACACTATACAATGAACACAGAAATGCGATAAAGTATGGGACGTACTTGGTCGTATGCGAACACATGTGTGACGCAGGATACATTTTCTCTAACATTGAAACCGACATAAAAATAATTCATCCCGAACCGTAAGGCAGATCTCTTGACATAAAGGAAGCAAACGAGATACACTTAGCTAAAATAAACAACCTCAATAATTTAAACGAACACACATTCATGCAGAGTTCACCCCTCTTCACTCTATTAGAAAACACATCCCGTCGGAAACAAGACAAGTTCGCCTAAATAAGGGATTCATAAGGGAACCATGTTATTGGATCGGGATATACGATGTATCTTGTTCTTCAATAAACCGAGGCCGGTATACACGGCAGTATTCAAGGTGCCGGGACATTCTCATTGGACCGAGCAGCGCTTATATGGCTATTAGCTTATGCGTGGCGAGAATTGAAACCAGGTCTTTAATAGTTGAAGATTATCCTGAGTACAGTAACGTGCACCACATCCGAGAGACTAGACTTGGCCACATACAGTCACTTATTGATTATATAATATATACGAGTACATTCTATCCCGTCCAGTCTTTTGGAAAAGTCGTGTTGACCGACTGAAGAGCTATAACTTACAGTTTGTATAGGAAACAAAATGGCTTCAAAACTTTATATATATGATGTAATTTTGTTTGTATACTAATATAGTTTGTTTGCTATTCACTCAAACATATCCTATTGGATCTCCATCCCACGGTAAGCCGAAACATCTGCAAACCAAACAATCATTCCAAGATATAACTCTCCCTTATTCCTCATAAACTAACAGTACTATGTTACGAGGAGCTGATGACCACGATGTTCTATCGTTTAATGGAAATGTTACTTCCACTACAACTTCAGTGGCATGGGATACACGTCTTTTTGAACAGCTTCTATGGAATAAATTCTGAACACAAGCGTTAAACTCGTGAAATGTTATTCCCCTCATAAGTCAGAACGTGGAAGTAAACTTTTGTTACTGCATACTTCCTACGACAATCATCTCTGTTATGGCCTTCCTCGAAGTTGGTCCTTAGTTCCGAGACGGGATGCCATTAAAAGAAACACACTCATATATTCCCTGTATTTACCTCGGCACGACTCTAACAACAACAAAAGCCGGAAGCCGGCGAGCGTTGCGACGCCAAGGAATCTCCCGGCACGACACATCGCATGTGACCAGCAGACGTCTCCACTTGCTGACTTCCCGTGATCGGCTCAAATAAAACTCACCACAAAGAAATCTCCCCGCTGATTGTATAGTTACACTTCTTTTGATGAAACTTGATAGCTACTCCAGGAAACCAACTTCCCTTCGCAAGAGATGTGGTACCACATCAATTAGCAAACTCTCTCTTCATTCATAGTTTCCTTGAGAAGTTAAGTTCTGCTATCTACAAAATTAAACTTTTAATACGCAATGAAAAAGGAAAACATTTTCATTTTACAACCATTCCGGTTCAAACGACAAGAAAAATAAGCCATGTGCTATGCTCTTATTATGAAATTCAATTTTCGTATTTCAAACACAAAATACCGGATACTAAGATCGACTCAATTTAAATTAAAAAAACAAGTAGTTCCGTGAAGAACTATACAGCCTATTTTCATATATCCTACTTATGTTAACTGCCACTATCAACATACAAAATTTCAGTTTGATTGCTGTAATAGATTCGTAGATATTGAGAATTTATATTTATATTTCGGATGGTCGCCATGTTGAATTTTATATACGTCGGTCCTAAAGTTATGTACTGTTACATGAAGATTATTGTGTACGTGTAGCATTCAAACTTCAATCGCATGATTAGGACACAAGAAGTAACAAGGAGATTTTGAAATTTCGCTCAGCTGCCATCTTGTGGTTATGGAAACAATTGAAATAAATTAGATGCCAGTGGATTAACATTCGTATAAGGATTTACTGTACCAAGTTTTACTGCACTCGGATGGTTAAATAGCGAGAAAGTCCATGTGAATATCTATACTTCGCATCGCCGCCATGTTGGATTTGTGATCACCAGGTTATTTCAAGTCCTATAGGTGAACTTAAGTTCATTGCCCCAATGAACATAAAAAATTCAGTTTGCTATAATAGATTCGTAGATATTCCGAGCCGTCTAAATATTTCAGATGGTCGCCATGTTGGATTGTTAAATGTATAGGCCATAGAGTCATGTACCATTAAAGGAAAAATATTGCGTAGGTTCATTATTCAAACTTTCACATCGATCGCATGATTACGACACAAAAAATAAAAAAATAATTTTAAAATTCGCACAGCCGCCATCTTGAGGTTATGTAAACAATTGAACTAAATTATATACCAGTGCATTAAAATGTATATAAACATTTCCTGTACCAGATTTCATTGCGTTTGGAACATTAAATCGCGAGAAAGTTCTATTTAACATTTTCAAATTCGCTTGGCCACCATGTTAGTTTTGTAGTTAACCGGTGTTTGAAAGTCATATAGATGAACTTCCAGTAGTGCCCTTTATCTCCGTACAAAATTTCAGGGTGATACCGCTAATAGTTTCAGAGATATAGAATGCCGGTCAAATATTTCGCACATCCGCCATCTTGTAGTTATGTAAACAATTGAACCAAGTTAGATGTCGGTGCATTACAATGTGTATAAACATATACTGTACCAAGTTTCATTACGTTTGGTTGGATAAATCGCGAGAAACTTCTATTTAAATGTCTCAAATTCGCGTGGCCGCCATGTTGGTTTTGTAGTTACCAATTTTTCAAAAGTCACATAGGTGAACTTCTAATAGTTCCCTTTATCACCGTAATAAATTCCTGGGTGATATCGGGAATAGTTTCGGAGATATTAAATGCTGGTGAAATATTTCGCACAGCCGCCATGTTGGATTGGTGTGACGTAACAAAATTTGAAGGGCATAGTCGGGGTCGCCCGGAATTGTGCTATGAACTTACCGAGTTTCATTGAAATCGCTCCAGTCGTTTAGAATTTATTAGGGGACACACACACACCTCACACACACACACACACACACGCACACACACACGGACAAAAGGTGATCTCATAAGCCTATTTTTTCAAAATTGAAAATAGGCTAATAATAGAAAGCTCGCCCCTCCTGGCTGAGAGAGGGCACAAATACCCTCAGGAAAGAAGCTTGTTGTTGTTGATTCGTTTGAGAGGCTTGGACATCGAGGTCATTTAGCCCCGCGTACATCAGTGCAATCAAACATAAATAAATAAATAAATAAATAAATAAATAAATTTAAAAGAAAGAATAAATTATTAAATTAATTAATTAATAAAAGTGTCTGATAAACGGTGTTATAGTGAAGTCTGTAATAGTGTGTACAATATTTGTACCCCTTTATTCAGTTATGTTCGTCATTCACTTAGGCCTAATTTTAGTGGAGGTTCAATATTATTCAAAATTATTCGCACGATAGCTGTTGTTGCTGTTGTTGATTAATTTAGGGGCTATGCAACATTGTGGCCTTATAGACCCATTTACTTTTGTAAGTGTAACTTTGTGATGGCTGTATTCGCGTGTGTATTTGTAATTGGGGCTGCTAGAATTTGGAAGGAGGTGGCCGTGGCCTTAAGCGAGGAGCCATCTCTGTATTAGCTTGGAGTGGAAGTGAGAAATCATGGAAAACCACTTCTAGGACAGCTGAGGTGTAAATATAACCCAACTCTTCTCAGTTCTGCCTCACGAGGCTGTTAGTACACCGTTCCAGCCCTCAGATCAGAATTTTATTTCTTGGCAGAGCCGGAAATTGAACCCAGACCTCAGAGATGACAGCTAAGAATGATAGACATTACGTCACGAGTTGGTCCTTCTCGATAGCATTTGTAGCGACGGATGTACTTTGTATTTGGTGTCGGTTTTCGCTCTAGTTATTGATAAACGTTATGTTGTTGTTTGAGTCTTCAGTCTTTTCACTGATTTGATGTAGCTCTCTATTCCCCCTTCCTGAACTAATCATTTAATCTCTACATAGCTACCACACCCTACGTCCGAGGCAATCTGTGTAATATATTCTAACCTTGGTCTACCACTACAGTTCTTGTCCTCGACACTTCCTTCCTTAACTAAGCTTGCTATTCCTGGGTGTCTTAGTATTGGTCCTACCAACCTATCTCTTCTCTTCATTAGCAGTCGCCAGAAACATCTCTCCTCTCCCACTAGTCTTAACACCTCTTCCTTTGTAACCCTATCTACCCATATGATCTTCATCATTCTCCTTTAACACCACATTTCAAACGCTCCAATTCTCCTCTTTTCTGCTGCACCAATAGTCCAAGTTTCACTTCCATAGAGTGCCACGCTCCAGACAAATGCCTTCAAAAATGACGTGATAAAATATAATGTCAGTACTGCCATATGCATGAATAATTGATGAAAGAAACACATAGCCTACACACCTCATGCTAAATTTGTCAACTATTATTACCGTCAATAACAAACGTCGCTGCAAACGTTACCGATTAATACTGTACATTACAAGCCGAGAACTAGTTTTTGCGGTAAATATGGTTCGAAAAGTTGCCCAAATCGACTAATGAGCAGTATTAACCTGCCGTGGAGCTTCCGTGGCTTAAGCGGCAGCACACCGGCCTCTCACCGCTGAGTCCGTGGTTGAAATCACGGTCACTCCACAGCTGGACAAAGCGGAGGCAGACAGGTATTTCTCCGGGTACTCCGGTTTTCCCTGTCACAAATTTCATTCGAGTAACGCTCTCCACTATCACTTCATTTAATCATTTCCCCAGGGGAGTGCGGCAGGCTTCAGCAGCCGACACAGTTCATATCTTTGCCGCTAGATTGGGGCTTCATTCATTCCATTCCCTGACCCGGTCGGTCGATTGGAAGCAGGCTGTGGATTTTCATTAATCTGCCGTGTCGAAAGTTTACAATATCTCATTCTTGGAAAAAATAATCAATTTTACTGAGAATGATTTAGTGTGAGGAAGTAATGGGATTCACAGGGGCATTTCCAGTATCATTCACTATCGGAGCTTCCACCCACATTACAACAACAGCTTGTGGCTGAAAAAAACAAATTTCCTGGCTCCCGGCCATATGTCAAACATACAATTAGACTTTTTTTGTTGGTTTGTTCCGTAGTTTAGGGGCTGCGACAACGCGGTCATGTAGCCCCGTGTACTTTGGGTGAGTGTAGAATCTGTCTGATAACCGGTGTTATTTGTGGTTACTGTATTAGAGTGTGTTTCTGTTTTCAATTCAAGTAAGGACTGCAGACATTGCATTTTTTCAAGTAGTTCCTACTTTTGCCGCCAAACGCCACCGTCAACGACTACTAGTTCAGAACTTGGTTACCAGACGCCACCGCAGTCGGTTCCTGGCGACGAACGTAGGAACCTACGAGCGTTTGCCAATTGTTTAACTCCAATTTAGCTTCACAATGGTGTAATTAGTGGAAGGCTCTTTAACATGCCATAAATCTATGACATGGGACCGCCGGCTATACTTCCCCTCCAAAGGAAGGGATTTTTAACGCTCCGACGACTTCGGCCGGGTTTGAACCCGCGATCTTGGGCATAGAAGCTCAGCATGCTACTAACTGCGCTACCGAAGCCGCACAGATAGACTTTACTGACCCACGCCAATGGAACCATAAGTCATTTCTGCACCTTTGTAGTACATTATATCATGTGGGTCATTGTAATGTTATTCTTTGTCACATCAATTTCTGTCTTTCTTTTTAAAATGTTTTTTTAAATACTGGCAACACTTAGGTTACTCCTTCCCTCTGAATTTAATGAAGCAGTTCGTGCATTTGAACTAACGAACATATTTTCCTCAGTACTCAACACAAAGGAATTGGGTTAATGATTCTTATGTTGGACTACCATTTCAAAATTATACTCTTTAACTTAAAAGCAGTCTGACAAGATCATTACTGACGTGCTGAAAGCAAAGTTTATCATGGTTCCATTTCAAATCAATAGTTTCACTCCATACAACACTACCACGTCCTGTACGTGTTGCTGTGAAAGTAGATTCTAGGCAGGGGTTTGAAGACTTTGAGCAGTAATGTGTGGCAAATATCCAGCAATTTCAACTACCAGGATTAGACAAAATACGAAAAGATTGGTTGGTTGGTTCTTAAGTTTAGGGGCTGCGACAACGCGGCCATGTAGCCCCGTGTACTTTGGGTGTGTGTAGAATCTGTCTGATAACCGGTGTTAATTGTGATGACTGTATTAGTGTGTGTTATCTGTCTTTTAGGTAGATTTCATTAGAAAGCTAACTATTGCAATGGGTACCATGTTTCGACTTCCGGAAAATTTCGACATAGCTTCGCGTTTCACATCCCCCAGACCCCAAAACCACCGTCAGTTCAAAAGTTTATATATAATTTATGTATATATATATATCAGTTTCTTTTGGACACGATAACTGGCGTAATTTTGCACCAATCACTTTGAATCTTTTACATAATATGTATACCTATAAAATCTCGGTCAAGTTCGTTAATGGGCAAGATCGGTCGAAGGGGGTAAAAATGGGGGGCTTTTTTCGAAAAAGTGAAATGTCACTATAACTCTCTTAATATGTGAAATATCGAATCCCTTCCAAGTTCATATTATGTGTCGGATAAGTGCCAAAAAATGTATGTATAAAATGTTTTTTGATAGCAGCAACCATTGGCCAATGGGGTGAAAAAAAAAGTGAGTTTTTTGGGAAACATTAATCATATCTCTCTTAATAGGCACAATATCAAAACTGTACAAAATGGACGATATTCCCCTAATAATTACCTAAAACTTCTGTCTGAAATAATTTTTGATACAACCCACCATTACGCCAAGGGATGAGAAAAATGATTTCGGAATTAGAAGAAAAAGCCAAGAGCCATCAGAGGTTACCATGACAAAGCTTCTAAATTGATGAGGGATGATCTATCAGAGGTTGCCATGACAACGAGATCACATTCAGTTTTCCATCTGACTATGTGGGAAGCGGCTTCGGTGACGTAGCCTAGCCTAGCATGCTGAACTTCTATGCCCAAGGTCGCGGGTTCAAAGCCGGCCGAAGTCGTTGGATTTTCAAAGAGCGCTGAAAATCCATCAGTATGCTTTCCTTCAGAGGGTAAGTCCAACGTTCGTTGCAAGTTACTGGTTGCGGTGGCATCTAGTAGCCAAGTTCACAGCTAGGTGTCGTTGAAGGTATATTTGGTACCAACATTAGGAACTACTACTTGAAATTGACTGTCTGCAGTCCTTACCCGAATTACAGACTAATACATCCATCACAATTAACACCGTTTATCAGACAGATTCTACACACACCCAAAGTACACGGGGTTACATGACCGCGATGTCGCAGCCCTAAACTGAGGCATCAACCAACATTTCTGCTGGTGATAAAATTTGACGTGAAGAAGTAACAGACTGTTAGATATTTACACATCAGTTCCGAACCTTGCATAAGGACGGTGTGACCACAAGTATAAAAATGGACCCCAAATGACAGGATGGTTACCGTCCCCCTAACACAATAAAATGTTAAAAATATGCATAGTAAGACGAAATAAAAGATAATTGAGCTCCAATTACATTGTAAAATACTTTCTCGCAATAAATGAGGTCTGATCCTTCTACGAAAACCTGCATATTTTGCCTATTATAGCCTATCCCCTAGTTTGCCCGGTGAAATCTACCTCCGCCTTCCGGCGTGCCGAGAGGAATTTTTTAAAATTCAAGTAAGGACTACAGGCTTTTGAATTTTTCAAATAGTTCCTACTTTTGCCGCCAAACGCCACCGTCAACGACTACTAGGTCAGAACTTAGCTACAGACGCCACCGCAGTCGACTCTTGGCAAAGAACGTAGGGACCTAAGATCGTTGTTTTACTTTACTTCCCCTCCGAAGGAAGGCATACTGAGGGATTTTTTACATTCTTGAAATGAATGAAAATCCACAGCCTGCTTCCAGTCTCTGACTGGATCAGGAATGGAATGAATGAAGCCCCCATCTAGCGGCGAGGATATGAACTGTGCCGGCTGCCGAGGCCTGACGCACTCCTCTGGGGCAATGATTAAGTGAATGACAGATGAAATGAAAATGAAATGATAGTGGAGAGTGTTGCTGGAATGAAAGTTTGACAGGGAAAACCGGAGTACCCGGAGAAAAACCTGTCTGCCTTCGTTTTGTCCAGCACAGATCTCACATGGAGTGACCGGGATTTGAACCACGGACCCAGCGGTGAGAGGCCGGCGTGCTGCCGCCTAAGCCACGGAGGCTTCGTTTACATTCTTAACCTATACAATTTAGCTTCACACAGGTGTAATTAGTGGAAGGTTATTTAACATGCCATAAATCTATGACATGGGACCGCCGGCTTTACTTCCCCTCCGAAGGAAGGCATACTGAGGGATTTTTAACGCTCTTAAAAAATCCGACGGCTTCGGCCGGATTTGAACCCGCGATCTTGGGCATAGAAGCTCAGCATGCTACCAACTACGCCACCGAAGTCGCCTACGAAAAGATTCATAATGTATAGGCTAGTCTGGTTGGTTGGTTGGTTCTTAAGTTTAGGGGCTGCGACAACGCGGTCATGTTAGGCTAGTCTAGTATTTCAATGGGTCTGATTAACTTTATCTTGTATCCATACATTCTCATTGTTTGAACGATTCATTGTTGTTTATGTACCGGTGTGAGGAATACATCTTCACGACCATAACTTCTACACATATAATAATATTATTAAATATAATATGTACAGATTTTTACAATACGGTGATAGTGAGAAGTTTCCATTCTTAGCATAGAACGCTAATGAGTTTGTCCTAGTTGGCAGGTGAGTATACGATACTGCCAATATCTGTGTTCACATAAGGCACACGCGCACTGATGTGTGGCTGTGTGGTATCCTCTTTGTACGCAGATTATGAAAATGAGAAATCCGTGGGCCGCGGTCCTCGTGAAGACGGGTTGCAGCTCGAAGTTTGCCTTCTTCCACTCTTCTGTTTCCATGGCAGAAGTTATACGGGGTGATTCTTGATGTAGGTTACAACTTCAATAATGTGTAATTACCTATTAGAACCACTTACAGACTTGGTTTATATGTCATTATATTGCAAAATACTTCAGGTTTTGACTCGCGTAGTTGCGCAGTTGTCCGCCACGCGCACCGCCCGTCACATTTTGGAAATGGCGTCTTTCATTGGAGAGGAAAGAGCGAAGTGCGTGTTCTGATTTGGTTTGCAGAAACCAAGTCAGCAACGAGTGTACCGCGGAGGTTTCGCACAGAATTTGGCAATGACCCACCCAACTTCAGACCAACAGTGTACAAATGGCACTAGACATTTATCGAAACATGTTGTTCTGTGGGACAGACATACTCCAGGCCGCGCACCTGTGACTGGTGATGTGGTGGAAACAGTTAGGGAGAGGTTCGTCCGCAGTCAGGAAAAATCAACACTGCGTCTGTCACTCAAAACTGGTATCCCTCAGACCACTATTTGGCGGGTGATGCGTCGACATTTGGCCATGAAACATACCAACTGCCCTTGGTACAAGCACCGAGTGTAGCGGATAAACATACCTGACATGAATTCTGTGTTGACATGTTGGATCGTGTCAGCCGTGATGAGTCATTCTTGAGCAATGTGGTCTTTAGCGATGAATCAACGTTCCACCTTTCTGGCCGAGTCAACACACACAATTGTCGTATTTGGGGCACGGAAAAACCACATGGGTACCGCGCGCAAGTGGTTCGTGACAACCCCCGAGTGAACGTTTTTTGCGCTGTTTCAAGAGAAAAGGTGTACGGGCCTATCTTCTTTGCTGAGAGAACCATCGCCCGCATCATTTATCTGGATATGCGAAAGAACTTCCTTATTCCACAGTTGGATGAAGATGACCACGATGGGCGCATGTGTTGGCAACAAGACGGTGCCCCGCCGCACTTCCTGTCAGACGTCAGGGTTTGCCCAAGATAGCGGGTTCAAACCCGGCCGAAGCCGTCGGATTTTTTAAGAGCGTTAGAAATCCCTCAGTATACCTTCCATCGGAGGGGAAGTAAAGCCGGCAGTCCCATGTCATAGATTTATGGCATGTTAAAGAACCTTCCACTAGTTGCACATGTGTGAAGCTAAATTGGATAGGTTAAGAATGTAAACAACGCTCTTAGGTTTCTACGTTCGTTGCCAAGAGCCGACTGCGGTGGCGTCTAGTAGCTAAGTTCAGAACATGGCCTAGTAGTCGTTGACGGTGGCGCTTGGCGGCAAAAGTAGCAACTATTTGAAAAATTCTAAGTTGCAGTACTTAAATTAAAAAACAGATAACACACACTAATACAGTCATGACAATTAACACCGGTTATCAGACAGGTTCTACACACACCCAAAGTACACGGGGCTACATGACCGAGTTGTCGCCGCCCCTAAACTTAAGAACCAACCACCAGACGTCAGGGAATTCCTTGATCATAGTTTCCCGGGTAAGTGGATAGATCGTGGTGGACCAATTACCTGGTCGCCACGGTCACCAGATTGCACACCACTGGACTTTCGTCTGTGGGGCTTTGTAAAAGATAGGGTGTACATTCCTTCCCTACCTTCAAATCTTGATGAACTGAGACATCGCATCACAACAGCCATCGCCTGTTACCCCCCGGAAATACTGGTTCATACGTGGCGGGAAATCGACTTCCGTTGGGATGTGTCCAGGATGACAAATGGTGCACACGTTGAGCCGTAATGGATTTGTAAAAAAAAACTGGAAGTATTTTGCTATGTAATGACATATAAACCAAGTCTTTAAGTGGTTCCAATAAATATTTACACATTATTGAAGTTGTAAACTACATCAAGAATCACCGTGTATACATTTTCGGGTCTACGTCTGTTGCTTTTACCTCCCTGCCCTTTTGTGGGCCTCATATGAACTTGCAGTAACGTTCTCGCCTGCTGGTCCCAAGGTTGCAGGATCGAATCCTGGTGCAGCCAGTTGGTATTTGCGGGTGCACAAATGTGAGGGAGATTTAATGATCTCTTTCGGAGAAAAGTTCCGGCACCCCGGCGTCTCTAAAAGCCTGAGTAGTTAACGGGGACATAAAACCCGTGTCCTCCCACGAGTTCCGATTCCCACCAGTTCCAAATTCTTGAGCGGATTAGCTATCTGCCAATTACACTACCTGAGCGAGTCCCATCAGTTCCGAACACTACCTGAGCGAGTTCCACCTTTGTTTTCTACAGCAAAATTGTATTAATTTGTTTATTACGGAAACAAATAAGGTCCATTGTTTGCGCCAGCCGGGGGTGCGTGCCCTCTTTAATGAATTGGATCTTCTAACAGATGGGGGGGGGGGGGGGGGGGGGGCGGACGTCATGAACCGGTAGCTCCCATAAGCAGCTTTCGCCTTGTCAGTATCTGTATCAGCACGTGCCTTCGTCAAAATAATCAGTTTTGAGCTATATTTACAAAGTTCTTAGAATACTGTAGTATCAGCATGTCGCTTCGTCTTAGAACTGTTTTTATCTTATTTACAAGTCACTTAGTAATCAGCACGTAGCTTCGTCAAATTGATCTATTAAATGAATTATTCTTCTCTTTATACTCTAATCGATATGTACAGCAAAAGACACAAACACAAATGATATACCTGGTGATAAGGCCATTAACTCTTCTAGGTCGCATCGTTTTCCAGAGATATTCGGAACTAGTGGGACTCATTGGCTTATTTACTCAGGCGTGAATATGAGTTCGGAACTCATGGGACGTTTTTCCTAAGAAATTTGTTTTCGGAACTCATGGGAATGGAACTCGTGGGACAGAACCCGTAAAACCAATGACAATATTATTATCCATATGAACTTGTTACTGTGTGTGTTGAAATTGTCTGGTAACCTGTAATTTATGATGGCACATATGAAGGAAACTCAAGCTGACTTCTAGAAGAACCAAGAAACGTGACGGAAGTTATGAACTCTGAACTGCCAAGATTTCATGCAATCTTAATCACTAAACCCATGCAATTAGGGGCTTGGGACATCTTGGATATCAGCCCCGTGTAGAAGGGTGTGTGTTACACTAACCTGATAACCTGTATTGTATGTTGTTGTTGGTTTTTTTTAGCGTATGGCTGTTATTGCCGGGAGTGCCCGAGGACATGATCGGCTCGCCAGAGGCTGTAGCTGCTTCTATGCGGACACCCGTGGGGTGAGCTACAAGTACCGTCGCGTGTGGAGTGTTGTCTGGGGAGGAAAGTGTGATTGTAAGGACGAGGAATTGGAAGGTAGCGGCTGTGGCCTATAGTTAGGGACCAACCCCGGCATTTGCCTGGAAGGAAAATGGAAAACCATATAAGACCATCTTCAAGGTTGCCGGCGGGGGGATTCGAACCTCCTAGCCTTCCGGATGTGACCGACTGCGTGCAACCACGCCGTAACGACCACGGCTAACTCACCTGTATTATATGTGATAACAAAGCTATATACCAGGTGATACCTTGTTCAGTCCCGTTGTGAGAAGTCCCAATTTCAATTCTAGAATGAAGTAACCACTTTAACTTCTGTACAGGGTGTAGTTGATATACATGAAGTCTGTTTAACTGGCGAGAGATTAGGCCATTCTAAGTATATTATGTCCATTCTACTTTTGGTACATCTCTTCAATTTAAAAAAAGTCCTCTCGGCACGCCGGAAGGCGGAGGTAGATTTCACCGGGCAAACTTGGGGATAGGCGAAAATAGGCAGAATATGCATGTTTTCGTAGAAGGATCAGACCTCATTTATTGCGAGAAGGTATTTTATAATTGGAGCTTAATTAACTTTGTTTTTCGTCATTTTATGCTTATTTTAAACATTTTATTGTCTTATGGGAACGGTAACCTTCTTGTCATTTGGGGTCCATTTTTATACTTGTGGTCACACTGTCCTTATGCAAGGTTTCGACACTGATGTGTAACTATGTAACGGTCTGTTACTTCTTCACGCAAAATTATATCTCCCGCAGAGATTTTGGTTGGTTCCTCAGTTTAGGGGCTGCGACAACGCGGTCATGTAACCCCGTGTACTTAGGGATGGCTGTATTAGTCTGTAATTCAGGTAAGGACTGCAGACGGTCAATTTCAAGCAGTAGTTCCTAATGTTGCTACCAGGTACTAATGTCAACGAAACCTACCAGTGAACTTGGCTACTAGATGCCACCGCAGCCAGCAACTCGCAACGAACGTTGGAACTTCCCCTCCAAAGGAAAGCATA
Source organism: Meconema thalassinum (assembly GCA_946902985.2). Classification (NCBI taxonomy): domain Eukaryota; kingdom Metazoa; phylum Arthropoda; class Insecta; order Orthoptera; family Tettigoniidae; genus Meconema; species Meconema thalassinum. Next base: position 1,904,723,703 of record OX336388.2, on the reverse strand, counting down.
CTGAGGGATTTTTAGCGCTCTTAGAAAATCCGACGACTTCGGCCGGCTTTGAACTCGCGACCTTGGGCATAGACATTCAGCATGCTTGCTACCAGTTACGTCACCGAAGCCGCTTCACACTTAGTCAGATGGAATTCTGAATATGATCTCGTGCAAGTGCGTTATCTTGGCAACGTCTGTTGGCTCATCCCTCATCAATTTAGTAGTGTTGCCATGGCAACCACTGATAGCTCTTGGCATTTTCTTATAATTCCGAAATCATTTTTCTCATCCCTTGGCATAATGGTGGGTCATATCAAAAAAAAATTCAGACAAAATTTTAGGTAATTATTAGGGGAATATTGTCCATTTTGTACGGTTTTGATATTGTGCCTATTAAGAGAGATATGATTAATGTTTCCCGAAAAACCCACTTTTTCCCACCCCTTTGGTCAATGGTTGGTGCTATAAAAAAACTCTTCAAACATAAATTTTTGGGCTTTATCCGACACATATAGTATGAACGTTGAACTGATTCGATATTTCACATATTAAGAGAGTTCTAGCAATATTTCACTTTTTCGAAAAAAAAAAACCCATTTTCACCCCGTTCTACCGATTTAGCCCAGTAACGAACTCGACCGAGATTTTATAGGTATACATATTCGGTAAAATATTCAAAAGTGATTGGTGCAAAATTACGGCAGTTATCGTGTCCACAAGAAACTGATATGCATATATATATAGTCTACACATATACATACATAAATTATATATACACTTTTGAACTGACGATGGTTTTGGGGTCTGGGGGATGTGAAACGCGAAGATATGTCGAAATTTTCCGGAAGTCAAAACATGGTACCCATTGCAATAGTTAGCTTTCTAATGAAATCTACCTCTGGTTGGTTCCTCAGTTTAGGGGCTGCGACAACGCGGTCATCTAACCCCGTGTACTTTGGGTGAGTGTAGAATCTGTCTGATAAACGGTGTGAATTGTAATGGCTGTAGTAGTCTTAATTCAGGTAAGGACTGCAGACGGTCAATTTCAAGCAGTAGATCCTAATGTTGCTACCAGGTACTACCGTCGACGACACCTAGCTGTGAACTTGGCTACTAGATGCCACCCCGACCAGCAACTCGCAACGAACGTTGGAACTTCCCCTCCAAAGGAAAGCATACTGAGGGATTTTAGCTCTCTTAGAAAATCCGACGACTTCGGCCGGCTTTGAAACCGCGACCTTGGGCATAGACATTCTGCATGCTACCAGTTACGTCACCGAAGCCGCTTCCCACTTAGATGAAAATACTGAATTTGATCTCGTGCAAGTGCGGTGTCATGGCAACGCCTGATGGCTCATCCCTCATCAATTTAGTAGTGTTGCCATGGCAACCTCTGATAGCTCTTGGCATTTTCTTATAATTCCGAAATCATTTTTCTCATCCCTTGGCATAATGGTGGGTCATATCAAAAATTCTTTCAGACAAAAGTTTTAGGTAATTATTAGGGGAATATTGTCCATTTCGTACGGTTTTGATATTGTGCCTATTAAGAGAGATATGATTAATGTTTCCCGAAAAACCCACTTTTTCCCACCCCTTTGGTCAATGGTTGGTGATATTAAAAAAGCTCTTCAAACATAAATTTTTGGGCTTTATCCGACACATAGTATGAACGTTGACCGGATTCGATATTTCACATAATAAGAGAGTTATAGCAATATTTCACTTTTTCGAAAAAAGCCCCCCATTTTCACCCCTTCTACCGATTTAGCCCAGTAACGAACTCGACCGAGATTTTATAGGTATACATATTCGGTAAAAAGTGATTGGTGAAAAATTACGGCAGTTATCGTGTCCACAAGAAACTTATATATATACTTTTGAACTGACGGTGGTTTTGGGGTCTGGGGGATGTGAAACGCGAAGATATGTCGAAATTTTCCGGAAGTCGAAACATGGTAGCCTACCCATTGCAATAGTTAGCTTTCTAATTAAATATACCTCTGGTTGGTTCCTCAGTTTAGGGGCTGCGACAACGCGGTCCTCTAACCCCGTGTACTTAGGGTGAGTGTAGAATCTGTCTGATTAACGGTATGAATTGTAATGGATGTATTAGTCTGTAATTCAGGTAAGGACTGCAGACGGTCAATTTCAAGCAGTACTTCCTAATGTTGCTACCAGTTACTACCGTCAATGACACCTAGCTGTGAACTTGGCTACTAGATGCCACCCCAACCAGCAACTCGTAACGAACGTTGGAACTTCCCATCCAAAGGAAAGCATACTGAGGGATTTTAGCGCTCTTAGAAAATCCGACGACTTCGGCCGGCTTTGAAACCGCGACCTTGGGCATAGACATTCTGCATGCAACCAGTTACGTCACCGAAGCCGCTTCCCACTTAGTCAGATGTCAAAGTCAACCCCTGGCACCATCCAGCCCATGACGGGCTAAGGCCGACCAAGCGACCGCTGCCCAGCCATTTGGCCTGCAGATATTGGGGTGACGCGTGATCAGCGCGTCGGGTCCCCTCGGCCGTTAATATTGGTATTCGTGATCGGGGTGCTGTCTCACTGTCAGACAGCTACTCAATTGTCCTCACGAGGCTGAGTGCACCCCGTTCCAACCCTCACGTCAGTTTTAAAATCCCTGACGGAGCCGGGGATCGAACCCGGGGCCTCCGGGTGAGAGACAGGCGCGCTACCCCAACACCACGGGGCCGGCTTAGTCAGATGGAAATACTGAATCTGATCGCGTGCAAGTGCGTTGTCATGGCAACGGCTCATCCCTCATCAATTTAGTAGTGTTGCCATGGCAACCTCTGATAGCTCTTGGCATTTTCTTATAATTCCGAAATCATTTTTCTCATCCCTTGGCGTAATGGTGGGTCATATCAAAAATTCTTTCAGACAAAAGTTTTAGGTAATTATTAGGGGAGTATTGTCCATTTTGTATGGTTTTGATATTGTGCCTATTAAGAGTGATATGATTAATGTTTCCCGAAAAATCCACTTTTTTCCACCCCTTTGGTCAATGGTTGGTGCTATCAAAAAACTTATTTGACATAAATTGTTGGCACTTATCCGACACATATTATGAACTTTGAATGGATTCGATATTTCACGTATTGAGAGAGTTATAGCGAAATTTCAATTTGTCGAAAAAAGCCCCCCATTTTCACCCCCTTTGACCGATTTTGCCCATTAACGAACTCGACCGAGATTTTATAGGGATACATATTATGTAAAAAATTCAAAGTGATTGGTGCAAAATTACGGCAGTTATCGTGTCCACAAAAAACTGATATACATATATATATATATATACATATATACATAAACATACATAAATTATATATAAACTTTTGAACTGACGGTGGTTTTGGGGTTTGGGAGATGTGAAACGCGAAGATATGTCGACATTTTCCGGAAGTCGAAACATGGGACCCATTGCAATAGTTAGCTTTCTAATGAAATCTACCTAATTAAACAAAGTCAATGCATTTATGTTAATAGCAGACGTGCCTGGCGTATGATTCCTCGAGACCATAGACGTCAACAGCGTGGTCATCTCCTTGTGGTTTTGACAATGGAACATTAAAAAGTATCTGGCTTCCGTTTCTTCGAGCGTATGCGTGTGTACAACAGCGTGAATCTTAGAGTTGTTGTTGTAATTTTAGAGTCTTGGGACATCGGGGTTATCACCCCCATGTCTGATAGCCTATATTTTATATGACTGTAGTAGTATGTATAATTGTATTAGGAAAAGAGATGAGTTAGGTGCCCCAGGACTTAAAGTAAGGTACTATCCTGGAATTTACTGGAGGGAATGTGGAAAAACACCATTCATTATAGCGGCTGTCAGCACAGGGCTTCAAACCTACGATCATCAGACTGGCAGCAGCTTCCCTTGCGGATATGGCTACACCACGGGGCTGAATCTCAGGGCTCAGAAATTAAACCCAGTTGTTGAAGGGGAAGTACTACGGCAAAACGCTGACGTGTTTTGATCTGTTCTGTAGAGGAGTGTGTCTACATTGCTCCAGACCTTTTACAAGCATCAAGCGTCTACCTCACACCCGGAGGTCTCGGGTCCGATTCCCGGCTCGATCAGGGATTTTAAAAACTGACGTGATGGCTGGAACAGGCTGCACTCTGCCTCGTGAGGATAATTGAAGGCTGATTCTCCTCTGCACAAGTGAGTCTAAGGGGATTAAAAAGTATTTGTTTAGAATGGTATATTCTATCAGCCAGCCCCGTGGTGTTGAGGTGGCGCGTCTACCTCACACCCGGAGGTCTCGGGTCCGATTCCCGGCTCGATCAGGGATTTTAAAAACTGACGTGATGGCTGGAACAGGCTGCACTCTGCCTCGCGAGGATAATTGAGTAGCTGTCTGACAGTGAGGCAGCGCTAGGTCACGGAGACCAAGATTGACGGCCGAGGGAACCCAACGCTCTGACCACACGTCACCCCATTCTCTGCAGGCCAAATGGCTGGGCAGCGGTCACTTGTTAGGCCGAGGCTGTTCATGAGCTGTAGAGCCACGGGGTTTCGTTTTTGGTTTGATTTCGGTAACTATATTCTATCACTAATTCAACGTAGGCTACTCAATCATCATCTTCATTTCCCCTTTTCCAGATGACACTGGGTGGGGGAAAATATGGTTTCTCTCCACTTTGTTCTGTCGTTCCACCATTCCTCTTCAGACACGGTGTTCCAATCCAGGTTCCGTTTTCCAATGCTATTCTTCACCGAGTCTACCCAACGCATACTTTGTCTTACTCGTCCTCTCTTCCCTGTCATCCGTCGTTCCAGTGCTCGTCTTGGTAGCCTTACTTCATTCATCCGTTTGACATGTCCAAACCATCTTAATCTGTTTTGCTCCAGTTTGTCATTTAGTTTCTGTACTCCCAGTTCTTTCCGTATATCTTCATTTCTCACTCTGTCTCTCCTCGTTTTCAGGACCATACTTCTCAGGAATCTCATCTCAGCTGCCTGTAGGCCTACTCTACTCTCATCCCTCTTAGTCATTGTCCACGTTTCTGCTGCATATGTCATTATAGGAACATAATATGCTTTGCACATAACTTCTTTAGCCTTAATTGGTATGTCCTTGTTCCATACCGGTCTCCACACCTGTTGGTAGAAAGCCCTCTCGAGTTGTGTTCTTCTGCAAATTTCCAAATCTAGTCTTCCATATTCAGTATGTTCACTTCCCAAATATTTGAAGTGTTTCACCACTTCCAATTCCTTATCTCCGACTTTGATTACTCCTTTTCCTTCTTTCTTACCTCTACTCGTCACCACTGTTTTACTCTTCTCCACATTTATCTTCAATGACCATTGCTCAATCTCAATATATCAGTTTATTACTGTATTCTCGAAAATAAGTCTACTTATGTATGGCGAAGCAAGAAGGCGGATTATTAAATACATGTTCAATTCGTCGATTTCGGGCGATACCATCAGTATCTTGTACCTTTTGGATCTTTCTATAAATGTTATGAGTAAAATGTTCTGATATCAGTTAGAAGTATAATAATGCATAAGTATTTTCCAAAGGAGCGGAAATAAGTTACAATGCAGTCAACCTGTAAAAGGAGGATGTCTATCTATCCTTAAGTCCCCGTCTGGCGAAAACTAGGCCCTAGTACAGGAAATACATATTCTGGACACTGAATGCATTATTACTTGGTACTAATGTTGCGACGGTCTCCTCAATAAGCGTGGTTTTCCTAGTATATCGTTACTGTTCACTCAACTTTTAATTATATTACATTTTCGCAGTAGTTAGCTCCCCAAGAAAGAAAATATAATAAATAAAGTGCCTTCTTCCAACGCAAATATATTTGCAACTTGCCCTGCTAGCTTGTTATGAGCATCTGATGAAGGAACTTTCCGAATGTCTTCAATTAAGTTAATCCTCGAGAATGTGGGCTACACTGGCGATCCTCTTTGCACATTACTTCCAGCTAAGTGGAATGGCGAATATACTTCTAAACTAGGTTACGTCTTGTTTCCACGGATTCTTTCTGAATTCCATACACAGGCAAGCTTTTAATACCAGCTACTTAGTGGAACTATAGCCTACCCTCACCCGCCCGCGCGTGAACTCGATAAAAACTCATTAAATCATAATGAAGGATCAATGAGAATATCTCGTTAAATCCAGAATAACTTCCTCGACATCAACGCTCAGTGATTGCCTTACCAGAGAAAAAAGTATCTTCATTATATTGATTCCTCTCGCGAGGGATATTAGTTTTCTGATTATATAGATAGATATCAAGAAAGACTTAATTTAACTGTTACGTTGAGGTGAGAGAAGATAAATAAGGAGAGGAGAACAGAGATACTAGATGACTGCTGTTCCCAAGGTTGCAGGATGGAATCCTGGCGCAGTCAGTTGGCATTTGAGGGTGGACAAATGCGAGGGAGCCGTGCGAGTACATTTACTGGCACGTTAAAGATCCCCCTCAGGCAGGGGCGTAAATACATTTTTTTCTAGGAAGGGGCGGGGAGGGGGGCTGACTATCTTGGAAAATTGTGAGTATTCTCAGGGGATTGTCACCGCAAAATACCCAGAAATATCAACCAATATCTTAGAGCATATACAAGCCTCCGTGGCTTAGGCGGCAGCACGCCGGCCTCTCACCGCTGGGTCCGTGGTTCAAATCCCGGTCACTCCATGTGAGATCTGTGCTGGACAAAGCGGAGGCAGACAGGTTTTTCTCCGGGTACTCCGGTTTTCCCTGTCAAAATTTCATTCCAGCAACACTCTCCACTATCATTTCATTTCATCTGTCATTCATTTAATCATTGCACCAGAGGAGTGCGTCAGGCCTCGGCAGCCGGCACAGTTCATATCCTCGCCGCTAGATGGGGGCTTCATTCATTCCACTCCTGACCCGGTCGGAGACTGGAAACAGGCTGTGGATTTTCATTCATCTTAGAGCATATAACTTTGTGTAATTATTTAGATAAGTGTTAATTGTTAGTTAATTATTTTTGTTTAAAGGGGCGGAACTACGAGGTCATCTGCCCCTGGAGTTAATTGCAAAATTCTAAGTTTATAGGATATAGCCTACAATTAACGGCAATACAAAACAAAAATAGTTGTCAAATAAAACACAACACAAAATAAAATTGTATACTTAATGAATTTTCCATTATGGCCTATGGAGTATGAATGGGAAATATCTAAAATAATATTTATCAATATATTAAGCAGAATGGTAAACTTCATTTTTTAATTTTTACAAATTGATACTTAGCCAATAAGTTAAGATAGGGTACAAACAAATTTACAATTATTTTATGCTCTTACCAAAACAACACTTTCTTAATTGTTATTGTTATTGTTTTGGGGGGTGGAGACCCCACAGATCCCCCCTGATTTACCCCCCTGCCATCAGGGCAATCTTCCGGAACCCCGGCGTCTCTAAAAGTCACAGTAGTTAAAAGGGACGTAAAACCTATAATATTATTATAACTAGATGACTACCATCAACGAGACTCGAATACTTCGACTTCTCCATATCCAGTACTAGCTCTCATTATCCATGGTGGCCGAGAGAGTTAACGTGCTACCTCGTGCCTCGCTAGCATCGGAAGAGCTTGGGTTCGAATTCCGCCTCGGCCGTCCTAAAAATGGCATTCGAGGTTTCCCAGTTTCACCACCAGGCAAATGCTGGGACAGGTCCTTCCCTGACCCGTCCTGAAAATAAAATATAATAAATGACCATTGGCAGCATTAATGAAAATGAAAATGAAAATCCACAGCCTGCTTCCAGTCTCCGACCGGGTCAGGAATGGAATGAATGAAGCCCCTATCTAGCGGCGAGGATATGAACTGTGCCGGCTGCCGAGGCCTGACGCACTCCTCTGGGGCAATGATTAAATGAATGACAGATGAAATGAAATGATAGTGGAGAGTGTTGCTGGAATGAAATTTTGACAGGGAAAACCGGAGTACCCGGAGAAAAACCTGTCTGCCTCCGTTCTGTCCAGCACAGATCTCACATGGAGTGACCGGGATTTGAACCACGGACTCAGCGGTGAGAGGCCGGTGTGCTGCCGCCTGAGCCACGGAGGCTCCATTGGCAGCATTAATAAAATTAACTATTCACTGATAACATGATCATTGGGAAAAGTAAGTCGGTTTATGACGACAACTACTAGGTCATATTCCCGACGCTGAACAAAAGAAAGCTAAACCCGATGACAGAAAGAATGTGGAACAGCCTTCCTTAGGAGAGTCCTGTCCCCTAAATGCCAAATAGTGGAGTACATCACGCTAACTCGATATTCCACGAAGAATGAAGTACATAACAAGTAGTTCCGTGAAGAACTATACAGCCTATTTTCATATATCCTGCTCAGGTTAATTGCCTCTATCAACATACAAAATTTCAGTTTAATTGCTGTAACAGATTCGTAGATATTGAGAACCATCTAAATATTTCAGATGGTAGCCAGGTTGGATTTTTATTTTTGTGCTATTATATTAAGATTATTGTGTACGTGTGGTATTCAAACTTCAATCGCATGATTAGAACACAATAAGTAAAAACGAGATTTTCAAATTACGCACAGCAGCCATCTTGTTATTATACAAACAATTGAAATAAATTAGATGCCAGTGGATCAACATTTGTGTAAGCATTTAACGTGCAACGTTTCACGGCACTCGGATAGTTAATTCGCGAGAAACGTCCATTTAAATATTTATACTTCGCGTCGCCGCCATGTTGGATTCGTGCTCACCAGGTTACTGAAAGTCCTATAGGTGAACATATGTTCATAGTCTCTATGAACATAAAAATTTCAGTTTGGTTGCTGTAAAAGATTCATAGATATTGAGAACCGTCTAAATATTTCGGAAGCTCGCCATTTAGGATTGTTATATGTATAGGCCATAGAGTTATGTACCATTCAAGGGCACTTATTTCCTAGGTTCATTATTCAAACTTTCACTTCGATCGCAAGATTACGACACAAGAAATAAAAACTTAATTTTAAAATTTCGCACAGCCGCCATCTTGAGGTTATGTAAACAATTGATTTAAATTAGATGGCAGTACATTACAATCTGCAAAATCATTTACTGTACCACATTTCACTGCGCTCAGAGAGTCAAATCACGAGAAAAGTCTATTAAAATATTTCAAATTCGCTTGGTCGCCATGATCGTTTTGTACTTTACAGGTTTATGAATTATACATAGGTAAACTTGTATCAGTACCCTTTATCACCGTACAAAATTGCAGGGTGATATCTGTAATAGTTTCGGAGATATAGAATGTCAGTGAATTATTTCGCACAGCCGCCATTTTGAGGTTATGTAAACAATTGGACTAAATTAGACTCCAGTGCATTGCAATGTGTATAAACATTTGCTGTACCAAGTTTCATTACGTTTAGATAGTTAAATCACGAGAAAAGTCTATTTAAAAGTCTCAACTTTGCTTGGCCGCCGCCATGTTGGTTTTGTAGTCACCAGATTTTTGAAAGTCTTATATGTGAACTTCTAGTAGTGCCCTTTATCGCCGTACACAATTTCAGGGTGATATCGGTAATAGTTTCGGAGATATTGAATGCTAGTGAAATACTTCGCACAGCAGCCATGTTGGATTAGTGAGACGTAACAAAATTTGAAGGGCACGGTCGAGGTCGCCGGGAATAGTGCTATGAACTTACCGAGTTTCACTGAAATCGCTCCAGCCGTTTAGATTTTATTAGGGGGGACACACACACACACACCTCACACACTCACACACACACACACACACGGACAAAAGGTGATCTCATAAGCCTATTTTTTCAAAATTGAAAATGGGCTAAAATAGTTCAGAAGAGAATGGATCCTCCCTACTCCTGGCCGGAGATTGAGTAGCGTGACTATGGACTCACTCCACGGTCCGTGCAAAGCGAATGGTATAGATGGGCCGGTCATTCGTGGCCGGTCATAACCGTGTGAGAATTCTTCTTCAAGCCCGAGTAGAACACTGAGACCACTGAATATGCACATGCGCTACCAAGGACACATTGCGCACGTAATATGTACCGGACACGGAGTGGCCTACTTTTTCTTTAATTATTAATATTGTTCCACTTGAGGCATGTGCATTAGAACTGTGTTGAGGGATCCTCGTCAGGAAAGCATTCTTCTCACCTCGCGATATTCTCATATCTGTGGTAACAATGAGTAACCACATACACACATGGGTATTTGGCACATTCACTTTTCAAAAATCAAAAGTAAGGTAAAATTACAATAACGTATTATAATGCAGAACAGAAACATTCTAAAAATAAATAAATAAATAAATAAATAAATAAATAAATAAATAAATAAATAAATAAATAAATAAATAAATAAATAAATAAATAAATAAATAAATAAATGAATAAATAAATAAATAAATAAATAAATAAATAAATACATTTAAAAATTCCTTAAAATCTTCAGTCTTATTTTATAACATGGTGTAGTCTTTATGACGAGTCCATCTCGTTGCGTAGAGGCTGTTACCGCAGAGGACCAGGTTCGATTCCCGGCTGTGTCAAGAAATGTAATTCTGGTCGGAGGGTAGGAATGGGGTACACTCAGCCTCGTGAGGAAAAACTGAGAAGAGGTGGGTTCAATTCCTACCTCAGCCAACCTGGAAGTGGTTTTCCGTGGTTTCCCCACTTCTACTCCAGGAAAATGCAGGAAAGATACCTAACTTAAGGTCACGACCACTTTCTATCCAAATCCTACATCAATTACAAATACACTCACTAGAACAGACATTCCAGTGACCCAACACACACCCTAGTACTCGGGACTTCATAGTCACGATGTCGCGAAGCTCCTAAAAGAATCAACAAAAACATCACTATATTTTTTGCTAGCAGCTCTCTGTCACTCAAAGCAAAGCAATAAACAGAAACAGGTGAATTACATTTTGCAGGTCTCCTTTGCCTGGTATGATGCTCATGATACTACTGCATAAATGCATGGAAGTCTCTGCAACTTACACAGAAGCCAATAATATACCCCTACAGCATATGTAATGACTAAAGCGTTCCAGGAAGTCACGAACTGACCTTTTATACTCAGTTTGTGTTATTTTCATATGAACCGAGTAAAAGCATAACGTGTTACTCAGAAGAATGATTGCCTTTTCAGTGTTTGGACTGCTCGGAAATAGCCGAGTGTGTGTACATGAGCCAGTGAACAGTCTGAATACTGCTCCGGGTTGTTACACAAGTTATCGGCACAAACACAAAGCCCCAAGTTCGAACGCCAAGCGGTCTGTGGACCGGAAATGGTCGGTCGTAAAACACAGTGCATTGCGACGCCAAGGATACGTTGAGCGACACAGAGCTGGACATCTCCTCCAGTAAATAGACAATATGTCATTACACCATGTTGTAAAAGAAGGCCCGAGAATTTTACGAAGGAAATAATATGAATTTATATTTATAAAGATAACAGAAACATTCAAATATTACAGTCCACAATAGAACTATTCCAAAATATTCTTTTGACCAAAATAAACTCCACTCAATGTCCTTGAAAAACACTTTCTGGGAACAAACAGAAGTCTAAATCATAGCCATAACACAATAATATACTGTGGCACATTTAAATGGGCTCAATGGCATAGCCGATGGCCTACAACTCGTGTAGCTAAGGTTTGAATAACAAAGACTGCAAGCGATTGGAGACGGAGCTCGTAATTTAAAATTAAGAACAATCTCGGTATTTGTCTATAGAGAGTGAGAGAGAAAGAGAACACAGAGAGTTCAAAAACTGATTAAACATCCAGGATAAATCATACTTCAGATGGCAACTTTCTTCACTGAATCTACGGACTTTCAGCTTACCATTTCAGTAGTCGAGCGTGACTAAATGAGTTCAGCTACGCTCCAATTAATTAATTTACTTTTGATTGAAGGATTTACTTATTATTTTTATTATTTTAATTCTTATTTATTTATTTTCCTCTCTTATAAAGGAAAATAATATTTTCATAAGGATACTTAACCTTATATAGATGAATCATGCTGTGAGGAAAATACAACTATGACCACCACATTCGTTGACATATTTCCGGTAATTTACCCTTTCACACACATAAAATCCTTTCCAACGTGTGAAAACTTCGCACAAGCCTGCTACTTTATGTTTGTTTAAGCTAGTTTATAGAGTTCACAACAAATTCAAGTCTTGCATGTGCGTTATATCCAGTTTATTCCATTATAACAAAATTTACAATGGAAATGAATTAGTCGACTAGATATTTAATTAAAAAGGATTACTGATGTAATTTAATGGCGAGCATTCACATGAATGTCACAACCCGTCCATGATCTGCTCGGAGACGAATACTACAGATTTATAAAAACATGTAAATCTTGTATTATTGTGAGAATTGTACGGAACAGTTCAAGGAAATACATAAACGAACAAACTTAACAAATTTACAACAAAAATAACTGAACTAATCCGATAACAATCAAAAGCCCATATCGGCATCTAACTGTCAGTTGAAAACCTAAGGGATGTACTGAACGAGAATTCTGTGGCTCGGTAAGCAACATATGCAGTAGTGGGAAAGGCAAAGAAGATATATGATGTAGATTAGCACAGGTAAGTAAAGTCTTCCCGTAGAAAATAAATCTATTCACATAAATTTCATATTTTAGTATTAGAAAATAACTTTTGTTAGCCATTTTATAGAGCATAGCGTTCTATTCAAATGAAATACGGGATGTTGGCTCAGCACATGATGATGATAATAATAATAATAATAATAATAATAATAATAATAATAATAATAACAAAGATCTGTACGGACAAGCATAAAAAATCACAGATACCATACGGAAGAGAAGATTGAAGTTCTATGGACACCTTACGAGAATGAGCGATAGTCGACTAACGAAGAAGATCTTTAATTACAACACCAAGATAAAAGCGACTACAAAATGGGTAGATGAAATAAGAAAGGATATGGAGGAAGTTGGGGTTAGTCCAAATGAGATCTGGAATAGAGAGGTGTTTCGAGGTAGGATTGATGCATTCAAGGGGTTCCAGGAAAAGCAAAGGAGAAGAACCCAGAACATCTGGTCGGAAGAAAGGAAGAGAATCCACAGTGAAAGGATGAAGAGTTTCTGGGAGCAGAAAAAAGGACTAATCAGCAAGTCAATTGTTTCCCGTGGTTCAAAGTAGGCCAAAATCGAACAAAGAAGAAAGAATAATAATAATAATAATAATAATAGCGACCCATCCTTTCCAGGCCTGAAGATCCAAAACTCGGAAGAGAGGCTTAATTTCTTGATAATAGTGTAGGCCTACATTCTATGAAAAGAAATTTAAAAATTCATGGAAAATGTTATAATATAACAACAACAACAAGAACACAAAACTAGTTAAGTGTTATTAATGATTGACGATTTCCTTTCGTTTTGTAGGTGGTGTATTCATCTATTATTTAGTTTTATTAGTTTATTTTACTTTTTAGTTCTACGGTATTGATTTGTACTGTTCCTACCACATTGCTAGTATCATGGTCCCACAAAGAGATAAATAAATTTAAGACATTAACGTACCTTGCTAATGCTATTTGAGCAGATGAAAAGAAATGTTGATAAAATTAAACAGTACAATGTAATAAATAATCCTGTACATAATTCTTTATTGGTATGTTAAGAAATTTTAGGTAGCACCTGATCATGTGACTTCAAATGTATGTTTCTCGATCATGTGTTGTTGAGAGGTAGCGTATTTTGAGCAATTGTGGCTTTAGATTTCAATATTTAAATGTATTTTCTAAGAATGACGACAATATTTAGATAATTATTGAGTTGTCAGCTTGACATTTTTATCCTACATATGTTGTCACAATTTATGTCAATAGAAAAGCCATTTTAGTCCATAACGTGAAAATATCTCTTTAATTAACAGGAGACTTTTGAGACGGAAAGTACCAGTAGAATAAACGAAACTATGTACTTAGTTCTTGACGGAACTCATGGTTTCTTGTTGTTTTTATTATTTCAGGAATGCCAATGAATGCTGTGTGTTGTTTCTAGCTTACACAGTCTAAGATTGCTTGTCTTCCGTAGTGCTCCGTTGTGTATTGTAACACGAGTTTCTGTGTTACTGTATGGAATCAAAACTTCTGTTATAATGCCTCGCAAAAGTACTAATAAGCCCAACAATTTTTGTCCTATTATAATATGTGAAGGACATAAAACTTTCAATAACTTCTAAACCTGAGATAATCTAGATTTTTAACTATCAATTTCAACTTCAGCACATCAAATCCATACAAATCCAACTATTTTTGCCTTTGTAAAAAACAAAAAGTAAACATTTGTTGTCTAATGTTATCAAACAACGTCCACACATCCTATACTACATGGGGCTCATAACCAATATGTCCCAAGCACCTAACTTGAAGTAACAGATAGCAATTACTTTTTAAATAAATAATAATGGTTAGCTTTTCTAAAGTGCTTCACAGTTTGTTTTGTCGAATGTTGTTGTTGTCTGAGGCGTCAGCCTTTCGACTGGTTTGATGCAGCTTTCCATGCTTTCCTGTCCTGAGCTAATCGTTTCATCTCTACATAGCTATCACACCCTACATCCAAGCCAGTCTGTTTAAGATATTTTAACCCTGGTCTACCCCTATAGTTCTTATCCTCAACCCGTCCTTCTATAAGTAAGTTTGCTATCTGTGGGTGTCTTAGTATGTGTCCAACCAAGCTATCTCATTAGCAGTCGCCAGAAACATCTCTCCTCTCCCACTTGTCTTAATACCTCTTCATTCGTAACCCTATCTACCCATCTGATCTTCACCGTTCTCCTGTAACACCACATTTCAAACGTGTCGATTCTCCTCTTTTCTGCTGCTCCAACAGTCCAAATTTCACTTTCATATAGTGCCACGCTCCAGACAAATGCCTTCAAATATGACTGCTTAGTACCTAAATCTATATTCGAGGTCAACAGATTCCTTTCCTGTAGAAATGCTTTCTTGCCTGAGCAAACCTACTTTATATATCCTCTATAATTCGTCCATCACTGGTTATTTTGCTTCCTATGTAACAGAAGTCACCGACTTCCTTTAGATTTCCACCTGCCAATTCAACATCCATAGGAGTTTCTGCTTTCTTTCGACTTCATTTTGTTTTACATTTAATAATTTTCATCATCACGAATTCTTTTCTTGTGGTTTAATTGAAGTAAATATGAGCTAGAATTATTATTATTGTCTGGAGTTGAATAGAAATACACGAGAAGAAATACATAAAATGCATAATCTTATTCGTACATATCGAAAGATCTGACAACGCTGTTCACTCGTTTCCTGTTGAGCCTAATTACTGACTCACCTCAACATATGACCGGGAGACTTCTTTAAAGAGGATGCTTCGTCGTACAGCAGGTAGATCTGTGAAGGAAAGAGAGCTTCGCGCAAGCGCCGGTTGTGCAGGCTACACTCCCAGTACACGCGCCATGCGGGTAGCCGCCTAGTTGGGGGTAGTCAGTATCCGAGTGGATCGTTCTCGGCAGTTTTCCAGCAGCTAGCGACCAGGTAACATGCACAGCACCGGTTGAGCCACTTTGAGGGTCGCCGAGAGGCCAAGTTACATGCACCACTGTATTGCACGATGTTCTATGTGACGGAATAACATCGAATACACTTCTATGCATCAGATGCTGGTGTCAAATGGTCGAATCAAGTATTAACAGAACGCAAAATGTAGCAGATAATTAAAGTTGTTTATGTTACTTCAATTTAGGTGCTTGGGACTTATTGGTTATGAGCCCCATGTGTGTGTACTTTGTCTGATAACAGTAGACAAGAAATTTTTACTTTTTGTTTCTTACAAAGACAAAAATATTTGATTTATATGGAGTTGATTGTGCTGAAGTTGAAAATGATAGTTAACAAGAAGTTCCGTGACGAACTAAAGAACCTACTTTTCTTGAAATTTCAGATTCTTGCCAATCTATATAGACCTATCTAGAATAATGACGAAATTAAGTTGGTAATTTAGAAATTCCTAATTAGTTCGAAATATACCTTATATAATGTAGCCTAATAGAGCAGTACAGTTGGCAGCCCTGGTGACTGAATATAGGCTATTGTTAGTTGCATCTCTTAGGGTACAGACTACAAAATTTGGTTGATGTCCAATGGATAGCATGCAAGTTACATGCAGTTAGACCTTGGATTTATCAGCGCGCGTAAAATCATGTTGGCAACAATGTCATGCACGTGTTGGTCAGAAATAATCTGAAATATTATGATCTCGTGTTGTGCCAATTTTCGATAAAATCCATTAGTTAGTATAGAAGTAACATGTATTTTAAAATTGGACCAATCAGCAGGCTTAGAATCATGTTGGCAGCACTGGCGTAGGCCTATATTAGTTACTCCAAATTAATCTAGAATGCCAGGTACTATTCGTGTGCAAAGTGGCTGGTGGATCGTAAGAATACGCTCAGTCATATCTGTTTATATACACATAGCACATACGAAATTTGGTTGAAATCCAATTGATAGTGTAGAAGTTATATGCATCTAAAATTTGGACCTATCAGCAGGCTTATAATCATTTTGGCAACACTGCCATGTGTGGCTTGCATACTTTCTGGTATACTGATATTCGGGTAACAAAATTAGAGACAGTATATATTAACAGTTGGCAGCCCTGGTTACTCTTAAGAAGACGCCTAGTCATATCTGTTATGGTACACATACCACACACGAAATTTGGTTGAAATCAAATTGATAGTATTGAAGTTACATGTATTTAAGGTTGGACCTCTCAGCAGGCTTAGGATCATGTTGGTAGCACTGACGTATATACGTTACTCCAAATTAATATGGAATATCAGGTACTATACGTGTGCATAGTTTAAAGCTGTCGGCTTGCATATTTTCTGATATATGGGTATTTGGATAAAATAAATTGAGAGCGTTTATTAATAGTTGGCATCCCTGATGGCTCGTAAGAATACGCTCAGTCATATCTGTTTATATACACATAGCACATACGAAATTTGGTTGAAATCCAATTGATAGTGTAGAAGTTATATGCATTTAAAATTTGGACCTATCAGCAGGCTTATAATCATTTTGGCAACACTGCCATGTATGGCCTCCTGGAAATTAAACTGCAATATTATTATCTATACGTGTGCCAATTTTGAAATAGCTCCCATTCATACCTTCCAAGATGTCCAACATGGAGCTCAAATTTCAATTGCGATTTTTCAGCAGTTGGTAGCGGAGCCTCCGTGGCTTAGGCAGCAGCACGCCGGCCTCTCACCGCTGGGTCCGTGGTTCAAATCCCGGTCACTCCATGTGAGATCTGTGCTGGACAAAACGGAGGCAGACAGGTTTTTCTCCGGGTACTCCGGTTCTCCCTGTCAAAATTTCATTCCAGCAACACTCTCCACTATCATTTCATTTCATCTGTCATTCATTTCATCATTGCCCCAGAGGAGTGCGACAGGCTTCGGCAGCCGGCACAGTTCATATCCTCGCCGCAAGTTGGGGGCTTCATTCATTCCATTCCTGACCCGGTCGGAGACTGGAAGCAGGCTGTGGATTTTCATTTTCAGCAGTTGGTAGCACTGACATCATTTTCAAATATGGACGTGAGATATTCAGGTATAGATCTTTACTCCTACCAAATGTTGTTTCGATTGCTCCAGCCGTTTAGGAGTTGATGGGGGGGGGGGGGGACACACAACAGCCAGACAGACAGAGAGAAGGACAGACAGACAGACAGACAGACACACATTTGCCTGATCTCATAAGTCTACTTTTTCCTCATTTTTGCAATATGTGAAAAGTAGGCTAAAAATTCAAGATTAGCTCTGGTTTAGAAGTTATTGAAAGTTTTATGTCCTTCACATATTATAAGGGGACAAAAATTGTTGGGCTCATTAGCACATCTGCAGGGCATTATAACAGAAGTTTCGATTCCATACAGTAACTCAGAAACTCGTGTCACAATACACAATGGATCACTACAGAAGACAAGCAATCTTAGACTAGGCTAGAAATGAAACACAGCATTCATTGGCATTCCTGAAATAAGAAAAAAACGAAAGTTAAAACAGAAATAAGGACGTAACAAAACTTCATTTAGCACGAAAACGTGAGCTAAGAAACCAAAATTATTTTAAATTTAGAATTCAGCGTACCAAAATCTATAAAGATTGTTGTTTTTTTGTTTTGTTTATGTAAACATGTCATTGTTGAACAGTGTAACCTGTATTTAAATGAATACTGAAGTAGTGTGTGTAGCTGTATAAGGGACAGGGTTGGGCGAGGTGCCCCTGGACTTGAAGTAAGGTACATCCCAGGGGAGAGAGTGGAAAATTAACGGGGAAAAATCACACTCAGGATAGCCGCTGTCAGGGCGGGATTCGAACCTACGATCTACGATTCTTCACCTGTCCACGCGGCCGTGGTGCACTATTTAACGAGCAAGGCTACGTCGAGAGACTATAGTACACATCGGGAATAGTTAGCATAGCAAAGATACACAAGGTACAACTTCTTATGACATTTAGGATCTTCCTCCATCACATCGCAGACATTCAGCATTCTGGAGATTGACTGTTGTTGTTAATTCAATTCAGTGGCTTGGGACATCTTGACCATTAGCCCCGTGTACCTAGGTGTGTGTCAAACATGTCTGATAACCTGTATTTATGTTATGACTGTGGTAGTGTATGTAGTTTTATTAGGGACAGGGATGGGGTAGTGCCATGGGATACTAAATTAAGCACTATCCTGGCATTTGTCTGGAGGGAGTGTGAAAAAACAAGGGGAATACCAAACTCATGATAGCCGCTGTCAGCGTCGGGATTTGAACTTCAGATTTTTGAACTTACTAGACCTACCCATAGTGGTCTTGGAGCGCACATGGCTACGCTACGGAGTGGTCGAAGCTTTGTATTTCATGCATTGTGCACTTTTCTTTGCTTTGAGCATTTAAAACGTTTGTTGTATAAGCAAAGACCGAAAATAATGGAATGCCATTTGTCTTGACTAAACTTTGATCCCACCCGAAGGCCTCTTAATTAGTGACGGTGTTGGTGTCCAGCGGACATCAGATGATCACGGCATTGCTTCCACGTACTTATGCCACTTACTCCTCTCTTTCATTTTTCTTGCCTTCTTAGGGAAAGTTCTTGTCCTCTTCCGACATTCGGGGCGTGGTGACGCAGCGGTCTATCTGCTGGCTTCTCACCAAGGTGGACTGCGTTCGATTCCCGGTCAATGCAAGTGAGATTTTCGAAGTGAAATGCCATGTGCTGTTGTTCGGATTTCACGGCTAATAATCCAACGTTTCACGGCCACGTAAAATTGCAATCTTCCTTTTTTCTTCCGACATTCGAGGTTTAGGACGTCTTTTACTTTCCGGTCTCATTTGGCTGTCGTCTTTTTTCCCCAATACCTTCTCATTTTATTCACGGAATTCCCTCTCTATTATAAAAGGTACTAAAGAAGATAATAATAATAATAGTAATAATAATAATAATAATAATAATAATAATAATAATAATAATAATAATAATAATAATAATAATAATAATAATAATAATAATAATAATAATAATAATAATAATAATCGTGTTATTGGTTTTACGTCTATTTCAAATACTGCGGCTTTTAGTGACGCCGGGGTGCCAGAATTTCGCCCCAATGGGGAGATTTAACGTGCCAATAAATCTACTGGCTGGCTCCCTCGCATTTGCGCACCCTCAAATGCCAGCTAACTGCGCCAGGATTCGATAATGCAACTTTGGACATAGCAGGCGAGAACGTTACCGCTGAGCCACGCAGCCAGCTGGGGGGAGGCATTTAAGAGGTAGAGTCTGTAGACTGATACACATAGTGCACCCTGGATATTGCTAAGTAGTCTTGACTAATGAAAACAAAAACGGATGGTGAGCTTTGTATTTTGCGATCCAGAAAGATTCCTCAGTAGGGTCCGTTTTTTCTTTCATGTGGCTTCGGGTGAATCATCTTGTCTTTCGCTCTCCTATCTGCTTTTCATGCTTTAAGTTTTTCCAACTCGTTCAATATCCTCATTTTTGCATCGTTGTGTAGTGGCTAACATTCTTGACTGTCACCGTGGAGGCCCGGGTTCGATTCCCGCCTCTGCGAAAACATTTAATTCTGGTTCAAGGGCTGGAACAGCATACATTCATCCTCGTGAGGAAAAACTGAGAAGAGTCGGGTTCGATTCCTACCTCAGCCATTCTGGAAATGGTTTTCCGTGTTTTACCAGTTCTACTCCATGCTTATGCTGGGTTGATACCTAATTTAAGGCCACGGCCACGTCCTACCTGAAGTCTACCTCTAACACAAATACACACTCTAGTACAGTCATCACAGTGAAACAGGTTATCAGAAAAATTCTACACACACGTAAGTACACGGGGCTACATGACCACCCTGTTGCAATGATCCTAGAAGAATCAACAACACCAATATCCTCATTCTTGGAAGGTTGCATTCATTCCTTTTCTCTTTCCTCTTTTCCCTTATTTTGTAGTTCGTTTTCTCCTTTCCTCTTCGACTGTGTTAGTAGTAACGAGTGTAATAACGGGACCGGAAATGGTAATGCATGCAATTCTCTTTTAATTTTATTAGGGGGGGGGGGGGAGAAAATCCTATCCGAGTAGGTCAACGACTTCTCTGAGCTTTAGATTGGTTCAGAAGTTGGTGGATTGTATTTCTTGCAACTGAAAATAAGAGATTATTTCGTGAATTACCTGTCAAAGACATGAGAAACTTCTGAGGGTATATCGGGTATGACTGTTGCCCATGACAAAGGCATCACCAGACAAATCGCCGTGCTGAAATTGGAAAATTCTCTAAACTTGTCTTAAGTTAGACGAAACACAAAGAATGTTTACATACACACTAATCAAAATAGCCTTATTTTCTCTACCGTATTAATCCTATTGGAATACAGATATCAGAAACCTCTATGGATGTCGAATTGGCAGGTGAAAAGCTAACGGAAGTAGGTGACTTCTGTTACTTAGGAAGCAAAATAACCAGTGATGGACGAAGAAAAGAGGATATAAAATGTAGGTCAACACAGGCAAGGAAAGCATTTCTGAAGAAAAGTTATCTGTTGACATCGAATATAGATTTATGTATTAGGAAGACATTTTTAAAAGCCTTCCTCTGGAGCGTGCCGCTCCATGGAAGTGATACTTGGACTGTTGGAGCAGCAGAAAAGGGGAGAATTGAAGCGCTTGAAATGTGGTGTTACAGGAGACTGGAGAAGATCAGATGGGTAGATAGTGTTACGAATGAAGAGGTATTAAGACGAGTGGGCAAGGAGACATGTTTCTGGCGACTGCTAATTAAGAGAAGAGATAGGTTGGTAGGATACATACTAAGACACCCAGGAATAGCAAACTCAGTTATAGAAGAAAGGGTCGAGGATAAGAACTGTAGGGGTAGACCAAGGTTAGAATATGTTAAAACGATTGGCTCGGATGTAGAGTGTGGTAGCTATGATTGTAGAAGGGACAGGGAAGCATGGAAAGCTGCATCAAACCAGTTGAAAGACTGAAGACTCATACAACAACAATCCTAAGTCTATGGCACATGGTTACCCGTAGCAATCTCATGTGTTTGAGTTTTCTGTCTATTGACCGGTTTGATGTAGCCCTCTAACCCTCCCTGTCCTGAGCTAATCGCTTCATCTCAACATGGCTACCACAGCCTACATCCAAGACAAACTGTTTAACATACTGTATTATAACCTTGGTCTACCCCTACAGTTCTTGTACTCGACATTTGCTTACGTTTATTATTCTCGGGTGTCTTAGTATGCGCCCTACCAGCCTATCTATTCTTTTCATTAGCAGTCGCCAGAAACATCTCTCCTCTCCCACTCGTCTAAATACCTCTCATTTGTTACTCCATCTACCCATCTGATCTTCATCATTCTCCTGTAACACCACATTTCAAATGCTTCTATCCTACTCTTTTCTGCTGCGCCAACGGTCCACGTTTTACTTCCATAGAGCGCCACGCTTTCAAAAATGATTTCGCAAATCCTAAATCAATATTCGATGTCGTTTGGTTGGTTGGTTCCTTAGTTAATGGGCTGCGACAACGAGGTCATCTAGCCCCGTGTACACTGGGTGTGTGTAGAATCTGTCTGATAACCGGTGTTAATTGTGATGTCTGTATTAGTGTGTGTTATCTGTTTTTAATTCAAGTAAGGACTACAGACATTGGATTTCAAGTAGTTCCTGCTTTTGCCACCAAACGCCACCGTCAACGACTACTAGTTCGAAACTTGACTACTAGACGCTTCCGCAGTCGACTCCTAGTGACGAACGTAGGAACCTAAGAGCGTTGTTTAACCTATAATTAATTTAGCTTCACACAGGTGTAATTAGTGGAAGGTTCTTTAACATGCCATAAATATATGACATGGGACCGCCGGCTTTACTTCCCCTCCGAAGGAAGGCATACTGAGGGATTTTTAACGCTCTTAAAAATCCGATGATTTCGACCGGGTTTGAACCCGCGATCTTGGGCATAGAAGCTCAGCATGATAGCAACTACGCCACCGAAGGCGCTATGTCAACATATTCCTTCCCTGTTAAAATGCTTTCCTTGCCTGCACCAACCTAGTTTATATATCCTCTTTGCTTTGTCCATCACTTGACATTTTGCATCCTCAACGCATAATATCAGGCATATTTGATATTATAAGATCATCTTGCTACCGACAGTAGTGGCTACGCTGGCTAAAGCTCAGCATTAGGTCATGGGGCCAAGCTCTCTGCTGACTCGGTAGACGCGTGGGTTCGAGCCCCACCGTCGGCCGTCCTTGAAATGGTTTTCCGTGGTTTCCCATTTTCAACACCAGGCAAATGCTGGGACGGTACCTTCTGACAGACCACGGCCGCTTCCTTCCGCATCCTTACGCAGTTTCATTCGTCTTCATCAATTCCATCTCTCATCGCGACGCGCAGGTCTCCACGGGCGTCAACTAGAAAGACCTACCTCTCAGGAGGCCTCACGAGAAATGAAAAACAAAAGAAACGGAGCACTATTGTCATTGTGTTACTGGAATATTGACGGATTGTCAGTTACAGAGACACGTTCCCTTGGGAATTTCCTGCAGTGTTATATTATTGTGGGAGTAATCCACTGCCAGTCAGACCTGTGTGTCATTAATATCCCTAATGGTGTCATTAAACTGTTCAGTGGGGGAGGCCATTCATGTTATCACAACCTAATTCAATATCGTCAGATTATGTAGGAAGCGTGAATAATGACGCTCTATGATTTACACATTAATTAAGGGATTTAAATTAAATAAAGCTTATAGATTTGTTGTAGACGAATGTACTCCAAATCAAATGAAGTATCGCCTGCAACTGCTAAATTGCACGTTTAACAGATCATTAACAATATGTTGTTGTTGTTGTTGTTGTTTCACCTAAGGACCCTTTTATGACATAGCTCGTGTTCAGGGGTGCGTGTTGAATAGATCCGATGATACGTGCATCTACGAGGGCAGATCAAAAAATTAGTTGCACTTCCCAGTTATGACCATTTATTACACCATCTATACAACAGCAACACGCCTATAACGGCATACAGTACAATGTAACGTCACTTTTCCACATAGTTTCCAAGATACTCCAAATATTTCTGCGAACGCACAACCAACTTGTCGATGCCGGATGCATAGAAAGTTCCTCCAGCGTTCTGCAACCACACGGAGACAGCAGCCTTCATCTCCTCATCGGTCTGGGAATGTCGACCACCGTTCTGTCTCATGATCGCATTCACACTGTTGACATTTGCACGGGTCCTGGACGTTGCGGGCCTGCCCTCGCGATATTCGTCCGTGATATCCGTGCGTCCGGCTTCGAATTGCTGACACCACTTTAAGATCCCTTGCCGGGAAATGGCCCGCTCCCCATACACAGCACTAATTTCACGATGAATGTCCGTGCATTTCTTCATTTTGGCCCATAGGAATCGGATTGTCGCACGCACCTCATATTTGGAGTGAACGTCCAATCGACGCGCCATTGCTTTTGGCCGCTATTCACACCATACAAGACGAGACACCACAGCGACCTGCCTAACAGGTGTTTGGGCAGTGTCTGTCCCTTTCTCCGCTGTGCCCACGTTTGCGACACACAGCGTGCTGCTGCAGCGTGTTAGTGCAACTAACTTTTTGATCCACCTTCGTATAATGATTCAGTTGTTTTATTGTTGTAGATTCTTTCGGGGCTTTTGTGACATCCTGTCCATGCGCAGGGTCATTATCTATGTGCGCCCCGATAAACACTGCTTTGACATTTACCTGAGATTGAACATGATAGAAGAACGTCAAGAAGAAGTTTCAAAGGAAAAAGACTACGTACTTAAATAGACACTTGTTTGCTTTGATTAGTTTTTTGCTCTGTTTAAAATTAGTTTCGAACGTTCATGTAAAGATACATAATATTCGTTCCTCTTGGTCAATCGTCTATTTTATCTTAATATCCTCTAGAAACTGCGTCTTAATTTGATGTAAAAACATTCAACTCAAGGGAATTTTCTTTTTTCTCTCAATATTAGCAAAATTTCTATATCGATTTTACAAAAAAACTCTGACGTAATGGAAAAAATGGAGGTCATTTTTGAAATGAGCACACCAAATAACATAGAAAATATCGAAAACGTCTCTTATATTTTCAAAAACTTAAATTTTGCAGGCCTGTGTAACCTGTGTCACAGTGATGTCTGTACTAGTGTGTGCATTTTTGTAATCTAGGTAGGATTTGGGTAGGAAGTGGCAATGGCTTCACGTTATACACCATCCTGGTATTTGCCTGGAGTAGAAGTGGGAAACCACGGAAAACCACTTCCAGGGTAACTGAGGTAGGAATCGAATCAAACCCTTCGCCTCTCAGTTTTGCCTGACAAGCCGGAGTGTACTGTATTCCAGCCCTCAGACCAGAATTTACTATTCTTAGCTTAGTCGGGAATCAAACCCGGGGGACAGCCAAGAATGCTAGTGGCTACGCCACGAAGCACAGACAGTAAAGAAGGTTATGACGTAACTTACAGGCTACAAGTAAAACGCTGCATTATTCTCGTCTGACTATCAACAACAGCTAGTTAGCTACGAAGGGCGTACTATATGGCTGAACACTGTATTTTTAGCCTACACAAATGTACAGTACAGTAGACATCAGTTGTTACGTTCTTCTTCTCTACATAATCTCCTTGTAACTTTATGCACTTTTGCCATCGATGTGTCATTCTCTGCCGGCCTTCCTGAAACCATTCTTTCGGAGAGCTGCGTACCCATGCCTTGACAGCTGTGCTCAGTTCTGAAAATCTACAAGACGGCGACGATGCAATGGAAGCTTAGGAGCAGTTCACCGCAAAGAAATGTCGATCAGTGCCATCAGTTGGCAAGCGAACGGCGACAGTGTTCTGGGACACAAAGGGCATCATCCTCATTAACTGCATGGAATTGGAAACCACGATTTACAGAGCAGCGTATGCGGCAACCCTTAAGCACTTACATCGTGCCATTCAAACTAAGCGGCCAGGAAAATGGGCAATAGGTGTGCTTCTGAAACATGACAATGCCCGCCCCCACACTAGCTGAGAGCCCACCGCCGCCATCCTAAAGAAACCTCTGGACACAGCTGTCAAGGCATGGGTACACAGCACTCCGAATGAATGGTTTCAGGAAGGTCTGGAGATACTGACACAGCAAAGGTGTATAAAGTTACAAGGAGATTATGTTGTGAAGGTGGACTGATGTGTAATGTACTTCATTTGGGTAAAAAAAAAATAAAGTGTAAAACAATATAATATGCGCCTCGTACATTGTGTGTTGATATTACAAATATTATTATCGGTTATTAATTCACAATATTTGCGTTTGTTATTTAAAGTGAGAAAATTGCATTTATATTATTGATAGTATTTTGGTCATTACTTGTTTACAATAAACGGATGCCTGTAGAATTGTATACGAGTAAAATAATGTGATTACAGAATTAGAATCAGTAAACTAACTCTCGCACACACAGACGGACATTTGGCCCGTGTATAACATGTAAGTCTACTTTCATTTTTTGGATAACTCGAAAGTAGGCTAATATACAGTTTGGGCACAAAGTCCCGTTACCCCTACACATTTCAGGAAATACATTGATTTTTTTTTAATTTTCTGTTTCAGATATAATCAATGGCTGATACTAGTGACTATAGCATTGAAGAACGCGTTGTCACAAGCACTTGGGTTCATGAGAGACCAAGAACAGGGAAAACGTTGGAACAGGTGCATACTGACTTTGAGCAGCGATTCGGATGACAGCCTCCTCAAAAGACAACTCTTTGGTCGATATGGGTGCAACTGTAAGTCATGTTTCATGTGTTTGCGCAGAGTTGACCGGGGTATACCCAGTTCCGCTGATCGATTACGAGTTGACTTCGTTGGTGATCTTTCCACTGACGCCGCGACTTCTCGGCATTGTTCCTCTCTTGTTGATGGTCGACCCTTTCTTGGTTTGTCCTTCACTCTGCCTGTAGCGAACAGTTTCTTTTCCCAACGTAAAAGTGTTGTCTTTTGAGGAGGCAGTCGTCCTGTTCCAAAGTTTTCCCTGTTCTTGGTCTCTCATGAACCCAAGTGCTTATGACAATGCGTTCTTCAAAGCTATAGTCACTAGTATCAGCCACTGATTATATCTGAAACAGAAAATGTTAAAAAATCAATATATTTCCTGAAATGTATAGAGGTAACGGGACTTTGTGCCCAGGGAGTATGTAGATGAGGGTGTCAGGAAAGAAAGGGCATAGGCCAACTAAGACAGGGAAATGAAAGATACATTTTGTACCATAATACCGCCGGACGAGAACAACTGTTGACCAAGAGAGGTCAACAGGAAATAAAGAAGTGAGGAGCTGAGAACAAGTAAGAGATGATGATGATAATTGTTGGTTTAAGGGGACTAATATCTAGGTCTTTGTCCCAACAAGTAAGTTGTTGTTTCATTTGAGGGACATCAACCAGTCACATAACACACATTAGCCTATTTTCATTTATGAAAAAAAAAATAGAAGGCTTATGAGATCACCTTTTGTCCGTGTGTGTGTGTGTGTGTGTGTGTGCGTATATGTGTTTGTGTCCCCCTAGTAAAATTGTAACGGCTATAGCGATTTCAATTAACGTCGGTAAGGTCATAGTACTATATAGTTCAACCCCTACCGTGCCCTTCAAATTTTATTGCGTCTCACCAATCCAACATGGCGGCTAAGCGAAATATTTCACTGGCATTCTTTATCTCCAAAGCTATGACCGATATCACCCTGACATTTTGTACGGTGATAAAGGACACTACTAAAAGTTCACCCATGTAAATTTCAAAAACCTGTGAAGTACAAAACGAACATGGCGGCCAAGCGAAGTTGAAATATTTAAATAGACTTTTCTCGCGATTTAACCACCCGATCGCAGTGAAACATGGTGGAGCAAATTTTTGTACACATTGTAATGCACTGATATCAATTCAGTTCAATTGCATACATAACCTTAAGACGGCGGCGGTGTGAAATTTTAAAATTAAGTTTCTATATCTTATGTCCTAATCATGCGATTGGAGTCAACGTTTTAACAATGAACCTACGTAATAATCGTCATCTAATAGTACATAACACTATGACGTACATTTATAAAAATCCAACATGTCGACCATCCGAAATATTTAGACGGTTCTCAATACCTACTAATCTGACTGCAATCAAACTGAAATTTTGTAGGATGATAAAGGCTATGAACATAAGTTCACCTATGGGACTTTAAATAACTTGGTGAGCACAAATTAAACATGGCGGCGATGCGAAATTTAAATATTTAAATGAACGTTTCTCGCGATTTAACCATCCGAGCGTAGTTAAACATGGTACGGAAACTGCTTATACATATTGTAAACCTCTAACATCAAATTTATTTCAATTGTTTTATTTGTTTTCATAACCACAAAATGGCAGCTGTGCGAAATTTTAAAATCTCATTTTTATTTCTTGTGTCCTAATCATGCAATTGAAATTTGAATGAAACACGTATGCAATAACCTTCATGCAATTGTACATAACTCTATGGCCTACATATATAAATATCCAGCATGACAACCATCCGAAATATTTAGACGGTTCTCAATATGCATTCACTATGCATTTTGATCTGTGTGAACTTCCTAGTTTTAAGAATTATATTAAGATTTTAATACTTAATGTAGACATATCAGGAAATTTATTTTACTCTGTAGGTGCACTGTTACTGGGGCGCACACTGAGCCCTGTTGTGTACCATCAACAAATAAATAAAAATAAATATATACCAATCTATTACAGCAAACCGTGATTTTGTATGTTGATAGAGTCAATTAACATATTAAGTAGGGTGCATGAAAATAGGCTATTTAGTTCTTCACGGAAGTACTTCTTGATTTTAACATCCTTATAAATTGAGTATCAGTGATATTATTTTTACTAAGAAAACTTCCTCTCCACACAATATTTTGGAGAACAGTATTGGAAATAAACGTTCAGAGAAATGTACAAGGAAACACGTTCACGTGAATAGAGAGTTCACATTTTTTTTCACGGAAACTTTTGAGCAAAGTATTTAGGTGTTTGAAGCCATTTTTCAGTGTTGCCTTAGTATTCAATTTCTGATGTTTTTCAGTCGGTTAATAAATTAATCTCATGACATTTTTTTAAAGATTAGGGAATAACCCATCAGAATTGGGTATAATCGTGTTGACCAATTGAAAAACATCAAATTTCGATTCGAAGCATTTAGTGTAATTATTTTTAAAGCCATGTTTTATATGGCATTGTATTTGCACAGTGTTTCTGTATGATATAATGCTAATAGAAGTTTCAATGTACACACATCACAAAGTTTATAGTCATTTTATCATTTCAAATGATCCTGTCGACTTCATCGTTACGCTTAGGTCTACCGTTATGCGTCACGGTTACGGCGTGTATGACGCGATCATGTTGTTCAGTGCATATGCACCGAGTCTGAGTTTACTCCTGGGGTCTGGCGTTATGTGAATGGAGACGGCGAGTGCGTGACGTCATGCAGCCCCAGCGTGGGAAGCCTAAGTTAAAGGGTAATGAGGTCTGTTGAGTCTGAGTTTACTCCAGGGGTCTGGCGTTATGCGATACGGAGACGGCGAGTGCGTGACGTCATGCAGCAGAGTGCACGGGGAGCCTAAGTTAACGGGCAATGGAGTCTGTTGAAAGAGTCCTGAGCATTTGTAGCATGCGTCATTCGAAATGATATAAAGTATAGTCTCTCAGACTGATTGTATCTTTTCTTGCTGAGGTGTATCGTAAATATCAGTTACATATGAAGCGTTCCGTAAGAGAAGGGCGAGCCCGCCACATGTACATTTGGAGATAATCAGTGTGCAAGGTTCATGCTTGTGAATTGGATAAGGGCGAAGCGTCAATGTAATGTTCACTTTCCGGACGATAAGGACGAGCTCGCCAGCATGGGGCACCCTTGCATTGTAGAGCATAATGGCAGCTACCCGATACGTAAATAAAGAAAAACCCCGATCACGGTGGGTTCGCCCTTCTCTTACGGAACGCCTCATATGGAATAAAGGGGCAGATGACCTCGCAGATGACAATAACTAATTAGCCTAACTAACATATGGAATGGCTCTATAGTTATTACCAGGGTACGCGTACCCCGTAAACATTTGAAAACTGATTAAGAAAAAATATTGATACATTTGTATCTAGTCCCGCAAATATGACTTCCGACTTGAAAGTTCATCGAACAGCTGGTGTCAACGTGCTGTTCACAACAGCTGGAGAGATTTCGAGTAATCCTCAATTTAAATCGATCTATTGAATCAGATTTTTTGGTTCGCAACACGGCACTCAGCAGCATAATCGAAACAATACGCCATATTATTTTCTGCTCGACAAAAGCTTTGTGTAATAGCTGCCTTATTCGAAGAAATTTACTTGTTTGGGCAAAAATGAGTAACATATTCTAACAATCGTGAAAATGGAGTTCTGTTCTTATAAGCACGCAGGCTAATGTTTGGAGGTGGGGTAGGTTGTTATTTTGAGCGTGTGGTGAGTTTTGAAGGATGAAGAAAGTAACGAACTATTTTACATCCACCCAGACATCCAAAAATCTGAAAGTTAATGAATTAATGAGTTAACAAAATTAATTAACCCAACTCAATCTTTCATTTAACATGTCAGCCCATAAAGTAATAACCGGATTCAGCAAATTGCCGAAAATTGCAGTTTTGTCGACTACAACTAAGAGTACCCCTTAAATTTTGTTTTAAAAATATGCACTGGTTATTACAGTCGAGGATTGGAGTAAATGACATTACGGAAGGGAGTGTGGATAAATCTGGATAAATGTCACACTATTTATGGCAACTCTCAGCGTCAGGATACAAACTTCGGGTTCCAAACATGCTGCAGCTTTCCCATTGTAATCGTTCAGGGTGAGTTAATGGGCTTGGCTACGCTGTTGGGCTCATTAACAATGGAAAAATGAAAATGAAAATCCACAGCCTGCTTCCAGTCTCTGACCGGGTCAGGAATGGAATGAATGAAGCCCCCATCTAGCGGCGAGGATATGAACTGTGCCGGCTGCCGAGGCCTGACGCACTCCTCTGGGGCAATGATTAAATGAATGACAGATGAAATGAAATGATAGTGGAGAGTGTTGCTGGAATGAAATTGTGACAGGGAAAACCGGAGTACCCGGAGAAAAACCTGTCTGCCTCCGTTTTGTCCAGCACAGATCTCACATGGAGTGACCGGGATTTGAACCACGGACCCAGCGGTGAGAGGCCAGCGTGCTGCCGCCTAAGCCACGGAGGCTTCATTAACAATGGAACGTGTGTTAATTATTATACACAGAAATGGCTTGAGAATACAGTTGATTTCAAAGCGGTTATACTTGCAGTATACAAGTTGAAATGCGACCACCTTCGTGACACGAACATGAATGCCTGCATTCCAAGCATGTGTATTGACTGCCTGCACCACAACTGTCCACTGGTCAACTAAGCTGTGAGCAACGGACTTGTTTGCCCGGCACACCGCAGATTATTATGCTGTGTTAGTGAGATGGAGCAAACTAGTCTATCTGCGTCAATGAAGCAAGCAGTGTCCCTCCTGGCGGGACAAGGCAGAGGATATACGTGTCTTTCCACTATTGTTGGGACCTGGTGGCCGGTCATACGTGAACAAGAATTTCCCTAGATAACTCATGGCTTGCTTCCTTTCCAAATTCATGATTTTATGGTGTTTGAAGCACTTTGCAATGTTGCCTTAGTAATCCAAATTTGATGTTTTTCAGTCGGTCTACACGATTGAACCCAATTGTGATTGGTTATTCCCTAATCCTGAAAAAAATTAGTCTGAAAAACATCAAATTCCGTTCTTGATTTTACTATTATCTTCTGTTTTTATTGAGAAATAAGTAACTAGGGGGGGTTAAATTCAGAGTCATGTACAATCATTACTTTGGGAAGAGTAATGTGGACTTTTATTTCATATTAGTATAGGTCTGAAGTTTGCTTTTGGCCGGTGCTTGCTTGTTGCGTAGAGGTGTCCGGCCAGCCAGGAAGCCTCGTTATTGTGAGCATGCGCAGTAACAACTGCATGCACTCACGTTCAGAAGGAACAAACGAAGGAAGGAGGTTGAATGGTTAGCACCGTGGATGCGTGCATTTCACGGCCATCGGCCAAAAACAAACGTCAGACCTATACACCAGAGGTTTCTCTAGCCAAATATTTTGTACGAACCTACTACCTTGCCCATTTTCGTAGTTTTAGCTTTATTAGATACTTTATTATTATTTCAGCCCACAAACCAGACATAAATTTCTTCGCAGAGCTGGGATTAGAACCCGAATCTCCGAGGTGAAATCCAAGAATGCTAGCCGCTACAACACGACGTGGTCTCAGTGTATCAGAACTTAGTGGCAAGTCATCCGCAAAGATTAAAAGCTCTAGTAGTAGCATGACGACGTCCTACACACTGTGTTGACTGGACTTATTGTTTGTTTATTTATATATGTTTTACTGTCTTAATTATCCCTCCCAGTGAGCACTCAGAGTATTCTATTGCTATGGATTGGATGCCCTGCTAAGACCAGTGAGGTCAAGCAGCGGCAAGAATGAGGAATGCTATTGTTGACATTCTCGGTACAACATGGAAGATGGACACGCCGGCGTGTTATTACTAGGGCCCGGATTTGTAGGTGGCTTAAACCTTCACTTTAGGTATCTTGTGTTCTAAAAATAGGTTATTTTAGGTTTTTCTTCCAGGATCAATACAGGCAGCAATAATTTTGTTTTTCGTATTTCTCTGAAATTCATTTATGAACTTATTTTACAAGTTTACATTGTCACTTACTTGTGCCGGGCTCCTCACCGTCTTCTTTCCTGTGGGCCACTCTTGGTTAACTCTTGTTCTCTTCTGACCCGACCTTAAAAGGTGTACCTCCCCCCTTAGTTCTGGAGACTACAAAAGAAGCAAGGAAATGCAAAAAGAGACTGAGGTTGGAAGAGGAGGCCAAACTGATCCAGAAAGAGGGCCCTGTGTAAGAAGCAGGGAAGTATTAATGGACAAACAACCCATTGGTATGTTTATCATGCATTTTCTCAACTTTCATTTTTTTACACAGCGTTTTCACCATAACTCTCTTATTTTTTAAGCTACTGCAATACTATTTTGCATGAGTGTGAAGTTTAATCATGCCAACAACAAGTACTAGGATCTTTCACATAACATGTTCCATTACATTAAAAAAATAAATTAAATAAATATTCCAATTTTTCCTCAACTTACTTAAATAATCGAAAATAAATATTGTTTCTTATGCGATGTCTAAGATTCTAGTGTATGCTGTAGCCTTGGGTCTTACAAGCTACGCAAGAAAAAAAAATCAAATAATTACATAATTGGGGTAGTTATTGTGTAAACGCTGCGTGACTGCACAAATTACGCAAGGAAGTTTTACAGTGTACTGATGACCAATGGATATTTTTTTTTAATTTTTAATGTTTTAACAGTATATAAGTTATAAATACTAAACCTGTAAATTTTCATTTTTCTAAATCATAGGGCTTCAGAAAAATAAAATATTGAAAATTCATAAATTTACACTAGCGAATGGTGTACCTCCCCCCTTTGTGTATTTCGATAATCGATTCTTTGCCTCGTGAACCTGCACCTCCGCTGGTCTAATACATGCTACCAGAGACATTGCGTCCTAAACGCACACTATACAACTTGGTTGGCGTCTTTGAAACGAGAGCATCTTATGGTATAGCTGCTAGCATTCTTGGCTGTCGCCCCAGAGGTCCGGGTTCAATTCTCGGCTCTGCAAAAGAAATCTGCTTCCAGGGCTGGATCCAGGTATACTCAGTCTCATGAGGTAAAATTGAGAAGAGGTAGGTTCGATTTCCCACCCCTGCTATCCTAGAAGAGATTTTCCGTGGTTTTCCCATTTTTTACTCCAAGAAAATTTCATGTCAGAGACTGAAATCGAAGATGAACCACAAAGGTGACAGACGAACCACTATATCACGAGGTGGTTATTCAACAGCTGTTGATAAGTATTACCACATTTCCTTTAGCTCAGTTAAACATGTTCTCCCCACACATAGCACCAGTAATCCTCAATATGGTCACCTTGTGCTCTAAATCCCGCTGTAGTCAACAATGCTGATAGAGCTTCCTATCGTGTCATGTACGCTAGCTGTGTGTGGATGCTGCGGTCATAAAGGCGACGATACGAAACGTAGTGGCCAACTATTCAGCCCGCACATGAGAACTGTCACAGCGATAAGACGCACACAATGCTCAGAGGTGGGGAAGCAATACAGAAACAAAGCGAAATTCGTTTGAAATTCTGATATGAAAAGGAAACAGAGACTAACTTTATCTGAGTGGGAGATGCATGACGCATTAAGCAGATAGTGTTATACTGAACACATTTTCTTATGCCGTCAAGCGTTGTTCTGTTTGTGTAGCTACACAGAACCCATATCGTTTTTCATGAATTGTGTTATTTAAACAATCGTCTGCAGTCCTTACCTGAATTGCAGATAACACACACTAATACAGCCATCACAATTAACACCGGTTATTAGACAAATTCTACACACACCCAAAGTACATGCGGCTACGTGGCCGCGTTGTCGCAGCCCCTAAACTGAGGAACCAACCAACCAGAGTTCAACATTTTGTCCAAATGAATAAAAGGAACTTAAAACACTATGTAAAGTCCGCATGGCCTAACACATTATGAGTCTGAATTCGTAATAATTACGCTGCAGCTGTTTCTGGTATTGCTTGTGTCAGACCTCCCTCGGCAAAGTCTTGCTCTCTTCGGACTCAGGCGTTATTACGTATGGGGGGCCTGAGGGATCTTGATTTCGCCCACCTTTCATGACCTTTGTTCTTCTTTTACCAATACGCTCTTGTTTCCTTGGATAGGAAAACTCTACACACCTTATCCAGTACCTTCGACTCCTTGTAAACTCTACGAGATCTTTACATTTTTCAGACTTCGAGTGTTTTAACTGTCGTTTGTACGTAATTTTTGTACTGAACTTGAGCATCTATTGTGCAAATTGTATATTTCAAAGTTCATTTATGTTAAAATACATTTATTCTAATTTCTTATATTATATGAACAAGCGGTAGCATTTACTATGCTAGGAAATGTAAGATATGTCCCGTATTGATTTATACATAACTCATTAAAATAATACACCTGTCAATAGAAATTATGAAACATCTATTCTATTGGGCCGATAACCTAGATGTTAGGCCCCTTAAAACAACAATTATCATCATCATTATCATCTATTCTATTGTTGTAGATGTTTCAAATCTTTCCTGTAGTCTTCTACAGCTTAAATCTAATTTATAATATGTAATAATTTTAAAAAAACAACAGTAAAAATAACTGAACTGTAATGAAAGAAAGAAAGAAAGAAAGAAAGAAAGAAAGAAAGAAAGAAATATACAAATAAATAAATAACATAATCCAATGAGCATAGTCATATACACATTCGTGCCATGATAAACAAAACAAAAATCAGAAATAGGACTAAATTAACTGAACTCGACGAAGGAATTGTGAAATACAATACGTTCACATACATCGGCAATACAACGGAGCTTTCAGAACGGATAACACCACAGGTAAACTACTATTTAACAGCCACACACTCAATGAAACAAAACTTTTCCAAAAGTCAGGAGTATATAAACTTACATGCAATGATTATAGTGCCTTATATATATTGGACAGACAGGTCGGGATCTCAGCACACGCTTTAAAGAACATTTTAATGCATTAAAACATAACAAACCTTCAGCAGTGGCCATTCGTAATTTCACCAATGTAATAAATGACATGGTACTTCTGCACGATGTACAAAAAGGACCATTGTTGAACATTTAAGAAATCCTTGAGATCTTTATCTTCCAGAAGATGTACCTAAACAAAAATGTAAACGAAATTGTTCGATAGGGCAATACACGTTTTTACATTTTATAAAAATATTTGGAGAATACAATCTAGTTTGCTGGATATTATATTTTAACTTTCATTTCAAACTTACTACATAATAATAGACTCTATCCTTGTACTTTCGTCCATTGATAACACCAGCCTAAGTGAATGATATATGGTATTTCTTCATTTCATGATTTTCAATTATAACATAACACACATATCGTTCTTCCAGCTACATCTTTGTGAATAATCTCACAGACAGGAGACTAGCATCTTTTACTCTTATTATCCAAGGTACAGTCTTTCGACAACTTCAAAATTATTTCAACCTTGACGTAACGTAACAACGCCACCATAAGAACGGAACTTTGGACTAGTTTCATCAGTTCCCATGCTTGTCTATCACTTTCTAATAAAAGTAACGTTGTCCTAACCATATGCTTTAAACTAACCTATGATCACTTTCCATCACGTCGGGTTTCTTAAAGCCGCTTTGTTTTGAAGGGCTAGATTTGGATATAAGCATACAGGCTCTTCATTGGCTATAGAGCTACATGGATATGGTGAAGTATTGGTGTTACATATCTACCTTTTCAAGGAACTACTATTTGTCAAGAGCAGCTGATCACCGTCACCATCTGTTTCTCTTCATTTTATTATATTCTTATACCCTAAATTTTATGGTGCACCATATTAGGTTTTAAAACACGTATATTATTACTATGCTACGCTTTGTTTTTTGTTTCTTCAACAGCTGATGAAGGGGATAAAACATAATTAATCCCCGAAACATGTACTGTATACAAGTTCAATAATTAATTTTATATGTATAGTATTGATTCAGGCAGATGTTCATTTCTTGTTAATAACTATTTTAAGGGTTATAGTCTCACTATATTTTAAATAAATATGAATGAATGAATGAATGAATAAATAAATAAATATAGTATTTTTAAGAGTTACATTATATGTCATTAAAATAGTTAATAAATCCATTTATCAATATATTTAATCAAACAAAACCTAATGTTAGATTAAATGTACTGTTAGCCGAGTTTATTAGCTTTTTAGTCACATTTGCAAGTGAGTACGGAAACGTTTCATTTTCGACCATAATGCATAATTCTATGGCTTCTCTATGTGGCCCTGTGTGTTAAGTATTGTCATATTGGCAACCTCAAAATACAGGAAACATTAGGAATGAATTTACTTGTTCGGTAACAATATTGATTGTTACAGTGCCACAGTGTGTCGATTGTCTCGATGTTCATCCCCTTAAAAGACAGATCATAGTGTTCACCTCTCTTCAATAATATTTTGAGTTATGTTGGCAGAATGATTCACGCTGCATAGTCTGCTTCCCCTCCTTTCCCTTTCTTGCTCCCTACTCCACATCGCAACCAATAAAATTGCTTGTTTAATAATATTGCATATTTAGAACAAACAATTTGTCCATTTTGAGGCGGCTTGCGGTTGTTTATAAAGCCAATCCCCCAACCAATAAATGGGTGCAGTAACAAGATATATGGGGTCGTGAACAAGGGGGCGAAGGAGGGACAGCAATGGCGTGGAACATACGTTCCACCCAGGACTAGGGGCACGATGTCCAACACAGTATGGCGGGGTGAGTCACTTACCCTTCTCAAGATAACCTTTAGGGGCTAATCTCATGTTTTCAAGTTTTCTATCTTAGTAGCCCGTCTCATGAAGTACTTCGTCACCGGTAATGGCTGCAGGAACAACCTCTTACGAAAATTCTAATTTCTTGACTAATCCTGTCTGCATCAATACAACTTCACAAGTAAAGTATCTCTGATATATAGAAGAAACAGTCAGATACATATCACTGTTCTTGGAGGCCTCCCTGCTAGCATGGTATAATGGTACAATAAATTTGAAATAAGACGATTCAGAAAAAGTTCGCATAATTAGAAGTATAAGGGCCGGTTCTACCACATCCGGGTAAAGAGGCCGATAACTTGCCCGTCGGAATAAGTAAGAATTTCCATTCGACCATCAACGGGTAGCGCTATCGGCGATATAAACTTCGTCTACCCGGAGTGTAAATTTTAGGGAGCTTTTAGAGGCCGATAAAGCATTACCAGCCAGATTTGAGCCGTGCATAAATGTTTCTTTGCATCATCTATGCTATACATAACCTCTTCATAAATTACTAATAATACAATTAGAATCATTTGGTAATTTTGTTGTCACATAATGATATAATTACAATCATTTATTAATTATAAGCGATGCAACAGTTACTGAGCATATATTTTTTAAGGTTTTGGAAGAGATAATTGACATCCTGGAAATGTATAACTTTTTTGTCGACAAAGAAGAAGATGCAGTCACACGTCCAAAGCGGAACAGAGATCGGCTGGTGCATTATGAAATTTGGTCGAATGAGGGGTTCTTTGTCCGGTTCAGGCTACAAAAGCCAACAGTTTTATATTTGCTGCGGTTGATTGAACATGAAATATGACCGCTTAGTGATTACCGTACGGTACCCAGTGGCGGATCTAGGCCTTGCGGGGCCCTGGGTGATATGATGATTTCCACAACAATAGGAAATAAAAAAAATATGTAATCAAATGGAAAATAGTTTGGTAATAGTAATAAAATAAAGAATATTTACAATATTTTGAATACACTACAGTACATTTTTTTATAATATGAAAGAAACCTTTAAGTCCCCTTGAAGAAGATTATGTAAACTAGCCTATGTAATATTAAAATATTACTTTGCGACTTTTTTCCCGGCTGAAATCTTCTATTATTTCACTGAAATCTAAACTTGCTAAACTGTCACGGGGGGTCCTAGCTGCACTGAAAAAAGGAATATGAATTATAAATTTGTTTCAAAAGTATAATTAATTAATTAATTAAATTTAAAACAAGATGTTCAGTAAAGAACATATAGCCTACGTTCTCCTAAATGCATGGGTATTGTTATAACTCTTTGTCCTTTCCAAGGAGTATAATTGAATGTTGGTTGTAGTAGCTTGTTGAATTAAGTGTCATACGGATATTAAACATGAATATGAGTGGCCCTTTGCTAGTGCTACCTCTGTACCAAATTTCGTTCAATTCGGTTTCACCGCTTTTGAATAGATAGGGGGAATCGATTGGCACACATACATGGCCGCCAGCCGCAAATTATTGGGCAGATGACCTAGTAGTTTGGTCAAAGGATTCTTCATACATAAAGGTATAATGTTACAGAATTGGGTAGAGATCAGATAAAAAGATTGGTCGTAATTTGATTTAAGCTTTGAACATTTGGGTGGCCGCCATTATGTTTCCGTCAAGATTGCGGCGATATAAAACATGACACTGAGGTGCTCTTTGCTTGTGCTACCTCTGTACCAAATTTCGTTCAATTCGGTTTCACCGTGTTTGAATAGATAGGGGGAATCAATTGGCACACATACATGGCCGTCATCCGCAAATTATTGGGCAGATGACCTCGTAGTTTGGTCAAAAGATTCTTCATACATAAAGGTATAACGTTGCAAAATTTGGTAGAGATCAGATGATTAGGTTGGTCGTAATATTATTTAAGCTTTTAACATTTGGGTGACAG
This sequence comes from Meconema thalassinum, assembly GCA_946902985.2. Taxonomy (NCBI): domain Eukaryota; kingdom Metazoa; phylum Arthropoda; class Insecta; order Orthoptera; family Tettigoniidae; genus Meconema; species Meconema thalassinum. Next base: position 1,904,684,514 of record OX336388.2, on the reverse strand, counting down.
CCATTATGTTTTCGTCAAGATGGCGGCGATATAAAACATGACACTGAGATGCCCTTTGCTAGTGTTACCTCTGTACCATATTTCGTTTAATTCGGATTCACGGTGTTTGAAAAGATAGGGGCAATCGATTTGCACACAAACTTGGCCGCCATCCGCAAATTATTGGGCAGTTGACCTCGTAGTTTGGTCAAAAGATTCCTCATACATAAAGGTATAATGTTACAAAATTTGGTAGCGATCAGATAAATAGGTTGGTCGAAATTTGATTTATGTTTTGAATATTTGGGTGGCCGCCATTACGTTTCCGTCAAGATGGCAGCGATATAGAACATGACAATGAGGTGCCCTTTGCTAGTGCTACCTCTGTACCAAATTTCGTTCAATTTGGTTTTACCGTGTTTGAAAAGATAGGGGGAATCGATTTGCCCACAAATATGGCCACCATCCGCAAATTATTAGGCAGATGACCTCGTAGTTTGGTCAAAGGATTCTTCATACTTAAAGGTAAAATGTTAGAACATTTGGTAGAGATCGGTTGAATAGTTTGGTCGTAATTTGATTTAAGCTTTGAACATTTGGGTGGCCACCATTACGTTTACGTCAAGATGGCGGCGATATAAAACATGACACTGAGGTGCCCTTTGCCAGTGCTACCTCTGTACCAAATGTCGTTCAATTCGGATTCACCGTGTTCGAATTGATAGGGTAGGGACAGACATTCAGAGTACACACACTCACACACTCACACACACACAGACAGACAAACAATTTTTGGCCCAGTAGTGATCTCATAAGTCTACTTTCATTTTTTGCAAAAATCGAAAGTAGGCTAAAAATGCATGGCGTAGGGCCCCCCAGACTGCGGGGCCCTGGGCGGTCGCCCTCCTTGCCCTCCCCTAGATCCGCCACTGACGATACCATCATAGATTTCAAAAAATTATCTCAATTACATGTTTAGGAATACTGTATGTAGCGCTCATATAATTTAATAAATTCGCACAAGTGTGGGTGAAAAATACTGAGTGTACAGGACATTATTCAGGTTCTGTAGGCCTACTATACATTGTCACTGACTTGGTGTTTTGCTTATACAGCATAAGACCTGATATTTGGGGCATTACATTTTACAGTTTTCTACCTCACTTTTTATTTTTCGTGTAGCCTCCAGAGAGGCCGAGTGCAGGTCTTTCAAGTCGACGCCCGTGGGCGACGTGCGCGTCAGAATGAGAGATGGAATGGATGAAGATGAATGAAATTGGGCAAGGATGTGGAAGGAAGCGGCCGTGGCCTGTCAGTAGGTACCGTCCCAGCATTTGCCTGGTGTTGAAAATGGTAAACCACGGAAAACCATTTCAAGGACAGCCGACGGTGGGGCTCGAATCCACGCGTCTACCGAGTCAGCAGAGAGCTTGGCCCCATGACCTAATGCTGCGCGCTAGCCAGCGTAGCCACTACTGTCGGTTCTACATCACTAACGCCATGACAAACAGAACTACGAGCTTAGGTCTGTGGTGACGCGTTATACGGTCAATGGTTTTCATCATAAAATAGGTAGCTTGCCACGGTGGGTGAGTGGATAGCGTATCGGTCTACTAACCCCAAGATTGCAGGTTCGCCCCTGACCGTGGTAAGTGATTTTTGAAAGGCGGCAAAAATACGATACGCATGTCATACGATGTTGGCATGTCAAAGAACCCATTTGAATTCAGTAGGCCGAGTTCATAATGGCAAAATTAATCTCGGGAGTTTCCGCCAGCACAAAGTTCCTCATTTCTCTACTAGAAAGCGCTATTGTGTTCAAGGAGATTATGTATCTTACATCTAACCTCCTTGACTTTCATAGTCAAGGAACTACGAAATTCGACATGCAAGCTACCCTCTGGGTGTCAAATAGCAAAGCTTGCACCCGGCACCCGAGGCCATACGATATTATTATTATTATATTATATCATAAAATAGGTGTGACAAAATCATTCCATCCGCCAAACGAAAAGTGTAAATGTGAACTTTGCAACAAGACTTATCCAAGATACCGTCTATAGCTGTGAAAGAGTGAAATCTCTCGTAATATACAGCAAAGAGAACTATCTAATTATGCACAAATGTGCGCATTCCGTTTCATTCATTTTACAGAGATTACAAATAAACTTGTCACCTGGAATGTAATAATTTGATTTGACATACATTTTATGGTTGAACCTATGCACTGCAAGCCTTGTCACAACATGTCTGTAGCTCATATAGGCCTAAGCCTCTATTCAGATTGCAAACTAGCCTATTGCTAGACACATATTTCACAGGCTATTCCTCCTTGAAAAGCACTGCATGCTTGTCTAGTTTTCGATTATTGGGGTTAGGTATGGTTAATCAGTTGCATTCCTCCGAGAACTGAAAGACATGCTAGGTTTATTCAGCCCAGAAGTGTCGCGAGAAGTTTTGGTACTATACAAGGATCATGTAAGTATAAGAGATTCGTCACTTTTGGTTATAGAATTTCCGAAAGAGAACAACGCCTGAGGCTATGGATTGTACTGTCAAGTCTGGCAACATAAAAGGTAAAAAGCCATATGAATGTAGCCTTTATTACATATAATTGAACAGTATGTTCTGCGATGAGTTATTGATTATTGATGAAAATAACGCAAACATAACTGCGCCTTTCGTTAGGCGCTGAAATATACGTCCAGATAGGAAAATAATACATTTTGATATATATCAATGTTGGCAATAGATTTGTCACGAAGGACATAGTTATGCCGTTCTAAAGCTTAATTTACCTCTAGGCTAATTAAAAATGCTCTCATACTCTACATAATTGTTGGGATATTCGATGAATATAAAGAAAACTGTCCAAATGCGCACACTATTGCCATAACCTCACTTTTGGCCTAGCATGCCCGCTGCCACCTACCCCTCCCCATAGCCCTAAACCACAAATTGTATTGCAATGCAAATGAGAATGGGTAAGAAAACAAACAAGAGATGAAATGCACACATTTATTCTCTATATATTTTTATTCGAGAGTAGTACATATTGCCCACTAGTTTTACACATGGTCAACACCAGGAAGATGAAAATTGCCGTATTGTTCTTACCATCATTATAATTCTTACATCCCGGTGCTTGGCAATTTTTCCTCCCTTGCAGTGGCATGATTGACTCTCAATTCAATTCAAATAAACAATCAAAATACTGAACAAATCTAAACAACCAACAACACCACGAGGAAAATCAATCAAAACAGACTATACCCGCTTTCGCCAGTCGGTTTGATGTGAACGTTCATGAGTGCCAACTAAGGAACCTTAGTGCTAAAATAAATTCTTCATTGGTTGGCAGAACATCCAGTAGGTACAGGGCCTTACCCCGACCCACGCGCTCCCTATGATCTGTCAGCCCCCTGGTACTATATCTTCTTGAAACCCAAGAACACGTGCTATCAACAAACAACGGACAAAAGCGAAACGAAAAGAAAGTTAACGCATCTAACGATAGGTGGCTCACTCATCGATTACTCAAATTTAACAAAAATCAGGCTGGCCAACATCTGTATTTTGTTATAAGGTTCCGCGCAGCTGCCCGGAACTTGCACGGAAGTGGTAGAACGCTGCCCAAGATGCTCAAAGGTTTACACCGGCACATAGTTCATCACCCGGGTTGCTGCCCGCAGCTTTTACCCGGATGTGGTAGAACCGGCCCTAAATCGAATAATTTGAAATTAATCGAAAATGATTAATGGAATACTCAACTAATCGGCGATTCGATTAATCGACTAATAGATTAATCGTCTAACCAAAGAATCGATTAATTGATTAGTAGAGAAGAATTAAGAACTGAAGATTAAATGAGAGGTCATCATTTAAGTTGAGAGTTGCACTTATTTTCAGAATGATGTATAGAAATTTTTAAAATTTATGTTTACCTAAATATACAAAGTGTCCTTCCCTGTTTATGTTAACAATAATCAAATAAGAGTCAGTGACAGTGGTGGAACAAACATCAGTCAAATTGGGAAGGATTTCGAAAAAAGAAAATGTAGAGTTTTCAGGAAATATTTTAAATTCTTGTTCAATGTTTACAATTTAGGACAGGAACATTTTTGTTAGCCTACTTTCGATTTTTGCAAAAAATGAAAGTAGACTTATGAGATCTACACAGGGCCAAAAAGTGTGTGTCAGTGTGTATATATCCTCCCCCCCCCCCCTATCAATTTAAACACGATGAAACTGAATTGAAAGAAACTTGGTACAGAGGTAGCACTAGTAAAGGGCACCTCAGTGTCATGTTTTATATCGCCACCATTTTTACCGTAACTGAATAGCGGCCAACCAAATGTTCAAAACGTAAAATTAAATTACGACTAAACTGATCATCTGATCTCTGCCAAATTTGGTAACAACATACCTTCGTACGGGACGCGTCTTGCGCCCAAACTACAACATCATCATCAGCCATACCATTTCAATATGGTGGCCGTGTGAATTATGCAGGCATAATAATCTAATAACTTAAAAACCACCAGTTACGATTATCGAACTGAGAATGGTTTAAAACTGTCCTTTAGGACGTGGCTGGTTCGGTATTTTAAGTTCATATTATAATATTATACGATAGCAGTGAGCTGTCTCGGCTACAAGACAAGATGGCAGCTGATATCTTGTGCCTGACCTATATTTCACTAGTTTGAATATTGCAAGCAATATAGCCTACTGATAGAAATATTATAATTTTTGTATGAAATCATTTATAATAAAAATATACTCCACAAAAGAAATCGTTATTCCAAATCATTATTTGCTAAGACGTTGTATGTAAATCAATTGATAACGATGAATTTCGGTGGACATATTTGGCTCTGTTGTAAAGCATTAGTCTGTCACCCGATTCGTCGGGGTTCAAAACCTATCAGAGTTGTTTTCATTGCTTGAATTTTTTATATTTATTGTATTGTAATTACACAGACGTTATAAAATTAAGCGTTATATTGTGCATTTTGCAATGGAAAATATATATTTAATTAAAACAATGTTCTGCACCGGATCTGCTCGAGAGAAATCTACCAGCAATCAGATTAACAATGCGTTGCCAACTAGATTTGAGCTGCGCTCTACACCGGCCTGTTGGAACCCATGCCAAAGTTGTAATCCAAATGTGTCCTCTTGGGTCCGGTAGAATGCACTCGCAACCAAGGATAGGTGGGAGAAAGAAATCAGCGGTGTATTACGTTTCAAGTAGAAAGGCTAATTGTCTAGGATATCCATAGAAATATATCTGACTCAATAGGGTGATCTTATGCGAAACTAATCCGCCATATGTCATGACTGTTCTATATGGGACTCCATTGGTTTGTCTTCCGTTCACATTCTATACGCATCGATGATGATAATTGTTGTTTTAAGGGCCTAACATCTATTTTATCGGCCCATATACGCATCGAACTTGAAAATAGCATAATGAATTTTATAATACGATATTTTTTTTTATTTTAAAGCGTTTGTAACAGCCTATTGCTTGCCACGGTGGGTGAGTGGAAAGCGTGTCGGTCTACTACACAGATTACCTACTACTACAGATGGCCAACAGCCATGCTAATTCTTGGTACCTAAGACTTCAGCGCTGTCTGGTGGTTGACTGATGTACTAGCAACATGTCGTCCGGTAGCGCCACCTATGAGCAGTTCTCGTAAACACTAACCCTCCCGCCCCCTCCCCTCCACCCTGCCCCTTCCCCTCGTTCCGCTAAATATTCCCGTCCTAAATGCTCAGCCCACTTCAATGTTCCGAAAATCACAATGTCCCTATACTTATGGCATGTCTTTAAGTGTGGAGATAATAATATGATCTACAAGTAATAAATCACATTCAAAATACCAATAACAGAAAAAATTAATAAAAATAATAACAAAGTGGGAAGTTGTGAATTCCAGAACTTTGAAATGAACAATCACAGCATTTAGAACATAACCTCATCACTAATATACATGTTTAAATTTCATTCAGTTGCAATTGGAGCATATTGCATTGGTGACAAAAATTAGGCTACTACAAGGCCTGCAGCATATTATTACTCAGCTTAAAAAATGGCCCAATTAGGCCTATAACCAATTAGTTATTAGAAAAAACTACAAAGGAAAAGTACTGGGAAGGGAGAAAATTCATATTTTAAAATGCTTGATGCTGTTAGCAATAACAGTAAAATTTTAAGAGAGAATGCTAAGGAATCAGGTGGTGTAACCAGATCCTCATCACACTAAAATTGTTAGTGTAATTAGTGCCAAATACATTAGGGGACAGAAAAAGAATTGGATATCACAAAATTTCTATACAGTAGTTCATTTCATATGCCCTTTAAAATATATCCAGTTAAAAATTTTGAAGGGTGAAATGCAGTAAGTAGGCTACATCAAAAATTAACATCGCACACTAATACAGTACATTCCATTACGTGCTGTTAAGGGGAAAGGAGAAATAGGACTATCAATGAAAAACAAGAAAAACACTCAATTCTGCTAGAATTCATCATGTTAAGTTGTCAATGAAGAGAAGATAACAGCAAGAGCCAAGATCAAACTTAGCAAAAATACAGTAATCAAATCTGGTCCTCCTAAAAGTATGTGCTGAGGCATGTTCCTTTCTTCTTTCTTGCCAAAGTATAACAGTAGGGACCAGCACATAATAATGGACCTAGTTCCTCCTTGATGTAATGGCTGACACCGATGAACCGCAAATTCCTACAACACATACCAGTGTGTATGTTGAAACAGTAAACTTAATAAATGTGTAACTTAATGCTTGAAACGGGGAACTTGAATTTGCTGACATGTGTATGTTTGCACCTACTGTAAGTTAACTACATTTTAAAAGAATCATTGTATTTTTGATATTAATTTATTTAGGGCTTTCGATAACATATTCATTTAGCCCCATGTATTTGGAAGTGTGTATGATTTGTTGATGATGATATGTGTTGTTTTAACGAGCCTAACATCTTGGTTATCGGCCCCTAATGGTTTGGGTGATCGTGAAGATGAAAATCAAATGTAAACTATAACTGAAACTAACTACAAACTTATATAGGCTACTAGAAGAAGAAATGGAAAACAAAAGGAGAATAAGGCAAACAAAGGACAGGAGGAAAAGAAATGCCCTCAAACCCTCGAAGAATTAGGATCGAGGGACTTGGAAGGAAGGAGAGCCACGAAAGGCCCCAGAGGCAATGGAGAAAAGGGGAAAAACCGGACCCAGCTCAGGAATCCCTCGGGGTCACCATCTCCCGAACTCACCAGCCGTGAGCCCCTGAGGGTGTAGCAATATCCAGGGCGCACCAAAGGTGGTGGGGCCACATACACCCTGCCCCTTGAGAGCCTTTAGCAGAAGGCAGGAGATAACAAGAAAAGAAAAAGAAGGCTGACCCCTCGCAGGAGGAGGACATCAGAAAAGATGAGACGAGGGCCAATTAAGGCGGGAAAGGAATAGACTCCCGAGGCCTTGGATACCCTAATACCGTCGGGGTCGGAAGAGAACAAGAGTTGACCAAGTGAGGTCGACAGGAAAGAAGACAGAGAGGAGCCCGGCACAAGTAAGTGGAAGCAATGCGGGACTCAGCTGGGGCCCCGTGGTCGCCAACCCACGTCCCACTAGAAGTGAGCCCCTGGGGGAGTGTATGATTTGTATGATAATCTGTGTTATTGTGGTATCTGTAGTAGTGTGTATACTTCCTGTAATTCAGGTGAGGACTGGAAAGGAGGCAGCCGTAGCCTTAAGTTGGGAACCATCCCAGCGTTAGCCTGAAGTGGAAGTGGGGAAACCTTGGAAAACCACTTCTTGGATGGCCGAGGTGAGAATCGAACCTACCTCTTCTCAGTTCTGCCTCACAAAGATGAGTGTGCGCCGTTCCTACAGTCAGACCAGAATTAAATTACTTAATCAAGCTTGGAAACTAGCCCAGGACCTCAGGAGTGGCAGCAACCACACCACAAGGTGGTCTTATTACAGAATCAATTGATGAAAAAATCCCTCCATGTAAGCTTAGACATTGGCATCCTACGTGTTGAAAAATATTGTAAATAACGTGTGGGAATAAAATACTACCTATAGGTATATCAACCATTACATTGGCATACAATAAATCAATTATATTTGTCTTGTATCTATCTCACTGTTACAGAATATCATCGACAGAACCTAACACTTATTAACTTACCAAGAGTATAAAATAAAAATTGGCAGATAAGGGTGGGGTTATCGGGCCAATGGTTCCAAGGTTTTATTGGATTTTCACGTTGGACTTAGATCCACAGGACAAGAACACAATGTATATAGTTACACATTGGTAAGACTATAATATGATCCTAGGCCATTAAACCTATTAGATCATGGGGGTTAATGTTAAGTTTTAATAACCTGTAATTACAGTCCTACATCAGTATTGCCATTACTACCAATTCGACCAACTGAACACCCAGCCCAAACACTGCATTCCTACCATAACATAAACCGTACAGCTTATTTTCCAGTGTATCTACAAAAATAAATACAAAGTGCCCATAGCATGAATATGCAAGGAAACACATCTACACATTTGTTTGTTCTTGGCTTATTAGAGGAGGACAGGTGCATTTGAATGGTATTTGGGTCGCAGAACATTACAGTTCTACATCAGTAATGGCATTACTACCTATTCTACCAATTGAATACGTCACAATTGAATTGCCACAGCACCAGTAGCTAACATGTACAAGATCTGATATTTTTTGAATACGGTACCTATAATAATTTGAAATTCAAGGAAGGGGAAAATATTAAAGCTTCGACACGTTGTCAAGAATCATGACATTTTAATCTACCGCAATGTAAAATGAATTATTAACACACCTCAAGAACTTGAGTACACATATGCAATAGGCTCATGGTACTGGACGTATCTCTGCAAGATGTAATCAAGTTGAAAACATTACGGAAACATTGACTCTTACCTGGTCATTTCTAAGGTGAGTAGGCCTAATTGCCACATTCCTCTGCTATTTCGAGAACAGCAATTTACGATTTGTTTGTTCCCAGAATTTGGTAGGCCTACCTGTGGGATAAATAATAGTGAAAGTTAATTAATATGTCAAGTGGAATGTCACTTGTACACTGCGTCTAATATAAATTCAAAACTAGGCTACGGTATATTTTGCACACGTAGAAACACGTTTTTACTTAAATTCTTAAAATAAGCGTACTTACTAGGCGTAGCAGAAGAAGAACTGTTCACTTCTCATTACCACGAAGACAATTTGATATAAGAAAGATGAGATAGAACACAACATTAGCTTATTTAGCTTATTTGTATACGGCCAATATTATTACATACAACACATCAACAGAGCCGCCATGGCATGGTCAGTGCCGCCAAACCAGTAGAAATAATGTTTATTTAATGATAAGTGCCGTAATTATCGTCTGAGAGCAAGATAATTGCAAGGAAATGTCAATTAGGAATTATGTGTATATTTATTGACTAAATATAGTGATATGTTTGCAATTTAATTACAACGTTGTATCATGCATATGTTGGCAACACGATATACACGATATACAGCGCTCCATACGACTGGCACGTACTACTACACCGATGGTGCCAAATGATCCCTATCTGGTTGACACCCCCTGGTCTACTAACCCCAAGATTGCAGGTTCACCCCTGGCCGTGGTAAGTGACTTTTGAAAGGCGGCAAAAATACGATACGCATGTCATACGATGTTGGCATGTCAAAGAACCCATTTGAATTCAGTAGGCCGAGTTCATAATGGCAAAATTAATCTCGGGAGTTTCCGCCAACACAAAGTTCCTCATTTCTCTACTAGAAAGCGCTATTGTGTTCAAGGAGATTAGATATCTAACATCTAACCTCCTTGACTTTCATAGTCAAGGAACTACGAAATTCGACAAGCAAGCTACCCTCTGGGTGTCAAATAGCAAAGCTTGCACCAGGCACCCGAGGCCATACGATATTATTATATTATTATATTATTATTATAACAGCCTATTTTGTGTAATTTGCAAATGTTATTTGAACTAAAGAGCAAAACCATCCCACATAGTACCTGTACGCTATCTGTTAGTGCTAGTTTAGGATATTCCTAGTCTGTGAGAGTGAGACTATGTACTTTACTTATGCACATTAATAAGGACAAAGAGTTATAATTATACCCATACATTTAGGAGAAAGTAGGCTATATGTTCTTCGCTGAACATCTTGCTTAACTTTGTTAACCTACTTTACACAAAGAACGTACATTATTTATTTTAGCACATTTTCAATTTTGAAAAAAAAAAATAGGCTTAGGAGATCACCTTTTGTCCGTGTGTGTGTGTTTGTGTGTGTGTGTGTGTGTGTGTGAGGTGTGTGTGTGTGTGGTGTGTGTGTGTGGTGTGTGTGTGTGTGTCCCTAATAACTTCTAAACGGCTGGAGCGATTTCAATGAAACTCGGTAAGTTCATAGCACTATTCCGGACGACCCCGACCGTGCTCTTCAAATTTTGTTATGTCTCACCAATCCAACATGGCGGCTGTGCGAAATATTTCACCAGCATTCAATATCTCCTAAACTATTCCCGATATCACCCTGGAATTTTTTATGGTGATAAAGGGAACTACTAAAAGTTCACCTATGTGACTTTTGAAAAACTGGTAACTACAAAACCAACATGGCGGCCACGCGAATTTGCGACATTTAAATAGACGTTTCTCGCGATTTAACCAACCAAACGCAATAAAACTCGGTACAGTGTATGTTTATACACATTGTAATGCACCGACATCTAACTTCGTTCAATTGTTTACATAACCACACGATGGTGGATGTGCGAAATATTTCACCGGCATTCTATATCTCTGAAACTATGAGCGGTATCACCCTGAAATTTTGTACGGAGATAAAGGGCAATACTGGAAGTTCATATATAGGACTTTAAACAACCGGTTAACTACAAAACGAACATGGCGGCCAAGCGAATTTGAAAAGTTTAAATAGACCTTTCTCGCGATTTAATCTTCCAAACGCAATGAAATCTAGTACAGGAAATGTTTATACACATTATAATGCACTGGTATTTAATCTAGTTCAATTGTTTACATAACCTCAAGATGGCGGCTGTGCGAATTTTAAAATTAAGTTTTTATTTCTTTTGTCGTAATCATGCGATCGAAGTGAAAGTTTGAATAATGAACCTACGCAATAATTTTCCTTTAATGGTAAATGACTCTATGCCCTATACATTTAGCAATCCAACATGGCGACCATCCGAAATATTTAGACGGCTCTGAATATTGACGAATCCAATACAGCAATGAAACTGATATTTTTTTATGTTCATAGAGGCTATGGACACAAGTTTTCCTATAGGACTTTAAATAACCTGGTGGTCACAAATCCAACATGGCGGCGACGCGAAGGATAAATATTCACATTGACGTTTCTCGCAATTTAACCATTCGAGTGCAGTGAAACTTGGTACAGTAAATCCTTATACAAATGTTAATCCACTCGCATCTAATTTATTTCAATTGTTCCATAACCACAAGATGGCAGGTGTGCGAAATTTAAAATATCTTTTTTACTTCTTCTGTCCTAATCATGTGGTTGAAGTTTGAGTACTAGACGTACTCAATAATCTTCATGTAACAGTACATAACTCTAAGCCCTACATACATAAAAGTCCAAAATGGCGACCATCTGAAATATTTAGACGGTTCTCATTATCTACGAATCTATTACAGCAATTAAACAGAAAATTAGTATGTTGACAGTGGTAATTAACATTAGTTGGATATATGAAAATAGGAACTACTTGTTATTTATATGATACAATATATTTTAGTTAATTAAATTTCTGTTTTGCTTCTGTGAGTGCGTAGTGAAAGGAGCGATTAATCGACAAATCAAATAATCTATTATTCGACCAACCTATGAATCGTTTAAACAACTAATCGATTAATCGATTAAACGCACAATAGTTAAATCGTTATCTGTATCAACTAATCGATCTCATCAATTAGATGTAGACTACCAACCCTACTTAGAATTCAGATGAAGCTATGTATTTAGTAAACCCAGTGTTGACTCCATTGAACAAACAGACAATAATACTGTTCCTTTTCAACATGGATATGTTTTTGTGCTAGGAGTCAGCCCAGAGTTTGCATGATACAGTAAAGGTCGATTCACACTATACGTTACGTAACCTTTCCGTTTCCTTTCCATACCCGTTGCGTTAAAAGTTGTTGTATTCACACCATACTGTACCGTTCCTTATCACGACGATATGTTTACGGAAGTTATGCGGACACTTATTGACAGAGTGCACTAGCAACCATTTCCATTCCGCGTCTAGAAGGCGTGTTTTTTGCGTTCTCTTTGGTTTAAACCTGGGTTAGGTTTGGTTATAGTTGGCGGTAACCAAAAAATCGCCAAAACGAAACAGGTTATAAGAAAAGTTAGCAATTTCAGGACTTAGTGACAGAATGTGGTCCAGAAAAAAATTAGTTCTATGTGCTATTATTATTTTAGACAAGGAGGAGCGTTGTACAAGAAAGAGGAAACGAAGAAAATGGGTTCATGATATGTTAAAAGAGCGAAATACTGAAAATCATACAGCGCTGGATGTTAACTTACATGCTCAATCAATTTTTCGCCCATGATGCTGGAATATAAGACGCGGTTTGGCGTATGGTATACTTTGGTTAATACAAAAGCTAACCAGACCGTTTTGGTGAGCTTTGATGTTAACCCGGGTATAGTCTGGTGGTGAAATTACTAACCAAGCTACTAGTGTGGTTACTGAAATTTTAACCACATTAGAAGCGCCAATTCAAGCATAATCTGAAACTACCATTGAAAGTACGGATATCAAGTCATGTTTGAACTTGAACCACTCAGCACTCAACAAATGAAATCATATAGGCTAATATCAAATTCTTTGTGGTTTTTTAATTTTATATTTCACGATTGCAATTGAGGTTGAAAACACTCGCAAAATGCAACTTCGATCGAAAAGACTTACAAAATGCAACGTAGGTTGAAAATACCCACAAAATGGAGTGTAGATGCGAAAAAAAACCGCTAAAGGGAATTTAGATACACGGGGAGCCAATTAACAAAAAGAGCGCTGGATCAGGAAAGATGAGACACGGGCCAATTAAGGCGGGAAAGTGAAATACTCCCTAGACTTCGGATACCCTAATACCATTGGGGTCGGAAAAGAACAAGAGTTGACCAAGGGAGGTCGACAGGAAAGAAGACGGAGAGGAGCCCGGCACAAGTAAGTGGAAGCAATGCCGGACTCAGCTGGGGTCCCGTGGTCGCCAACCCACGTCCCACTAGATGTGAGCCCCTGGGGGGGGGGGGAAATACTGTTCTCTGGAAGCATTCAGAGCCATTGCGATATTTTCAAAAATAGTTTCGCCCTCTATATATTGTAGGAAACAGAATCATATGGTCGACATCATCATTATTTATTCACCATATCAATTCCAATACCATTATTTATTCACCATATCAATAATTGATAAGATTGATAATTGAAAGATTTATTGGAATTATTCCAATACATCTTTCGTCGTCATATTGCTAACTTTTCTTATAACCTATTTCGTTTTTGCGAGTGTAACCACAAACTGTAACCAAACCTAACCCAGGTTAATGCCAGTGAATAAACACAAAGCGCCAAAACACGCCTTCTAGACACGGAATGGAAATGGTTGCTAGTGCACACTGTCAATAAGTGTCCGCATACGTTCCGTAAACATTGCTGCCAAACAATCCTGTCGGGAAACGGAAGGGTCACGGAAGGTGTATGTAACGTGCAGTGTGCATGTACTCATTTAAAATACAGTAAACTTTCATGCACGGTGATGTGATGGAAAGGAAACGGAAAGGTTACGTAACGTACAGTGTGAATCGACCTTAAGTGTGACGAACTGCCGCGCACCTATAGGTAAGATTCAGAACCTCGCTGCCATGGTGGCGGATGCTTTCTACCACTCCACGTGTATTTATACGGGATACATTTCGAACTCCGCCGCCGCAGCCTTCGCAACGCCGCGTGTGCAACGGGCCCGCCCAGCCGCGCCGTACATGCCTAGTCGGGAATGTCTTTTTCGCTGTGAGATGACGAAAATACTGGAGAGTGTAACAAAATATCTAGTTTTATATGATGTAGAAGTGGTAGTTTATAAATACGCAGTAAAGAATCCATGAAAATGTAAACCAACATAAGTTAAAGATTATCACTTATCGCAGTGCTATGAAACATTTGTGTTAGGTGCGGATTCATTTTCACGTTATAAATGTACAGTGAATTGTTGAGGTGCAGAGATACTGTCGCCGTCATCATTGTTGTTATTGTTGTTGTTGTTCGAATATTAACTAATAGGATTTTTGTCTAATTGTTAATGTGAAACGAGACAGATTCAATGTTTCCTAGGAAAGTTTTTTAAGAGGAGAGGAAATTATCGATGCTTTTGTAGTTACGATATTCTTCGCTAGTTGAGGAAGTGGGGGTTTCGCAGAACATTAGATTTGAACGTAATATCCAGTACTATCCGACGTGTGAAATGCAGGAAGAGGAACCGGATAGCCTATACAAACCGTGATGCTGAAATGAATATCCACAACGGTAATCCTCTGTATGGTACAATGCATCACGTGCAGGGGAGAGTGAAGTAGGGGAGATCATGATCAACATCCCACAGCGACACGTGTCCTGGAGACTTAGCAGGGATTACATCAAATTAACGGCCAGATTCTTCATAACATACTACCAACTTGTACGACTAAGCACAGAGTTCATCAAATAAATTATGGTGCGGGAAGTGGGGTTTCTAGTCTTAAAATTCCTAAAATGTGAACAAATCTATGCTTATTTAGTTACAGAAGTTCAACTTGTCAAGGTTGCTGGTTTTGTGTGATTTTTTACTTCCAACACTATATTGTTCCTAATACAGCCTCCGTGGCTTATGCGGCAGCACGCCGGCCTCTCACCCCTGGGTCCGTGGTTCAAATCCCGATCACTCCATGTGAGATCTGTGCTGGACACAACGGAGGCAGACAGGTTTTTCTCCGGGTACTCCGGTTTTCCCTGTCAACATTTCATTCCAGCAACACTCTCCACGATCATTTCATTTCATCTGTCATTCATTTAATCATTGCCCCAGAGGAGTGCGTCAGGCCTCGGCAGCCGGCACAGTTCATATCCTCGCCGCTAGATGGGGGCTTCATTCATTCCATTCCTGACCCGGTCGGAGACTGGAAGCAGGCTGTGGATTTTCATTCACTATATTGTTTCTAATATGTTTTAACACCTTTGATGGTTAGATGGTCCGTTACCATCTCTTGGGGAATGCAGCAATTTTACATTTGTCTGTTAAAGCAAAATGTGAATTGTCACCGATGCCTTGTCTGATTTTTGGTTGTGATTATACCACAGCTTCTGAGTTGGCTGTAGTGCTCAGTAATGGTGGGCCTATTTGGGGTCTAGCTAGTGTACGAGTATACTCTGAAAGATGTTACTTGTAGTGTTAATGCTGTTGCACTTATTCGCCGAGGCAAACTATCTCATTCCTCACTAGGCATACACCTCGTATGCTTCATTATAACATTTCCTTAGAAGTTTGGAGTTTCTTACCACATAATTTACAGCGGTGGTTTTCAATGATCCACCTAACCTCCGGGCTGATAACTTGGTGGTGAATATGAATTATTTATCAGAAAACTTCCTTGTGCACCAATGTTAATTCGCTTGTTCTACGGCAGTGGAGTTTATGTATTTATGATGGTATGTTGAATACGGGGGCAATGGCGTCACTGGAGAACTGAAGATCTGACTCTTATACTTAAAACACTGTTAACCACTGGGGTTTGCCTCTATAATTAGTAGAGGTCAGCATTACAGTCACATGAAAGTCACTAGTGGCTGACCTTGGCAAGTCCATTCTGTGGTGAAAGTGAGTATATTGGCTAAGTACTGAGGGTGATTAAGCAAGTAAATGACATAAAATTCAAAAAGACAATTTTTAATGAAAATATGAATAGAAATACAAGTAGTTCCGTGAAGAACTAAATAGCCTATTTTCATATATTCTACTTAATGTTAATTGCCTCTATCAACATACAAAATTTCAGTTTGATTGCTGAAATAGATTCCTAGAACCGTCTAAATATTTTGGATGGTTGCCATGTTGGATTTCTATATGTGTAGTTCAGTATGTCAGTGGATTAATGTTTTATACGCATTTACCGTGCCATGTTTCACTGAGCACGGATGGTGAAATCGCGAGAAACGTCCATTTACATATTTAAATTTCACGTCGCCGCCATGTTGGTTCTGTGCTCACCAGGTTATTGAAAGTCCCATAGGTGAACTTATGTTTTTTTTTTTTAAATTTATTCAATACAAGCTGAACCCGGCATGCGTTGCAATGCCAATCAAAGAAAGTGTTGGCGTTGAAATTCTGTTTCTTGAAGTGCTTTTGGATACACAACATGTTAACTGCCTCTAAGCTATCGTAAAATGCATTTTCTAATTTAGAAGCATTCGTGGGAGCGTGCACAACAACTTTCTAAAGTTTCATCGCTGTCACTCATTTGTTGAATCTACTCGTACGCTACCTATTGTGAAATGGATTTACTAAGTCGAAACCCTTCCCTGGCGTGTACACAATAACTCATCAATGATTCATCGCAATCGGATGAATGGTATATGCACGTATAGGGGTTTTTGTTTAAACGATTCGTGCGCTGTCACTCATTTGTTGAATCTACTCGTGCGCTACCTATTGAGAAATGTATTACAAAGTCGAAGCCCTTCCCTGGCGTGTACACAATAACTCATCAAGGTATCATCGCAATCGAAGAATGTTATATGAACGCAATAGGGGATTTTGTTGAAACGCTTCGCGCGTTGTCACCCATTTGTTGCATCTACTCTTGCGCTACTTATTGTGAAATGGATTTACTAAGTCCCCTTCCCTGGCGGGTACACAATAACTGATCAATGTTTCATCGCAATCGGATGAATAGTATATGAACGCATACCTGATTTTATTTAAACGATTCGCGCTCCGTCACTCATTTGTTGAATCTACTCGTGCGCTACCTACTGTAAAATGTATTTACTAAGTTAGAAACCGTCACGTAAGTGTCCACAACATCTCACCCAAGTTTCATCGCTATCGGTCTAATGGGCTATGAAGACATCGGGGACTGTATTGAAACGCTCCGCGTGTCGTCGTTCATTTGTCGAATCTACTCGTGTGCTACCTACTGCGAAATGTATTTACTAAGCCAGAAACCTTCCTTGGAGTGTCCACCATATTTCACCCAAGTTTCACCGCTAACGGCAGAATGGTATATGACCTTATACGGGACTTTGTTGAAACGCTTCGCGCGTCGTCCCTCATTTGTTGAATCAACTTGTGCGCTGCATATTGTATAGGGGATTTACTAAGCCAGAAATTTTCCATGACGTGTACACAACATTTCACCCAAGTTTCATAGCTACGGACGAATGGTACATGTATGCATACGGGACTTGGTTGAAACGCTTCGCGTGTCGTCGCTAATTTGTTGATTCTACTCTTGCGCTGCATATTGTAATATGGATGTACTCAGCCAGAAACCTTCCCTGGAGTGTACACAACATCTCACCCAAGTTTCATCGCAACCGGATGAATGGTATGTGAACGTATACGGGACGTTGTCGAAACGCTTCGCGCGTAGTCACTCATTTGTTGAACATAAACGTGCGCTTCGTATTGTAAAATGGATTTACTCGGCCAGAAACCTTTCCTGGAGTGTACACAACAATTCACCAAACATTTATCACTATCAGACGAATGGTATATGACTTTATACGGGACTTTGTTGAAACGCTTCGCGTGTCATCGCTCATTTGTTGAATCTACTGGTGCGCTACCTATTGTAAAATGTATGTACTAAGCCAGAAACCTTCCCTGGAGTGTACACAACATCTCACCCAAGTTTCATCGCTATCGGATGAATGGTATATGAAATTATATGGGACTGTTGAAACGCTTCGCGCGTCGTCGCTCATTTGTTGATTCTACTCGTGCCCTACCTTTTTTAAAGGGATTTACTAAGCTAGAAACCTTCCCTGGAGTGCACACAAAATCTCAGCCTAGTTTCATCGCTATCGGACGAATGGTATATGAACGCAAACGTGACTTTGTTGAAATGCTTCGCGCGTCGTAGCTCATTTGTTGAATCTACTCGTGCGCTGCCTATTGTAAAGTGGATGTACTAAGCCAGAAAATTTCCCAGCAGTGTACACAACATTTTACGCAAGTTTCATAGCTATCGGACGAATGGTATATGAATGCATACGGGACTTTGTTGATACGCTTTGCGTGTCGTCACTCATTTGTTGAATCTACTCGTGCGCTATCTACTGTGAAATGTATTCACTAATTTTGAAACCTTCACGTAAGTGTACACAACATCTCACCCAAGTTTCATCGCTATCGGACGAATGGTATATGAACACATACGGGACTTTGTTGAAATGCTTCGCGCATCGTCGCTCATTTGTTGAATCTACGCGAGCGCTACCTATTGTAAAATGGATTTACTAAGTCAGAAACCTTCCTTGGAGTGTACTCAATATCTCACCCAAGTTTCATCGCAATCGGACGAATGGTATATGAACGCATAGGAGACATACATACCCACCCACAGACAAACTATCACGTTACATTGATTTTTAGCCTATTTTCAATTTTGAAAAAATAGGCTTATGAGATCACCTTTTGTCCGTGTGTGTGTGCGTGTGTGTGTGTGTGTGTGTGTGTGTGATTCGTGTGTGTGTCCCCCCCTAATAAAATCTAAACGGTTGGAGAGATTTCAATGAAACTCGGTATGTTCATAGCAGTATTCCCGGCGACCTCGACCGTGCCCTTCAAATTTTGTTACGTCTCACCAATGCAAAATGGCGGCTGTGCGAAATATTTCACTAGCATTCAATATCTCCGAAACTATTACCGATATCGGCCTGAAATTGGGTACGGTGATAAAGGGTACTACTAGAAGTTCACCTATGAGACTTTCAAAGAGCTGGTGACTACAAAACCAACATGGCGGTCAAGCGAATTTGAGACTTTTAAATAGACTTTTCTCGCGATTTAACTATTCACACGTAATGAAACTTGGTACAGCAAATGTTTATATACATTGTAATGCACTGGAGTCTAATTTAGTTCAATTGTTTACATAACTTCAAAATGGCGGCTGTGCGAATTATTTCACTGACATTCTATATCTCCGAAACTATTACAGATATCACCCTGCAATTTAGTACGGTGATAAAGGGTACTGATACAAATTTACCCATGTATATTTCATAAACTTGTAAAGTAGAAAACGAACATGGCGACCAAGCGAAGTTGAGACTTTTAAATAGACTTTTCTCACGATTTAACCATCCAAACGTAATGAAACTAGGTACAGCAAGTGTTTATACACATAGTAATGCACTGGAGTCTAATTTAGTTCAATTGTCTACATAACCTCAAAATGGCGGCTGTGCGAAATATTTCACTGACATTCTATATCTCCGAAACTATTACAGATATTACCCTGCAATTTTGTACGGTGATAAAGGGTACTGGTACAAGTTTATCTATGTATATTTCATAAACTTGTAAAGTAAAAAACGAACATGGTGACCAAGCGAATTTGAAATATTTTAATAGATTTTTCTCGTGATTTAACTCTCTGAGCGCAGTGAAATGTGGTACAGTAAATGATTTTGCAGATTGTAATGCACTGCCATCTAATTTAAATCAATTGTTTACATAACCTCAATATGGCGGCTGTGCGAAATTTTAAAATTAGGTTTTTATTTCTTGTGTCGTAATCATGCGATCGAAGTGAATGTTTGAATAAAGAACCTAGGCAATAATTGTCATTGAATGGTACATAATACTATGGCCTATACATATAACAATCCTAAATGGCGAGCTTCCGAAATATTTAGACGGTTCTCAATATCTATGAATCTTTTACAGCAACCAAACTGATTTTTTTTATGTTCATAGAGATTATGAACATATGTTCACTTATAGGACTTTCATTAACCTGGTGAGCACAAATCCAACATGGCGGCGACGCGAAGTATAAATATTTAAATGGACGATTCTCGCGAATTAACTATCCGAGTGCTGTGAAACGTTGCACGTTAAATGCTTATACAAATGTTGACCACTGGCATCTAATTTATTTCAATTGTTTGCATAATCACAAGATGGCTGCTGTGCGTAATTTTAAAATCTCGTTTTTACTTCTTGTGTTCTAATCATGCGATTGAAGTTTGAATACCACACGTACACAATAATCTTAATGTAATAGTACAAAAATAAAAATCCAACCTGGCGACAATCTGAAATATTTAGACGGTTCTCAATATCTACGAATCTGTTACAGCAATTAAACTGACATTTTGTATGTTGATAGTGGCAATTAACATGAGCAGGATATATGAAAATAGGCTGTATAGTTCTTTACGGAACTACTTGTTATATATATAGATAGTTACAACCCGTGTCTCACCTACAGGTATATCACGGCGTATTTACAGTTTTAAATACAAACATTTTCATGAATTATTGAAGTGAGTGGAAGATTTCTTTTTATAAATTCTGTTATTTCGACAGAATTCCAGTGGTGTTTCATAATAGTATGCAGTGGTAATGATCGTAGTACAGATGGTCGTTCTCACGAGTACGCGGTGCCTTCGGTCAACAGGTGACGAGCCGTCTTTGGAGATTTTCCCTGGCAGCTGCAAATTGGTGAATCGATAATGTTCATTTTATGAAGATATGATTTGAACTGACCATGATTAGTAATAAACTGGGTGGTTATGATGTTGTGCCAGAGGGAAGAGGAAAGTCTGTGTGGTATATTAGGAAGGAATTTGTCTTCTGAATTGGTATGTATGGAGTTCCAGATTTTTGTATAATGCTCTGTTAGTACTTTTTTGCCTGGTTTAGGGGTGGTGATTTATAATCTATTGCAGTTCTATGGCTGGCAGCAATCCTGGCGAGATAGTCAGCTCTCTCATTCCCCCAGAGTCCTGTGTGTCCTTTAATCCATTAAAAAGTAATCTGGTCCAACCTGTTGAGGGCAATAATTTTGTCTCTTATTTGAGTGGCGAGAGGATGTGTAGTTTTCTTGATGGCTACAGCAAAGATTGCAGCTCTTGAGTCCACAAGAATAGAATAATTTGAAGTACAATATTATTCTGTAGTTCAATCTATTCAACTGCCATGATGATGCCCATTAATTCCTCTTGGAAAACTGAGCAATTAATATCTAACCTTTTTATTCCAATACAGATTTCTTTAGAATTTTTCTCGACTACCATTCCTGCTCCGACATGGTTTTGCGTTTTCGATCCGTCTGTGAAGATGAGAACGTCTGCTTTTTCTACAGATCCTGAAATATTTGAGTGTATGTGATTCTCTCTCGGATGGTTTAAATTTGATCTTATCGGGATTTCTGTTTCTTTTAGCGAGGGAACTAAAGCGTTTGTAGGTTGACCTCTGGAAATGGCTTTGATGTCATTATGTAAAAGTATGGCTGCGTCTATGGGCATAGCGGAGGCTATAGCATGCAAGGCTATGTTAGAGACTGTTCTGTATGCCTGTGTCGCAAAAATTAGAACATATCTTTGTATTTGTTGCAGTTTCACTTTGGCTCTTTTTGATAAGGAGATGCTCCATACTTCTGCGGCATACATTATGACGGGTAAAATAGCATGATTGTATATCGTCATCAAATGATGAAAAGACATGCCCCAAGATGCTTTGGAACACCTGACTAAGTTTCCTGATTTTCATCACTATAATGTCCAGGTGTTGCATGTGTGGCTACCAGTCCATTTTGTTGCCCAGCATTACTCCCAAATTCTTTATGTTTGACACAACGTTGAGATCCCTAACTGTAACTGAAGGATGATTGGCATATACTTGGCATTAGTGCTGGCTTTACCTTAGATATTTCAAGGTGTTTCTTGTACCAATCACTCACAATGTCGAGGGCTTTCATAAGCGTTACGAGGATACTAGAATGAGTAGGACCCCTGATCATGAGCAATACATCATCTGCATAAACAACTATATCTAAATCGGGCACATTTGATAGTAGTAAAATTAATCCGCTAATAATTGTGAACTTATGTTCATAGCCTTTATCAACATTCAAAATTTTAGTTTGATTGCTGTTATAGATTACCAGATATTGAAAACTGCCTAAATATTTCGGATGGTCTTCACGTTGGATTTTTATGTATGTAGTCCATAGAGTTATTTACTATTAGATGACAATTATTGCATAGGTTCATAATTCAAACGTCGACTTCAATCGCATGATTAGGACGCAAGAAATGAAAACTTAATTTTAAAATTTTGCACAGCCGACATCTGGACGTTATGTAAAAATCTAACTTAATTAGATGTTAGTGCATTACAATGTCTTTAAACATTTGCTGTGCCAAGTTTCACTGCGCTTGGATGGTTAAATCGTGAGAAAAGTCTTGGCAGCCATGTTCGTTATGTACTAAACAGGTTTCTGAAAGTCACATCGATCAACTTCTAGTGCCCTTCATCACCGCACGGAAATTCATGGTGATATGTTTCACTGTTGTGGAGATATAGAATGCCAGTAAAATATTTCGCTCAGCCACCATGTTGGATTGGTGAAACATATCAAAATTAGAAAGGAGCGGTCGAGATCAGACAATGTAGTAGTATGCACTTACCGAGTTTCATTGCAATCGCTCCAGCCGTTAAGATGTTATCAAGGAGAGAGACACACACACACGCAAGCACACGGACCAAAGGTGATCTCATAATGCAATTTTTTCATAAAAGGAAATAGGCTAAAAATAACAGTCTAACTTCCCTACCAAGCATCCCTGCAACGCATAGCATACTAAGAAAGTCAACCAAGAAACCTAAATTTTTTCTAATGTTCAATGCTACGTGTTTAAGGTCCCATTCAATTGCTCCTCAGGGGCAGATGACTTCACTGTTCCACCATCATCATCATAATTCCTGTGCCTCTAAAGGTACCGGGGTGCTAACATTTTCCCCTAGAAGGTGATCTTTAACTTGCAAGTAAATCGACTACCACGACATTGTTGCATTAGAACACATTTAAGGGTATACGGAAAGTGATTTTTTGGAAAAAATGGCATTTTTCTTTTTTTTTTTTGCAAAATATTATTATTTAAATGGCATATAAATCAAGAGGATACTACGCGTAGAAGTATTTTAATTTAACCCTTTACTGCAAGGTAACATATCACTTTTCACCTATGTATGTAGGGGCAGAGTAAGTTAAACGGCAAACCATCAACGTCCATTCAATTGTGCACTCATTCAAACACACATAGCGATAACTTTTTTTTATATACATAACGACCGACAAAACAGCCCGACAATCAAACAACCCCGTCAACATCCACGCGTACCAACCATCGTTTATTTTCCGTGGGCTCTCCCCATCCAGTTACCACAGGCTTCTGGAGTACCTTTGGCTCAACCTCAAAGACATTACCGAACTACGGTCGTGCAATACGTACCCATGGCCAGTAGGCAGTAATGTTCGATCTTCGAGAGGTAAAAGCTTAGCGTAGGAATCGCAAAAGATCATATATATATATTCCATTATGGCATTCCACATCACATACGAGTGTTAAGGTTTTAGCGCCAATTAAAATTTGTTGGTAAATCTAAGACACTAAACGCCAATTGAATATTGAAACTTGAAATTTTGTACACCAAAGGCAATAATGAAAAATAATTCATGCAGAATGCACTAATGTTGAAACTTAAGTCGATTTCCCACAAGTTCCTTTTGTTCCTGCAAAAGGTACATTATCTCAGGAACTAATAGTGCTATCATTGTGAAATTTTCAGGACTCCTTTGTATGAGTATTCTATACTATCTGAAACTGTAAAAACATGCATATTGTTAAATTTCTGGGTTATTTTGAAAAATAATCATGAAAAAAATTGCAAAAAATTTTGCATTATTTTAAAAATACATATTTTCTAAACAGTACCTTGTTTTTAAGAAAATAGTTTCAGTACTATGCCAACACATTAGTTTATAACATATCAAAAATCAACTCTTTATCTTGTATAGTCCCTGTGAAAATGTTCCTTAAAATGCCACAACTTTAGCATTGTTAAGATAGGGCTTTCCGTATACCCTTAAATTCCAACAGCCTGAGCCTGGATCGAACTTGCGATCTTGAATTTAATAGGCCAACGATTAACAAGACTGAAAACTCAGCCCAGTTGAAAGCATTTGTTCGAACCCACGTGTACTCAACAAATAATTTCAGGAGTCCTTTCAGTCGGAAGAAGCATTTTCTAAACATAATCAGGCTCAGTTTGGACTGTAACTAGCAATGTGGTCTTTACTAGGTTAAGTACGGTTTTATTTGAGGTGCACTTTGAATTTCTTCACCATTATCTCTATATTTTAGTGGTATCCTTGAATAAAACAGAAAAGGCGAACAAGGAAATGGAAATGCAAAAGGGAAATGAAAATGATAACCTCTATACGTAGAATGTTCATTGCGATCCACAACTCTAGCGTAGTGTCCCAGTATCCACCATTCAGGCTGCTGGACTCGAGGGGAGCTCCAGTGCTCTGGGCTTAATAAATGGAATACATATTCTGAAAAGAACTGTAAAAATTAAATGATCGGGAGGGTGAAAGGCTTCAACTTCCCTCGCTAGTGGATCTGCATTCACGGTATCGAAGGATGGCACGTACACACGAGCATGTGATTCATGATGTCGTAAATTTTCAATTCACTCGACGGAGTTTTACTTCTAATGGAAGCCTAATTCCAGAATATTCATCTGACAGTTACCCTAGCACTACTCTATTCCGGTGCTTTACAATATTACATATACCATTAAAATACTTCACAAAGTTTCAGCCATATTTCTCATATGTGAAGAAGTACTTCTGAACTGAAAAAATGAGCTTAATATCATTTCCTCAGTTAACACATTTACAATTACATTGGCCAGGGTTTGGTCGGTCAAAATTTTGTTGTTAGTTAAAATATTCAAAATTAACTACTTAAGTAACGTTTATTCTAAACATGGTCATTTTAAAAATATGAAAAATAATACATTTCAGCCCCCATCTTTGAATATCCCATTTTGACTTCGTCCAGTATAAAATGCCGAGTGTCATAAAGTGTGTCCCGCAGTTCTCGCGTGATACTCGATCAAACACACATAAATGCAGACAGAAATTAAACCATTGGCATATTTTGTAATTAGTTGCTGTAAATCGCATATACAAACAACATATTAATTCCATTTTAAAGGAATGTAAAGACTAAAGTTTAATTTTGTACAGAGGGATGAGGGTTTGTTCACTTCGAAACGACTTTTTCGATTTTCGCCATTATTTACGTCTCCCTTAAGGATATATGAATTTTGTTATTAGCCTACTTTTCACATTTTGCAAAAATGAGGAAAAAGTAGACTTATGAGATAGGGGAAATGTGTGTCTGTCTGTCTGTCTGTCTGGCTGTGTGTGTGTCCCCCCTATCAACTCCTAAACGGCTGGAGCAATCGAAACAAAATTTGGTAGGAGTAAAGATCTATACCTGAATATCTCACGGCTATATTTGAAAATGATCTCAGTGCTAACAACTGCTGAAAAATCGCAATTGAAATTTGAGCTCCATGTTGGATATCATGGAAGATATGAATGGGAGCTATTTCAAAATTGGCACACGTATAGATAATAAATTTGCAGTTTAATTTCCAGGAGGCCATACATGGCAGTGTTGCCAAAATGATTCTAAGCCCGCTGATAGATCCAAATTTTAAATGCATAAAACTTCTACACTATCAATTGGATTTCAACCAAATTTCGTATGTGCTATGTGTACATAAACAGATATGACTGAGCGTAATCTTAAGAGCCACCAGGGCTGCCAACTGTTCATAAATGCTCTCAATTTTTTAAATCCAAATACCGATATATCAGAAAGTATGCAAGCCGACAGCTTTAAACTATGCACACGTATAGTACCTGACATTCTATATTAATTTGGAGTAACTTATATACGTCAGTGCTACCAACATGATTTTAAGCCTGCTGAGAGGTCCAATTTTAAATACATGTAACTTCTATACTATCATTTGAATTTCAAATTTCACTATCAATACTACCATAACAGATATGACTATGCCGATTCTTAAGAGTAACCAGGGCTGCCAACTGTAAATAATACTGTCTCTATTTTTGTTACCCTAATATCAATATACCAGAAAGTATGCAAACCAATAGCTCTAAACTTTGCACACGTATATTACCTGGCATTCTAGATTAATTTGGAGTAACTAATATAGGCCTACGCCAGTGCTGCCAACATGATTCTAAGCCTGCCGATAAGTCCAATTTTAAAATGCATGTAACTTCTATACTAACTAATGGATTTCATTCAAAATTGACACAACAATAGATCATATTATTTCAGATTATTTCTGACCAATACATGTATGTCATTGTTGCCAACATGATTTTACGCACGCTGTTAAATTCAATGTTTAACTGCATGTAATGTCCATGCTACCCATTGGACTTCAACCAAATTTTGTATTCTGTACCTTAAGAGATGGAACTAAGAATATATTCAGTCACCAGCGCTGCCACCTGTAGTTCTATAATAGGCTACATTATGCCAGGTATACAGTATTTCGAACTAATTAGAAATGTCGATATTAGCAACTTATTTTCGTCATTATTCTAGATAGATCCATATAGATTAATCATTGGCATGAATCTTACATTTTAAGAAAGTAGGCCCTTTAGTTCGTCATGGAACTTCTTGTTTTAATAATGGTATGGCCACAGACTGCAAACAAAATGCCATTGCAAAATTTAGTATAAAATTAGATGTATACAAAGTCTTAAACAACTCAATGTATTATTCCTAGAGGTTGCATATTTCCAAAGATGGTTAGTGTATTAGTCACAGAAGCATTGAAATCAGTAACTCAAAATACAATATAGCAATTGTGATGAAAGTTGGTTAGATGTGAAACTCGCATAGGAATTAACTTTATCCAGTTTAGAAACTACCACATGAAACATTACGTACAAATGGCACATTGACTTAAACATTGAAATTGATAACTGGGAAATTAATTGTTGTAACTTCCCAAAAAGGAAACTTCTTCAACAAGGTCCTTCAGCTTCATATATTCAATATGAAATTAATACAAAGTACGTAACAGAGCAACTGTATCTAAACTTGATAATTGGAGATACTCAAAGAACCACTCTTAAACTTTTAAGGATCATAGAGCCTCAGCGCTGGGCTTAACGTAGAGAGAGAAAAATAAGTTTTGTCAATTCGGACTTGGGACACCGGAGAAAGCAAGATATTTAACCACTAAGGCAGCTCCATCAATCAACATGTTTATATCGTCAAATACGATTATTATCTGCCTAAGCATTGAAATAGTTCGGACGTTCTATTGCTCGCAATCTTGAAGGCATACTGTAAGTTAGTGATCTAGAGTGAGTGCATACAAATAATAATTATTTTTCGCTAATTTACTATTGGGTGTGAAATATGAGTAGGATTGTATTTTATGAAATATGGGTTGAGAAATTATTATCCGACTGGCCATACTCGACAGTATGTTTTCTGATATGGGCAATGGGGTAATAATTTCCCTCCTATAAATTATGATGATTATGTGCTTATCAATAAGCCTCCGTGGCAGCACGCCGGCCTCTCACCGCTGGGTCCGTGGTTCAAATCCCGGTCACTCCATGTGAGATTTGTGCTGGACAAAACGGAGGCAGACAGGTTTTTCTCCGGGTACTCCGGTTTTCCCTGTCAAAATTTCATTCCAGCAACACTCTCCACTATCATTTCATTTCATCTGTCATTCATTTAATCATTTCATGTGCTTATCAATCAACCGACAGTAGTGGCATTAGGTCATGCGGCCAAGCTCTCTGCTGACTCGGTAGACGCGTGGGTTCGAGCCCCACCGTCGGCCGTCCTTGAAATGGTTTTCCGTGGTTTCCCTATTTTCAACACCAAGCAAATGCTGGGACGGTACCTTCTGACAGGCCACGGCCGCTTCCTTCCTCATCTTTGCCCAGTTTCATTCACCATCATTCATTTCATCTCTCATTAACTCCTCTCATGAGGTTGGCGTCAGGAAGAACATCCTTCCGTAAAAACCATCGCCACAAAGACTTCCATCGCATCTCATCCCCGACCCCGTCGGAAAACGGGAATAAATAAGGGGTAGACATACATACACATGTGCTTATCAATAATGAGGTTTATTAGCCTACTTTTCACATTTTGCAAATATGAGGAAAAAGTAGACTTATGAGATTGATCCGGGGAAATGTATGTATGTCTGTCTGTCCTTCTGTCTGTCTGTCTGTCTGTCTGTCTGTCTGTCTGTGTGTGTGTGTGTGTGTGTGTGTGTGTGTCCCACCTATCAATTCCTAAACGGCGCGGCTGCAGCAATCAATACCAAATTTAGTATGAGTAAAGACCTATACCTGCAAATCACAAGGTCATATATGAAAATGATGTCAGTACTACCAACTGCTGAAAAATCGTAATTGAAATTTGAGCTCCAGGTTGGATATCTTGGAAGGTATGCTTGGGAGCTATTCCAAAATTGGCACACACATAGATAATAAAATTTCAGTATAATTTCCAGGAGGCCATACATGACAGTGTTGTCAAAATGATTTTAGGCCTGCTGATAGGTCCAATATTTAAATTCATATAACTTCTACACTATCAATTGGATTTCAACCAAATTTCGTATGCACTATGTATACATAAACAGATAATACTGAGCGTTATCTTAAGAGCCACCAGGGCTGCCAACTGTTGATAAATGCTCTCTCTTTTGCGTGATCCAAATACCAATATATCAGAAAGTATGCAAGCCGACAGCTTTATATTATTCACACGAATAGTACCTGACATTCTAGGTTAATTTGGAGTATCTAATATACGTCAGTGCTACCACATGATTCTAAGCCAGCTGATAACACCATTTTTAGGCTAATTTCAATTTTGAAAAAATAGGCTTATGAGATCACCTTTTGTCCGTGTGTGTGTGTGCGTGTGTGTGTGTGTGTGTGAGAGAGAGAGAGGTGTGTGTGTCCCCCCCCCCCCCGAATAAAATCTAAACGGCTGGAGCGATTTCAATGAAACTCGGTAAGTTCATAGCACTAATCCCGGCGACCTGGATCGTGCCCTTCAAATTTTGTTATGTCTCACCAATCCAACATGGCGGCTGTGCGAAATATTTCACTAGCATTCAATATCTCCGAAACTATTACCGATATCGCCCTAAAATTGTGTACGGTGATAAAGGGCACTACTAGAAGTTCACCTATGAGACTTTCAAAAACCTGGTGACTACAAAACCAACATGGCGGTCAAGCGAAATTGAGACTTTAAATAGACATTTCTCGCGATTTAACTATCCAAACGTAATGAAACTTGGTACAGCAAATGTTTATACAGATTGTAATGCACTGGAGTCAAATTTAGTTCAATTGTTTACATAACCACAAAATGGCGGCTGTGCGAAATATTTCACTGACATTCTATATCTCCGAAACTATTACAGATATCATCATGCAATTTTGTACGCTGATAAAGGGTACTGATACAAGTTTACCTATGTATATTTCATAAACCTGTAAAGTACAAAACGAACATGGCGACTAAGCGAATTTGAAATATTTTAATAGACTTTTCTCGTGATTTAACTCTATGAGCGCAGTGAAATGTGGTACAGTAAATGATTTTGCAGATTGTAATGCACTGCCATCTAATTTAATTCATTTGTTTACATAACCTCAAGATGGCGGCTGTGCGAAATTTTAAAATTAAGTTTTTATTCTTGTGTCGTAATCATGCGATCGAAGTGAAAGTTTGAATAATGAAGCTAGGCAATAATTGTCCTTGAATGGTACATAACTCTATGGCCTATACATATAACAATCCTAAATGGCGAGCTT
This sequence comes from Meconema thalassinum, assembly GCA_946902985.2. Lineage (NCBI taxonomy): Eukaryota > Metazoa > Arthropoda > Insecta > Orthoptera > Tettigoniidae > Meconema > Meconema thalassinum. The sequence continues at coordinate 1,904,654,395 of OX336388.2, read as the reverse complement.
CCGAAATATTTAGACGGTCCTCAATATCTATGAATCTTTTACAGCAACCAAACTGAATTTTTGTATGATCATAGAGACTATGAACATATGTTCACCTATAGGACTTTCAGTAACCTGGTGAGCACAAATCCAACATGGCGGCGACGCGAAGTATAAATATTTAAATGGGCGTTTCTCGCGAATTAACTATCCGAGTGCCGTGAAAAGTTGCTCGTTAAATGCTTATACAAATGTTGATCCACTGGCATGTAATGTATTTCAATTGTTTGCATAATCACAAGATGGCTGGTGTGCGTAGTTTTAAAATCTCGTTTTTACTTCTTGTGTTCTAATCATGCGATTGAAGTTTGAATACCACACGTACACAATAATCTTAATGTAAAAGTACAAAATTAAAAATCCATCCTGGTGACCTTATGAAATATTTAGACAGTTCTCAATATCTACGAATCTGTTACAGCAATTAAACTGATTTTTTTATGTTGATAGAGACAATTAACATGAGCAGGATATATGAAAATAGGCTGTATAGTTCTTCACGGAACTACTTGTTAAACATATGTAACTTCTATACTATTAAATGGATTTCAACCAAATTTCGTATTTCGTATGTGCTATGTGTAGCATAACAGATATGACTATGCGTATTCTTATGAGCAACTAGGACTGTCAACTGTTATTAAATGCTGTCTCTTTTATTTTACCCTAATACCAATATATCATAAAGTATGCAAGCCAAAAGCTCTAAACTTTGAATACGTATAGTACCTGTCATTATAGATTATTTTGGAGTAACATAATATACGTCAATGCTGCCAACATGAATCTAAGCCTGCTGATAGGTCCAATTTTAATATACATGTAACTTCAATACTAATTAATGGATTTCATCCAAAATTGGCACAACAATAGATCATAATATTTCAGATTATTAATGACCAACACATGCACGACATTGTTGCCAACATGATATTACAGCGGCTGATCGATCCAATGTCTAACTGCATGCAAAGTCCATGCTATCCATTGGACTTCAAACAAATTTTGTATTATGTACCTTCAGTGATCGAACTAAGAATATATTCAGTCACCAGGGCTGCCAACTGAAGTGCTCTCTTAGGCTACATTATGCCAGGTATGTTGTTTGTTTGAGTCTTCAGTCTTTTGACTGGTTTGATGCAGCCCTCCACGCCTCCCTCTCCTGAGCTAATCGTTTCATCTCTACATAACTACCACACCCTACATCCGAGGCAATCTGTTTAACATATTCTCACCTTGGTTTACCCCTACAGTTTTTGTCCTCGACCCTTCCTTCCATAACTAAGCTTGCTATTCCTGGGTGTCTTAGTATGTGTCCTGCCAACCTATCTCTTCTCTTCATTAGTATTCGCCTGAAACATCTCTACTCTCCCACTCGCCTGAATACCTCTTCGTGTGTAACCCTATCTACCCATCTGATCTTCATCATTCTCCTGTAACACCACATTTCAAACGCTTCAATTCTCCTCTTTTCTGTTGCACCAATAGTCCTAGTATCACTTCCATAGAGTGCGACGCTCCAGACAAAGGTTTTCAAAAGTATCTTCCTAATACCCAAATCTATATTCGATGTCAACAGATTCCTTTTCTGTAGAAATGCTTTCCTTGCCTGAGACAACCTACTTTTAATATCCTCTCTGCTTTGTCCATCACTGGTTATTTTTCTTCCTAAGTAACAGAAGTCTCCTACTTCCTTTAGTTTCTCCCCTACCAATTTGATGTCCATAGAGGTTTCTGATTTATTCCGGCTGCATTCCAATATTTTTGTTTTACATTTATTAATTTTCATCGTGAATTCTTTCCTCAAGACGGAGTCCATGCCATTCAAAAACTCATTCAAATCCTCAGGCGTGTCGGCCAAGATGACGATGTCATCAGCAAATCTCAGAGTAAAAATTATTTCTCCTTGAATTTTCACTCCCACTTTAAATTTATCTCTAATTTCCCTCATTGCTTGTTCAATTTAAAGATTGAAAAGTATGGGTGATAAGTTGCTGCCTTGCCTCACATCTTTCTGAATACCAGCTTCTCTCTCATGTCCATCAGCTCGAATGACTGCTGTCTGGTTTCTGTATGGATTTTAGATCACCCTCCTATCCCTGTACTTTATTCCAATCATTTTCAAAATGTCAAACAATTTAGTCCAGCCAGGTATATTTCGAACTAATTAGAAATTTCGATTTTACCAAATTAATTTAGTCATTATTCTAGATAGGTCCATATAGATTATTAACTGGCATGAACCATAAATTTTAAGTAAAGTAGGCTTCTTAGTTCGTCACGGAACTTCCTGTTTAATATGATATAGTATACAAACCACACATCACGCTCTATAATTAAATAGAACATGGAATCTGAAGAATCACTTGGTTCCTAATTCAACCAGGCTCTAATTTTCTTGTAAATATCAGGCTTGAGTAGTAATCACCCTATAGTGAAAATAAAAATAACAATCATCCTCAAAATCAACACCTTATCTACTGAATTTAGAAACGAATTCTTCTGAAAAACACTTTTATGCTACACGAGTGCTCGCACACAAAAATATAGCCCACGCATTACACCACGCATTACAACTAACTCCCACGCAACGCACGTTCAGTGACCTATGACCTCTTTGCCGAACTGCGCAAGAAAGTGATTTTGGTATGTTAAAAAATAGTGTGTTTGAATTATTATTCAATAATTTCAAATTAGAATTTTCTAAAATCACAGAAAATTAATAAAATGTTCATCTTTTGTACAGTAAACACCATAAACAGAATAATTATTTCTTTTCTAGCTGAAATATATTTATTTAACGACCAAAACCATCATTGACATTATATTTCAATTATATACCAACTTTTTCAAATCTCCTATCTTCAATAAAGACATCAATAAAGACTGGGATATATGCTTCCCACCTTTGGTTTTGATGCCAGTATACATAAATTAATGGGTTTTCAATGTTTCTGTGCAGTTGGCTTGTGGAAGTACTGTATGTGGAACTGCATGAACTGAAATGGGTGGGAAGATTCTCTCCCAAACACCGTTATATACATACATGGTGGGGAAGATATTATCCCAAAGACCTATAAAGGGTTTATAAAAAGTACCAATTGACTCTGTTATCTCATACAAAATCCAGTGTGAATATCGCTCCTGTAGCCCCATACTACATGCCTTAAGATTTTCTAGAATGCCTTCATTTCACTACTACAATAATTCACACACCCAAGTATATGGAACTACATGACCACGACGTCGATTAAATTATTCAACAAGAGCTTGCCGATGGTCTTCATTGATCTGGAAAAAGCGTACGACAGTGTACCAAGACCGGAAGTATGGAGGAGCCTACGACAAAAACTTGTGCCAGAAAAGTATATGATGATGATGATAATTGTTGTTTTAAGGGGCCTAACATCTAGGTTATCGGCCCCTAATGGTATGGGTGATAGCGAAAAGGACAAAGAAATGGAAACAATAACACACAAAAGAGCTGGACTGAAAATACTTACAAAATGGAACTCAGATTGAAATGGTTCGCAAAATGAAAAATGGATATACTTAAAAAAGGTAAAGGTAATTTAGAAGGAAAATACTCATAAAAGGAATTTAGATTAAAAAATACGCACAAAATGTAGTTTAGGTTCAAATTACTTACAAAATGCAATGTAGATTCGAAATACTCAACAAAATGCAATTGAAATTCAAAATATTTACAAAATGCAATTGAAATTGAAAATACGTACAAAATGCAATTAAGGCTCAAAATACTTGAAAATGAAAATCCACAGCCTGCTTCCAGTCTCCGACCGGGTCAGGAATGGAATGAATGAAGCCCCTATCTAGCGTCGAGGATATGGACTGTGCCGGCTGCCGAGGACTGACGCACTCCTCTGGGGCAATGATTAAATGAATGACAGATGAAATGAAGTGATAGTGGAGAGTGTTGCTGGAATGAAATTTTGACAGGGAAAACCGGAGTACCCGGAGAAAAACCTGTCTGCCTCCGTTCTGTCCAGCACAGATCTCACATGGAGTGACCGGGATTTGAACCACGGACTCAGCGGTGAGAGGCCGGCGTGCTGCCGCCTAAGCCACGGAGTCGCTCAAAATACTTACAGAATGCAATTGGAATTGAAATTACACAATGCAAGTGGAGATTGAAAAAGCCTGGTTCTCATTCAAAATACTCACAAAGTGCAATTGCAATTCAAAATACTTACAAAATGCAATTGAATTTGAAAATGCTTACAAAATGTAAGCTAGATTCAAAAGACTCACAATATGTGGAAGCCCGCGATTCAAAATACTGTACTTACAAAATGCAATTGAGATTGAAAATACTAACAAAATGGAGTTGATATCGAAAATATTTACAAAGTGCAATGTAGGTTGAAACAAGTAGTTCCGTGAAGAACTATCCAGCCTATTTTCATATATCGTGCTCATGTTAATTGCCTCGATCAACATACAAAATTTCAGTTTAATTGCTGTAACAGATTCGTAGATATTGAGAACCGTCTAAATATTTCAGATGGTCGCCAGGTTGGATTTTTATTTTTGTACTATTACATTAAGATTATTGTGTACGTGTGGTAAAAATAATAACAATATCGTATGGCCTCCGGTGCCTGGTGCAAGCTTTGTTAATTGACACCCAGAGGGTAGCTTGCATGTCGAATTTCGTTGTTCCTTTGAACGCTATGAAAGTCAAGGAGGTTAGATATCTAAACAGCGCTTTCAAGTAGAGAACTTTGAGTACGTGTGGTATTCAAACTTCAATCGCATGATTAGAACACAGGAATTCAAAACGAGATTTTAAATTTACGCACAGCAGCCATCTTGTGATTATGCAAATAATCGAAATAAATAAATAAATAAATTAGATGCCAGTGGATCAACATTTGTATAAGCATTTAAGGTGCAACTTTTCATGGCACTCGGATAGTTAATTCGCGAGAAACGTCCATTTAAATATTTATACTTCGCATCGCCGCCATGTTGGATTTGTGCTCACCAGGTGACTGAAAGTCCTATAGGTGAACATAAAAAATTTCAGTTTGGTTGCTGTAAAAGATTCATAGATATTGAGAACCGTCTAAATATTTCGGAACCTCGCCAATTAGGATTGTTATATGTATAGGCCATAGAGTTATGTACCATTCAAGGACAATTATTGCCTAGCTTCATTATTCAAACTTTCACTTCGATCGCATGCTTACGACACAAGAAATAGAAACTTAATTTTAAAATTTCGCACAGCCGCCATCTTGAGGTTATGTAAACAATTGAACTAAATTACATGGCAGTGCATTACAATCTGCAAAATCATTTACTGTACCACATTTCACTGCGCTCAGAGAGTTAACTCACGAGAAAAGTCAATTAAAATATTTCAAATACGCTTGGTCCCCTTGTTCGTTTTGTACTTTACAGGTTTATGAAATATACATATGTAAACTTGTATCAGTACCCTTTATCACCTTACAAAATTGCAGGGTGATATCTGTAATAGTTTCGGGGATATAGAATGTCAGTGAAATATTTCGCACAGCCACCATTTTGAGGTTATGTAAACAATTGAACTAAATTAGACTCCAGTGCATTGCAATGTTTATAAATATTTGCTGTACCAAGTTTCATTACGTTTGGATATTTAAATCGCGAGAAGAGTCTATTTAAAAGTCTCAAATTCGCTTTGCCGCCATGTTGGTTTTGTAGTCACCAGGTTTTTGAAAGTCTCATAGGTGAACTTCTAGTAGTGCCCTTTATCACCGTACACAATTTCATGGCGATATCGGTAATAGTTTCGGAGATATTGAAGCTAGTGAAATATTTCACACAGCCGCCATGTTGGATTGGTGAGAAGTAACAAATTTTGAAGGGCACGGTCGAGGTCGCCGGGAATAGCTTCATGATCTTAACGAGTATCATTGAAATCGCTCCAGCCGTTTAGATTTTATTAGGGACACACACACACACACACCTCACACACACACACACACACGCGCACACACACACGGACAAAATGTGATCTCATAAGTCTATTTTTTCAAAATTGAAAATAGGCTAAAAACTTACAAAATGTGGTTGAGTTTTAAAAAATCCTCACAAAATGTAATTTGGAGACACCGGGAGCCAATTCATAAAAACAGGGCGGGAATCTTAAAGAGAAAAGGAACTAGACTGAAAATAAGGCTGATCCCACCAAGAATGAGGGATCAGGAAAGATGAGAGAAGGGCCAATGAAGGCGGGAAAGGAAAAGACTCCCGAGGCCTCGGATACCCTAATACCGTCGGGGTCGGAAGAGAACAAGAGTTGACCAAGACAGGTCGACAGAGAGGAGCCCGGCACAAGTATATAAATAATAATATCGTATGACCTCGGGTGCCAGCTGCAAGCTTTGTAATTTGACACCCAGAGGGTAGCTTGCATGTCGAATTTCGTTATTCCTTGAATCACTAAAGTCAAGGAGGTTAGATATCTAAGCTCCGTGAACACTATAGCGCTTTCTGGTAGAGAAATGAGGAACTTTGTGTTGGCGGAAACTCCCGAAATTAATTTTGCCATTATGAACGCGACCTACTGAATTCAAATGGGTTCTTTGACAGGCCAACATCGTATGACATGCGTGTCGTATTTTTGCCGCCTTTCAAAAATCACTTACCACGGCCAGGAGCGAACCTGAAATCTTGGGGTTATTAGACCGACACGCTAGCCACTCACCCACCGTGGCACAAGTAAGTGGAAGCAATGCCGGACTCAGCTGGGGTTCCGTAGATCGCCAACCCACGTCCCACTAGATGTGAGCCCCTGGGGGACAGAAAAGTATATACGCCTGATCCAAGACTTGCACAAGGTCATCAGAACCATGGTCAGATGTATATCTCGAACTACAGGATCCTTTCCTGTGAACGTTGGAGTACATCATGGTTCCGTCGTCAGTCGATTACTTTTTGAAGTCATGGATGTGTTGACAGAGGGATTCAGGAAGGAAGCTCCATGGTCCATGATGTTCGCTGATTATGTGGTCCTGTGTGCAGTGACGAAGGAACTTGCAGAGAAATGGTTGAAGGAATGGAGAGAAACACTAGAAATCCGAAGAATGAAGATATGCAGATGTAAGACAGAGTTCCTGAGCTTGAGGGGTGCTGAAACGGGTTTAAATATTGGCTGGAGTAGAGATCCCAACAGCAAGTTCATTCAGATATCTTGGTACAATTATCCAACAAGATGGTGGACTAAAGCAGGGCCGGATTTAAGATCATGCCGCCTATAGGTTTAAGTCCATTTGCCGCCCCCTCTATAGTTGATATTTGCTTAATACAATCGTTTTATACACCAAAAAGGAGAGAGTTCGTTGGCGTTTTCATATTTACTAAACATAAAGTTCACTTAGGTTAGATAAAGCTACAATTTTAATGGTTTACATAATAAATTATATAAATTAGTTATCTACTTGTTTTTTTACTTATTCCTTTTAAGTTTCGTTAAATAATGAAATGGTTTTCGAACTTAATTAATTAATTTGTTCTTGGAGATCAGTGATCACTATTTAACACATATTTTTATTTTTTAATGCTAAGGACTATTATTAGCGTAATTGAAGAACTGACCTACACGGTGAAATGAAATTACACAAAATGTAGTTAATTACTCACCCCACGAAATCTTAATGTTAAAATTTGCAAAGCTTTCTTAGGAGATTTATTAATGGCAAACTCGTCAATGATGTCCTCATATGAAAGTGTATTTGTTGTAATTACCTCAATACAAAGTAATGAAAGTGAGTTTAACCGTATTTCAGAAATACTTGTTCGCAGATAACTTAGTTCTTAACTCTTCTAAGGCAGAAAAAAACTGTAGAACGACTAAAACATATTTTTAAGTAACATGTAGGCTATTCTTAAACGTCTGAAATATTTAATTTTAACTTTAGAATAAATTGCCAAACTGCCGCCCCTAAAAATCTGCCGCTCTAGGCTGCAGCCTACTTAGCCTATTTAGAAATACGGCCCTGGACTAAAGGAGGAAATGAAGGGCAGGATACGGTCGGAATGATTCAACTGGAGGAAAACTTCAAGTGTACTGTGCGACAAGAAGGTACCAGAAAAAATAAGGGGGAAGGTACACAAGGCCGTGGTGAGACCAGCAATGATATACAGGGCAGAAACTTGGCTGATGGGCAGAAGATGGGCAGAAAAACTGGACGTGGCAGAATAATGCAAATGCTGTGATGGTCAAGTGGACATACAAGGTTGGACAAAGTGAGAAATGAAGTGATTAGGAGACGACTTAGCGTGGTGCAAGTTTCTGAGAAAGTCAGAGAAGCTGGGCTCAGATGGTATGGCCATGTTAAGAGAAGATATCAAGATTATGTGGGGAAAAGGATGATGGAAACGCTTCCACCGGGAAAAGGAGTCGAGGACGACCCAGAAGGCGATGGATGGACAGCATTCAAGAAAGCATGAAACAGCGGGAGCTTGTGGAGGAAATGGTCCGGGATACAACAACGTGGAAGAGGAATATCCGAATCAGCGACCCCACATAAGTGGGATTAAACATGCTGGAGGAGAGGAAGAAGAAGAAGAACAGTTATCCTCATGAGGCTGAGTGTATCCCGTTCCATCTCTCAGACCAGAATTACATATCTTGGAAGATTTGGAAATTGAACCTGGGACCTCAGGGTTGATAGCCAATAATGCTAACCACTACATCAAAAGATAGCCACTTAAGTAAAATAATTAGTGATTTCTGCATTGAAGAGCCGACGTTTTGATTCGAAATTATTTTCAAATGTACTAAGCAATTAGTAATATTGCAGCAATAGAACTCAGAAGTGGCTGAGCGCAAGCTCATCATTCCAGCACTTCTCTAACTAACACCAAAATATGAGACGACAGAACTTGGTAGTAGCCAGTTCACCAAATGGCAGGACACTGAAGTAAGCTAATAAACAACCTGCTTATAGAAGTTCTAGCAAGTAATATTAGGCTGCTTAGTTAGCAATATAGCTTGTCGTAACTAGGATATAACGTCGGTATTATACAACAATTTGCATTCCAGATGCCGTGGGGAGATGCAGAATATTAACAGTTCTCCGCATGGGAATGGAGGGACTTTCTTTCGACTGCAGTCGCCAGATTCCTATCTGAAACAATTAAACAATTTATTGATTCCCAACAAGTCGGACATAACAACATCAAGTTACGCAGTTTACGAAGGCTTACTCACATAAACGTTAATTGTTTGCTCTACTCTTTCTGATCTACACAGCTACTAGTGTTGTTGCTGTTGTTTCGTTCAAAAGTTTTAATACATGTTGGTTATGTAGCTCCATGTACGTATTTGTGTGTATGTAATCTCTCTGATATGTGATGCTGTAGCAGTGTGTGTATTTGTGATTCAGGCTAGGATTGGGAAGGACGCGGCCGTGGCCTTAAGTTAGGAACAATCCTTACAATATCAGTAGGGGGAAACTATTACTAACATGACTGAGGTAGGAATCAAACCCTCTTACCGATTTTGTCTCATGGGGCTGAGAAGAAATTGGTTCGAATCCCATCTCAGCCGTCCTTGGAATGGCTTTCGAAGGTTTTCCACTTCTAACTCCACCACTAGGAAGAACTCCGGAAATCCTGGTGCCGGTTTCAAGCCCTTATAAAGGAGGAAGGACCCTTGTGCACACCTGAGTGAGCTGATAACAAATACATTTCTCATGAAGTATCTACTATCAACAGCTAATCAGAGCAGAACCCAGGTGGTAAGCATGGGTTACATAAGGGAACAGCCTTCCACCAAGCTAGGAATCATTAGGTCAGCAACTTGCTATACTTAAACTATCATACTAAGAACACAAATAGGGAGCGGCTTCGATGGCGTTGTTAGTAGCATGCTGAGCATCTATGCCCAAGGTCGCGGGTTCAAACCCGGCCGAAGTTGTCGGTTTTCTTAAGCGTTAAAAATCCCTCAGTATGCCTTCCTTCGGAGGGGAAGTAAAGCCGGCGGTCCCGTGTCATAGATTTATGGCATGAAAAAGAACCTTCCACTAACTACACTTGTGTGAAGCCAAAATTTGTAGGTTAGAATTGATAACGCTCTATTAATTCCAACGTTTGCTGCCAGGTGCTGACTTGATGCCATCTAGTAGCCAAGTCCGCAGGCTAGTTGGCGTGGACGGTTGCATTTGGTAGCAAAAGTAGGAACTCCTTGAAAATTAATGTCTGCAATCCTTACTTGAATTAAAACAGATAACACACATTAATACAGCCATCACAATTAACACCGGTTATCAGACAGAGTCTACACACACCCAAAGTACACGGGGTTGCATGACCGCATTGTCGCAGCCCCTAAACTAAGGAACCAACCAACACAAATAGGGAAAAAGCTGGCCTGGCTAAAAGGATGACAAATTGGTAAAGCCTGCCGATCTTTCTATCAAACATTAATACCTACCGGTACAAGAGGATGGACTAAGTAAAGTAAAATAAGTTTCCACTGCTACTTATGCTAGGAGAGTGGCCTACAATACTCATGGCCAAGACCACGCCTACCTGTTGCTAAACGTGACCTCAGTTACAACTTAATATACCCCAGTAGTACAGACGCCACTATAATCAGGCGCGGATCTAGAGTTTGGTTTGGGGGGTTTGAGAATCGATCTAGAGTTTGGCTTTGGGAGGGGGGGGGGGGCAGAGAATCGAAATTGTTAAGAAAAATGGTATCACTAAAAACGCAATCACAAAATAACCAAATGTACAAAACCAGACCAATTTTTTGCAAGCTTCATGGATAGAAATTTGATGCGTTTAGCGAAACAAAAATATTCGTACGAATTGCAACGGCGTGTTTTGCGACTTTTACATCGAGCTTCGAGAAAAGTATCAAGGTACGTTACAGTTTCGGCAAGTCTAGTAGGTACCGACAAAGGGAGAAAGTCACAGTTCAAATTGCCAACCAAGCTTGCAGTTTGGACGTCGGCAAAAATTTTTGATGCGAAAAAAGCCCAAAATTCCTATCTGTGCATTGCTGCACATTCATCGTGACATCACTATAAACTTCGATTCGGTAATCACAAGGTTTGCTAAACAAAGTAGACGAGTTGATTTTGTTGTATAAATAATCGTTTTTATATAAGAGGTTTGAAGTTGTAAATATGTACAGTTGTAACAGAACATAATAATTCGAATAAAGATATTTCTGTATTGAATAAAATGAAAAAAACAAACTGTTTTTCAGTTAAAATTCGTTAAGTTTTATTTGTCTGGTAATTATGTTTTCGTTTTTTGAGTTTGCAAAAAAATTTGGTCTCCGTTTGGGGGGGGGGGGGTCATGACCCCCGTGACCCCCCCCCCCCCCCTTGAATCCGCGCCTGACTATAATACAGGTTATCAGATCTCCACAGTACTCATACACGAGGCTGATAACCACGATGAAAGAACAGTTGTTTTTCCTTTAGGGTCTTTGCGACATAGGGGCTATGTAGCCCGTGTACTTGAATGTGTGCAGAAGTGGTCTGATAACCTGTGTCATTGTCATGTCTGTACTAGGATGAAACAACAATGATGAAATAGTAACGCTTTCGTATCTGATTATCGTGGTGTAAAAACACTATCATTAAATAATGTAATGGGGCAGCTAGTTCCGTTCTTAGCCCTATTACTTCATTGACGGCAATTACGTATTTACTGGACTCATCCTCATTCATATTGCCATTGCATTCTCGAGCCAGAAAGCAATTGCATTGAAATACTATTTATTTATTTATCAAGAGCTTACGACCCAGAAATGTCATCTTGAATGAACACGCTGTACAGAACGCTCATAATGACTCACGTGTTCAGCGTATGAAATGTGTGTACTTAGCGCCAAATGATCATCTAACAGCTTTAATTTACTGAAAGGCACGGCTTCTTGAAGGTTTCATAAAGCCTGGCGTACTCCAAGACATGCAATGTATGGTATGCGGACGCCTAATGCATAGCTTTCATCCACTGAGTTATATCTTCCGCAGCTGTTCGGTAGGTAATTACAGAGCCATTGAATTATATAATGGACAGCTTATTTAGGGGCTTCACGATTACGGTAATTTCCTGATAAAATCAAATAAACTAGTACACATCATTTATTATTCCACAACTTCGGGAAGCATGGCTTAAATTGTACAGGCAATTTGTTACATTCGTGAGCGACTGGTCAATAATCTCGTAAAAAGTTTTAAAATTCATATTCTAATGAATGCAATACTACTTCTTTCGGTAGAATTCATTACATACGGTAATAATTATAATAATATCGTATGGCCTCGGGTGCCGGGTGCAAGCTTTGTTATTTGACGCCTAAAGGGCAACTTGCATGTCAACGTTTGTTGTTCCTTGGAGTGCTATGAAATTCAAGGGGGGTTAGATATCTAGGATCATTGACACTATAACACTTTCTAGTAGAGAATGGAGGAACTTTTTGTGTTGGCGGAAAATACCGAGATTGATTTTGCAATTATGAACACGGCCTACTGAATTTAAATGGGTTCTTTAACATGCCAACAACGTATGGCATGCGTGTTGTGATTTATTCGCGTTTCAAAAATCCCTTACTATGGCCAGGAGCGAACCTGCAAGCTTGGGGTTGGTAGCCCGTCACGATAACCACTCACCCACCGTGGCAAGTATTACATACGGTACAGCCTATTCATTTTCATTTTAAGATGGTTTTGCCTTTCAACGGCCAGTCTAGTCTGCAAGCCTCTGTTTGCGAACAATTCGCCTCCATGATTCCCTATTAGCAGTTAGCACTGGGGCATCCACTGATTCTACACCTCTCTCATCGTTCAACACTGAATTTATCCATCGCCTCCTAGGTCTACCTCTACTTCTCTTACCCTCTACAGCCGAACTCATTAACTTCTTAGGTAATCTCTGCTCCCCCATTCTCTTCACATGACCCCACTATCTGAGTCACCTAATACGAACAGCTTCATCTAGCGTGCCTTCCTGGCATTGCTCCAATCTATTTGCCCCAGCAATCGTTCTTGCTGGCCTCATATCAGTTACCTCTAGCTTATGTATCAAATATCCTGAATCTACCCAGCTCTTACTTCCATAGTAGAGGCATCACAGTGATACAGATTATCAGACAAATTGTACATTGACCCAAGCACACGGTGTCGCAAAGCCCTTAAAGAATCATCAACTTTCCTTTACTGATGCTCCCCTTCTGAACTCTTCTATTTTCCTTTCTTCATTGAAATTTTATGATATTAGGGACACATGATAGGAATGTTCCTCTCCATACACTAACCAATAACAACAGCATTAGGTTATGTTTGAGGTAAGTAAATATGAGGAGTTCTTCACCAGAAGGGCAAACTCGACAGGTGAGCTTTGTTTCTTATTTTAGCGTTCGTCTCGGTGAGTAGCAGTGAACATTGTTGTAGAATAATGTAGTGGAGTTCACCTTGATATAGTTCGAAAAAAGGCCAGAGATAAATCAGAGTTGTTCGGCTCGACCGATAGCTGCGCGGACCTGATACGCGAACTCGACAGACACAATGCTATTATCCGGACAAGGTCAGCCTAAAACATTATATACGACGCTCAAATCTCTGTACCTCTGGTTAGCTGAACGACATTAGAGATTTGCTACCTTGCGTACCAATACCATGCAACCAGTATTCTCACCAAATACTCCAAGCTCACTCTAACTATTGAACCACCAAAATGACGTCGAATCTGATAAACGCAATACTTCCATAGAGTATGACAAATGAGTTCGAATGTACGCTATCCTTTGTAATAATAATAATAATAATAATAATAATAATAATAATAATAATAATAATAATAATAATCATAATAATAATAATAATCCACTTATGTCAGGTGTTGAATGTAATAAATGCCGACAGCAGTAGCTACGCTGGCTAAAGCGCAGTGTTAGGTCATGGGGCCAAGCTCTCTGCTGACTCAGTAGTCGCGTGGGTTCGAGCCCCACCGTCGGCCTTCCTTGAAATGGTTTTCCGTGGTTTCCCATTTGCAACTCCAGGCAAATGCTGGGACGGTACCTTCTGACGGGCCACGGCCGCTTACTTCCACATCATTTCCCAGTTTCATTCATCTTTATCCTTTCCATCTCTCATCCCGACGTTCAGGTCGCCCACGGGCGTCAACTACAAAGACTTTCACTCGGCCTCTCAGGAGGCCACACGACAAAAAAGTAATAAATGAATAATGTGATGTAAGTTCTGTTTTACAACCATATATAATTTTGGATTAAATCACAAAGCAGGAATAATATGCCGAGTTCGCCCTAGATAGAAAAGTTTCATGGCACTTTTCTGGAAACGTGCATTTGTTGAGTTCGCCCTTCTGGTCAGTAACGCCTCATATAATAATAGACGAACACCACTTTAATCTACAAAGAAGGATTAAATTAAAATATCTTAATCTAAAATAAATTATGGAAACCATTAAGAGGTCTTCCGTTCTATGAGAAATTAATAAATAGTGGTGAACCAAGCTGGTTCCAGTAAAACATTGCCGCGGTATATGGTGCTTTGGTAATCTGAGGAAATCTTCAGGGACTCACATCTGAAGTGTATAGAAACCGCGAAGTGATCTGAGTCCGTAGTGCTTATCTGGTTACATACGAACTGTTCCTTGTTCCTTTGGACTTTAACTATGACATTTAAAAAGACATTAGCCTCGCACAACAGAAAGACTCGACGCGACAGTGTTTCGGCAGGTACTGTGGCTCTGGCTGTGTACGGGCCTGGCTTTAGTGTTATGCGGGCTCGACGCTACACAGTTCTAGCAGGGGCCATCGCCTTATTTATTTATGGAGATAGTGTGCAATTCGTCACTGATCCTGGTAAATCTCTTTCTTTTGAATGCTCATTTGTTACGATCGGTCGCTTGAGAGCGCTCCAAAAGGGATCCATACCATGGAAATAATAATAGCCTATATCAAAATAATAATATTAACAATAATAATAAAGAGAAATTGGAGAGTACAGGAGGCGACATAACAACGAACTCCACATACGTGTGGAAAGAATAACGGACTTTATGCGAAAAAGGAGAAATAGTTTATATGGCCTCATAACACGCATGAGCTCGCAGAGACTGACCAACCGCATAGTTTCCTACTTTGTAGACAAGAAAACCAAGGGACCATGGTTCTCTGAGATCGAAAAATATCTTATAGAAGTACAGATTTCACTTAAGGACATTCAAGAACATCTCCCATTCCAGAAAAAAATTAGAGCACACCAGCGATTCCAGGAAAAGCCAAAACTGAGGACAGGTAACAAGTGGACGGCTGACAGAAAGAGGCGCACAGGTAACGGATGAAGGACTACTGGGAAAAGATTAAAGCTCAAAGACGGAAACAGTTGAAGTAACAAGGTTCATAGCAGGCCAAAACGAAGACGAAGAAGAAGAAAGATCTTAGTACCATGTCCACATAGGATATAGGCGACTCCATCAAACAACTAAGCTATTGCAAGATATCACTAACCAGTCATTTTGGTGAGAGGTTACATGCTGTAGGGTTGTGAGTTTCTTTTAGTTCCTCCTCCTTTTGGCACAACATTTGGCAGGTTCTCAGTTGGCAACACAAGCTGGGAGATCAAGTACCAGACCATTTGGGAATCAAACCCGAGATTTCAAGGTTGGAATCTAACACGACTCCATCTATATTTTCCATAAATCTCCATATTAAGCCTAATAACACTGGCGTGAGAAATGTGCTGATTCTGAGACCATACCTTCCAGATATATATTGACAGTTGATTCTCCATGTTACCATTCTTTATGGCGAGCCAACAAAAAATCTTCTGCGGGCTGGATACGGCCCACGAGCTGTCTAATGACAAGGCGTGTGTATAGGTTTTTTTTGCGTATGGCTTTTAGTGCCGGGAGTGTCCGAGGACATGTTCGGCTCGCCAGTTTTGTAGCTGCTTCGAGGCGCACACCCAATGGGTGAGCTACAAGTACCGTCACGTGTGAAGTGTTGTCTAGGGAGGAAAGTTTGAATGTAAGGACGAGGAGTTGGAAGGTAGCGGCTGTGGCCAATAGTTAGGGACCAACCCTGGCAATTGCCTGGAAGGAAGACCATCTTCAAGGTTGCCGCCGGGAGATTCGAACCTCCTCGCCTCCCGGATGTGAGCAACTGCCAGCAGTCATGCCGCAACGACCACGGCTGACTCACCCGGTTGTGTATAGAGTAAAACCCTTCCTTCGAAAATAAATCGGAATATGTCTGTTAATAATAGGTATGACGAAAGGTAAAATATAAAATCAAAACACGTTCAACTGATAGCACCACTGAGACCGATATTAACTCCAAAGGTTGGTTGGTCCCTCAGTTTAGGGGCTGCGACAACGCTGTCATGTAGCCCCGTGTACTTTGGGTGTGTGATAATCGGTGTTAATTGTGATGGCTGTATTAGTGTGTGTTATCTGTAATTCAGGTAAGGACCACAGTGATCAATTTTTAGTAGTACCTACTTTTGCTACTTAATACTACAGTCGACGACACCTAGCTGTGAACGTTGCTACTAGATGCCAGCGCAACTGGCACCTGCTGGCAATCGTTAGAACTTAATAGAGCCTTAATGAAATCTAACCTACAAATATAGCTCCACATAATCTATGACATGGGCCCGTCGGCTTTCCTTCCCCTCCGAAGGAAGGCATACTGAGGGCTTTTTAACGATCTTAAAAAATCCGCAGACTTCGGCCGGGTTTGATCCTGCGATCTTGGGCATAGAAGCCCAGCATGCTACCAACTACGCTACCGAAGCCGCTTTAACTCCAAAGGGTATAATTCATATCACCCCGCTTTTACTGCAAAGCTGTGTTCTTTGATTGTCGCGCTGTGAAATATTTAACCCCAGTTACAGAACAACTTTGGTGCTCAAAGTGACATATTACTTGACTATTAGCCCTCAACCATCCACTTCGTTAAAAAACTGCGCACCAAATGTAATTGGATCCTCTTACAAAGCTACTGACGATGGTCATTAGATGGACCAGTTATCCTGAATTCGAATACGTAATGGTGATCAGAGAAGGGGGTGAGCAATTCATATTCGCCAACCACTCAGCAATTTAACTAACGCAACAGTTCGTGCTAAAGGGCCCACTAGGGCACAAGATAAGCTGCTAAAATGAGATATTTGGAAATCGAGTACGGTGAATAATAACGATGAATAAATGATATGTTCTCGATTGAACGCCTGATATAGAGCGCCTTTTATATAAGTAGGAGTGGTTCAAAACTTGGGTAAGTGGACGAGCATACGTCATTATCTATAATGTGCAACTTCTTCAAATGATCGCTGAAGTGCATTGCGGCAGAACACAATACAAGAGACTATTAGCAATGCAGGGCCCTGATGGACTTAACCTTTGGGAGGTTGGTAACTGTAGCTTACACCTGGGGTTAAAAGAGTTAAGCCAAGGGAAACCCCTAAGCGGATAGTCAGCAGTGGGATTAACACACATACTTTTCTCTAATGTTATTATTAGGGCCCGGATGTTGATGCCATAAAAAAGTGTAAAAAATGCACTTAAAATTTCCAAAAATGACTGTAATAAATGTCCTAAAATTTTTAAAAATGCACTATAAAATGGAGAAAATGAACTAATAATAATAAAGTCACCAATATTTCCAAAATGACATCTTTCTCAAACTGAAAAGTCAATCAAGATCGATTTCTAGCACTTAACAAAAGGTTTATGTTCACTTTAGTCTGAGTTGCACTGCACTACGCTTGTCATTCTGATGTTGCCAAATGTAAATGATCTGCGGTTATCATCCAACAAGTTTTTATATCTCGAAAAGCTACGTTCAACATCAACTGATGTGATCGGAGGGTACTTGAAGAGAGGAAGGTCGTTTGCTGCTAAATCCTCCTCAATCCCATCCGTGCAGTAGTTTTCACCAGAAAGAATGTCTGAGATTTTGCATAGTGTTATTTTCAGTTTTGATGCAATACCCGTAGCGATTTCACCACGATTGTTGCTAAAACTAGTTTCCACCCGGTTGATTAAGGAAATGGAATCAATATTTCAATGTTTCAAATTATCTTGTATCAGCTACTAACTTCGTCTTAATTCTGAGAGAAGTAACTCCCTCATATAAAGCTGTGACGTGACTAAATTGGAAAAAAATTACCTCATAAGCCCGATTTCAATAAAATAAGACAAAAAAATCGACTAAACTTAAAAAATGCTCTTAAAATGGAAAAAACAGCAAAAAAATGCAAAAAGATGCAAAATAAAAATCACATATTTCAAGACGGGGTGGCCCGTCCGGAGGTTCTATGTACTTCAGCGTTGTTTTAGACAGCTCAGTAAAAAGGTGACATGTCATCAACATCCGGGCCCTAGTTATTATTATTATTATTATTATTATGACAAACATTTCTTCCAACAGAACCTGGATGGAGGAGCACAGAAAAAGCCATCGCGAGAATATAGATTCAATACCGCTCCTGCGATGGTCATAAGTACGTAATGATGATAATAATAATAATAATAATAATAATAATAATAATAATAATAATAATAATAATAACGTTTGAACTAGCAGGGTCGGAGCCATCTAGCTGATCTCCTCTTTAATTTTGATGTTCCGCTTTCACTGCCACAAACAAGAAAATGGGAAATTCTATGGTGACCTGCGGCTTGGATTAAATGTTTTCTGGCTATCACCAATGTTACACGAGGGGTCTTTTACAGGCCGCCTTTGTTGCTTAAGACTAGAAGCAACATGAAGTTCTCTCACCCATCAACAATCCGACGTCTTCGTCCCGGAATAGAACCCGCGATCTTTGGACTAGAAGGCAACTTCTCTCGAATCCAGCTCCAAATCCCCAAAATTTCATTTCTTGACCAGAGTGATTGGGCATAAATGAGACTGAATTCCATTTATGGTTTTATTTTGGTTGGTGGTTGGTTCCTTGGTTTAGGGGCTGTGGAAACGCGGTCATGTAACCCCATGTACTTTGGGTGTGTGTAGAATTTGTTTGATAACCTGTGTTAATTGTGATGTGTGTTATCTCTGATTAAGTTAAGGACTGCAGACGATCAATTTTCAAGTAGTTCCTACTTTTGCTACCAAATGATACCGTCCACGACACCTAGCTTCAAACTTGGCTAATAGACGCCATTGTAACCAGTACCTGACGGTGAACGATGGAACTAATAGAGCATTATCAAATCTAACCTACAAATGTTAGCTTCACAAAAGTGTAGTTAGTGGAAGATTCTTTTACATGCCATAAATCTATGACATGGGCCCGCCGGCATTACTTCCCCTCCAAAGGGATTTTAACGCTCTTAAAGAATCCGACGACTTCGGCCAGGTTCGACCCCACGATCTTGATAGAAGCTCAGCATGTTACCAACTACGCCATCGAAGCCACCTGATTTTATTTTATTTCCGTTGAAGCATTATCGTTGCCGGGGAGCGTGATGGCACAGTGGCTTGGCTGCTCTTCTTTCCCCGGACGGCCGGGGTTCGAATTCCGGTGGGATTTTCAACTGAAAAACCACGTTGCGTCAGGAAGGGCATCCGGCCTTAAATCCCCGGGTAAAATCAAAATGAGAAAGAAAGAAAGAAAAAGAAAGAAGCATTATCGTTGCCGCTATGTCCAGTACAGTAGGTATGGAAACTAACAGGCCACTGTATGTGACGTCATTCTATCTCAATAGAGGTGACGTCACTGCCGCAAGACATTCAGGTGATGCACTCCCAAGTGGCAATCCCGATACTCCCGGAGCTATTATGTTAGTGCTACATTAACTGACATTGAAGACTGTTAGTAGGTCATGGCATGACATACCAGCAGCAGTTCGGATGCTATGAATGGGGTGGAAGCGAATGGAATGTGGACTTCGGCTTTCTTACTTTGTAGCCTAAATGATATCCACAAAGAGAGTACCCTCTTCCTCCTAACTTAAGAGTCATTTAGTGGTTCCCATTTTCATCTCCATGTAAATCATGGGGTAGTCATTCCTTATAAACAATGGCCGATTTCGTCCAACTCCCAGCCCAATGCCATTGATGTTCATTTATTTCATCTCCTCTAATGAGGTTGACGTTAGGTAGTACGAGGCACGTCCAGAAATCAGGTTTCTCTATTTTTAAATAAAAGGAAAACATAGTTAAATGAAAATCTTTATTGGCACCAGATACAGTAATGCTTCAGCTATTTTTCGATACCAGAATTGAGATCTGTCATGGGATCAACTTTTGTAGTCCTGTATCTTAGAAGTCTGCGCCTGGGAATGGAACCTGCGGGTGACATTCGTCTTCGGCTCTTAGACAGTGTGAAAATGGTGACCAGAGGACAGGAATTTCTTGAGATCTCATCAAGCGCTCCAGATCCCATCTATGAATCCTGTACTGTACCCAGATCGTTGACGCGTCCGTGACATAGTGACGTCATTATTAAGACGAAGAGACGTTAGTCTATATTGGCAATGGAGCGGCTGATATTAGAATAGCGCGCTTGGAGACTTCGAGTGTTGAGGGAGGTATGAGACGTAGGGGCTTGTGACGTGGAACTGTGACTTGCACACTGACCTACGTAACAGAATGAAGTTTTCTCGAATTTCCTCTAGACGATGGATTTGAAATTTAAAACGTGGCATAGTTTTATGGCTATTAAATTTGAAGAAAATGGAGCTATCAAGCAAGGAAATCCGTTCAGCAGGAGCTGAGATACGGATTGGAAGGTTCAAGAAGCTTCACCGATGTGAGTATAAAAGGAGCAAGGAAATCAAGGAGGACATGTACTTCAACCTAGCAACTGCTCTTGTGAACATCACCGCTAT